>CM031695.1:10915869-11515869 GCA_018466805.1 Hippocampus abdominalis | reverse complement strand
AATACATGGTCTCTTATCTGGAGGTCACAACATCCATCCCAAAGAGAGTTCAGACGCCGTGAAAAGCTTGCAGGAAGAGTTGAGGCAGGCAATGCAAGCACACCTAAGAGGTAACAGGACACTTCACACTTCAGTACACCTGCACAATCACATAAGATCCAATATGAACAGAATTGTCAGTAGTTTCATGATATTTTTACGATAATGGTTTTACAGTGGATATAAAGTTGACATACCCTTATCGAAATGAAAAAAAAAATGAGACCAAGATAACAATTTCAACACTGTTTCCAAGGTGAATGTGATGCCTTACTTATAATAGTCATCCATCCATCCATTTTCTGAACCGCTTTATTCTGACAAAGGTCGCGGGGGTGCTGGAGCCCATGCCAGCCGCCTTCGGGCAATAGGCGGGGGACACCCTGAACCGGTTGCCAGCCAATCACAGGGCACACAGAAACAAACAACCATCCACGCTCGCACTCATGCCTATGGACAATTTAGAGTGTTCAATCAGCCTGCCATGCATGTTTTCGGAACGTGGGAGGAAACCGGAGTACCCGGAGAAAACCCACGCGGGCACGGGCAGAACATGCAAACCCCACACAGGAAGGCCGGAGCTGAAATCGAATCCGGTACCTCTGCACTGTGAGGTCAACGTGCTGATTTATAATCATCAATTGATTGGTTTTATTTTTGTTGTTTTTTCAGAAGGAAAGTTAAAAGAAAAAAAAAGTAATTGAAAATGTTTGCACAGCCTCTTTGAACTGATGTGGTTGTGTTCCGAAAGAACCAATACAGACAAACGTAGGCTAAATGGGATTGAGCACACAACTGCCACCATTTAGAGGGCCTCTGATTAACCCCAATGAATTCAAAGTTGAACCTTTTTGAGCATAATTCTAAAAGGATAAACAACTCCTTTAGTGGATGGATGGGTGTTTGGCGCCAAGGTAACGCTGCTCATCATCAAAACAGCACCATACTCGCAGTGAAGCACGGCTCTCCATAAGAGGAAAAAATAAATTGTACACGGTGGTTTGCATGAGTGGTGGAAATTTATCTTTGTCTTATTTTATTAAATCACAAATACCTGCCATTTGAAATGCGATGTGTAGCTGTTTTATATCCACTCTCATTTTCAGCACCTAATTTCCCTTTTCATGTTTGTAAATACGTAACCATGACAAAGGCTTGTTAGAGTTCAATACATTTGAACACCAGTGAAAACTTTCACAAGAAATTCATTGCTGTAAACGACCACACTGCATCCTACAGGGCAGCCTTCAGTGTGTTCTGCAGCCATGCCCATAAAAGTAATAATCCAGCTCAATGCGATACAATACAATCTACAGTTATAGCCCCGAGTCAAGTGTTATCCATGCACACTGAGCATTTCCCCCTTTCACATGACTGGCTGATGATCAATCTTCAACAGTATTTTAAATCCATTCCCGCATATATAGTTTGGTTTTTTTTCATTACTCCTGCGCATGCGCAGATGAAGCAGGTGTGTTAATCTACCAAGCCATATCGTAGAAGTTTATTGACCCTTAAATTGAAAGTAACTTTTTTTTTTTGCGCTCCTGTTTAACCCTAATGAGGATAAGCGTCTCATTTATTGGATGGATACTGCTACACAGTAAATTTGTTTAGCACACATACCAAAAAATCCAAATATTTGCAGGAATTTAATCTCATAACAAACCTCTCGTCAATTGGCTGACAATCTCTCATAAAGGCAGACCTTTTGATATTTTGTTGAATTGGAAAGGTGGAACCGATGATGTGGCCAGTTAGTGTACCAATATGTCGTATTTCTCATGTCTGCAGAAGAGACAGGGAGTGCGGAGAAAGTCCAGGAGAGCATATCGAGGATTCTGCAGTTGATGGAGGCTCTCAGAGAGGAATCAGTAAAAAACATTCCTGCAGAAAAATGTGGCCTGTGTCTCCAAGTAACACCCTTCATCTCCTTTGTGCCTTTTTCATCATTTTAAGCCTATTTGTACGCACAAAACACTCACCCCCCCTTCTTCTTTTTTTCTTAAGTTAAATGATGAGTATCAGTTGGAAGACTGCCATGCACACGAGCGTAGGAGGCAATTGAAGGAGCTCAGCGGGAGATTAATTCAGTGGGAGGTGGAGAAAATGGAGAGAGACTTGACGAGCGAACAGCTTCCAGTAAGCTAATCAGATGAGCTGTAAATGTTTCAAACTGTATTATTCAGTGTGTTATCTATCTTAGGAGAGGATGCTGAGTCACTTGTTAAGCAGATTCCTTGTGGGGGCAAAAGTATATCAATCAGAGCATTTGGGGGGGGGGGGGGGGGGGGGGGGGGGTATTGTGACCAAAACTATAAACACACACGATCGTAAATGGTGGAGGAAAATCATCAATCTGAAAATACTTTGTTAGAGCGAGGGCCTGCAGAGAGATCTGCTGGTGATGAACAGTGAGAGACGGGTTCTGGTGCTGCAAATGGAGGCCCTGCGAGTGGAGGCCCAGCAGGCCCAGAAGGACCTCCTGGAGCTGCGTCACAAGCATCAAAATGAGCTGCGACATCTGAGGGAAGAGAGCCTCCAGGTGTGTCCAACAGCCTTAGGCTGTCAACACACAAATGTAAACGGAGTCATTCATATTCAGTCGTCTACTCTTTTACTATACCGCATGTGGTACTGCGATGAATATCAGTACAGGTGGAGGGCTATTGTCTCCTTGACTGTGGGTAATTTTATTTTATACAGTATTATTAATCTATAATAATGTAACAACATATGTAGATGAACAATCATCACACCGACATGTATTCTTTATTGTCAGCAAGTAGTCGCGAAAAATTGCGAATATTACAGCAGTGTACCGAGTCGGTTGTGAATTGTACGCTATACCGTCTTTATGTCTGTATTATACTGCCTCCAAGTGGCCAAAGCGTGCACAGAAGAACCAGCACAATGTCCAATGAAATGATGCAAAAAAAGTGATAAAAACTGTTTAAAAATATTATAACCCTAATTGGCATCAGCAATTAAAAGTCTAAGAAAGTTACAAATGAAAAGGACACACACAAAACGGCATGAAGATTATGAGACATTTATTTTATACCCAATAACTGCTCTGTATTAATACAGATTGACACATTTACATTTTTTTATTACTATTGAAATGTTGATTAATGTACACTGCCCACTAGTGATCAAATACAAATAACACTGGTCGACAGCAAATTTTAATCCATAATGGCTTTATGTGATGGGGCAATGCACAACCTGCCCTATAACATGCAGGCTGTACCTGCCTTTGTGGGACTGCAGTTGTATTTTACTGGTACTTTATATGGATTAAAGCACTGTATATCAAATTACAGTCAATCTGGTAGCTCATTTGAAACTCTTTTGACACTGAGAATGAAGCGTGCAATCATGTCATGTTTTTCCCTAGGCTTCCTTTCATGTAAATGTGTCTCTGAAGGTGTTCAGAAGGTTTCATGAATCGAGCGAGGATCTGAGGAGGACATCTGAGGCCAGATACAGAAGCGTGCTCCTGGAGGCTGTGCACGATGCCGTTTATCTATCTGCTCAGAACCGCCAGCTGCATGCTGACAACCAACAACTGCGTAAAGGTGGGTTTAGGTCTACACTTGCTCTTCTTACACTGTGGTTCACAGAAATTGTTCTGTCTGTTTTTTTTCTCCTCACCCTTTTACAGCTCTGGGGGAGTTGAAGGATACGCTAACCAAGCAAGGTGAACACTGCTTGTGCAATACCTCCTGAAACTGGGTAAATGTGAATAAAAGATGTCTATGTATGATAATTCACTGGACCTTATGATTATAAATAAGCAACCCAACTTAACATATGACATTTATTTGTCACTCAAACCATAGGGGAATCATGAATGAAACTTTTAAAACATAGAAAATCATGCCATACGCGCACTGGACAATTCATTAGGTATGCGACTCGAGGCTATTACCGTGGTGGTAATTCACAGTGCCGTTAAAGTGTTTGAATGCAACCATCCATCCATGTTCCGTAGCACCTGTCCACTTTAAAGTCGTGGATGATCTTGAGGCTGCCCCAACTGACTTTGGACAAAAGGTCCAAAGTCAGACAAAAGGTCCAAAGTCAGGTCTAGGTAGGCTCCAGCTCACCCGTGACCCTAAAGAGGACAGGCACGATATAAAATGGATGGATGGCTTACACAGTGCTATCTAAGGGCAGACAGTAGATACACGGTATATTCTCATACCTTAGATATGCGTACTCTGTACATAATTGTCCAGCGCGTGTGGAAGTAACAATTGCAATGATTTGTCAAGGAGAAGTTTAGTTTTCATGTTCATACATACACACAAAAACATGTTTTGTTAAAGGCAAGATAACAATATGAGAAACCAAACAATGAGTTAAAAAAAACAAAACAAAACAGTGATTGTAGCTTTTTGTGAAGACTCCAACTACGTGTAGTAAAGAAAAGCTGCCAAGGCAACCATGGCGAGTGGTATCAGGAAGAAGAAAGTAAGCTGCAGCCCTAAAACTGCCCATGAACATCACAGCGTTGACCAACATGGAGCAGGAGATGACGAAGAGCCGAGTGATGCCGCTGCCGTGTTTCAACACGACAGACATCAGGAGGCCGTTAGCCGCCTGTCCCGCTACGATAGCCCAGACTGTCCACGAGTAGCCTTCCAAAAAGCTCTTGTCACTCGCAAGGGCAGAGAGGGAAGACAACCCGTTGATGAGCACGCCAAAAATATAGAGGTAGAGATTTTGCAGGCTGAGTGGCAGCTTCTGACTCTTCAGCACCCGCTCTGTATAAACAGCCGCCAGCCCAGATGCGCAGCAGTACACCAGCATGAGGAAGAGCCCCCGGCCTGTGATATGAAGCTTGGCCCCTCGCTGTGCAGTGCCCACATCTGCGGAGTCTAGGCTGGAGTAGCTGTGGCACACTCCCGCCGCCATGAGGAGTCCCAGACTCACCCACTGACTGCAGCGCAGCCGCTTGCCCAAGCACAGGGAGTAGAACAGAGCAGTGGCGGCGATTTTGAGGTTGCTGAGAACCTGGAAAGAGCTGGGGTCCATATAAGCCTGCATGAGAACAACCAAGTTGTTGTTGAGGGCGTATAGCGCGGCGGGGACGGCGTAGGGCGCCACTAGGAACAGAGAGGTAGAGGCGAGTAAGGCTGAAATTCCCCCGGTCGTAACGAGAGCAGCGAAAGACACGAGTAGCTTGGCCAACTCGATCATGACGACGCACGAAGAAGGGTCGAAAGGGATGCGGCCCTCGACTTTGCTTCGAGCGATAAGCGGGGCGTGCGAGCCGTAGATGAGGACCATCAGGCACAAGAGCGTCCCCCACCGCAGCCTGGGCAGCCACCGCCTCTTGTACCTCACCCTCTCGTTTTGAATCACAATCATTGTTGATAACACAAAATTATATTCTCATTCACAGCATGAGGTTGAGTGTAATTAGCTTCAGACAATCTCAAGGAGCAACCAAACAAAACACCATGAAACATGATGGACCAAACGTCGCAAGAGCTATCTTAAATTGTTGATTGGAGTCCATTACTGACCAAACAAAAAGTAGCACCGGGCTTTCATCAGTCCTCACAAATTACTTTTTTTTCATGTTGTTGAGAAAGTCTTTGAGGGTCCTTTCAACGTTAGGCACTTGATAGTTCTGTGCTGCATACATGCCAGTGACGGTCCCTATCAGCACCCCAAAGATGGCGGAAGAGCGTAGCTTAGCCACCACGTAACCAGCCAGGAAGCCCTTTAGGAATGGAGATCCCAACAGTGAGCCATCCTGCAAGAGGAAGATGACATTAAAGCCTCTGTACACTGAAAATAAATCTAAATTTTACACACTACAGAGAGATAGGAATGTTGATGGTAAACTTGCCAAATTTGAATGATTTAAAAAAATAAAATAAAATCGAGCAGTCACATCAGTGCAAAGCCCGAGGCCACACATTGAATATCACGTCTGACTTTTTTTTTTCTTTCTCTTTTGTCCTTGCTACATAATATGTGAACACTCACAGCCAACCAGTAAGCTCTTGAGAGCAGCTGTCCATTAGGAATTTGGGATGTAGGCATATCTAGCTAGCTAATTGTATGTCAACAGTGCTCCAGATAACTGCTGATGTGAATGAAGGCACTCAATTCTTTTATACAGTAGATGAGGGGCGACTCTTGTCCTTGATCTCTACATAGTCGGCAGTCTTTGCATGTTTCAGCAATTATTTCCAAACATGTATGACGTATTGAGAAAAAAAATCGGAATCCACTCTGCGGGGTCTTTTGGTGTGTTTTCATGAATTAAAGTATATTGAAAGTGTATGCGTCTGTGACGTACCCTCTGCGATAAATTGAGGTGCACAGTAATATGGAAGTCAAACTTGTATTTTAATGGGTTGTATGCAAATAGATGAGGCTCTCGAGTGCCTGCCTAACCAGCAAGTCTGTCAATTTTTATGAACATGCTTGGTTCAGAAAATGTGCCTGTGAGCAAATCGTTCTGCGTTCCTGCTCTACTGTGACTTAACCGTGTCAACTAATACACATACAGTCATGCCAGGGTTACATTGATTTTGAATTTGTCATTGGTTAATTTTTAACTTGATTTTCAAATTCATTTACTTTCAGCTAGTTACAGCACGTTTGTTAGTTTTTTTCTTTCAAAATTGATTTGTTTATTTCATTTTTATTCGTTTTAGTATTTTTTTATAAGGTGTGTTTTAGTGCAAATCTAAAATATTTTTTAAGTCACTAAGTATTATGTAGTAAAGTAAACTACAATTCTCAAATAAATGTCTTTCATTCTGTACGGATGTGCAGCAAGACTGAGATACATACATTTAAAAGAAACCCCAAAACCTCTTGCATATTAACCGACAAAAAAAGGACATTTTCGCACACTATAGTTAGTTTTTGTTAGTTTTATAAATGCAAGGTGTAGTTTTATTTATTTAAATGCACAATGTGTAGATTTATTTTTTTATCTTTCAATGTTCATTTTAAAACCCATTATTAATTTCAATAACATGCAAAAAAAATTTGATTACACACATCAACATACATTTTTTTTAAAAAAAATATAATCGTAGGTTGAGTAATCGCTAATTATATTACATGGGTCGCATGTAATATAATCTTCCTCCTACAGATATCCGAAAGAGACACCAACCACTCACAAATGTCTCTGGATCAATGACTACCAGCGTGTGTAACAAATGTATTAGACATAATTTGCTGATTGAGGGAATACTAAGCAGGCGTCATTTGTGATGATATTTTGCTTGCACCTCTGCTAAAGAAATCGGTGGTAATCTTGCAAAGAATATTCTCTCTGAGGCACTGTCATGCACATGTTTCAAAATGCACACGAGTTGAACTGAAGTCGTTGCATTCTATTATTTTGCCAATAGGTGGCGTTGAAAAAAATCTCCACAGTGTGCATTTAAAAGCATTTTGTTTTTATTTTATTTCCTTGACGAAAATAACCTTACGCCACACTGAGTTTCTCAGCCAATGATTTGGTATCTGGAGTTCCTGAGCGAAAGAGCCACTTTCAAGCAGTGGCTGAATCACAAGTACTGTACATCCAAAACAAAAGGTAAGCAGGCTGCAGTATTTGCACATACTGTATACATTTTAGCTAACACTGTTAATGTTGGCGTCTGATCACTCAGGTCAACTTTGAGGTAGAGGGCATTTGTGTTTGGCGATGTCATGGGCCCTAAGTGTAGTTTGTAGGGTTGGTGATGAAATGCAATCGAATCCTATGGGCACTCATTGTAAGAATGTCAGACATGGTATTAAAACGCAAGGAAAATATTTGAAATTAGGAAGAAAAAAACAATTAAGGTCACCGCTTATCTCGACTATGAATGTGAAATAAATGATTTTGATCGTATAGACCAGGGGTGTCAAACTCATTTCACATTGTGGGCCACATACGGACTCGGTAAATGTCAAGTGGGCCGAACCATTAACATTATACCATACTGTGCTATGAATCACCAAAATATCATCTCTTTCCTTTGTTTTGGTCTCAAGAAGCATTGATTGGCGCTTTCATATCATTTGCTGCGTTGGGTCTATCTCTGTGACAGACTGAGACTGCTGTTTTCTTCCCCGATCAAATCAATGTTGTCTTCTACTGTGATCAAAACAGTGTGCCCCCTAGCGGATAATCCACGAATTGCATTTTATTTAAAATATTCATCCTGTGTCTTGATTGAATTTTTTTTTTCACTTTTAAATTATCCCGCGGGCCGGATCGAACCTGCTTGGGGGCCGGTGCCGGCCCGCGGGCCGTATGTTAAAACAATCATGCACATTCTTTTCGTACTTACATGCCCCAGTCATAACACAGTAACCACGTACCTGTGGAATGCCAACAGCGATTTCGTTCTCGACTCGCCTCTGGATCTCCTCCAACTGTTTTTTGAGCTGTGTCAGGTCTTTCAACTGTTTCAGGGGGTCCTAAAAATAGACAAGCAATTCGCGTTTTCGCTGATCATACAAATGGTCCTAAATCATATTTGTATTTATGCAAGCACACAACGATATACTGTCCAATATTTACGATCTTTGCAGCAGAGAGATTACCATCATTAAAATAAAACATCTCCGTTTTTATTTGGGGGCGGGGAGCACTGGTGTGTCCATAGTTTCGTTAAGAGTTTGTCCATAGTCACTATGGACGACTTCCATCCATCCATCCATTTTCCGGAGGGTTGCTCTATACAGTTAATTACCATCCACGCTCACACTCACCTCAATTTAGATTTGCCATGCATGTTTTTGGAACGTGGGAGGAACCGAGCACCCAGAGAAAACCCACGCAGGCCCGGGGAGAACATATCCACACAGGGAGGCGGAGCTGGATTTGAACCCGGTCCTCAGCACTGTTGCTCTGGACTATGGACTGACTTAACATTCGGTATTTACGCAGTAAACTACACTCGAGTGCTCTACTCACCTTGTCATCCGCCATTTTTCCTTGATCGAATTGATCAGTGTTCGATTAACTAACCTAGACCCAGCAATGCCATTAGTTAGGTCTGAAAGCGACTCCTCGGTAAGAAAAAATGTAGTCTGGGTTTGTGTTATATTGAACGCGCTATTCTAGAATAAAGACAATACCTATTCATTTAGTTCAATATTATCGGCGTGTTTCATGTCCCATTTGACGGCCGCATGTCATTCATACCGGAACAAGTGTCACCTTCCCGTCAAAAACGTCGAACAGGATTGGCCAATGTTTCCATATGAACGCCTACGATTGGTGTAGAACCCCGCTAACAAAAACGCCATGTTTTTGCCAGTGGGTGTTAAACGAAGCGAATATATATACTGTATATCCGTCGCAAATTGCACACTTTAACTTAAACATTTAGTCTGTATCAGTATCCAGTGTCTTTATAATGTCCGGCCTGGGTGTATTCAACATCATTGTCAGAGTATAGGGAAGCGCGAGGGCCACCCGAGGTAAGACTTCAACAAGAAGCCATTTCATTGGACAACGCTGTGAATTGCTGGCAGTATACGGTCAAGCTATTACCGCTGCTAAAACATACACGTGCTGGTGTTTTTAACTGGTTAACGCCCCATTAGTACACTTGTGGGCTAATATGTCAACATTTTGGAAATGACCATCACAGTTTTATCTCTGTGGGGCTTACTTGACTGTTAATTATACACTGGTCGTCTGGTGTTTCTTTTGACTTGCATCCATTATGTGTCCTGGTTTCAGGATTATAGCATCACAACCGTAGACGAGTTCACAATTTAAAAACAAATGTTGTACGGGTTATTTTCTCCGGACTACACGTGATGATGAAAACAAACAAACAAATGATTAGAGTCAAATTAAGGGACAGCAAAAATAACTCTATTATTTCATTGTTTCCAGATCCAATTGTGTATACAAAATTTTTTTTTACTTGAGTACATTTCAGAGTGTTTTTTAACTCTTATTTAAGCACAAGAGTTGAGCTCCATTATCTCATTATTATATGGTCCTAGATCCAAGGGTATCATGCAGAAGGTGGACCTGTATGAGGTAGTGAAGCTGAAAGATGTGAAGCTAAAAGAGGAGGTGGAGCAAGCCTACAACCAGGTTGGAGTACTTTCCCCCAAGAAGCGAAAGCGCAAAAGTCAGGAAGACGGTGATGTGAAACCAAAGAAGCCCAGGTAATGCTCACATCAAAATGTCTGCACACTCGTAAACTGGGATATACTGTAGATACTGTAAGATAAGATAAGAAAAGAAAACCTTTATTAGTCTTGCAATGGAGAAATTCCCATCCTCTATGATTTAAAAAATATATATATGAAATGCCGTACAGGTCTGCCTACCTGCTCTACTACTTCGATGTTCATCAGATTACGCAACAGGAGAGGCCCAATCAGCCACAGTCGGAAATCAACAAGCGAATCAGCGAGAGCTGGAAAAGGCTCAGCGTGGCAGAGAAGCGCTACTATCTCGAGAAGGCCAACTCAGAGAAGGATGGCACTGATACAGTAAATGACAAAAATATTTTAGCGCAGTTATGCTACTCATAAATTAGGGATATTTTGCTTTGAGATCACATTTCATAATGATGCTAAAATGCACCACACTGTAATAGAGGTAAGAACGGGCCTAAAAAATCCAGCCTTACCCGACTGTATAAACATTTACATCTTTTATATTTCAGTTTCTGCAGAGGGTACAATTTTCCATCATTGACGGATTTTTTTTAAGAGTTGATGGGAAAAATTTAAGGTCATCCGTCATTTTGACGGGTTGAAAATTGGGCCATTAACCACAGCAGCAGTACGTCCTTAAGAATCTAGTGTGGCACTTTAAGAGAGAGAAGCAGAGAGACAAAGAACATATAAACATAAGAACTTATAAACATATATTTATGAAAAAAATAAGTCAGCGAGAGAGAAGCCCGCCCAACCCGACCCGAAGCAGTGATTGACATTTTAGGCCCGACCCGACCTGAATTTTGGGTCGGGTTGGGCTCGGGCTTGGGCTTAAGATCTTACCTCTACACTGTAACCTGTAAGTGAACTTAATTTGACCTTCTCTTACTTTCCAATAAACATGTCTCTCTGTTAGAACACAGTAAGTTGTGCAAAATGTACCGAAACATTTGGCACTTGGACATTTATATTCAAAAGTATGAGGAATTAAGACTGCAGCGTGTAAAGTTTGCCCGGAAGCAAAATGTCCCTAATTTTTTGTGAGTTTATATGTGGATGAATTTTGATGGCCATTTCTCAGCATACGCAGGAGATTGGTAATACTGTTTAAAAGTCTGAAGGTACCACCAGCTTTGCTGTTTAAATGACAATTTCCGAAGATATCCCAACCCAATAAACAGCCACAATTGAGCCATAACAAAATACCCGACATTCAGCTGCCTTTACTTCTTATGTAGAACTCACCGAAGGCTGAATATTTCTGCAACAGTGTGTGGTTTTTCACAATGACACAACATCCTGCAATCAGATGATTACTTAGATATGTGACAACAAAAGCGGCTCCATCCAATGTGATGCACAGTATGGTGCAAAGTGATAATTTCAACCCAACAGTGCAGGAGAGTGACACTTTTCACACACAAACACACAAGAATCTAAATGTCTTACTTTGTTTAAACCACTGCTCCACTAGCTATATAAAAGGTGTTGTGTTCGGATAACAAAATACAAGTTAGATGTGCTAATTTTTTGCAATCGGCACAAACCTAATAAAAAATGTAACAACGCGATGACTTTATTGAGTGTCGTGGGCGTGCTGGAGCTTTTGCCAGCTATATTCGGGCAGTATACGTGGTACATCCTGAACTGGTTGCCAGCCAGTCGCAGGGCACACATAGACGAACAACCATTCAAACTCACACTCACACCTACGGAGAATTTGGGTACAAAGTTTAAGTGGTTGACCAAAGGTGGCTTTTACACAGGACCTTTCTCTATCTCATTGTGTGTGTGTGTGTGTGTGTGTGTGTGTGTGTGTGTGTGTGTGTGTGTGTGTGTGTGTGTGTGTTTTTATACATGTATTACAGTTGTCTCTCAGTCCAACTAGAGACCTACCAGGCTTCCGTAAGATCCTGCCAAGAGCCAGTTACCTTGTCCTGACTGACGATCCCCAGGTGGGAGGTTCTCTGGCAGATTGTCGCAGTCATCCAGTTGATGGAAATGTGTCCTTTCCCAGTCACACTCTCGAGTCAAAAAAGGCTCAGACGCATGGCTTGGCCTGCCAGGAAGATGATGTTTGTCAGAACTCTCTGGGTCACGTTGGAAAAGACATAGGAGAAGCGTCATATTCCACTGCAATCCGAGGAAGCACATCCTCCTCTTCTTCATTGACTACAACTACGTCTCCAACTTCCAAAGATGTTTCTTACTTGCGGAGCCCTGTGGATAGTTTAGAAAACTGCGTTGGAGAGATGAGAGATGCTTCTGATGTGAAAAGTGAGGTGACCCAAACCCAAGGGGAAATGACACAGATGGTTGCCATCATTCCCAACCAGGTGATGCCTTCACATCTAATAAAAATGTTTCATGACAACATAGGGTTTTACTCATTTAATGGAATCACATAATTTTGCTCTCATTTTAGAACCTGCTTGAGGCCAAGTCCTTGACAAGGGTCAACTCTTTGGGCGCTGTAATGATGGTCCCTGTGGCTGCCAAAGAAGAGCAAAATACTGGAGCGCCGCCATACAAGATGGTAATCGCTCAGACTTTTCCTGTCCTGAAAGCGCAGGTGCACGTTAAATCTGAGTTAACTGCATGTAAGATAGCATTTTGTCAAACTGTTTTTTTAGGCTATAAAGACATACACAAGAAGAGGTCGTGGGCGATGTCCCAATCCTCATTGTTCATTTGTGTATGTCACTCGCCACAAGCCGACAAAATGCCCTGACTGTGGAACCCACCTTGGTGGCAAATGGATACCTGCGGTGAGTAATCCTTTTTTAGGATTGTATTGCTTGGCCTGAATAATCAATATGATGTAATCATCGATTAGTTACATTTACATTGTTCCTGATTGTACATTTACTGTCCAGGCAGGCTGTGGTGCGAAAACAAACTAGCTGTGTGTGTGTGTGTGTGTGCATGTGTGCGTGTGCATGTGTGTAGATCTATGATCCACGAAAATAGTCTATGTTTAGGATCATTAAGGCATTCCCTCCCCCTAGTCACTAAAGACCTTTGTATATGGTAGACTATCTTGTTAAGTTATCAGATAATTGATTAAATAGATTTTGAACACCACTCAGCCTCGCCGTTAAGTCATTGCTATCGCTTAGCCCCAACATTCCAGATTAACGCCTGCTAATTTACCCACTGTAATCAAAATTGAAACACTAAATAAATTATAATGACATTATGGTTTTAAGATGAGTGAGTTCTACTATATTGACCCTTTCATGCACCCTTTAACCTGATAACACGGTAAGTTGTCCACTGCAGTAACCGATGTCCCTGAAAGGGTTAATACAAAGCACTTTATGTATGCCCGTCCGATGTGCTTTTTTATATTAAAGATATTGTCACGCCACAACTCATGAATTTGTTTCATGCCGAAAATCAAACAGTACCCTGGAAATTGTAAATCATTTTCTCGCA
Organism: Hippocampus abdominalis; assembly: GCA_018466805.1. NCBI lineage: Eukaryota > Metazoa > Chordata > Actinopteri > Syngnathiformes > Syngnathidae > Hippocampus > Hippocampus abdominalis. Next base: position 11,502,225 of record CM031695.1, on the reverse strand, counting down.
ATACATTGTGGGATATATTGCTTTTCTAGTGACCATCATTTATTTACTACTTTTCCAAGACGTACTGGTATTGTGGGATATATTGAGAGTACTACATTGGTGATAAACTTTACTCACTACACTTTTGAACAGCACTACATAAAGGCAAACTCACTATATAGGGAGGACACTGTGTAAAGGAAAGGGCGTGAATCGGAAAACACGACTATTTGGCCTTGGCGGAATTCTTCACTGTACCCGGGGCTCTTTTGTTTGTCATTATAAATAATGTGGGTACTGTTTTTTCTTAGTTCTCAATAGATGACTGCTCCAGAGTACATACAGTGGCCACCACCATATTCGCAGAGGTTATTTCCCCCAAATTTTTCGTGGAAAATGCATATTGAATGTTTATCAGTTTTTGGAAGAATGTTTTTTTTCTGCTCTACCCCCCCTCCAATGCAATTAATTGGGTGTCAGATGTTTGCTCTTAGTGGGCTGACCCGACCCCTCTTACCCGCAAATAGTGGGTCTGCACTGTATTTTCATTGAGTGTCGGTATTTTTGTTTTTCCTTGTTGCATTAAATGTGACTGCATTTCTACATCAGGCAAAAAAAAAACAGCAAAAAGATGTACCCGTTGCCACGGTGGTGTCTGAAGCCAAGTCCTTTTCAAGCTGCCGAGGCACAACGCAGGAGGGCAATGCTGATGTGAGTAAAACCAAACCCAATAAGAGCAAAAAAGAAGGGCAAAGATGCTTGAGAAAGATAAAACCAGCTCCAAGTGCCGAGCCAGCAGAGGGCAGCATTTCGTCACCAGAGAAAACGTGCGTGTCCATGAAGCCACCCTTAAGGTGAGTCACTGTACAAACTGGCCCCTCTATGCTCTTTTTAAGTTTGTCCTGATATTTGTTTTCGTCTAATTAGACATATTACTGTGTCCCTGTCTTTGAATAGTCACATGAAAAAAATAGCACTCAAAAGGCAAAGCATGTGCGATGTTCAAAGGAGGCCTGTAAGACCCATCTTACCTTCCTGTTATAGCCCAGGTGAAGGGAAACCACCAACATTTTGATGTTTTGATTGCCTGTCAAGACTGTGGCCGCATTGTTTTACACTGACGTTGATATTTGTTTCTCTAGGTCCTGCTTTGTTCCAGGTCCTCGCCGTTCCCACAGTGAACAGAACATTTCCAACAAGAAACAACAATCCACCTACTGGTACATCATGTTCCCGTTTAGTTTGTATGGTCTCTGTTTCATATGATGTAATTCCTATCCTTATTTGACATCAACAACAGGAAGTTATATTGGCAAAAATTAAGGGACACGCTTTGTGATGGTGGTGGGATGATATTTTTGTTCTTTAACCACAGAGTCCAGAGACAGATTTGTGGGTCTCAAAGCTGGTACCTTGAAACAGCTCGGCCAACAAGTTCAATCCAAGCAGGTCAGCAGACATTGGCATACACTAACAATTGTATTGATTTTGTCTAATGTGCCTCACAGTTTTTAATTTCCGGTTCGATCTCTGCTCTGGCCTTGTTATGTGGAGTTTGCATGTTCTCCCTCTGCTTGCATGGATATCCTGCAGATACTACAATAGCACCCTCATTGCAAATTAGGTTTACAGTATCTTAGATCTGTTGAAAACTTTGAATTGTCCTTGAGTTTGACTGTGAGTGTGAATAATTAATTATTTGTAGAGTATGCATCTACTCTGCCATTGGTTGGTGCCCATTGTTTGGTCTACCCCGCCCCTCACCCCAAAGTCTGCTGAGAGTCTGCTGCAGCTCACCCACGACCCTTATGAGGACAAGCAGCTCCATTGGAAATGCATTGATGGATGTATTAGTGTTCTTAATCAATTGGTCTTTATTTTTATAGGATTCTCCTGTCACAATGAATCAGCCTGTTTCTTCCCCGCCTGATAAGAACATGACCATTGTGTCAGTTGTTCCTATCAATCACGTGACAGTCGACAACTTTGTAAGTGTACCTTTAGAAATCATTTTAGTGTAGCATTTTGTTTCACGTTTTTGTTGTTGTTGTTTTTTTTAAGTCTTGCTCCCGCATAAATTCCACCTCTTTCTTTTCGAAGGACCTGGGACTGTCAACATTGAGAGGCCGAGGTCGCTGTAAGAACACATTCTGTGACTACATGTATAAGAACAGACACAAACCACAAGTGTGCCCTAAATGTGGTTGTGAGCTGCCCAAGGGGAAACCTAAGCCAACCGAGGTGAAAGCTACCTCCTTCTACATTTCAAACATTCCAGACTAGTACTGAAGGACATACCACACAAAGCAAGGATTCTTAAGTACTTCCTGGAAAACCCCTAACATGGTTCAGACACATTTTTGTTATTTGTACGTTGATGGGGCGGGGGAGACGGGGGTTTTTTTTCTTCTCTTTTTGCCTCGACTTACGTCCATGTGTAAGGCTTTTTGTGTTAACTTTTTTGTTGATTCTTCAATCAAGTGTGATAATCCTGGCTAATCAGGTTAATCAATGTGTTGTTGATTGTAAATGTTAACCTTATTTGATGTGAGGGATGATTAGCAGAAGAAAAAACAACATTGTCTTTTTGCCTTTAATATCTTCCGTCTTTGTGATGATCTGTCTATTTTAGAGGTTGAATCGATCCGTCGATCCATACCAGCCTTTAAGTCCTGTTGAGAAAGACATCCAACGGCAATCCACCCTGCAGCTGATTCGTCATTCCCTGCAGATTCCAGAGAGTGAGGCTGAGCTCCAGAAAACGCTTGACCTTATCCAGGATCTGAACAGTCTTCAAATTGTTTTGGTCCAACCGGGGGAGCAAAATGACGATGGGACGATTGAGACTGAGACCCTGGTGGAGTCTGGGTGGCCTCAATTCTATGAATCCTCAGCCACCCAGTGTGTCCTGTGTAAAAAGCCCCTTTACAAAGGAGACCAGAGGTGAGAAGTCAAGAAGAACAATGTGGACATATTTAAGAGTACTTCCCAATTTTGACTTCTGTTTTTATTACGGTGCATCACTATTATCTTGTACTGTAGGTGTCTGCTTCCTTAACAACATGAATTCTGTGTCTTAACAAAGCACCATCGCAGGACAGGAGGACTGCTGGCTGATTACTGAGATGCTGATCCAGGCGGCTTCTCTGCAGCTCAAAGTGTGTCTCAATGCCAAATGTCTGGCTCTGCACAGCTTCACTGACCTGCATCCAGGTAAATACCTCCCCCACACTTTCCTTGTCCGCTGCTTTTTTGGCAGGGGATGTTGGGATGGTGGCTAATGAAGTCTTCGACAAGCCCATGCATGTACAGTACAATGTAAGTAGGTTGCCAAATGTCTCTCAGAACACAGCAGAAGGGCAGTCGGTAAAGAACTCCACTCAGGCTGAATTGTCCTAATTTTTATGTGCACCGTCATTGACTCCGTCACCTACAATATTCACGATGATGAACATATGTAAAAACAAAAACAAAAAATTATACTGGTCTGGTACAAAATATACAGTAATTGATTTTTCCTTCACACAAAAGTTGTACCAAGTGCATTCAATACACATCCTGCATGCATGCATGTCTGCAGGATTACTTTAAGGTTTTCCAGTATGGTTACTATTTACCTATTCATGAACGCAGCCATTTAACGTAATCCAAGGGCCAAAATTGCCAAACTATGATTAACTTTGTTACTTTGAATTCCTTTTAGATTACTTCAATATCAAATTTGCTAATAACAAGATTAACCTGAAATTTATAAAATATACACTGATATACACAGTATTTATATTCTGAGTAAATATTCCTGCTTATAAAGGCAGTGATCATGTAAACGCTATTATTTCCTACAATAATTAGAACTTTATTTGTACAAATCTCTGCAAGCGCATGATTTTTTCAAATGATCACTATAATCATTCCTGTAGGATTACAATATCCCATCACATCTGGCCCCATGAGCACATGACATAAAAATCCCAATTTCCTCCTAGTATACAGTATATAAAGAATTGTGGCACTGATATGTGCTACGATTACACAATGTGCACATACAGTTTATTAATGCAGAAACATGCAGTAGTAGTAGGGTTGAATAATTTGGGAAAATAATCTCCCGGTAATTGCATTTACGCCCTCAATATTGTGAGTAGAACATGACATTGGAAACTTGCTGTCAGCTTCCTTTAAATTGGGAGGTTGGGGATTGAATTGAATTGAATACAACTTTATTGTCAAATGTGCTGTACGTATGTGTAACATACAGCACAGATGAAATGTCTTCCCCCTCAACATAAAACAAGAGGAGCCGCTGCGGGTGTCCGTCCCGCCATCAAAAGAAAAGTTAACCAAAAAAATGACAAAATAATACAAGACAACACATGAAACACAGACAATTGTGCAATCTTAACCACTTTCCTGCATACACTTTGTTGTTTGAAGCCGTAATAGATGAAAGAGGAGCGAATCAAAGTGTCCTTTTCACCAGTGGATCAAAGACGTCATGCGGCAATGTGCACACGTCTGCTACAAGCTAAGCTGTAGCAACAAGAAGCTGTAGCATCCATTAACGAAAAAGATAAATTGGCTCTCTTCTCCTGTCCCATGTAAATCCGCTTCAATTCCAAGCCGCGACTCCCAGTTCCACATATGCATCGGCGCTCTGCGCTGACGCTCCTTTCTTCTCATCGTCGGCTCCTCAATCCATGCATCCATCCAATCCATGCAGACTGTCCATCGGCACAGACCTTTTCGCTGAACAAAGCAGGGCTGTGAAAATGCTGCCTACTTCAGGCGCAAGACACAAGCGCCCCGGGGATGTCCAGCAACGACAGTCAAATGGCGCCGACATTCCTCCCAATCAAAAAAATCAGTGCTGGTACGCGTGTGCTGCCGAGAAGGCGCAACCACCAAGCACAGATTCTTCTTCTTTGACGAATGACGTGGCCAAAAATGCTGAAAACGGGTCCACATCAGGTCCACACGACGTAACAACAAACACAAAATAACAAAACAAACCACAAAAAAACGCAAGGCTCTTGAAGAGCACTTGATAAGATGCTTTTTGTGTTGTTATCTAATGACTTCCTACATCAAGGGTGTAAAGTGTCTTGCTGAACCAATGTCTCGTACACCACCATTTCTGTAAAAAGCCGTGATATCGATATAATGTGGTATGACTCCAATCTTTTCTTTTGCATTTTTTATTTTCTTTGACAGGGTTGTTCAACATTGGAAACAGACTACTGGTTAGTATTGATCTATTGCTGAAGATCAGAGGCAAAATCAGACTGGGCCACCCGCCCTCTCATGCTGTCAGGACATTATTCGACCACGTCCCCAACCACCCTGGTAACGTGTAACCGTGTCACAACGTGGTAGCTTGTGCAGAATATTTAAATTGAACAGTGTGCTTCTGTTGTTCTTGTTTTTTTGTTTTTTTTAAATAATGCTCAATCTCTGTGTTTGCATCAGTCCATTCGCTGAGTCCAGAGGAGATGTCCCAAATTCAAGATTTTCTCCTGATAGGCTATTGGGCCTTTGAGAGCCTTACATTGCGAGACTATAACGATATGATCTGCGGCGTTTGTGGTGTCGCTCCCATGTTGGAGATTTCCAGGCGACACACAAACAATGTGCTGGAGCTCAAGCATGTGGAGGTAACACACACAAGAAAAACAAAACATTGTAGAAACAATATTTCTGGAGCCATTAAGTTATTACATGCTGCTTTATCTCTCTGTAGTTCATCTGGCCTGAGTCTCCAGTGTCAGATGAAGTGCACATGGATGACTTTTGGCTGACCATGGAGACTGAGGCAATTGAGCAGGCTGCCTTCCCTATGGACATTCCCATCACCCGAGTGGATGCTTCAATTATTGCACCCTTCATCCCCCCGCTGATGAGGAGCGGTTCTGTTATCAACACAGAGAAGGACAAGGTCTTGTCACCAACACCACAGCTCCCAGGTACACTTCAACTGCTTATCTGCTGCTGTATTTGAGGGAATCGCTCAAATCTTATGGACAGAATTTAGCACTTTTTATGCATAGTGTGCTCGACATTTCAATCAGTCCATCATTCATGAAGTACCAAAGTCACACTTAATTTATTTGAATGGGAAAGACTTCTTGGGCATAAACATACACCATAACTGAGCATACCTTCCTTCGTATTCATATTCTGATGCCTCTGCCCAAATTTGTTAATTACATGCAGTTCACAACCTTGACATGCCATACAGTGTGTTGGTACTTTGGTAAACTGAGGATCCCTTTTTAATTAAACATGAAGATGACAAAATGGATAGTAAATGATATGATCATTGCTTTCTGTCTCAGGAGCGCCGTCAGTTTTGGTCCGGCTCATTCACAATGGTGAGTTAAGGCTCGACAAGGTTAAAGACTACAGTGAGGATGAACTGAGAAGTATTTTGGAGCGCTGTGGGGCGAGCATCACTCCAGGCTCCAGTAAGGTGGGTGTGCCATAGATCTACATATTTATAGTGTATAAAAGTGTATAAAGTGTAACGCTCATTCTATTAAACATATCTTTGGTTTCGGTTCTTGAAGCAAACAGACAGGTCTGGAGTGGACCAGAAAGACACTCATGTATTCTCTCTAATTCACTTTGATTGGTTCTTTGATGCTTTTTGGTGCACCTTTTTGTTCCCTAAAATCAATGACAGCCATTTCCAGACTTTTTTTTTTCACCCCAACTCTTGGAAAAGAAAGTACAGTACCGGGTAAGTATCTAGGATTGAATGAGTGGAGTCTTAAGACATAAAAATGTCTTTGGGAGTTCATGAATAAATTGCCAATACCATATACTGTATACACACACACACACACACACACACACACACACACACACACACACACACACACACACACACACACACATAATAAATATATAGCTGGACAAATACTGATGATATTGATATAGATAAATATTTGTTTCTACTTTTGATCAAGCGGCTGAAGTTTGCTTGTATCTCAGATTTTGACTAGTAACAGAAAGTACAAAATTGACTAAGCAACATCTTTTAACCCGAAAAACTCAAGTTGAGGCACTAGAAAGTAAAGGTGCCACTTTACTGTACATGCAGTATCTGTGTGTTCAAAATTTGTCTGAAAGAGGTGGGGATTTATAGGTTGGTATGTGACATTTGCGAGCTGGAGGGAGGTTGGCCCATTGTGTAAAACTATGGCGACTCTGTCTGGGTGTGAGATGTGTATACAGTACTTACGGGACATAGTGGAGATTTCCGCATTAGGCAGGTAGATGAGTTCCAGTCAAAATAATCTGCAATGCAGCAGGGTGGCGGTAGGTAACCCGCGATGTAGGGGGAACGCTGTAGTTCCATTGGCATCACGTACTTCCTCTTCAGACCATACTGTGTGTGTGTGTGTGTGTGTGTGTGTGTGTGTGTGTGTGTGTGTGTGTGTGTGTGTGTGTGTGTGTGTGTGTGTGTGTGTGTGTGTGTGTGTGTGTGTGTGTGTGTGTGCGTGCGTGCGTGCGCACGGGCATGCTTGAAAGTCTTAACATTTCAAAACATTAATTACACAAGAGACAGTGGTGACTATGAAATGGTTTGTTGTCCACTAACAGTTTTTACTTGTGTGTTGTTATATTACTTTTTTGAAAATGGTTTTATGGCTCCTTGGGGGAACAAAAAGCAAATGAGTCATTCACGGTTGTCTCAAAGAGTGAGCATACGTAAATACCACCTCAAGCATCTTGAATCATGCCTTATTCATAATTATTCACACTCTGACATACAGTAGGTATAATAATAATAATAATTCATTCATTCATTCATTCATTTTCCGAACCGCTTGATCCTCACTAGGGTCGCGGGGGTTGCTGGAGCCTATCCCAGCTGTCTTCGGGCAGTAGGCGGGGGACACCCTGAATCAGTTGCCAGCCAATCGCAGGGCACACAGAGACGAACAATCATCCACGCTCACACTCACACCTAGGGACAATTTGGAGTGCCCAACGAGCCTGCCATGCATGTTTTTGGAATGTGGGAGGAAACCGGAGCACCCGGAGAAAACCCACGCAAGCCCGGGGAGAACATGCAAACTCCACACAGGGAGGCCGGAGCTGGGATCGAACCCGGTACCTCTGCACTGTGAAGCCGACGTGCTAACCACTGGACTACCGGGCCGCCAATAATAATAATAACAATAATAATAATTTTCAAATGAACCTTTAGACATCGCTACCATGACCATGGTGTTGTTCTGTATGTCACCAAATCGAAGTTTGAATTTGATGAGAATCACTTGACAAATGTGGAGCAGTGGCAATGAACTGAGTTGACCTAAAATGAGGAGGATTCCACCTCACTGAGTTTTAAGCTCAGATGAGAAGTCTGATAGTAGAAACCGGATGATGGAAAAACCCAGTCCTATGATGGATAGATACACGACTAGCAAAAAGGTATTCCAATACTCTTTGCACAATTTGCTGTTCTCCATCAAGGAGCTGAATGGCAAAATTCACAGAAGGCGCTTAATCCGGAGCAGTACATTTTCTGGTTCCGTTAAAATTTGAAATGGTTCTCATTGGACGTCATTAGACCCAGGCAACACCTCATAATTGATCAACCGCACTACACAATGTCATCAACAGGTTGCGACAGAAAGACTGCAAGAGTCACAGAAAGGCGAGTTGAAGTCCTTGAAAATTGTAATTGATCATGTTGTGCTTGTAACATTTCAGCTCCTAGTTAGAGGACAGCAAATTGTGCAAAAAAGTACCAAAACACCGAAGAGTTGTGCATTCAAAAGCTAGAAACAGTCAAATTAAGTTCACCTATGAATGTGAGTGCAGTTTAGGTTCATCCTGAAACATGTCACTTTACACTTTTTTTTGTGTATGTTTTTGTGAGTAGTGTATATTGAGATATACCATCTACTGTATGTGCAATATATGACTCTCCTATTGACATTCATAATATTGCCGCCACAAGCCGGTGCAACGCGATGATGTGAAATACTCCCTTCTCTCCCCCTATTAGAAGGACCTGCTGACTGCTCTGACCTCCATGTGCAAGCTTGTTCATAGCGGCCTTCCTACAGGGCCCCAGCCCCCTCAACACCTCACTGCCGGCAAACTCTCCAAGGTTTGCCCCCATCAGGTAAAAGTAAATCACAGTCTGTTGGGTGCGTGCCATACAGTGTGGACGCCGTATCACATTGAAAGCAGTAAGCGATGCAATGAGTCAAGGTCAATCTCATTTTTGTGTCAGGTCGTGTGCGGTTCTAAGTATTTGGTGAGAGGGGAGACGGCCCGGGACCACGTGGATCTGCTGGTGTCCTCCCGGTACTGGCCCCCAGTCTATGTTGGTGACTGCGCTCGAGAAGTGGCCCTTTGTACGGACATGCAGTACCCAGAAATGGCAGCCAGGATGTGGGGCAGGAATCAGGGATGTTTTTCCGAGCCTTTTGATAAGCCAGAGGTGGGTAGAAATCATTAGCAAGTGTCCGGCATAGGCTAAAAATGGACCACGATTAAAATACGTCTAGAGCAGTGGTTCTTAACCTTGTTAGAGGTACCGAACCCAACGAGTTCATATGCACATTAACCGAACCCTTCATTAGTGAAAAATAAAAATATAATTTCTTTTTACAAATGTATTTATTAAAAACTGAAAAAAGTAAACACAATTAGTAGAAGTATACGTTTTTCAATTGTTCACAAAATGAACCGGCCAATGATGGCCAAGTGGGTGTGTCATAACTCCCAGTAATTGACATGTCGAGTCTGGTGGTCTTAACCTCCATGATAGAGGCTCTGTTGAACCCCTGAGACTGATTCACCCCTGGGGTTCCATCGAACCCAGGTTAAGAACCGCTGGTCTAGAGTGAAAATAAATATGCCTCTCACTGTAAATTTGACACACTACAGAGTAGGGTGCCGTGAAACAACTCTGCCAAATTAGAGTTATTTGAATAAAGCTGTAGGCATGTCAACTATATGCCCTGGAACGACACGCTACTCAACTGCCAATCAGATAGCACTGCCAGAAATTTGGATGCTAGTTCTTCTCGAATTGTCTTTTGCCAACATATTCAGCACTGTGAAAAAATATTTTTTTTTGCGTAGTTTCTCTGACTTTAATATTTAAGATTATCCAACTAATGTAAATATCCAACAATAACCCAATTAAACATAAAAAGCTGTTTTTAAATGGTGATTTTATGTTTTAAAGGGGGAAAAAAAATCTATTCTACCTTGCCTTGTGTAAAACTTACTTGCTCCCTTGTTAAATCATAAATGAACTGGAGCCAATTACATTTTCTGGAAAACCGACTTCATTTTCATCGCTCACACTTAAGCCTGATTACCCCCGGACCTGTTCAATCAAGAAATCCCTTCAACACCCTCTGTCTGACGAAATAAAGTCAGCCAAAAAATCACAAAAGCAACAAATTGCCGCAGTCAAAAGAAATCGCAGAACAGATGAGAAATAAAGTACAGGGTGTTCCAAAAGTCTTGGGTAAATTTTTACATTGAATATCTTGGAAACTATTAAGGATACAAAAATGCATCTGGTATATACAGAAAGCTTGTGATCTCAATTTTTACATGGAATGTTCAAAGATGATCAATGTGAGCACCATTGGTCACACGACACACATCAATCCGACAGTCAATGCGTCCCAGCATTGCATTGTCAATGGCTGTGACGGCTTCTGTCATTCGTCCCGTTCTTTTAGCTGGGCATAAGCACCCATCCGTTATGAATTTACCATGCCATCTCACTATGGACTTCCTCTTTGTTGGCTCCTTTCCGAATTTTCTGCGAAATGCATGTTGAACAACAGTCCATGATTCAGTTTTTGCAAATTCAAGCACACAAAACGCCTTTTCTGGTTGAGTGAACATCATTAATGGGTCTGAAAAGAAATTAAAAAAATCAATAGGCTTACAAAAAACTTCATGTAATTAGCTTCAAAATGGCACAACTTTTATCATACTACCATTGATAGTTAAGGAGATATGGGGACTTCAAACGTGCCCAAGACTTTTGGAACACCCTGTAATTGACTGCACAATATTGGAAGAAGATGCAATGTTCTTTTCTGTTTGGCTCTTGGTGAAGGCGGACGCTTTTTGCTTAGCTCCTGCCCCGCCTCCCTTACTCCTCTGCTTGTTTAATCGGACAAATGTAGTAGTGTCTTCTGTCTTGATTTAGCCTCGGGCCAGATTTGTTTCTTCCATGAAATAAATCATGGAATTAGTCAGCTAGACTCGCGGTGCTATGAGAAAAATAAAATTGACGAAAAGAGCAGGCGGTGGGAAACCTTCTTGCCCCTTTGCACGAGGGATGTAGCGTATTGAAATTACTCGTGTATGTAGTCTGTATTAATCAAATGGCGAATGTTATCGAGACTCGTGACGAAGCTAACGTGCGTCAGATAGATGCATATCTGAAAAACATGTTTCAATGGCACTGGTTGGATAGAAAGCTGACGGTGTCCCAGTCGGTACCAGTAAAGAGGAACCATTGTCTGTGCTTGTGTCGGATTTCGTGAAAAAGCTCGATGTCGCTGGTAAAGCTCTGTGTACAGTGTGTGATGATGTCATTCTATACGGAAAATGCATTCGTAACCCATATGTAGTAAACGGTTTGGGACTTCACTATCACTGTATGAGGGAAGAATCAACAGCTTTTTATCACATTTACACAACATTTTATGAATACAAGTAATGAACAAATCTTAAATATGGCAGGGAATGTGTTTGCTTTTTTAGTTTTGATTTTGAGCCTGCAAATTTGATGTTGGTGCTCACCAGGAATGCATAAGCAAAATTGCAAAATTGCACCAAGGCCTATGTCAAATGTTCACTTGAAAGAATAGTATATATATATATATATATATATATTAGTATGACATCATACTTGTCAGTTTTTAAAATGTGTCTCTCATGCCGATGAATAAGGTTACATAAAAAAAAAAAAGCTGCCATTGTTTTGAACTGAAAAGGAACTGTAAATTATCTAACATAGTTTCGTGCTCATCAAAACTGGCTACACTAAAATTACCATATCCTACCTATGACTTAACAGTTTATTGCATTTCCGAAAAATGCAATAAACAATTTGACACAGTTACAGAACCGCTTGAAGCTGCCTTCAGATTTTGGTTATGGTCACATTTTAGTCTTGGTCTTTAAGACAACTTCCTGCTGTTTGTTCCTCAGTTCGTGTCATGCGCTGAGCTGCAGGAGAAGCCGTACAATGCCGATCTTTCTATGTTGGGGGACAACCAGCACGTTCACCCCCACACAAAGTCATCCTCTTGTTGGTTGGTGCATCCTCCTGTGAGTCACAAGCCTCCTGTTTTGGAACACCATTCCATGACCTTGTGCAAAGATCTGCAGCACCTTGTTTGCACGGTGACTCAAATCGTAAAGGAGGAAGGTGAAAAACAAGGCGATCAGAGTTCACTCAACCCGACGAGGACACAGCGTGTGCTTTTCAACAACCCGGCGCATTACTACCTCTACAATCGCCTGCTGGATTTCCTCTCAAGTCGAGACATTGTGAATGAGCAGATCAGCCAGGTGGTGAAGGTGTGCCAGCCCGGAGAGGTCGTCATCCGGGATGCGTTGTACCGGCTCGGGGTGGCAAACGTCAACCCGGAGAGGGGGGAAGACAAGAAAAGTGTGGCGGAGGACTGAAACAAGCAACAGTGACTGCCTATGGCGTCGTCGTGCCTCAGTGAAAGCACTCAGATAGCAACTTTTGTGGCTGAACGTGGAAACTACTCGCAAAAAGTTGCAGGTGAAATTCCTGGATGAACCTCAAATGATCATTGAAGGCGATGGAGTTCAAAAACGATATTCTCAGAGGGAAATGGCTGAACTTTCATTTTCACGTGGTGTCATTAGGGGTGTTCACACAGCACACATTTGCATCTGTGCTGCACAGATGTACAGTCAAACCTCGGTTTTCGTACTTAATCCGTTCCAGAAAACCGAATTGTTCGAAAACCAAAACCATGTTTCCCATGGGAATCAATGTAAAAAATTTTAATCCGTTCCAAGTCAAGAAAACAACTTTTTTTAAACCACTTTTTTTTTTACAATTTCACACCATAAACTGTACACATGTAATAGGAGAGCAGGTAATATGTAAAATACTGTACAAACAAACTCTAATATGTTTTATTTTCACCAATTATAACATTAACATAGTAACATAAAAATTGAAGGAACATCTCTCTCTCTATCTGTCATGGGGCGTGCGCCTATCCCAGCTGTCATCAGGCAGCATTTTGGCATCCCGAACTCCTTCGCCAACACAGATACACGCACACCTGACTCATATTTCGCGATCAAATCTTTCTTAAATTCTATAGTTTTGCGCACTATTTTCCTCTTTTCTTCACCAGGTTTACCACTTCCACTTGCTTTCTTTGGTGCCATGATTAGGGGCTGATACACGATGCAAATATAACAGTCCGATATTACGTAGTCCTCACCAAACACGTCTGCTTTTTAAAAAAAAAAATCTTTATTGAACAATACAAATTCGTCTGCTCACATTGGACGCTACACGAGGAAGCTGTTTCTGTATGATTATTGCATAATAATGAGACACCGGACACCAGAGTGTTGATTATGTGCCGCTGCATTGAAAAATGCCGGCCGTCAACAAACGCACGAACTTCCCCCGTGCTGCTGGGGCAAACCATTCTGGAAAGAGTGGGGTTTCACTCCCCCTAACAGAAGCATCTCACCAAACACGTCTGCTTTTTTTTTATTGAACAATACAAACTCGTCTGCTCACAATGGACGCTACACGAGGAAGCGTTTCACCAAAAACGTCTGCTTTTTAAAAAAATCTATTGAACAATACAAAAACGTCTGCTCACAATGGACGCTACTGAAGCGTCACTTCCTCGTGTAGCGTTGAAGCCGAGAGGAGTGAAGTGATCCATTCAAGTGTGCTCAGTTAGTTCGAGAACCGAAATTTGTTCGTCATCCGAGGCATAAAAAACTCGGAATTTTTGTTTGAAAACCGAATTGTACGAGAACCGAGACGTTCGAAAACCGAGGTTTGACTGTATTTTGTTGTGATATATATTACACCGGTGTAAATTTTGTGCGGCGTTCACACGTATAAAGCTGCTTACTAAAGAGAAGCGTGTGCATCACTTGTGTTCACATGCAAGTTTGTGCGGCCGTGCATACAGAAATAAAACATGCGCATGCGTAAAGTGTACGTCCTTTTCCCCACCTTGTTTGTGACGTATCGAAAAACCATAGTTTATTCTTCTCCGGACAAATCAACGCTGAGAGAGAGAGAAAGGAAAGATGGCGGAAGTACAACAGAGCACGAAAGCAACGGATTCAATACTCTTATGTAATTAACTCTCCTCACACGTAGCAAGTCTATCCCTGTAGCGTTTACATGTCCAATTTTATATCGGTGCTGCCCCGCAAACTAGCATTTACTCCGGAGTAAATTTTTAAACCACCTCCTGAGCATGGTTAAATTTGCTCCGGTTTAAGCTGTTTTCAGGGGCTACACCGGTATAACTTTGTACGAGTGAATGCTCTACGGGGGGCAGCCCCGGTGCTACATCGGAGTAAAAGTTTCCGTGTGAACACCCCTATTGGCAGGTTTCAAACGAAAGATTGGAAGAGTCACAGAAAGACTTAGAAGTGCACCTTCTTTAACTTTGAATTAATATCAAAGTTTATTTATCTACTTCAGTGACAGTTATGAACTGACTAAACACTTTGACTTGCTGTTGTCGTAGTGAATGCTTAGAGGACCCTTCATTACGACAACTTCACAAAATTCTACCAAAAAAGTGTGCAGTACTAGAAACATAAGTCAGTAAGTCACATCACATTATAATAATGGAAACAAGACTTTTTATGTTTGATATGTAAACATGTGAACTGAAGCACTGAATTTATATAGACATTATATAAATAAATATCTAAAGTATATGTACATATACGGTATACCGGTACATAAGGTCTACCATTCGATTGAAAAGAAACAATGGTTGTTTTTTAATTCATTTTCCCCCAAAATTCCAGCATTTGAGATTTGAAAATTGCATTCTATGCCTATCGTCTTGTCGTATGAAAATCAATTAATTGTTCAGCCCTAATAGCAAGCAATGCAAAAAGTATTGAATCATTGAAGCTACATTCAACATAAAAGGTAAAGTTTTGATGCCCACTGACTGCATGAAGACGTTGGCCATAAATTTATGCATTTTCACCAGTTTTAAACAGTCAAAGGTTTCTTAATATTTGTCACAGGAAAAAAAAAATCATCATATCACTGACGTCGTCTTTAAAAGAACTGTCCGATAATGCTGGTGTCATGTCAATGAATTACATTTTCAAATTCTACGCACGCAGCCATTAAATGCACATGTAAGTCTCCTTGTTTTATATTTAGTCAGTAAACCTCACCTGGGCGTGACAATAAAGATCTTGAAGTGTCTTTTTTTTGTTGTTGTTGTGTTTGCAAAAGTGCTGCTACTGTGAAGCGCGTTTGAGTTCACTGATTCCGCACAAGGCAAAGAAAAAAAATTGCCAGTATGACACGTATCTCAAGGCACTGCTGTCATATTTTAATGGCTGCGTTGTGTATGATGAGGGCACTCCAGACTTAATGCATGTTTAAAAGTGTGTGTTTGAATAGATTCAAAAGACTTTGATCACAAATTGTGAGTAATGTGTTGAACAATAAATTCAGAACTGTTCAAAATGTGTTCCTTTAAAATGGGAATAAAAGGGGAACGCTTGATCTCCTCCCTTGTTTTGAGTCATACCCAAATGTCTCAGTGTCCAGTAAAAATTCTGCTTCAGCCTCCAATATTGTTGGAGGGCTGTGTCGTTAAATTTCAATTTTTATTGTTCGTGTTTACCTGTATTGCATACAAAGTTCTGTCATGCGCTGACGAACACTTACCTCCCATTTGCTCTTTTTTGACTTTTGGACTGACGATCCATGTACTGAAAGTATTGATACCACTTTCACTTACCTTATCTTTTTATCGAGACCAAACATTCTGAGATACACTGCACGGTAAGTGTTATTTATCAAGAAACTAAACAGTCAAGCATCATGTTACAAGCCCAAGCCAATGAAGTTGGGACGTTGTGCCAAACATGCAAACGAAATACATTTTATGTATCCACATAATGTTCAACATGTATTTATTTGAATACATGACAATGAATATTCAATGTTCACACCGATAAATCATTGTTGTCTGTTTTTCAGATTTTACACGTCTCAACTTCATTGGAATTGGGGTTTTACATTCGGGTTGCAAAGGGACTGAAAAGGTTCCTTCTGCGGACAACCCTTCGCTTAATTGTAAAGGATACTGGTAACCTTGCATAAACTGCGGCAGTCTAAGCATTTATTTAGGACAATGTCTTGAACTATATAGAGAGTCATTTGGGATTTTGTTTTGAAAAATCTATATTAATATTATTTCCAACCACGCTAGCCAATCAAGAATGAATGAAAAAAAATGAAACGCTGACTTAGAGACATGTTCATTCCGTTGTAGTCTGATCTCAAGGGTAAAAGTCATATCAAAGCAAGCATGATAGTGACATGTTACATCGCAAAAAGATTTTTGAGGAATATTCGTTCAAGTGGTTAAACCGGGGGTCGGCAACACCTGGCTCTCGAGCCGCATGTGGCTCTTTGGCGCCCTCCCCCAGTGGCTCCCTAGAGCTTTTTCAAAAATGCTTGAAAATGGGAAAAAGATGGGAGGGAAAAAAAAATATA
This sequence comes from Hippocampus abdominalis, assembly GCA_018466805.1. Classification (NCBI taxonomy): domain Eukaryota; kingdom Metazoa; phylum Chordata; class Actinopteri; order Syngnathiformes; family Syngnathidae; genus Hippocampus; species Hippocampus abdominalis. The sequence continues at coordinate 11,485,460 of CM031695.1, read as the reverse complement.
TATATATATATATGTGTGTGTGTGTGTGTGTGTGTATATATATATATTTTAATATGGTTTCTGTCAGAGGACAAACATGACACAAACATTATTAACATTTTCCGATGCTGTAAAACTGTGTCGAATAAATTTTAAACGTCAACATTTCGTCAACGAATATTTGCATCATAGCCTGCGACGCACGTTTCCATTAGCAGGGTGGGATGTCAGTCAGGGGCCTGTTGTTAAAATAAATAAATACATTTTAAAAAACAACTGCCTTTCATGTACAATTCACTGAGGGTACTTGCTAATGATGGGAATCTGAGCAGCCAAGAGAAGCATTTTTAAATGGTTCACGCGAGCTACGATAGTTAGCATGCTGCGAAAGTGCGTCCCTTGTTCATCTTAGCAGCCGCTGTGGCTATTGCTCATTACGGCATGCGTGTTTAAGTATGTGCGTATGCGCGTGTGTGCGGTAACGGGTCAATTGCGGGAGGTTGGTCCTTCGAAAAGTAGATCTCTGCAGGATGAACTCCGGGGTGGGGAAAACTTTTAATCATGAATCCTCGTCGTGTATTTGTAGCCAACTTAGTCATGTTGATAGCAGGCTAATATAGCTCTATAGATACATACAGCATGTGTTGCCTTTATTATAAGGCTTTTATTTTTTTGCGGCTTCAGACATATTTGTTTTTTGTTTATTTTGGTCCAATAAGGCTCTTTCAACATTTTGGTTTGCTGACCCCTGGGTTAAACAAAATAAGCAACATTAAGAGGATGCAACATTATTTTAGTTGAAACTACACAAAGGGAGATCTTGAGGTTCCGCAGTGTTGCCTGACTGTGGAAAACACATTGGAGGAAGTGTATGGTCAAAGAGGAAGTCAGGATAACGGAAGTCAAGTCGTTGCAGTCAAAAAGTAATCTCAAAGACAAACTTCACGCCGCAGTTTCATTATAAAGCTTTTATTAGTATCGAAGATTGTCTCACTCGCACAAAACCGCATCTCTGATATATAAAGTGTGCATTCATTACAATACCCACACCGCCCTTTCCTAGATGCTAAAATAAAAATCCTTCTTGATATACAGCAGGAGTTATATATTTACATGATCCAAAATCTCATCTCATTTTGATGCAAGCACATTTGGAAATGCCGCATGCGGCACGCATCTCTCACAGTTCCGACAGTTGGCAGTGTAGGCTGACTGCTACATGTGGTCAAAAGTCAAGGTTAAATGGGACTCGAGAAAAAAAAAAAACATGCTCAAAAACGCCCACAAAAATATTCACATTGTCAAGCACTATTCCTCTATTTGATCTTGGATCCGTTGGTTGCCATGGCGGTTCCGATATACGGTATTGCTCCGATATGGTCCTGAACCTGTGGACAATGGATTTGACTTGAGCGGAACGATCACATGTTCCCAGCAAGCCACGGCGACTGGAATGGTGTCACAAGAGCTCCATGACCAAAGTGTGGAGGGCAAAAAAACAACGCTGCCATTCTTTGCCTCCTTCACAGTCCATTTGGCACGCAGAAGAAAATAAAAACACCCACGCACAAAAAACACAGGCAGGTCACTTAAATTGATCGAAGAAGAAAACCTTACTCATCTTGCACTTTACAAACAGTCGACATTTGTTTGCTGTCTACGTGAGGTTGTCGCGTAATGAAATACAGAGAAATAGATGTACACACACAATATTATCCTGATGAACTTCTCTGGATTGGTGGAGTTGAACTAGTCCTACACTGATAGCGCTAAAAGAGCCCACGAGGAAGCATTCATGTTTGTTTCCTGCAGTCCCGTCTCTAAGTTGAATGTTTTTGGTGACCAGAACGGAAGTCACAGACATCGCTTCCGTCCGTTCGGCACGGATTTTCAACAAAACTGATAGTTGTTGGTCTTCATCAAAGGCTGCTCCTCCTCCTCGGGGTCACAAGACAGCTCACAGGGGCCGTCACAGCACTTGGGCGGGTCACAGTCGTCACACTCTTCAGCCATCGTGACCTGCTGTTGCTCCTCAGCCTGCGGTGGCTGCTCGGGCTGCCGTTGCTGCACATTCTGGTAAATTAACTGCGGGGCCAACAGAAATTAGGTGGTCAACTTGATCACGACAAAACAAAAATACAAATTTGGTTTCTGAATTGCTCTGCAAGATAACTAAACGAAAAGGCATAGAATTGCACAGCACACTTAAATATCTTGTCTGGGCCAGAATTGAATGCCCACATAGTCCATCGATTTTTATCTTTTTTTTTTTTTTTTTTTTTTTTGTAATGCCGCTTGTCCTCATTGAGTGAGCTGGAGCCAATCTCAGCTGACTTTATACGACGGGCAGGCTACACTCTGAACTGGTCGGCAGCCCATCACAATTGTGAGTCAAGAATATACCGAATGTTTTGTGAATATCGGCGGGAGATGGAAAAAACCCACCCGGCACAGGAAGGCCGGAGCCCAGACTGTGTGTTTGTACCATAGGAGTGGTCACGTGGTCTCAGCCGAAAAGACATGTTCAGCTCACCTGCTCCTGTTCCGGTTGTTCGCCGAACTGTCTTTGTATCATCTGACCGATGTTGCTGAAAGTGGGGCGCTTGGTCGCCTCCACATTCCAGCACATCTTCATGATGTCGTAGCTGAAGCGAGAGAGTGAAAAGATGGATTTTCAGCAGGTTTTGGGGGTTGATCCTCAGCTCTTTGGACCATGTCCATGAGCAAGATATAGCTAGGTGACTACGTTTACGGTATATGCCGTCGATATTCTCGTTCAGGTCAAAATTCCTGTTTCTGAAACATTTGGAATAATTTATTGACATGGGTGAGCAGAGAGTTAATCCCATATTGTTTGTTTGTTTGTTTGTTTATTGTTTTATTGAACATAAAAACATACTCAGTAATAAATTGACAGAAAGTAAGGTAAGTAAAATTGTAAAAGGAAAAGAGAAATCAGTCATCATACAACACAATTTTATGTTCAAAGGAGTAGGAAGAAGTAAAAAACGTATCTAGTCCTACCCCAAGTTATGTGTTTATATATAAATAGACTATTTTTTTATATCAATCAGAAAAGAAAGGAAGAAAGAAAGAAGAAGTCTCCATAAAAGCTCATGCTTTTACCCTTGACCGTGATATTTTTACTACTTTTGGTTTGTATCTGGAGTTTATACTTGCACACCCTGGTACTCTTATGTCAAATTTCTTGTATTCATAATGGATATTGCAGAACCTTTCTCTACTTATCAACTTAATTATTATTTTTAATTAATGTTTAGAATTTATCACCTTAACACTGATTGATGTAGGTTGTTTGTACTATTTTCTTGAATTTGTTTTTGAACTCAGGAAGCGATTTACTCATTTTCAGGTCCGTTTCAAAATTATTCCACAGATTAACACCTATGACGGATACACTTCTTTGCTTGATGTTTGTTCTTGTTTTGGATTTTTTGAATAGGTTGGTATAGAATATAGATGGTAATTGTGATTGATCGGGATATTAGCATCGAAGCACAGACATCATGATGGAAATAGATTTCATTTTATCGTCAATGAAGTCTAATTACCACTAAAGGAAGTTTACGATCCCATTTTTGGTGTTCGCCTTGAAGGCTTTGGGGCCAGTGACCAGTAGTTATACTGTTCATTTTCCATCCCATGTTGGTTTCTCATCTTCATTAGTCATTACTATTTATTTCACACCGTTTTCTGTATGTAAAACTATTATGTTTTTTAAAATGGTCGTTTTGTTGACATGATATGTTTGTCTGGAAATGGTTAATTGGAATTGAAATGATTTCTTATGAGAAATATTGCTTTGGTTTGAGTCAGACTTTGCGGAATGAAACAAGAATGACAACCGAGGTTCTACTGCACTGTACAGTATTTTTCAAAATCAATAAACCGTTTTATGACGCGTTGCCTGAGTTCTCAAAGCGTCATCATCCGTCCGTGACTATTTGAAAGAGCTGCTGTCTCATTATGAATGGCTGCCACAAGGGCTCTGCAGTCCGTATTATTCCCGCGGCAATGTTCAGTTGTTTGCCACCCTGGGAATGGCAAAATGTTAGCAAAAGCCATTCTGCCAGACCTTTCTTTTTAATACTTGGCCTGCGAGATCCTCCGCCCTACTGGGGTAGGAATTTATAATCCAGTGCTATCCCCTAACCTCAGTGGCTTGAAGCATCGAATAACAAAAGTGATCAACTCAGGAGATGGTGATAAGTATGCTGATACACATCTGGGAGAAATTCTCATGTGCCATTGATGCTGCAGATAGTAGCCAACTTGAATGCTTGTAAGACAGGAAATAAAAGTTGATTGTGCTTTGCTTTATCGCAATATCGTGGAATAAAATCAGTTCATTCTTTTGGAATAACCCTGTACTGGGGATATCTTTTGTGATTGACGCATAGTGTCGGATGTTCTGGGTCAACAATATTGATCCACAAAACAAATCGAAAGAACAAATTATGAACGTCAGATCTTTTCAAAATATATCAGTAGCCTGGCTGTCGTTTATGAATTTTGTGTGATTAAACCCTTTCAGGGACAACGGTAACTACAGTGGACAGTTTATCATGTTGTCAGGTTACAGGGTCCATGAAAAGGTTAATCAATGCAATGACTATTTCACCTGAGGAATGAAAAGGGTTACAGTCAAACCTCGGTTTTCGAACGTCTCGGTTCTCGACCAATTTGGTTTTCGACCAAAAATTTAGATTTTTTTATGCCTCGGATGACAAACAGATTTCGGTTCTCGAACAAACTGAGCGCACTTGAATGCACCATTTGACTCCTCTCGCCTTCCTTACACGAGGAAATGACGCTTCCTCGTGTCGCTTTCCATTGTGAGCAGACGTGTTCAATAAACATTTTTATTTTAAAAAGAACGTGGTTTCGGTTTTCGAACAATTTTGGTTTTTCGAACAGCCTTCTGGAACGGATTATGGACGAAAACCGAGGTTTGACTGTACTTATAATGCAACTATCCTTTCATGGTTCAAATGTTGCAGGTATTATTATTTTTTGTACGTACAGATCTCTTGCCCGCGTCAAGGCACCCTCTGACCTTTGTATGACCTCTGTTTAGCCTGCGTCATCATTCTTCTTGCTATTGCGGTTTCACGCTTTCACTGTTCCCAGATTCTGCCAGGTGTTCTTGTATGAATACTAGCAAATATGGTGAGAACACGGACAATTTTCATGACTGTTTCAGTCACCGCTGTCCCACCAAAAATACACATTTTCATTTCAGTTTCACAGGTTCTCGACCTGTGAAACTGGTTACCGCCATTTTCCATGATTGAACCCTCTGATAAATCTACAATCCACTTTTAGTGGACATGGGTCCAATTTGACAGCGTACACGGACTTTGTAGCACTTGTACAAAAGATGAATATTTTTTGAAGATATTTTCATTTTCAAATTGCGCTTGAAGAAATGCCCTTCACTGTATCATTTGTTGCCGCCAAATGTCACGGCTCCAATTTGACTTGAACAGTACAGTATGTGACTGTTAAAGCTGCAATGAAAACAAGGGGGACTACAAGGAAGTGTTTACATGCTTGGACAAGAGAGACTTGTTCCCTGCCTCAATCTGTTTTTTTGCTGCCGTGAAATAGCAGTTCCATGGCTTACCAACATGGCGATCATGTGGCTAACAGGCAGAACTGAGGCCTGACTCAGACACGGACAGCAGATGATTAGGAACTGACTCACATTCACTCTGCACCGTTTCCACAGAGCATTTATTCCGGGGTGGTGTGACAGCGCGGCAAATAAGTGCATACTCACGCTCTCATGCTCTCTCACGCACACACAGACGAGTGGGAAAAAAACCTTCTTCTGTACTTTCCGCTGCCTGTTTAGCTAGCAGCTTGTCCACCAATCATCCTCAAACGTTGTCATCTACAAGTAGTTTTGTCTATTCACGCAGCAATCTGTCATCCATCATCGGAGCCTGGACATCTATCATCAATACTTATTTGCCTCAATCCATTTGCATCAAAGGAACGGTTCAGCAAGGATGGCCCTGGCCCGTTTTTGACTCCCAAACTTTTCATGTATTTTTCAATGAGGAAAATTATATTAGCTTGTATTTTCAATTTGAGCTCAATTGTTTTGGAGAAATCGATAACTAACTAACTACAGTACTCTGAAAATGCCCCTTTTTGCTTAGCAATATAGCCACGCCACCCTTCCTTTTTGGTGGGATTCAGCAGAGGAACCAGACACAATTTGTTCTAAATCATTGAACGTACATCATAATAATATCCAAAAACGACGATCGTGCAGCAAAATTTATGTGGGCATCTCTACTTGACTTCAACCTCTGAAAATATCACAATGATTAGCCTCTCCATGGCTCACTTATGAGAGCAATGAGGAAATGAGCGGTTTCTCTCATTGTGGATCTGCTTTTCTTTGATCAGTCCTCACTAGACGATCACCCTGCATTTGAGAGGCTTTTTGGAAATCTGAATTGTTCATAGGTCGTTCTATATTATAAGTTCCATCTCTGGCCGGTAAGAAGCCATTATCATCCTGCTAACTACTGACCCGACGGCGGCAGTAGTGGGAGCCCGTTAACTGCCGGGTCTATGGAGTCTAACAAAACGTTATCATCGCTAAATGTCAGAACGCTAATCAACTGTTATTTTGTCATTTTTTTGGTCAACTTTTCTTTTGATGGCGGCGCGGACACCCGCAGCGGCTCCTCTTGTTTTATGTTGAGGGGGAAGAAATTTCATCTGTGCTGTATGTTATACATACGTACAGCACATTTGACAATAAAGTTGTATTCAATTCAATTCAACTGGCACCAAAATTCATAGCAGATCCCTAATCTTGTCCATGTCAACCTGTAAAAATCTAAAACAATCAGCACAATACTTTGGATTTTTTTGGAGATGGTCATGGCTTTCCCTCACAGGAGCTCATATTTCATGTCAATAAAACCCCCAATGTTGTGCCGATTACTTTTATATTTTCATAGGTTAAAGTGGACATGAGCAGGACTGTGCATATGAATTTTGGTGATGATGTCACCGTTTTCAGACATTAGATGACAACATAATGTGTCAAAGCAAGCCAGTAAACAAGTATGACAATGCTTGCCTCTTTCCCTCAATCAGTCAGTCAGCCCGATGTGTGAAAAAACAAACAAAAAAACAGTATCGGCCCATAATAATGGGCATCATTAAGATGCGCTAAATGTAGTCATAAACAAATTCATTAAATCACAACTGAGTTCTTCAGGGGGATGAATTTTAGCGCTGACATACTTGGTACGTACAGACAGACCTATTACATAAGCGTCGAGGGTCAGCTCAATCTCTTTTAAACTGAGCAGTCAATGCTCGGTGTTGGGAAAAGTGGGGAAACTTACATCTCAGGTGGAGCAAAGTCTGGCTGACACATCTGGTAACCCCGCTTCACCATTTTGTAGAACCTGGAGTCCACAGCCATGTTGGGGTAAGGGCTCTTACCTGTTGGAGCACAAACACATGAGAAAGCAACACCACAAAATATGACATTTGTACATGTGAACAGTGTGTGTGTGTGTGTGTGTGTGTGTGTGTGTTGGGATCTTGCTCACCCAGAGAGAATATCTCCCACAGGAGGATTCCATAAGACCAGACGTCACTTTGCACAGTGTACACACAGTCGAAAATGCTCTCTGGAGCCATCCACTTCACTGGCAAACGAGCCTTCAAACGCACACGACACCTCAATCAATGAAACAAGTACGCATCAAAAAGGGTATGGTTTACAAATTGTATGCTTACGTTGCCCTTCACCACGTAGTTGGAGTCGTTCATGATGTCCCGCGCCAGGCCAAAGTCACAAATCTTGGCTACTCTATGGTCCGTCAGGAGAACGTTTCGAGCAGCCACGTCTCTGTGAATACACTGCACACGAGAAAGCGGATTTTCTCATTCGATGGTAACGTATCAGTCGCTTTCATATCAATGAGTTTCTGTGAAACAGCCAAGTTTCAATGTGATGGCAGCAGAGGGGGAGTGCTGTTTTCAAGGGGTAAACCATAAAACGACTGTTTTAAAATTTAACTCAATTTTCTTTCATTTTACCTTGTAAAAACATTTGTTCAAATTGGTTAATATGAGGGGCAGCCCGGTAGTCCAGTGGTTAGCACGTCGGCTTCACAGTGCAGAGGTACCGGGTTCGATTCCAGCTCCGGCCTCCCTGTGTGGAGTTTGCATGTTCTCCCCGGGCCTGCGTGGGTTTTCTCCGGGTGCTCCGGTTTCCTCCCACATTCCAAAAACATGCATGGCAGGCTGATTGAACACTCTAAATTGTCCCTAGGTGTGAGTGTGGGCGTGGATGGTTGTTCGTCTCTGTGTGCCCTGCGATTGGCTGGCAACTGATTCAGGGTGTCCCCCGCCTACTGCCCGAAGACAGCTGGGATAGGCTCCAGCACCCCCCGCGACCCTCGTGAGGATCAAGCGGTTCGGAAAATGGATGGATGGATGGGTTAATATGAGCTTAATGTGTTTTAATGTGCTTAAAGCATATGCGGAGGATATTTTAAGGTGTGCTGATGTATGAGGATCAAGTATCACATATTTGAAGCTTGCACAAAGAGTTGGTAAGAATACAACACCTAGCCAAGGAATGAGAATCGAAAATTGGTTTTCAGTAATTGAGTAATTGAATGAGTCCGTTTGATTCCGAGGAATCGTTTGCTTGCCTGATGATTCCACTAATCGATTCCTCTTGAAAAAAAAAAAAAGGAACAGTGCTTATTCCCAGTGCCTGGTTGTGGCTGTGATGAGGCTCATGTAATAATAATAATAATAATAATAATTCATTTTATTTAAAAGTACCTTTCATGCCACCCAAGGACATTGTATAGAAAATGTAATGTCAAGAATGGGAAAAGAGTGAGTAAAAAAAAACCAAAGTGTTGCAATCTGGCCATCACGATATGGTACGGTGGGGGTCTCGTTGCGGGTAGGGCTGCTCTGATGCTCATATTTCTCAGACGGGCCTGTCGAGACGCTTCCCTGACTGTCTCTGGAGGTGGCAATTTCTATGTAGTGGGTGTCTATAATCGGATCCAAGGTTTCTTGCAAAGTCAATTAAGTTCTTTGTTACATCACAAGTCTTTGTCTTCTGTCGGAAATTCGTTTTAGGCCGTGGTGAATTCAAAAGAAGGCCTGTAAATATTCCCAAATTTTATGTAGCCAAAAGTGTTTTCTTTTTGTTGAATTAAGAGGATTAATAGCCTGGTGAGAATGATGAAAGTGAAAGCCCCCCCATTTTCTCTGGAGCAACAACAGTGAAACGGGAACATTTCTTAAAGCATTCTGATATCTTGCTACTCGTTTATTGCATTGTATTTTTGGTCTCTGACATACTTTGAAAAGTAAGCGGCCTCCTTTTCATTTATTTCTTCGCAAAGGATTCACCACAAATTATGAGTGCATGTTTGATAACGGTTACACTGAAGTAAACAAAACCTTTTTTGTAATGTATTTGCCTCACATAATGAGAATCATTAAGAGAAGGGAAACGGAATCGGGACAAGAAACTCTTGATAATGGAACCAGAATCACTAAATTCTTAGCAATTCCCATCCCCGCTCAAGTCTCTGATTGAGCGGTAATCAGGCCAGGGCGTGACCTGCCTCTTGCCCAAATTCAGCAATAATTTATTTAATTGATCACCAATTGATAAATTGGTGATTAGCCATTCCAAAAACATGATAATTCATCCATTTTCCACCACTTAATCGGTTTAGGGTCACAGATGAGCTGGAGTCAATCCAATCTTTGGCTGAGATGCAGGGTAAACGTTTGGCTGGTTGCCAATCAATTGTCAGTGCACATTCACTCCTGTCTTTCATGAATGGAACATGCAAGTTTGTGTTTGTTTGTTTGTTTGTTTTGTTATGTGGTATGGGAGGAAAACAGAGTACTTGGAGAAAACTCACACTAACACGAGCAAGAACATGCAAACTCCACATGGGGAAGGCCTTAGCCCAGATTCGAACACCGCACCGAACCTTTGATTATGGAGCCGATTTTTCCCAAGTTCAAGATAACTTCTAGAATTTCAAAGGAAGCGGATTACATTTTGCACAACTAGATAGCATGCTGATTAAAAAAAAAAAACTCACATTTTTTGCAGCCAAAAAGTCCAAGCCTTGAGCCACTTGATAGGAAAACTTCAACATGTCATCCAAATTCAACGGCCATTCTCCAGTCTCTTCGCACAAAGCGTCTAGGCACGAGTCCCATCACGTTAGCAAGACAATAAAGCTATGTTTGTTTTAGGAAAATTCCTCATAAAATAAGTGACAATCTTACTTTGTAATGGCTCGCTGTTTGACAGATGGCATGGTCTCATCTCCAAGTAGCTGCTCGACGACGCACTGGAGATGCCACTGTCACTGTAGGATGAAATTGTCACATGTCTTTGTGGAACGTGAGGTAACTTGGAATTTTCACTTCAAATTGAACAGAAGTCAAATCCAAAAGGGGACAAAACAGGACAACAAAGAGAAAGCTCTGTTTTATTTGACTTTTCCATCCCAAACCTTTCTATAATGCTTATCCGTTAGTGTCGCGGGTGAGCTTGAGCGAGAGACAGGTTGTGCGTGGGACTGGTTTTCGGTCATTTACATGGAAACAAACAAGCATCCGCACTTTGTCACACATGCACAATTTCGAGTGTTCATTCAACCTTACGTGTTGATCAAGGAAAGGAAACGTGTCGCAAAAGACTTTACTGAACATCACTTTGCACAAATAGGAAGTTAACCAGAAGCCTAGCATCGACAACAACCCCATTCTGAATACACCCCTGAACTTTTAGTTCCAGAGGGGAATTATGTCAACAAGCACCACACAGACCGTCCTCCCAAAATTCGGCCATTGTCAAATTCCAACAGCCCGTTTGATACATGTTTGATACAGTCAATGACACTTCAGAACTGACGTCAGGGTCATGCAGCAGGTGTGTCATGAAAGGCAAAACCTAAAAGTTATCCTGTGGTATAAGGTACACAACTCAACTCTTAGTACCATGGGCGAATTTGGCCCACCAGCACCAATGTGGAAAGGGAGCCAGGAAGTTCCAGAGAAAACTCACACAAGCACTGGGTGAGAGGCCTCCACAGTTTGAGACTTTCACAAGTTCATCGTTGCCATTGTTCTTGGTGTCCTACCTTCTTATGAAATGTTTCTGATTGCAGATATTCTTATAGTTGTTGGAGTTCTCCGTTATGGCGGGTATGTTCATGACAAAGCTTATAAAAGTTTCTGCCTTCTGGCGGAGGAAGTTTAGTAGGTCCCCGAGGCTGCAGTACTCTGTGATTACCAGCACGGGTCCTGAAGAGGAACCACGTCACATGAAGGACATTTCATCGAAACCCCCGTACTGGATCTGCATGCATATTTTTGGTTGCAAAAATAGGCTCGGGAATCATGCTACCTCCGTAGGTGCAGGCCCCCAGTAGATTGACGATGTTCTTGTGATGTCCCAAGTGACTTAGGATCTTCAGCTCTGACATCAGAGCTTCTCTCTCATCAGAATGGGCGCTGGCTTCAAAGAAAAAAAGCAAAAACAATTGGCATTTATCCACTGTCGCTGACTCGATCACGTGAAAATATCGATGATGTCTTTATTACGTTTTCTGGAACAACAATTCACAGTCACACCTTTTAACATTTTCACAGCAACACGCATCACATTGTCTTGCTCTCCCAGACCGATGGCTGTGGCCTCCACCACTTTCCCAAAGGCTCCGGCCCCCAAGATCTTTCCTGCAAAGTTGGACCCGACTTCATGACTTTGAAACACCTCTCATTATTTGAGGCATTGCTGAATGCCTGACTAAACACATCTCGGATGATGAAAATTAAAACTCAACATGACTATCTTGGTCAAGGCAGAGATTTTAAGACAGTTCTCGTTATGGATCTCACTATAGTCTATAAATGTGCCGAACGGTTTGAACTACTTCATATAAATCACGCTTCTAACCGAGCTTGAGGTTATCCCGTGGAAACTCCCATTTATCATTGTAGGGCAGCTGTGTAGGGTCAACAAAAGTGTAGTTGTTTCCATCTCTTGCCTCGATGATCTTCCAACGGATCTCATACCTGGGTTTCTGGTTCAGGGAGGACGGGAAAGAGTAGTTTTAAAGCAATTTTGTGTTTAAAACAGCCATCATACTGCCACTTGAAGCATTACCTGCTTATATTTGTAAAACAGAAACACCAGAAGCAGAAGAAGGATGGACAGGACGCCCGCAGAGCCGGTTAAGGTGGAGGTGAAGAGTTTGTCTACATAACCAGAGAAAGATCAATTAGTCATGGTGACTCAGTGTGGGACAAAAGCCAGTTCTTTGAATATGTAGCTGTAGAAAATGCGCTTAAATTTGCATTTGCTATGAGAATGGGTCATTAGTGTGACAAACAGATAAGATTAAGTTCCAAATTAAGCAGCTGACTGTGAGAAAAAAAACGGAAATTTTCATGCAGAACATCAAATGTGGTTTAGGTCACGTCCATGTGACACAGTTAAAAAAAATTAAAAGTAAATCACAAGCTCAGAACAACATTTCTGCCTGGATATTCACCAGAAACCTCCATGGCAAATGTGTCACTGCTGACTCCAACTAGATTAAAGGCAACACACTCCACTGTCATCCTCCGGTTGGACTGTCCCACAGTCAGAACACTCTCGACCGCCACCGTCCCATATTCCTCCCTTTGAAGCTCCACCGTCTGAGCTTGCAGGAGGGTTGCCATCTGCGCACCGGTATTGCTTTGGTTGCACCTGGCTCAATGCAAACAGGTATACATTTAGATCACAGCATTATTTAAAAGGATTTCAAACAACAACAAATAAAGCCCTGTAGTATAGAGAAGTGTAGCTGATCACTGCCATCATTTAGTGAGTACATCATTCATTGTTTTGATTGAGATCAGATGGAATTGTGCAGAAAAGCAAATTAGTGATATAGCATGCTAACATTCATGCTAGCTTTCTTTTGCTTCTTGTATGTATGTGTCAAGTATGGTGGTTTTAACCTTTGGTGTGATTGTGAGCGTGAATTGCGATTGGCTGGCAACCAGTTCAGGGTGTTCCCCACCTACTGTCCAAAGACAACTGGGATGGGCTCTGACCCCCCCCCCCCCCCCCACGACCTTTGTGAGGATAAACGGACTAGAAAATGGATGGATGGATGGATGAATGTGTAACACCCATCTCGCGTAACTAAGTTATTAACACTCTCAGTAATGGGCTGGTAGTACTATGAATGGAGTCCTGGGTACTTTTATTACTGAATAATTGAACTTGGCAAAGAGGAGATACAATATCATAATAATAGTTCCAGAGACATTTGAACGAAAAATATATGTATGAATGCAGGCGCGGTGGATGCCCCCACAGCCGCCATAGACACAGACACACACAGACACACAAAAATGACAGAACAATGAAAGAAGCTGATGATTATAATTATGTTAAATTAATGATTCAGAGGGATTATCCCATACTGGTGTCGTATTTATGAATGAAACACAACGTCCGGCACTCACATCCGCAACAATTTATCTGCCTGCTTCTCGATCAAATACACAAATATCGCAAACGACTGCCCGCGTCTTCAATTAAACCTGCTTTTTGCAAGTCTAAAATCAAGTCTGTTTCGTAACCAAATTTGCAGATGGGCTGGCGGGTGAGGCAGAAACCCCCATTGAGGTGTAGCGCGTCAACCAAAATCACAAACACGAACTAAACCATTACCCCTGCTCAAAAAAGATGGTGTGGTCGCTTTTACGCCAAGCACATTGCGACATTCGATCACCAAATTATCGTGTTGTGAGCGAGGCTGCTTTGTGATCAAAACACAGCCCCAAACATGCTTGACTCGACTTGCGCTGGCACCAAAATGAGGTTACGCCCGTTATGCCCTGCGCACGGGCGCCTGTATACCAAAATAAGGCTCTTAGGATGCCTTCATAACTGTGACACCCTAACACCTTTCTGAAGTTGTGTCCTACATTATATTTGCCATCCGGGTCTTGATTTCCTCTAAACACGATAAAGGAGGTCCAAAGAGCACTTCCTTGATCTGCTGTACACTGAAAGTCGCATGTAGTAAAGAATATTTTTTGTACCACAAATGAGAATAGGAATTCATTGTACGGTATTTGTTTTCACTTGGCAAAAACACTCACGTGGGGTGTATTCCAAAACATTGGTACCAGATGATTCTAGGGGCAGGATAGCCAAAGGACGTGCACGTCAGAGTGGTCACATTTTCCCATCTCACCACGGCAACCGGTTTCTCTGCCATTTAGACGAAAACACTGATGATCCACATAAAACACAAAATCGGGACGAGGGAGTTGAACAAAAGCTGCTGAACATGTCACTTACGATACATCTGGACTTGGAATGTGATGGAGGCGCTGGCCAGTTCACTCCTAGCACTGAAAGTATACTGGCCTTGCTCCTGAGCATTCATTCTCTTCAGTTGCAATGTAGCGTGGTATCTGATGGGGAAGAACGGGGGGGGGGGGGTTGGGAGGAAGAGGAATTTAATTTTTATTACTTCAGAATTTGTACACTTTCAGATCAGTATAGAACAGAAGTTCTTTGTTGCAGCGATCTCATTACCTGGGAACAAAGATCAAATATTCACTCTGTACTCAAGCAGAAGTGCAGATACTTGTAAATGGGTGAAAAAAATAAGGACAGTTTCAGCTCTTTTACTTAAAAGTAAACAAAAAAAACATCCATCTCCTGGTGGCTACATCTCTTGTCATGGCAATTCTCGCGTTAACCAGGTGGCATATTTTCCTAACCAGTGGCGATATTTTCACAACTCAAATATGTAGGGATGTGTCAGCATGACAAGTTGCTCAAGACAAAGTACATTCAAACCTCGGTTTTCGAACATCTCGGCTCTCGTCCAATTGGGTTTTCGACCAAAAATGTCGAGTTTTTTACGCCTCGGGTGACCAACAAATTTCGGTTCTCGAACAAACTGAGCGCACTTGAATGCACCATTTGACTCCACTCGCCTTCCTTACACGAGGAAGTGACGCTTCCTCGGGTAGACGAGGGAGTGACGCTTCCTCGTGTTGCTTTCCATTTTGAGCAGGTGTGTTCAGTAAACATTTTTATTTTAAAAAGAGCGTGGTTTCGGTTTTCGAACAATTTCGGTTTTCGAACAGCCTTCTGGAACGGATTATGGACGAAAACCGAGGCTGTAGTATTTTTCAGCGGCATTAGGCATTTGAAAGCAAAGACAATGGTTTGCTTTTTCACAATTTTTCAGCCACACGTTATATTCTTTCTGTGGTATGTTAAATTTAGAGGACATTTATTTTCCCTTTACAAGCATTTTAAGTACCTATCTGTCACCCCTGTATTTGTAAACGCAATAAAGAATGGATGTCCTTAGGCTATGAAATTCAATTTCACCTGTTGTTATACCGGATGAGCGTCTTCTCCTGCGCGGACGTGCTGGGGGACGTTGGCGTTTGCCAGCTGTGTTCCACAATGTGGGGATACGCCTCAATGAGCACCGTGAGCTCCAGATCTTCTCCCTCGTTCACCTCAATTTGAAGACCCTTTTGAGTCAGCTTTGGGGAGAGCTGAGGCAACAGTCGAATGTATGGCTTGTCTGCATACATTGACACAACAGAATCCCTTTCTGAATGCATCTTTTTATCTGAATCCTGCCACAAGTGACTCATCTCATCGCTTACCTACAACCAGCAAGTACGTTGTTGAACTGTTCATCCCAGCTTCATTCGTTCCGACGCATGAAATGTTGCCCGTGTCTGCAGGGTCCACAGCAGGGATGGTGAGGATGCTCTGTATGTCCAAACGGTTTTCTCCACTGGAGCGGACCCTCTCCTCTATCGTGGGTTTCTGAAAAGACAAATAAGAGTTTATGATTCTTGTAAAACCCAAGAGAAATTCCCAGCATGGATCATACTAACCGATTTGGTGGTGTAGACCCAGGTGACATTGTAGTTGAAGTTGGGATTGTGCGTTGTGCAGTAGATCTTGAGTTCCTCTCCAATAATTCGTATGTATTCATCTGTCTCCAAAAAAACATACGGAGGGAAACGGAGCTCTACAGAAGGATGGAATGATACGATTAGTCCCCAAGAGGCGGCATGTGCCACCTGAATGTTGTGGTCTGTTAATTCTGCCGTGGTCTTACTCTGGATGACGTTAATGGAGAAGGCTTTGGAGGTGCGCTCCACACCACTGACTTTGGCTGTGCATACATAGTCAGCGTTGAAGCTCGGGTGGAGGCTGTGGATGAGAATACCGCGGTGCCGGTAGACAGTGAAGTTCATCCCAGGAGGAACAGTGGTGCCGTTGTCCATGCGGAGACTAATGTCCGTGGCGCTTGGGTCAGTCAGGAGGCAGGGTAGCAAGTAAACCTCACCCTCTTTTTTCACCACCCTTAGCAGGGTGCTGCTGGTCCAGAAGACACGGCTGGGATCTGGCATAGGGAGGGGCAAAGGGTTGGCATCAACAACCACACTGACCTGGGTGGAATGATGACCCAAATGTTACGCCTGCATGCAAATCCCGGAAACAAAAGGTTTACCTTTGACAAACACGTGAACCGATGAGGTCAGATTATGATGCTGGGTTCCACCTTTGTAAAAACACTTGTAGGTCCCAGTGAATTCGGCAGAGGGACGTGCCACCTTCAAAGTGCAGACATTTACTTTTCCCTTGGACATGTAGCGTTTGTGTTTGGCCAATCGGGGTTGCCAGTCCACAGGCGCATCGCCCTCACACCTCAGATCCAATGGGGTGCCGGACTTGACCACCACCTCAGGACCTGACACCACCTTTGAGTTGAGCCTGATCACTGGACGCCTCCACTCCACTAGGAAAGAAGAAGATCCGTCATTATAGGTCCGCAGCTTTCAAATGAGCCTTTGATAGTATTCCTTACCATCCTATTGCTTTTTAAACAAATAGCCAGCCCAAATCTAGTGCAAAGCACCATTTAAATGTGCACCTTATATACGTATATATTGTAAAGTTGTACTGTGTGTAACGTGTTATACAATACATAAAGTTGTATCACGTATGTGTGTTATTGTCATGATTCGGTTTGGGACCAACAGGTGGCACTGTCGGGCTCCCCCTGCAGCTGCATACCTGCTGGTCGTTAGGTAATTAGTGGCATAAAAGGACTCCCGCCCGACCATTCATTGTCGGGTCATTGTGGCTGTTTGCTGCTGTCATGTTTTTTCTGGTCATGTCTCGGTTATTGATAGTTTTTGCTTCAGTCATGATTTTTGCTTGATACTTTGGACTTTGTTTGTTTAGGATTTAGTTTTCTGTGTTTTATCAATACACTTCTTCAAATACACCCTGCTCCTGCCTCTTGCCTGCTTTTTGGGGTCCACCACCACCTCGCTACGTGACAGTTATAATGTGTGTTTAATTTTGTACAATTTATTTAGAAACGAGTCTGTATCAACCCTCAGGTTGTAAAAGTGATTTTCACATTTAAAACATACATGTTCCTTTCACAAAATTCAGCCTTCACCAGCGGCCAGTCCACCTGTCTATCATCGTTATTCTAACTGTGCTTCCGTCATCGCAAAATTTCAATTTGTCACCAGTTTTTTAAGGCCATCAATAAAAAAATGTTTACAAGTGTAACAGCAGTTTTGGGCGGATCAGTAAATTATGTCGGTCCATTATGCGTCATTCGCCATTGGCCTGGCCGGCCAGTCCATCATACAACACGTCATTATTTCAGGCTGGCCCAGTCCGTCAGTCAAGAACAAGCAGACATACAACCAGATTAGAAAAAAACAAAAAACAGACACATCACCGAACGTTGTGAAATAAAAACAATATGGGACAATATGGGACAATGTCATTGCGGTCTGTGGCACCGAAAGGTTAAACAACAACCAGGGACAACCTAAAAAAAAAAAGAGCAGGCTAGGTGAATGGGAACCGAGATTTGGGCAGCCAACACAACAACAGGCTGTCAGATTGACTCGCAACGCAGCTGCCTGTTGGTGAGTTCTCTGTCATAATCTTGCGCGTGTGCCTCAAATCTGTGTTCACAACACAAGACCCAAAAATCATCTCTGAATAGGTCTCTGAATAAATAAATCAATAAATAAAATGGGCGGCCCGGTAGTCCAGTGGTTAGCACGTCGACTTCACAGTGCAGAGGTACCGGGTTCGATTCCAGCTCCGGCCTCCCTGTGTGGAGTTTGCATGTTCTCCCCGGGCCTGCGTGGGTTTTCTCCGGGTACTCCGGTTTCCTCCCACATTCCAAAAACATGCATGGCAGGCTGATTGAACACTCCAGATTGTCCCTAGGTGTGAGTGTGAGAGCGAATGTTCGTTTCTGTGTGCCCTGCGATTGGCTGGCAACCGGTTCGGGGTGTCCCCCGCCTACTGCCCGAGGACAGCTGGGATGGGCTCCAGCACCCCCCGCGACCCTAGTGAGGATCAAGCGGTTCGGAAGATGATGATAAATAAAATGGGATACTTCTAAATTGAGGTACAAACGTATTCGTGTTTAAAACACATGTTGGGACATTCATTGGTCATCAAAAAATGAGGTAGGAAAGTACATTTGCCTCTCAGGGTCAAAAGACATTTGCTAAAGTGCAGTGTTGTAAAAGATGACGGAGTTAGTGCCTCTCAGCAATAGGCTTCCTGTTTCCACCGTCACATGGTCACACTGTGAACAACTAACTGTCGAATATTGTTTGTCCTCCAGTCATTGCCTGATGTTGCATCATGAACCAAAGTTGTAGTCATTCCAGACCAGGGCGTAACAGGTGCATTTGAGTGAAATCTGCAGTTTGTGTTTCAGCAAACAACATAAATCCATGTGGCACATTATAAATATTTGGGGTCATTTGTTAATTGGAAAGGGCGGCCCGGTAGTCCAGTGGTTAGCACGTCGGCTTCACAGTGCAGAGGTACCGGGTTCGATCCCAGCTCCGGCCTCCCTGTGTGGAGTTTGCATGTTCTCCCCGGGCTTGCGTGGGTTTTCTCCGGGTGCTCCGGTTTCCTCCCACATTCCAAAAACATGCATGGCAGGCTCGTTGGGCACTCCAAATTGTCCCTAGGTGTGAGTGTGAGCGTGGATGATTGTTCGTCTCTGTGTGCCCTGCGATTGGCTGGCAACTGATTCAGGGTGTCCCCCGCCTACTGCCCGAAGACAGCTGGGATAGGCTCCAGCAACCCCCGCGACCCTAGTGAGGATCAAGCGGTTCGGAAAATGAATGAATGAATGAATGAATGTTAATTGGAATGCACTGTAAAGACTGTCAGTCTTCTTTTCCAACTGGCAACCGAGTGACCTTCCAACCTTTTCCTGCCAGTCTCTCACACGATGTCGAAACCACACGTTCAGTCAGGGTTATACGAATTTCCAATTACAGTGTGTTCTTAAGCTTTTAGCAGAACTAAGATTCTGCATTGCGCGTTTTTCCCTTTAGCTCATTCCCAGCAATGGATGTTAGAGACACGCCAATCAGTATTTAGGCCTTAACCCTCTTCCTGTGGGTCTTTCCCACCCATGCACACCGTCCACTCAAACTTCCAATGCTGCCCCCCCCCCCCCCCGCCCATCCCCACACCATCCACATGTTAAACAGTAATCTAGCGGAAAGCGAAGCCAATTCAGTCAGTCAGAATTAACACGACACAAAGGAGGCATTCGTGTGCAAATGCTAATACATGAAATTGCAATTAAGAGGTCAAATAGCAGAATCGTATACACATGCACACAACACCAGCTCCCCAAAAATCGTGGTATTGACACAAAAAGGACACCTGGAGAAATTCATTATGATACCCACAGAAACAAACGTGAATGAGTATAAGGAATTTACGTTAATATAAAAAAAAGATAAAATTGTTGACAAAAAGAAAGTGTCTCAAAGTAAAACAACTGTAAAGTTACCGGTATTTGATTTTTTTGCCTTACCTGTGGCGACAAAGACCACAAATCCCAGCAGCAGAGTCAGGAGGGCCTGCATCCTAAATCGACTCCAAAGCAGTGATTGATTGCTGATGTGTGAGTGCAAGCCAACACTCCTTTGAAGTCTGCAGCGTGGAAGAGACGAAACCACATCATAAGCAGCTTGTTGAGTCAACACCCTTCTTAACTTCTCGTTGCCGACCAAATTACATAGCATACGCTTTATTTTCAAATGCGAATTAACTTCCAGAAAACATCTCTTCCTAATGATCAGCATAAAACTTAAAATGCCTTTGCCATTTTCATTTTATTTATATCAGATGTTGTCTAAGGCTGTCAAGTTGTCGTCAAGTTAGTGCATCATACAACCTAACTCCATACCTGGTACATTCACCCTCCTGTTATGTTTGTTTCTTTGGTATTCCAAAAACCCTCCGTGAATCAGCGTGATCCATTGCATGAAGGTTCATTTTAAGGATGCATACCTGTATGTACCTGGACAGAGCTACTGTATAGTATCAGCATTCCTAAAAATGATCAGATACGATATGCATCACCAGCCTAACGTATACCTTCCGGATACAACAGCCGCGTGTGTGTAGAGATATTAGGCGACTACAAATTATGCCCGGCAAAATGGAGGATGAATACCGACCGGCAAGCACCGATTTTCGCAAGGCCCATCGCCCACTTTGCCCACTGTGTGGTGAATCCTGTTAGCTTCATTATCTGGAATACCATAGTTGATAACAATGGTCAACAGCAAATTTAAATTATAGATGGCTTTATTTTTTCCTTGATCTTATTTTTGATGCTGATTTCAAATGTGCCTACTTTTTTTTTTGCTAGTATACGTCAGAACTTGGAGTTTTTGGTTTAAAAAAAAAAAATAGGCGTCAGTATTACGTTTGTGTTTTGGATTTTCACAATATCTTTCAGTATTTGGGGGTGGGGGGGGGGGTCAAAACGGTGGTCTCTCTCTCTATGTATATATGGGCTTTAAGGCTGCACTCCAAACCCTTGCCGCAATGTATCACAGGTGCGTGTTAGCATGTACGCCCCCTCGTCCTTGTTTATGGTGCCATCTCCACACCTCCTTATTTCAATCGACTTCTTGATCAATCTTTTGAATTATTGGTTTCTGATGTGACGACTTTGCCCTTCTCCCAGTCCATGATGTAATTATAAGGAGTGACAGCTCCGTCAAAGGCCGAAGTGACAGCCAAAGCGTTCACCTTATTAAGAGTTTTTCTCTTGAATAAAAGAAAGACCATTGTCGGGGGCAAAAGAAACCGAAAAGTGATTCTTGCTTCAAGAATTAAAAAATTGGATTAGGAGCGGAATTCATACCTGTATTGGATGTTGCAAAGTTGTGTTTATTTTGTTTTGTAATATGCGATTATGTCAGTGTTGTCATGTTGTAATTTGATGTTACCCCAAAAAAGCTTATATTTGACTGAAATGTCTGCCATGTTCAAGAAAATTTCGCATTTTTTAACAATACTGATTGAAACATATTTTAACCACCACTATCAAGTATCAGTACTCAATATTAAGTAATACTCAAAATTCTTGTTCTCGTACTTGCTCTGTAAATGGTGTTTTGGATGATACGTATTCATTTAAGTCAACATGTTTAACAAAAAGGAGTAAAGATACAAAAATAGAGCCCTTTACTTTGCCTTCAAAATTGCTTTTAATTGACAAACTTCATAAAGAGTCCATTGGAGTTGCAACCTAACAGGAGGGTGAAGTGGGCTTTTCAAAATGAGCTGTACCTTCATCACTTTGAGGCTGTGTGTATTTTCAGCAAATAAAGCGTAATCTAACTCACATTAGTCAAAGTACTTAATGTCAGTGAGAGAATGGACACCATCCTCTTACCACAAACTATAGTTTTCTATTTGTGGGCCATAAAGAATATGAAGGCCAAAGTTCATAAAGGATTGACTCGGAAACCGGTTGGGACATCAAACATGAAATGTACTTACCGTTGGTTGTGTTCAGCCTGGCAGAGGAGATGATGAAAATGCTTGTGTCCTGTTCAAACATCAGGAGTAGATCCAAGAGTCTCCTCCTACCTTCTTCCTCACACGGACTCTGCCACTCTTGTCACACAGCAAACATGAGATCTTTCAGGCAGACAAATGGATGGTGGAGGGTACTGCGTGTGTGTGTGTGTGTGTGAGGGAGGGAGGGAGGGAGGGAGGCTGTTCAGCACATTATCCTTAACGAATTAATGAGCCAGCTCCAATTTGCCAATTCAAGGTCTAATTCTCTCATGACGAGAACGTGCGACGAATAGCCCCTGCCTCTGCAGAACTGTGACTGCCTACGGGCTTAT
Source organism: Hippocampus abdominalis (assembly GCA_018466805.1). NCBI lineage: Eukaryota > Metazoa > Chordata > Actinopteri > Syngnathiformes > Syngnathidae > Hippocampus > Hippocampus abdominalis. Next base: position 11,463,140 of record CM031695.1, on the reverse strand, counting down.
CCAGCTCTGCGAAGTGAGACGTTGAATGGGAAAAGCACACAACAACAACAAAAGACTCAAACGCATGCACTGAGAGGGTTTGTGCTGATACATATTTATTCTCAAGTGGCATAGAGTATACACATGGTCAACTTCATGTTGAGCTTTGGTAGCGTAGCTTGTGGTTGTCGGACACGGTGGACAAAGCGCTGCATGTATGACGTTTGCATCAGCGGCACAGTAGCCCTTGATTATAAGCAATCATATGTACAGTGAAAAGACTGTACATAACGAAGGCACACTTTTGTGCAAAGGCAGTGAGACGCTGTTTTTATTGTTCTCCTCGGTGTAACAAGCACACTTCCTCACTGGCAGGCGGAACCCTGAATCTCATATGGCTGTATATGTTTTAGTTCTTTATTCTTCTTTAAATCAATACTTTTTTCCCCCTCCCTTTTCTGTTTAAGTACACTACATTAAGTCAAAACGAAGGAAAGCATGGGATCAGACCTGCTGGTTAGCGGTCTCTCAGGTTCGTCCGCAACAAAATTCATGTACGTAGTCTTTACAGAGCTTTGTCCATTGGGGTGCGCCAAAACATCTTGGTTTACTGAAAAATTAACATTCAGAAATAACCAATAATCAATACTTGTTCCATTAAAATGTCTTTCCCCAATTTCGTGTCAGTTTTGCGTTGCAATAAAATGATGCTCACCTGCATGCTAATTTCTCAAACATTACCACATGCCAGCGAGGATATACAAGGCAAACATTTTTTAACAGGGTGCACATTTCAAACGTACCTTGATCATGAATACATGAACATATTCGACATAAAGTGCAAATCTGGCACAGACCTATGAATGGAGGCTTATACAGTACATACAAAAAAGATCTCAATATAATGTGAAATTCATTCAAAAGGACAAAAACATTTCATAGTGTTCTCAGCTTCTTCGATTAAAACCACCGACTATCGTTATGGGATATCAAAACAGTGCATAAGAAAAAGAAATCAGTCCCCATATTTCAACATTTTCCAACATGTTATGTTTGTTTCTTTATACACGACCTGGCAATCAAACATCTGTACGCGATATGAATATTCACTTTTGGAACAAATATAATTCAGTACCGAGGAATATTGTGAGGAATGTACCGTATCCGCGTTCTAAGAATGAGAAAAGCATGTTGATTACAGATTATGGAGATTGTCAGAGTTATTGAGTGTGAAAAAGGAAAAAATTGATATAGACTAAGAACAGAATGTCTCAGATGTGCTTAGTGGAAATACACAGCTCCTTTTAGTCTCCATGATGCTACATTCTACTTTAGTCATGTTCCCTTTTTTACGGCCCTGTTTAATAATAGGAGGAAAAAGTCCCCAAGTAAATGTTTTTTTCCTCATATTTTCTTTTCCAGAATTCCTAAATGTGACTACAGAAAGCTGTCCTCTACCTCGGGCGTCCCCGGCAAGCCCAGCAGAGCGTCTCTCTCGCTGGTCCCTTCCATCCGGTCCTCCTCTGGGAGCGTAGCGGTCGTGTCCTGAGACACCGAGTCCGTCTCCACCTCCAGAGCTACGGAGCTGAGACGGAGAGACACAGTTACGTCGTGCCGCCAATCCGTTTGTCACGTCATGCCACCTTTCTTGCTTCTTGCACTTATGTCTGAGGCATTTGTCTCAAGAGATCGCAAACTCCATCGAATGTCTATTTAACCCTTTCATGCACCCTGTAACCTGGTCACCGCCAATGAAAGGGTTCAATCTCAAACAAAACTATATTGACATTGGAGTAAGCCATAGTTTACAATTATAAAAAGTCACTTTTTGGCTCTTTCTCTTCGGAAATCAAATTAACCCAGTGCTTCCTTTCCTTTATTCATCAAGCCACAAATGTGCTTTGAGCAACATACAGCACAGATGAAATCTCTTTCCTCTCAACCGCAGGAGAGAGAGGAGCCGCTGCGGGTACCCGCCGCGCCATCAATCTTGGCAACGCTGTTGACGTTTATTCAACTGAGGCAATCATTACTTTCTGTCAATTTTTATCAAGGTAGCCTATTCGTTGATATTTCTATCATCACAACTGCACTGACCCAATGATCGAATGGGATTTCTATTTCGCAACCCGTGAATTTAAGTGAAGGTGGATTTTCGGGGGAAACTACCCGCCTTTATTCACTGAAAAAATTATGCTCAGGCCAAAGTAATATATTACAGTTACTTTGGCACCATATCGTGGCATCTTGGTGTCAAGGAACTATGTTGAAAAAAGTTAAAACAAAGGTTGTGCTTTGCCGCCATCTTGTGTCACCTTAGCCCCAGGGAACTGTGTTGAAGTGAGTTGAGGAGTTTCATTTAGACAAAAATAGTGCTTCATTGCCATTGTGTTACTCTATGGGCAATTAAAACCCCTTTTAGGGGTAGTGTCAATTCTCAATTTTTGAAATGTGTGTGAGTGTATATATATCTTCACTTCGTTATCAGCAATTGATTGTGATGTGTTTTGTTCTCAGAAGTCACAAACGCTATATTAGCACGACATTGGAGTTAAGTCCATAGTTTACAATAATAAAAAGTCATGCAGGTAGGTTGATGGAACGCTCAAATTTGTCCATAGGTGTGACTGTGAGTGTGATTGGTTATTTGTCTATGTGTGCCCTGCGATTTGCTAGCAACCAGTTCAGGGTATACTGCACACTGTCTACTGCCCGAAGACAGTTGAGATAGGCTCCACTACGACTGTTGTGAGGATAAGTGGCTTGGATAATGGATATATGGATGGATGACGTCATAGACAAGTGTGGGTGGTACGCCAATATTTTAACTGACAACTATTGTTCAATGTATCAAAAGAAGTACATTTAGTGGAAACCCCCCCAGGGTTTTCTAAAACTTAAGTGAGTCAAAATAATTTCTGCACAGATTTTCTGCCAAAATAGATACAAATAATCAATTTAGCAAGAAACATGAAGTGGGCACACTCTTAGGGTACATAAAGGGACACGATGGGACAGCACTGGCCCCCAGGCCCCGAGTTTGACAACTTTGCTCCGTTCTGTTTAGGTTTTTATCCAGTCACATAAGATACTTAAATTGCTTCTTTTTGGGGGGGGGGAGGATTTCTACGGAAGTAAATCGGTGCCATCAGAGTTTGAATTCGAATTCTCAGTCAGAATCTTTTAGCGTCAAAATTGCTTGCACTGAATTTTTTTTTCAGCATTGAAATTCAACATTCAAGTGGAAGAAAAAATCAATCTAAAAAAAAAAATCTGTGTAAAAAAAATTCAACATCCCAAAATCAGCAACAACAAAAAATAAAAAAATTCTGCAGCAAAAAATCACATCTGCACTTACATGGGACAGGTGACGTGAACCAATCTCTTTTCGTCAGTGGACGTTTACAGCTTCTTGTTTACTTTCAAACTTAGCTTGTGGCCAACGTGTGCACATTTTGAGCATGACGTCTCTGATCCACTGGTGAAAGGACACTTTGATTCTCTCCTCTTTCATCTCAAACTGCTTCAAACAACAAGGCATACGTATGAGGGAAAAGTGGTTAAGATTCCACGACTGTCCGTGTTTTTATGTTATGTGTTGAGTTTATTACTTTATGTAAACTGTTTTGTAAAACACTTTGTTACAGCTGCAGCTGTTGTGAAAGCGCTATATAAATCAGGATGGATTGTATTGTATTGCAATTAAAAATAACATTGGCACAAAATTCCTAACACTGACACAGGTGAATTTTTTGCAGCCGAATTAATTTTTTGACACTAAAATTTTTTTTATATCGAATATTTTTTCACTTGAATGTTTTCAATGCTGAAAAACATCAGTGTTAGGAATTTTGATACCCAAAAATAAATACAAATCTGTTCGAAATTCGAGTTCAAACTCCGATGGCACAAATTTACTTCCAAGGCGAGGTTAGAGACCTAAAACCTAGAGCGCAGTTCTCATATTTTGTGTTTCCAAATATTAGACGGCTTCCCTCTAGTCGCTTGATTGACAGTCTGTTCAAACATTGCACTTTATTTCATGAGCGTGATAAAGTATCGACATGAATCAGGCTAAGTAAGTGTAAAAGTTGAAAATTCGATTTGTGAGACGGCTCGATGATTTGTGGATTATGTCATGGTTTTACATTACCCCACACTGTTGACTGACATTTCTCTTCAGGGTTAATCGAATGAAAAGGACCCCCTGAAAAGCTGAATAATTTATTTGGCCACCAAAGCCAATTGCCCTTGGCTTCATGTTCATCTATGTGATAAAAGTGACGTTCAACATGCACAATTCTTCTCTTGTCTCAGCCTCACATCTGGATGTGTGGGTGTAGGATTGCGAGAAACAGAAACGCAACATTTGGTGCACATGTGCGGGGAGCAACTTAACGCCTTTGGTCAGCTACCTCGCGGGGCTTCCCGACTCCATGTCAGTGAACGCGTCCTCCGGCTTGGGGTCCGGGATGGGTATGATGTAGTCGTTGTACGAGGGCACGACCTCCTGCGAGGGAGCCGCGCTTGAGCGCTGACCGCCAGCTTCCGGGGGGTAGGAGAGGGAGACGGGGAAGGGGGTGCCGAACGTCGAGTTGGCTTCAGGAAAGGGGGAGGCGAGGCGTGGCTTTGTGCGGGCTACAGCTGGGTGGTCACTCTTCAGGAAGTTGTCACTGACTTGGCTGTATCTCTGTTGAAAAGACACCACTGATTGATTAGCTCCATAAGGCGATGATGTATTCACTGGCCGTCAGCATGGATACGCTTTCTTTCACTGCACATACTGTTCGTATTCATTCATTGTAATCCTTCACATTATGATTCACGCTCAAAGTGATAAAGCCACAGATATGTTGACATTGTTGCTGTTGTTGCTTCTGAGATATGCTCACGCCACTCTTGTTTGGTCGAATTTTGTCAAGTTGTCATAGTGAATGCTTGAAAGACTCCCAAGTGTTTTGTCAATTAACAACTGTAGTTCAAGTCGATAAATAAACTGGCTTTCAAATTAATTTATCTTTCGTTGGTCTTTATTTTAGCAGAAGCTATAAGACCAAAACATTGACGTATCATAAATCGGATATTCTTTAGTGTACATATCAATGTATTGCGCCGCTAGTGCACTAGAAGTCTAACGAGTCACTTTTTTTTCTCCACTCCTGCCCTCTACAGCCATACAAGAGTTTAGCACATCAGTTCTCTGCAAGTGACACACTTACAAACACGAAGCAAAGCGAAATGTGTAATCAAATACCTTCTTATAGCTTTCAGCCAGCAAGCTGCCCATCCTGTGAACGAGGACGGAGAACTCGGGCCTCTTCTCAAACTTCTCTTCCCAGCACTTTTTCATGATGTCATAGCTGAAATGTAAAGAAAGCATTGTGTGTTTTTCTCCTTGTTCTAAATTTAGTGTCGACACAGAGGCAACGGTGAAACTTACACTTCATCGGAGGCCTGTGCAGGTTTGGCCATCCTGTAGCCTCTCTTCAGGGCGCTGTAGAACATCTCATTCATAGGCAGGTCAGGGTATGGGGTTCCACCTGTGGAGAGTGTGAAAATTGCTGAAGAAATGACCCGAACGGCAACAATTTCAAGAATATCAAGACTAGTGTTAATTTCTTTCCAGAAAGTAGAGTTTCATTGATGTGAAGAAAGTGATGGGGATTGCCAAGTCACAAGGATTCAGCTGAGTTCGTTTGTAATGCCCAAGGGGACTTGATCATCACATGCTATAAACTAATCAATAAACGGTTTCATTTATTTCCATAAGCCTTGCAAGAAGCTTCTTTTTAAAAAAAAAAGTAACTATAAATAAGATGACCATATCCAATGCAAGTGGGTGCTAATTTTAAAGTCTAACCAAAAAGATCATCTGACTGGGAAAAAAAAAATGACAGCCGCACTTGGCCTCATTGCTCTCCTTTTAGGATCACATACAGTACCTGAACGTTTTATAATGTTTATCGTATGCCTGACATTCCATCTCTGTGTTGATGAGAGACAGACATTTTTAAATAGTTATATAGATGCTTTTGGTAGTTTTTGCAGTGGTAGAGCTTCTCAGCATCATATTGAGAGTAATTTCTATTACATTAAAAATAAATACCACTGTGAACTACAATGCCAATAATAAACGTGACAGAATATTCCAGTCGTTTGTGTGGGCAGATTTTAAAAACAGCTTTTGTATTGTCTCATGTCACAGTGATTTGTGTGACAAAATAGCCATTGATTCTAATCTTACCCCTTGCAGGGGATGAATGTAATTAATAAAGTCACTTGTAATCTATTCACAGTAACTTTTTCAGACAGAAATCATCTCCTCAGTAATCAGAGACTTTTTTCAAGGTAACCGTTGCAGCAATAAAAATGCCGGCCTCTTTACTCTTCAAATGACCCACTATTGGCTCTTGAAGGCAAAATGGGACAAACATGAGCAGACCAGTGCTGTTCAGCATTTTACAGTACAAGTTGCTCCCTTATTTAGTCGTCGAGACATAAATCCCCCTCATGATTGATTGAGTGTGAAGAATGTGTCTTTGGACTTACCCAGCGTGAAAATTTCCCAGAGAAGAATTCCGTAGGACCACACATCGCTCAAGGTTGTGTACAGATTGTGGAAAATGCTTTCTGGTGCCATCCACTTGAGGGGCAGGAAGGTCTAAATGGATTCAAATAAATAAAGGGATAAAATAATGTTGCAAAATGGAATTTTTAAAAGGGAGAAGTCATTTAAGGGCCCTGCACTGTGTTATTAAGTAACTACTTGTTTGGATGGTGTTTCAAGGACACTTTATTTCAAAACAAGCCAAAAGCAGTTAGCGAGCACATACTGTAAGCTTTACTGATAATACACTGACTGAAAATTTCATGTGACCCCCACTGCACATAATACTGTAGTCACAATGTCTCTTTATGAATTTAGATTTTATTTCCACTCGTAATATGTAACAAATACATGTATAGTGCATCATCGTGGTAATAAAGGTTATTGAAGTGATTTGGGAGAGTCTTAGAGACCACTCAATACAACTGAGGTGTAGAGGAGAACATCAATGAAGGTACAACCACTCATTCTTTCTAGAACATGGCCGAGAAAAATAAATAAAAAATAAATAAATATATATATATATATATATATATATATATATATATATATATATATATAGACTGGCAACCACAAACAGTCAAGGGTACAGCAATATTTGTTCATCTTTCTATGTCTCGTACTCACGCTGCCTTTCGAAATGTAGTTGGAGTCGTGCATGATGTCTCTGGCCAGTCCAAAGTCACAGATCTTCACCAGTTTGCCCTCGCAGATCAACACATTCCTGGCGGCGAGGTCACGATGAACACACTGCATGGGTAGAATATACCACCGCCAGAAAATAAACAAGATATCAGAGCGAACCAATGCTAGCAACATTTCTATGCTATGTCAATGCAATGTCCTACATTCTTGGAGGCCAGGAACTCCATGCCCTTTGCCACTTGGAAGCTGAAACCTAGCAGGTCGTCATAGGTGAGTGTGGATGAGTCACTGATGACCAGGTCCAGTCTTCCACCAACTAGACCAGATGAGATCGATCACAGGAGAAGGTGAACGGATAAACATGACCAAGAGTGAAGGGCCCTCATGGAGGAAGTGCAGCAGTCCTGTAGCTCAATGTGTCAATATTGAGTTTCAGAGCATTTTAGTAGTGTCTGAGAGCAATTCATAGTGTGTGTGTAATTATTTCAGTGGTGTATATGAGCAAAAACATTTTCAGTAGTGCATGTGAGAGCGTTGTTGTTTTTTGTGAGAGTGTTTCAATAGTACACATGAGCAGAAAAAATCAATTGTGCGTGTGAAAGTATTTCAGGAGTGTATGGGTAAGAGCATTTCAATATTGTGCATATGATAATGTTACAGTTGTGTATGTGAGCTAATAAAACATGTGTAGGATGTATGTGAGTGTTTTACAGTATTTGTGGTTGTGAGAGTGCTTCAGTTGTAAAAAAAATCAGTAGCATGAACATTTCATTTCAGTCACGTTTGTGAGAAAGTTTTAGTTGTGTGTGTGTGTGTGTGTTTGTGTGTGTATGAGCAGGGGAAAAAAAGTCCTGAGCGCATGAGAGAGCTTTGTGTAGGGGGAAAATAAATGTGGTGTAAGAGCATTTCAGTATTCAGAGTGAGAGAGTTTCAGCATGCGTGTGAAAGGTAATTCTTACAGCAAGGTTATTATTATGATGAAATAAAAAAGAAAAAAATCATGGCAGGAAAAAGCGAGCGAACGAAATAAAATATAAACAAAAGTGAACTCAAAGCAACTATAATGAAAGTGAAAATGTCCTTTGTTTTCATCTCTGTCAATTATTACATTTTCAGGGTTTATTTGAATTGTACTTATTCGGTGTTACTGTACAGAAGAGAAAAGTTTGTTTGGAAGTTTTAGTTTACTTTGCTTTATTACATAGTAATTAGCGACATTTTTTAGGTTCTACTCTAAAAATATTTCATTTATAATTTTGAAAAAATAAAACTAATACAAAACTGAAAAAAAAAACCCAAAACGAATTTAAACTAATAAACCTGCTCTAAAAATGAATTGAAATGAACAGAATTGAAAAAAACAAAACCGTAACTAATGAAAAACACCAAACCATGAGAACCCTGCTTCAAACGCAAGTCCTTTACATGCGCAGGCCTCCATTTGTCTTCAGATGCCACGTGTTCGGCTGCACCGCACGTGGCATAAAGCAGTGAAAAGGAATTTGCGTGAATATAAGACAGAAGACCACACGTGTCCCCAGTCACACCTTGTTCCTGGTAAAGGTCCTGCTGGTAGGTGGACTCATACGGAGATGGCTGGATGTCGGCGTACTTGATGGAGTCCATCTGCTCCTGCATGGGGACATAGACGGAGGGCTCGTCTTTGCTCATGTCCATGTAGCCTCCGTCGCTCTCGCTTGAAAATGACACGTAGCTGCGGGGAGGCAACGACATGATCAGGGTTCTAATCCCACCGCACGTAATGTATGACGGGGGGAAAAAAAAGTTCCTTGCTCACCCTTTGCCTTGACTGAGCGGACTGCTTGCCCTCGAGATCAGGTAATCGTCATCTTGGTTCTTCTCGGCAAAATACTGCAGGAAGGTGTGCTTGTTTCTGTGCAAGTAGTCCACTAAGTCACCATAGCGACAGTATTCAGTCACCAGGTACAGGGGACCTGATTGGTCGATCAAAGAGAGAAGGAAAAGATCGGATCAGATGTCCATGGACTATGGCATAGATTAGTTGAATATTGTTAATAAAGTGACTTTTCCCTTGAATTAATTTGATATGTAATTGTTGATCCAATAGTTGCAAATTTGAGTCTCACGTACAAACTGCATTTCCAATTTGGATCTAGCAAATCTTTTTGGACAGTCAAGCTAAGTGTTTCTTGACATGCTATAAGTAATGTGTAATTCTGTCTGAGTCAAGAAATTAAATCATCCTGCACTTAAAAGCCAGTGAAATTACATTTTGGATCAAATGCATTCATCATAAGATTAAGTCTCAGTTTTCCATTCATTGGTGTGAAATGTGAACTCAGTTTCCACTCTGAGCTGATGTCAAAAAAAAAAAAAGAAAGAAAGAAAGAAATGCGGTTCCATCAAACGAGAGAAAGAAGCCGGACATAGCGAAAGGATTTGACAAGCAAACAGTCTGGTTCACTGTTTGGTTCTCGATTCTTCACAAATGGAACTTATTGGTCACTTTGCCTTTTTTTTTTGTATGTTTGTTTTTTGAATGGGAAAACCACAAAAGAAAAACAAATCCATCTAGTGTGGCATGAAATAACTAACTACACTAGACCATATTTTGATTTCAAAATACCAAAGCGGTGAAGTTAATTGTGATCAGAATGATGGGGGGGGGGGGCAATTTTCATAAATCTAAGGGGGATAAGCCCCTCTGATTTCAAAAGTCGAGATGATGCTGCAGATTTTACTTCAAATTAAAATTTTGCGGAAGGTTTTCATTCATCAAGTTCCATTTAAATTTGAAATATGAGCTGGGGTTGAATCCCAATTTTTTTTTTCAGCAAGCATCTTCTGGTTTAAGGAATGTAAGACAATGGGACCGTAACAAATTTAATTCTGCAGCGGAATGTCCAAACAAACTCCTTTAACCAAAGCATAAATTCATGGAGTATTGTATTTGTGTTTGTTTGCCTGTTGTCGCTGAGTAACGCCGCTAAAAAAAATTGTGGCCCCGTCCAGCATTGAATTTACCCATAGAGGTTCAACATGCCGCCCACCATGTTTAGTGCAGGCTCCCAGTAAGTTGACAACGTTGAGATGAGGCCCCAGGTGGCTCATAATCTTCAGCTCTGACATCAGGGCTTGAGTCTCGCTCTTTCTGGCTGTTGCTGAATGAAGGCAGAAAATAAGTGACATTTCAGCTTCAGATTTGGGGACAGCACAGTGAAAGCGCACACCGCTTCAGTGGCTTCTTGGCCGAAAGTCAAACTGGGCTGGCAAGCAAACTCAAGGTCGGTCAAGAGAAGCCGCTCTGCGGGGGACGACACATTGTGCGCATGTTACTTTCCACTGTGCATCTTACATTTAAGCATTTTCACGGCCACTTTTGTGCGGGATTGGGAATGAGCGAGACAATATGCAGTGGCTTCGACCACCCTGCCAAAAGCTCCCGATCCGAGAGTGCGACCTGAAACACAAAGAAAGGATCACTGCGACCAACACTCAACTTGAAATGGAACCCATCTCATCTTGTGAGTTGAAGACATACCAAAAGACACTAGAATAATGTCGAGAAATTGTTGGCAAACTGTATAGAATACATTTTAGAGGCCTACTACCATATTACATATCATCATCAGTTCATATCATCAACTAAGCAAACAAAGCATAAAAAGTACGCTGATTCTGAAATGGTGGCCATGTACAATAATCGTCCTTCCCAGAATCAAGCACATTAACTTAAGCCTAAGTTATTCTTATTATCCATCCATCCATTTTCTGATCCACTTTATCGTCACAAGGGTTGCGGGGGAGTCTTGGAGCCTATCCCAGCCGTCTTCGGGCAGTAGGCGGGGGACACCCTGAACTGGTTGCTAGCCAATCGCAGGGCACGTAGACGAAAAACCAGTCGCACTCGCAATCACACCTAGGGACACATTTTTGAGTGTTCAATTAGCCTGCCATGCATGTTTTGGGAATGTGGAAGGAAATCGGAGTACCCGCAGAAAACCCACGCAGGCCCGCACTGTGAGGTCGACACACTAACTACTGGTTCACTGGTCCATCCCTTTATTATTTTTATTATTATTATTATTATTATTATTATTATGAGCAGTCGCAGGAATATTACTATTATAATTAATATTATTATTTTCAAATAAAGAGTACTATTATTATTTCTCAAGTGTTCTTTACTCCTATTTTGTTTTGTGGTGGAGGCTTGTAAAGATTTTATTGATTAATTGAAATTGACAAATGCTGCGCATTTCCTGAAATTATTCTTATTTTAGCTACGAATAAAAAACGCCTTATATTGGATTTCAACATACACTTTCAATTGGAGTACGAACTAAATGAGTGTGAAAATGAGTGATTAGTAAATCTTGGTATCATATAAAATCACCTTCAAGTCTATTTTAGGAGTAAAAGCAGATGTGACAGAAGCAGCCTCTGCGTGTGGAGGACTCACCCAGCACCAGGTTGTCTCTGGGCATCTCCCAGGTGAGGTCATAGGGCAAGTGGATGGGGTCCACGTAGATGTACTCGTGACCGTCCTGACTCACAGACTCGATCACCTTCCAGCGGATCTCGTAACGAGGTTTCTGACCACGCACATATGCGTACAAACGGCCGTGTGACTTTGCTGTGACATGTGACTCCGGCACAGGATGTCGTTTGAGGTTGCGTCTGTCTCACCTTCCTCCACACGGCGATGAGGATGATGATGGACAGGATAATGATGACCACTAAGGCGAGGACTGCTGCCAGGACTGCCACCTGGGAGAAGAGCGCTGCAACGTACAAGGAGAACACGACATGAACACAATTTTTTGTAACTCTTATTGAAAGTAAAGGAGCTGAGTTCACTTTTTTTTTTCGTTTACACAATACTTCTACTTAAGGACAGAGTGAGTATGTTAAAAATTATGGAAAGCTAAGGAATGTTAGTGTAAGAAAGAAATATGGTGACGTACAGTATTTAAGCACCAGATATTTACGACTCCAAGTCCAATATCAGGTCAGGTCTTACTATTTGATGAGGCTGCCCATGCCTCGCTGAAACATAAACTTTGCTTCAATTCATCTTTCGTACTGAAGCTTTTAGCAACAAGCTGACAACTCTTTGTTTAGCTCCCCCCTCATTTTATCGCATGTTTTGTTTTCCTGAATTTATTATGGAAAAGTAAGCGAAGCTGCGTTTACCAAAGCGACGTAAAAAAAAGTCTAAGAGAGTACAGTACTGTACAGGAGGCATCACATTTCTTGTTGCAATGACCATTTACAGGAGTCATTTTAACATGACAAAACAGTAAATAGTAGGACACATTCAGTACATGCATTAGCGATGACATTATTTAGGGATATTTCACTCTAAGTGCGGCACAGTCGCACAACTTTACATGAGTGAATTGTTTGTTGTTCATGAAAATTAATGGAGTGTATGATTCCGTCCTGGGAATTCATTGCTTGCTATACAGTTTTAAATACCAATCTGTTTTACATGTCTTAACCTTATTAGGTTGGCAAGTGAGGTGTTGGTCACCAGCCACTTGTAGGGATTTGAACCTGGAACTCCTGAATGTGAGGCTTGCTAACCACTACCGCAGGGCCAGTTGAAATTACCGTATTGGCCCGAATATAAGACGGTGTTTTTTGCATTGAAATAAGACTGAAAAAGTGGGGGTCGTCTTATATTCGGGGTCTAGACATTATACCCGTTTATGACGCTAGATGGCGCCGGATATAATTTAAGCGAATGCTGAACTTGACTCCCCAAGCCAAAGTGAACCCCTGTCACGAAGAATAAAAATAAAAATAGCGGTAGCACAAAGAAGAAAAATAAAAAATAGTAAGAAAGAAAAGAGAAGAAAATAATAGAAGAGATAACAGAAAATGGAGAAACGTTGCGACAATCTGGAGAAAAGCGGGTCAAAGATCGGCCAGGTTAACCGGCAGCTTAGGAGAAGTTACATTTCAAAAACGAGAAGCCATTCATTTACAAATGTGATTGCACTTTAGTTTACATATTTAAATGTTCAGATATTAAGATATGAATGAGGCAAAATAACATGCTTTTTCTCTCAAACATATTGTTAGAATCATTTGTTTCAGATGTACTGTAATTATTTTCTGTATAAAAATTAATTTGGTGTTCAAAAAGTCTTTTTTCAAACTTGAGTCTTGAAAAAGAGGGGGTCGTCTTATATTCGGGCCAATACGGTACAAGAACAAGGACGCACGACATGACTTGCTTCTTCAAGACACTTACTGCTGGACACCAGTTTGACATCTCTTCTGTCCACCTTCCCCGGCTGGTTGCTGGTCTCGCAACGAACTGTGACCTGCTGCGGCTTGTGGAAGGTCAGACGGCTCCACACCTGACTGGTTTTACGGCTCTCGCTGTGGGTGATGTTGGTGTGGATGCTCAGCGCCTCTGCTTCTGGTGCCAGCGGTTGCCATATTGTGGTCTTGTTATCGCACCTGGGGAATCACGTGAGCTTACATTGGATGCCAAAGCACCCGCTTTGCTCCCTCCCGGTCGTTGTTTAGTGGCTTACTTTAGCATGCTGTTGCAACTGTACCACTGTATGGTCGGGGTCGGGACTCCCTCAGCCATACAGGTCACAAGGTGTCTCTTCCCAGGAAGGTGGTGGTCAGTCAGATCTTTAATCTGAGAGGGAACTACATACGCGCACACACAGATTTGGTCATCTTGACTATTTGTAGCATTTCTCTAGGCTGCACTGGTCGCATTGTGTGTGGATAATTTTTTGTCCAGTCACATTTCAGCCTCCATGTTCTGCTATGTCAATCAAATCTTCCTCACTTCCTCACCTCACTTGACTTGAACTATATTCACAATGGGGCTTTTTCCTTCACTAAATCGATTCCAAATTTGTCCTCACAGGGCCAGGACGTGGGCCCTCAATAATGTCAGCATTTTTCCACCCTCTCATTAGTTTGTCAGAGCAAAACCTATTCCAGCCATTTTTAAGACTAGCAAACACTTTGAGCCATCTACACAAATTAATACCATCAATAACATTGGCCAACAGCAAATTTTAATCAGAGATGGCTGCATGTGTGTTTACTTTATTTTCGAGCACATCAGGATTTTTTAGACATTCTTTTTGTTGTTGTTCTTAAATCTGTCCTATAAAATATAGCACGGATTTTAGCATGCTTAGTCATTTTCACTCACGATTCAGAAAAAGCCCCACCCATTACTGAACCCAACCCTTCATAAATACTACTAAATATATTAAAATATAACAAGTCACTTGTGCATCCATCTTTTACTATTATTATTGTTATGTATGCCTGATGTGCTAGAAAAAAAGGAGGGCAGATTTTGAATCAGCACAACAACAAAACAAACACAAAAAAACCCCAGAAAAGTTTACTTGCATCTCTGATTTAAGAGTTGTGTAAAGATGTCTTTGCCAGTGTGATCAGCATTTTGGGTGAATTTGATATTTTATTTCATTCATTTCATATTTCTCTATCTGTTACGTTAGATGAATATTAATTCTGGACTTTCCTGTTCATTGCAGATTGACCATTGGGCAAAAATTGGCAATTGCCCTGCGTCCCGAGATTTCATGCCTCCAAACATGTCATAAAAATGGATTAACTGAAGTTTTCTTCGGTTCAAAGCAATTGTTATTGTTCTAGTTTTACTTTGCCAACTTCTCTTCCTGTGCAATGGATTATTTCCAATGGCCTTTTTAAAAGAATCTCACCTTGAACTTCCAGGTCAAAAGTCACTTCTTTCGTGTCATCTCCATTGGTGACTCGTGCTGTGTAGAGTCCTCTCTGCTCCGGCCTCACCCGTACCAACGTGAGGATACTGACATATCTGAGAGGAATGCGTAATAATTTTAACAGATTTAGTAAGAACGTAGTCTCCTCACCAGGTGATCTTTGGTCAGTGTTGCAAATGAATTTGCAGGTAAACAAGCATCACTCTTGCATAACAACAACTAACCAAATAGTTATTATGCAGATTGTGTGATGTCAGCTGCAGTGTCAATGAGGGCATTCCAGGCAGGTGAAATCATTTTATCCCCCCCGACCCCCCCCCCCCCACACACACACACACAAATAAATATGAAGATAAGCACTGACTATATCACAGTAATGCAGTGCTCTCTACTGGTTACAATGTGAAGTGTTGGCATCAAGTGTCAGTTGGTATAAGTCACTTAGATGATAGATAATAGGTGATGTGACACATAAAAATGGTAACACTTTAGATTTGGTACTCACCCGGGGATTAGCAACCTCAAAGGTATTACCCTATACTATTGCTATGTCTGACCATTACTTTATAAAATTTTAAGTCTTGGCTCATTGCCATCGTCTTAACCACAACCAAAGTTATAACAGCCACAGTTTTAGAATTGCACTTTCTGAGCTACTGCCTCTGACAATTGCTCCCTTTCCTTTTGTTTTAGATCGATTGATAATCTCACAAATGATGCTGTTCTGTTAAATGCTCTCGACTCCATAGCACCATATAAGATTTCAAATTTGTCCTAAGAGGCTTACTCTGTGGTTTACAGATGAAACCCGCACACTTAAACAATCATGTAGGAAGCTTTAGCTCAAATAGCGTGCAATTAAACTTGAAGCCTTAAATCGGGCATTGCGCAATAGTTTCCTGAAATACAAAGAAGCTCTCGTTTTAGCCAAAACTAATCATTTCTCCAGAATAATCAGTGTATTTTTTCACACAGTGGCAATGCTAACGCAACTGCAGCGACCTCCGATAGCTGCTCCCATTCAGCACATGATTTAATGCCATTATTTTACTCAGAAGATTCAGCTCATTCGGGATGATTTTAAGTCTGATAATTGGCCAACAAAAAAAATCTCTTAAAAGCCTTCCACAAGCGGTTAGTGCTGCAAAACGGACAAATTGCTTGCTCAACTCGATTCCTGGTTAAACAACGGGCGGCTTTAGATTTGTAGTTTTTCTGGTGGTACTGAATCGGCGTAATGCTAATGTACCATTTCACCATCAGTGATCCATTTTTGTTATTTTCTTCTCATCTACCTTTGATTACCGGTATATCCAATTTCTACTTTAATTTCTTTATGTCACTAGATGACAGTAGGTACAATTAAACTGTGTATACACCTGCTGCCATACAGGCAACAAAATAAGACATGGCTTGCACACAGTGGCTAAGTGCAAAAGTGAGTAACTTAAGAAGATCATCATCATAATATACTTTATATCTGTACTTTTTGTGAAAGTTTTGTTTGGTGTTGTGCCATGTTTCTTTCTTTTTGCCTCAAAAAAAGTTGGGAAGTAATCAAATGTGGTCACATTTCCCGTACGCAAATGCCAAAGGTTGTTTGCATTCAGATTCATTTAATTCAATGCAATTTCGGCCTTAACTATTAATTGAGTGTTGAAAAAAAATAATCCTATTTTTGTACTTTTTCATGTTTTGTCTGCTGTTCCTCACCAATTCCATCAATTACTGAATCCCTGATTACCAATAGTTTTGTTTATGGTTCCTGTGTTATGGTTGTGGGGTGAGCCCCACCAATCTTCACAGGATATTGTGTCTCATTCTGCCTTATCTCCTGTTGACTGACAAGAACTAGATGTCTCGGGAGGCTCTTCTTCCAAGGAAGCTCAAGCTAGAATTGCTTAAATGTCTAAGCGTAGCTTAATGGTTGTGGTCCTACCTGATCTCGTGCTCTTGTCTGTTCATGATGATTTTGTCTCCTTTGATGGCCGTGCCATCTTTGCTCCAGCTGACCTGAGGCAAAGGGTAGGCCTCCACCTCCACTTTCAGCTCAACGTTCTCCTGCAGCCGGGCCCAAATGTGTTGATTCACGGCCGGATGTAAGGCCACGAAGCCTCGTTCTGAGGGAAGACGTTTCCAAAATCATTAGCCACACTCTGTATAAAAGTTGAAGTTATTCATACAGACCTAAATTAGTACCTCGAGTCTATTTAGCTGACTTCCATGGGTGTAAAGACTGAGGTAGGACATATAGTACACCACCTCTCTTTTCCATGGAAAAAAATAAACAGTACTGGCAGCACCATGGCGCATGGAGGTTCGAGTTATTTGAAGATTTCATAAACATGGCACACCTCACTGCAGATAGAATAAGCAACCACTAAACCCCACAAGGTGGGAACACTATCAAATTGAATGCAGTGGGTCTTAAGGAGCTCCTGACACAGGACTTGAAAGCCCCACACACACTGAATGCTGCAGCAGAAAGCCAATAGACTGGACTAGTGCAAAAAATACAACAAAAAAAAGAATCAGATTGCCCTAGTTGCTCAAACTATTTTGATACAACCCGAGGCAGCGGGCCAAAGTGTGTGAGAATGTTTACATTTCAAAGGATGTTAGCATTATTCAGCGACTGTATTCGAGCATGTCCACGACAGACTCTTTACGCTTGGCTTTTTCCATTCACAGGTTAAATATAGGAAGGTATTATTGTAAAATGCAACCTTGTAAATATACTAATACTGTACTGCTTGTGTGTTTTGTTTTTGGGGGGGGGGGGGAATATTATTATTATCATTATTATACAATAATAAAAAAATAACAATAAAAACAAAATCAAGTTAAATACAAAGAAAGAAAAATACATTACATAACTGATGTTATACTGTTTCTCATATCATCATTATAAATGTCAAAAATTCCGTTTCCAAAAAGTGCCCTTTAAAAATGTGAGATGTTTTTATCACATTCATGTTTACTTGGAGTCAGCTTCTCTTATTAAATGTTTCGTATGCGGTATATGTTCCCATATGTAATGCCGTGTTTTTTAAGGGCATGATTTCCGTCTCAAAGGTTTATTTCACACTTTCACTTTTTCAGTAACCTAAATAAATACAGTATAACCTTCACATAATAAGCAGTCTCCTTGGTGAATGAACCACAATAACAATCTGTCCCGAGTCAGGTTATTGCGTGTGTGCGTGCGTGCGTGCGTGCGTGTGAGTGTGCGAGTCTGACCGAGCACTGTGATGTTGACACTGGCGTCGGCCGTTTGGTCCTGAACCCCCTCATGAACATGGCAGACATAGTTTCCGCTGTGGGCCAGCGTGGCATGAGGGAAGATGAGGCAGGATCTCATGTTCATAGCGGACAGGACATCTGTTAGTGGTTCCACATCAGCAGCCTGGAGAAGACATTTTACTAGCTCAGTGGCTAAACAGCAGCACCCGTGGGGTCACTCTCACTGAGGATGGGCAATATTGTCATCAAGGATTCTGATATATCACAGGTCTAATATTTTTAGGTTGCAACAGTGTACAAAAGTACTTGCAATCTGTAGTTGAGTAGATGCACAGATACTAGAGTACAAAGAGGGGTAAAAAGTAGGACGATCTGGTTTCAAATGGAGGGGGTAAAGGTCAACTACATATACCTAAAAACAATACTTCAGTACTGCAACAGGATAGCAGATGTGTCACGGAGGTGTGTTTCCACATCTTGAGACGATTTGGGTTTGGGTTATGAGGTCTTGAGAGTGATGACCGCGAGAGGGAATGATGAACAAAAACCCTTTCTGCTCTCCTCCTACTCACCTCCGTGTTAGGGACGTCCCATGAAAAAAAGACCAGCTGCGCTCCGTGCACGGTGCAGTTGACTGTTAGCGGCTCGCCCTGCTTCAGCACCGTCTGTGATGCGTTGATGTAGGCGTCGATAGACTCTGGGACTGAGGAGGGGAAGTGACGATAACGGGATTCAATGACTGAAGTTAACAGCCACAACATCAGATAAAACTGCACTAAATGTTAGATGATGAAAATAGTCAAGATAAAGTCAAAGTAAAGTCAAGATCATACTGTTAAATGGTGATTGTCACTGAAGTATATTTATTATTATATAGCAATGGTGGTATGCAGTGTTATTATCAATCTATTATATAATAATAAGAATAATATCAATATTACATATTATTCAATTGGAAATTAGAAGTCATGGACAAGGCGGCAGAGTGGCCGACTGGTTGGCTCATCCGCCTCACTTTAAGTACAGATGTATAGGGTTCGAATCCTGGCTCCGGCCTTCCTGTGTGGAGTTTGCATGTTCTCCCTGTGCCCGCGTGGGTTTTCTCTGGGTAGTCCAGTTTCTTGCCACATTCCCAAAACATGCATGGTAGGTTGAATGAATGCTCTAAAATGGTCCCTGGGTGTGATTATGAGAGTGAATGGTTGTTTAGCTATGTGCGCCCCGTGATTGGCTGGCAACCCTTTCAGGGTCTAGCTTGCGTACTACCCGAACGCACCGGGTATAGGCTCCAGGATGCCTGTGACCTATCGTGAGGAAAAGCGGTTTGGAGAATGGATGGATAGATGGAGTTGAGAATGGACTTTATCATCACAGTGTTGTGGAACGACGAGGATACTGCAGTGCGTGTGGAAGCCAGTTCAAAAATGCTTCAAGTTTTGTTCACCCACCGAAGATACTGAGAACGTTGAAAGCCTGGGACTCTTTCACCTCTCCGTTCATCTTTCCGCGACACACATACGTTCTGTCTTCTAGAGCTGCAGTGTACCCCTCACTAGGGACATAGAGCCCCTTGACTGGGAGGTCAGTTTCTTTCTCGTAGAGGGAGACGTTGATTTTGGGGTTGGTGACCACACATGGAATGGTGGTCAGCTCACTGGTCTTGGTCAGCATGCCGTGAGCGCTCTCAACAAACCATACCTGGGGGTCTGCGGGCAGAAAGAGTCACAGTGTTGGATTCGCTCAAACAAACAATTTCACGGTTTCCCACACTGAGTATACAGTAACATTTGCTTAAACAAGCCGAAAGTCCAAACCTGGGACGAAGACATCCACCTCCTTCCTTTCTCCAGTGTGTCGATCAATGCACTGATACACCCCAGTGTGCTTCCAGCTTACATTCCACAGGCTCAAGGAGCTGGATTTGACGCTGTCCTGTACTATTTGGTAGCTCTGAACACCATTTTGGCCCTGTTCTACTTGGAAATATGGAACGTCATCCCTCTTGAACTCCCAGGCAGTCTCCCCCGAGCTCGAACAGGTGATCGTGATCGAGGAGCCCGTGGCTAGGATAAGCTGGCCGTCATGTGGTGTGACCTCCAGGCAGCTCACGTTGGCGCGGAGAAACAGAAGAACTGCGGTTGACACAATAAGGGAGGCGTCAGGTCGGAGGTCAAGGAGACCAAAGTGTATTGCCATGGGGTCAGAGGTTAAATCAACACGACGTGCTAGATCCCGTCCTGCCTTACGATGTTGACAGATAAGAGTTGTGCGGTGAGGAGATGATGACGCCTCGTCAATGACAGATGTATTGAAACGGGAAAAGGTCAGCTGGGATGCATCCGTCGCGGTTTACATCAATCACACGTGCACACATACACACATACTTGGACAATTCTAATTGAAACTAAGGGAAAAATACAGTGTCATAAGAGTGTTGTTTAATGTTGTAGAGATATTCAAGTAAATATGCTGAAACCAACTGAAATCCTTTTGGCAACGTTGTTCACATTCATTTCCATACAGGGCAAGTGGTGATGAATATTAAGACTTAAAATACAGATAAAGGAGATAAGAAGGTGATGCCATTGTTGTGTGAAATAAGATGTTGGCATTGAGTAAAATCTGCAGGAATAATGGTTTTTATTACTTTTTTAATTGTACTTTTCCAAGTTGAGGCTGTTGGATTCCAACTTCCCATTTTCCTGAATGCAGCATCTCTGTCATTAATATAAGACATTCAAATTAAAAACAAAAGCATGTTGGCTTAAGTTTAAACAAGTCATCATGGATTCTTTGTTTTCTCTTCTCCGTTGGAATTCTGGATTTGGTTGACACTTAAACTTTTATTGTATCTGATAAGATCTTGATTATCACAAAAGACTCATACCTGAACTGAAATTTGACATTCATGTTGAACATGAAATTGCAGCCAAATGCGCAATCTGGCTTACGTGAATAAAATTTAGCTGGACTCTCTAGTCCGACCCTTAACACAAGATGCAAAAGATTTGACAAACATAATGGACTGTATCAACTACATACTAAATATGATCATTTAGAATGCCGTTAGTTATGATTCCCTCATACACTGAAAAAAAATGGTTGATGTTTTAAATACACTCAATTTTGTTTCATCAAGTGGCTGCACAAAATAAAATGATCTGGATTCAGATACATTTTTTAAGTAGATATCAAGGCTACCAGACATATATTTTAAGTAGGTGTACAGTGTACGAAAAAAAAAAGTATCTGGATCCAAATGGTTTTCTTTGGTGCGACCACTTGTCAAAATAAAATAGAGTAAATTCAACAAGAGATTTTTTTCAGTGTGCATTTGTACATTTTCTTTTTCCTTTTCTTTTTTATGACAAGCCTACCCCCGTTTACTCTGGTTGAGAGGCTTCGATACACATTCACAACTATGGACAATTTAAGTCGACAAAAAGCAAACATGTATGATTGCTTATTATACATGAGACCCCACACAAGTAAATGGCGAAAAGGCAAACAAAATATTTAACAGAGATTTGAACCCACATCTCATGACGATGAGGCGGACGCACATAGAGTACTTCCTCAAAAATGTCAATATAAGTGATTGGAAAAATATGAAGTTGAGTCTTCTGTTGTGATGGTGTTGCCAAGCTCTGCGTCGGTTTGGGTTCCCCGGCGGTCTGGTGACAAGGCTTTCATTTTTCTGTGTTCTCACCTGTGACTGCCAAACGGAGGATGAAGATGGTCTGGCTCCTCATAGTGGAGCAGCTCATTTTCTGCAAGCAAACAGATACGATCTTTGAATGCAATACTCTTCATTGTGTGTGTACACAATCACAAATCACCTCAGACGCAACTTCAACTGACGCCTAAAGAAACTTCTCGGCAGATGCAGGTCAAATCTTATTTGAAGAAAAAAGATTGCTTTGTCCATCAAGTATTCATTTAAAATAACAAAAGCAGCAGGAAAATCTGGTTTGTGTTCACCCCAATTAGCATACAACAGTTAACCTCGTTCCATGAGCCTTTGACCTCCTATCGTGATGGATGGATTTTGGCCCTCACGAAATCCATTAGGCCGAGTTCGGTTTGAGCTGTGTGTCAAAGCGATCTGCTTTCAATCAGAGAACAGAGACAATGAAGAAAACTCCCCAATATATTTGTTGCCCTGTGTCGATTTGATGTTTTGGAAGTGTCTGTCTGTCGCTGGCGGCGTTTGATGCCTCGCTGCACCAGAACAGAGCGCCAATGTCTGCCTCCGTTTTCTTTTCAGCTCACCGGAGTTTTGACCACCAACAAAGTGGTCACTGTGTGCATCTTTGCAACGTGCGGACTGGCAACAATGCTTGCGCCCAAGCTATTCTAGCGCCACGCTGAGCCATTAGTTGGCGAGGCTGTCAACAAAAGGGGGATTGAGGGCATTCACATAAGCAGTTGACGCAGGAGGAGCGAACCTGAAAAGCTTTTGCAGTACTTGGACATGAACGTCATGTTCTGGACTCGCAAGCTCAATTCATGAATTGGACCCTGACTTTGGGCTGTTGAGGTGATTCATGATGAGCACCATCATACCCCCAGCTTGGAGTACTCAAAGTGCAAAGTCAGAGGACTGTGGGGGGGTGGGGGGAAAAGGGAGGTTTGTTGATGTGTTTGGACTCAAGGCCTGCAGATCATAGATGTCTGGAAACAGTTAAGGATGCATCACTGCTAACATGTGCGCAGGCGGGTGGGAAAGAGAGAGAGGGCGGAAGAGAGAGCCTTGGGAAGAGTGAGGGTGGAGGAGGAAGCGAAGGAGGGACCCAATGGAAAAAAAACGTGTGATATCTATCAAAACATCCATCTAATTCACTTGTGTGATAGATGAGCCATTAAACATGATTTAAATGCGATAGTTTTCCATTATAGTTTTTTTCCCCCTCTTTATGATTAAAACCAACAGATGAACTATTTCCAACTTAATAAAATGTTCAACATTACATCAATTGTAAAGGGCAATTAATAACCATACACGATTTAAGCGGAAACTTTTTTTCACATCAGAAATTCCTAAATCCTGTTCATATTCACATTGATATGTAAGATAAATTCTTTCATAGTCACGCAATGGAAAAATTCCCAATTCACAGCAGCAAAGTTATGAAGGGAAGAAGTAGAACAAAATATAGGAGCTGCTGGAAAGGCAGCCACTCTCGCAGCACCATCTTGAAGTCCGAATAACACAACACAACACATAAGACACAGACAGTCGTGCAATCGTAATCACTTTTCCTGCATACACTCTTGTTTGAAGCAGTTATAGATGGAAGAGGAAAGGATCAAAGTGTCCATTCACCAGTGGATCACTAACTAAATGGGAATTAAAACCAGGAAAATTATTAAAGGGAAAGTCAACCCAAAAATTACCTTGACAACAAGTTCTATGCAACCCTTACGAGTCCAACATGTCATTCTGGTTCATATTGCATCAGTGGAATATGATTCAAGCAGTAAAATCCGCCCGCTTTCAGCCGTCTCAGGGGGCAGCCATTTTGCAATGTTCTGTCAAGTGAAAATGACATCACAGTTAGACTAGCAGGGCTGCATAGAAGCTATTGTAAACATTTTGGGATGGACATCCCTTTAAGTATTTTTTTGGGGGGACTGTGCACATTAATCAACGCAAGAATAAACGGTGTAAATGTGCCAGAACTTAGCATAAATGCTAGTTTTCAGCCGTAGTCCCAAGGCAGGTTTCTGAACATAAACATATCATAAACATCCATCCATCTATTTATCCTCACAAAGTTCACGGGGGGTGTAGGAGCCTTTCCCAGCTGTCTTCGGACAGTAGGCGGGGCTGCCAGCCAATCATATATAACAGAAACCGTTAACATAAAATAACAAAATAATATAATACAACACATTCTATAAAACATGGACAGTCATGCAATCTTAACAATTTTTCCTGCATCCGATTTGTTGTTTGAAACAGTTCGAGGTGAAAGAGGAGAGAATCAAAGAGTCCTTTCACCGGTGGATCAGAGACATCATGCTCAAAATGTGCACACGTCTGCTACAAGCTAAGGTTGAAAGCAAACAAGAAGCTGTAGCGTCCAGTGATTAAAAAAAATAAAACATTGAGATTGGTTCACTCCTCCTGTCCCATGTAAATCCATTTCAATTCCAAGCAGCAACTCTCAATTCCAAATACGTATCCACGCTCAGCGCCGACGCTCCTCTCTCCTCATCCTCAGCTCCACAAGCCATGCATCCAACCGCACCAGCGCAAACTGTCCAACAGCGGCGGTATCTCCGCAAAACAAAATGGGTCTGTGAAAAACGCTGCCCATTACAGGCGCAAAAAATCAGCACCCCGGGGGCTTTCCAGCGGCGACAGTCAAATAGCACCGACAATCCTCTCAATGAAAATCAGTGATGGTACATGTGTGCTGCCAAGAAGGCGCAACCACCAAGCACAGATTCTTCTCTTTTGATGAATGTCGTGGCCAGAAACGCAGAAAACAGTCCACATCGGGTCCACGTGAAGTGACAACAAACACCATGTGACAAAAGACAAAAACAAAAGAAAATTTAAAAAACAACAACAACAACAACAAAAAGCAAAGCTCTTGAAGAGCACTTGCTGACTGCTGCCTACTAGGAGGCCCTCTTTGGATGACATAAATTGATTTAAAATGTTTGGATTAAAAGCAACTCATGAAGCATTTTAAATTTAATGTCTATTATATAAATTTAAGACTACTACACCCGCGCTGCAAGAAGGAGCGATATCGCCGCTCATTCTTACCGTCTGCTGTCAGGCTGCTCAATAAACACACATGAAAGAAAAAAAAAAAAAACGGACTCAAGCCATCCATACATTGTAAATAGCACAGCCACCTTATATTTTGTATTTTGTATTTTTTATCTTGCATTCTGTACTGTGTACAGCTCTATTTTGTTCTGGAACATTTATTTGTGCATGCAATACTTTGTTTTTCTTTATACCCCACCCCCCTCGCCCCTCCAATTCTGCTGCTGAAGATTGCAAATTTCCCCAGTGCGGGACAAATAAAGGTTTGCTTATCTTATCTTATCTTATCTTAATGCCTATTATATAACAGCGTATATGTGAGGTAGGACTCCAACACTTGACCCAGTGGCAAAAGACAAAAAACACTGCTTAATAAACCAGCTGGGTTGGGTACTTGGGCATTAAGCAAAGGCAACAGTACCAAAAACAAGAACAAGATCAAAAACTAAACACAATCAAAGCTGATGATGAGTCATTGGCAAGAACAGGAAAGGCTAAAACTCAAGAATGAGGTCAGCTTACTGACAACAAGGCAGAAAGAATTAGACAAAACTTTACATACATGAGATCATCAAGGATAACAAGGTACAGGTGAAGAAGGCACAATCAGGAGCAAGTGAGCACCAGGCAGGGAGGAAGTGCAGCACACACACACAGACACGCATGCGCACACACACGATAATTTAAAAATCTGATGGCATCCTTGCCTGTTAATGCCAATCTGATTTGAAATATATTTCTTTTTAGAATTCTCTACAAATAAATGCATGAATAAATAAAATCAAATTAAGCATGTAAGTGGGCGGCCCGGTAGTCCAGTGGTTAGCACGTCGGCTTCACAGTGCAGAGGTCGTGGGTTCGATCCCAGCTCCAGCCTCCCTGTGTGGAGTTTGCATGTTCTCCCCGGGCTTGCGTGGGTTTTCTCCGGGTGCTCCGGTTTCCTCCCACATTCCAAAAACATGCATGGCAGGCTCGTTGGGCACTCTAAATTGTCCCTAGGTATGAGTGTGGGCGTGGATGGTTGTTCGTCTCTGTGTGCCCTGCGATTGGCTGGCAACCAATTCAGGGTGTCCCCTGCCTACTGCCCGAAGACTGCTGGGATAGGCTCCAGCACCCCCCGCGACCCTAGTGAGGATGAAGCGGTTCGGAAAATGGATGGATGGATGGATGGAAGCATGTAAGTGAAAAGTTCAACTCATTATCTCATGTTGATGAGAGTTTAAACACATACGCCCACTTTAAGTTTAACACCCAAAAATGTGAATAATTAGTTTCCCTAGAGGTCAATATCTAGTCAAAGTTTCAAAGTCGTGTTTTTTAAAAAAAAATTAAACTAGTTGCCTTTGGCACTTCCGCTCCCGAAAATGAAGAGCTCTTGTGCTGTTCCAAAAACATGACTGGTCTATTTCCTGTCCCGCCTGCTGCTTCTAATAAAAATAGGTGAAAGGCAAGGCAAGGCAAGTTTATTTGCATTGCACATTTTATGACAAAATAGCCCTTTCAATAATTTTTTTCAAAAGATTTGGTGTTGCCTGTAGTTACTTATTGTTGAAGCATCAAGAATAAGGCTTTTTCGGGAAGGGGAAACTACCCTAAACGAAGAGAAATATTCACTCGGAGTAATACATTTTTGGCTCTGCAATCAAAAACATTTTTTTAGAGCAGCATAACATGACAGCATGTTGTGGATCTTCACTTTAAACCTATTTAATTCCAAATTGTGTCATCTAAAACGTTAAAGTGTTCAAGATTAACTGGATAAGATGATGACATAATGAATTTTCCAGAGGGAGACATTTACTTATTGTCTTATCTGCAATATTTTATCTGTGAAAAAGGCTGAAAAGTCATTGCATGATTTGTTGGACAGCAGTTCAGAAGGGACTGCTGCCGGAGGGTTTGTCAGTCTGTCTACGACAGAAAACAATGTACGAGCATTATTTCTGTTTCCATTGATAACCTCAGAGAAGAATAACTATCTTGCATTTTAAAATTCCTGTTTGCGGATGTGAAGACTGTCTTTGTATATCTCATAATGAACCCGCCGTTTTGGTTTTGTGTCACCTGCGATCTGCTTGTCAGCTTGTTCTCTTTTTTGAGCTTTTGAAAGAGTAACAGAGGGATCCTTTTGGTTGATGTTAACACAAACATGGCTTGTATGCCAGGGAATGCATGGTCTATTAAACACCCCCCTCAAGCCCCCCACACACAAATAATACTTCTCCCCCCTCTCCCCCTTTTTGTCACTGGTGTGTGTGTGTGTGTGGCTCACATTCCCACAGTATTCCTCTAAAACTTTCCCAGGACCGCTGATACACTCGGGACCCTGCTGGCGATGATGACGAAAATGGAGGGGTCGCACTCACCCACTTTAGGAAGGGTGGGGGGCTAAAGAGGGGAGCGCCTCTACCGAGGGGAATCGGTGCTTATGGCTGCTGAGTGGTGACAGCTCCACGTGACTACAAGCCCAAGGCAAGTGGCAGCAACAAATCTCAGGATGATGCCAGTTCTCGGTAAAACAAGCTCAACGCTGGAGTTTACGGCTTCTGCGTAACCGAGTTCAGTGTATTAAATATCTTTTTAGAAGTTGGGCCATGTTTGAAACATGATCTAGTTCTGCTGACATATGGAGCTGACCCACAACATGGAACATGATCGGCAGAACAAAATGGATTGCGTGAAAACAAATTTGGAAAGTGCTCAATGGAATAATTTCATTGAGAGACACCTGACTTTCAAATTAGTACAAGCATATTAGGGGAGAAAAGTGCAAATCGTGTCCCAAGGAAATCTGCAAGCGTGACTTTAATTAATTACAACTACCTATAGTATCACTTTGTAATTCAGTAAAGTTGCACCATAATTTCATTTTCTTCAAGTCTGATATGAGTACCGCTCAGGGATGCGGGCTCTCTTGTGGTACAGGAATCACTGATTTAACCACAGCTATTATTTATGACATTTAAAAATGTGAAATTTAATCCAACATATTTGAATCAAGCTTATACGCATATAGCCTTTTTTTCTCTAATTCTATTATTTATTTATTTCTTACATTTCATTCGCAGTACATTTTTTCAGTAATGTTCAGTTGTATTTAACTTTTAAGTAATGTCAAATACATTTGCATTAAATTTTTACTGTTGTTTTCAAACATTTATTCATGTACAATTTTTATTTTGCATTTATCAAATACACTATAAGTGACTCATTCAAGTATAGATTTTCTGTGATCTTACCTATTGTATGAAAAAAAAATTGCCTCGAATTTGACAAACACTTAGGCCTTCTAGATTGCTGTAGTTTTATGTCGGCCATAGTGATGGTACTTGGAGAGCTAAGATTTTTTTTTTTTTTGCTGGTACTCTGAGAAAAAAAACGTTGAGAACCACTGTGTGTTGTTAGGGTTAAACTTATGGAATCTGAAATTGGCAATACATTGTCTACTTTTTGTAACTTCCACCAAGAAAGTTGATTTTTTGTTTAGTACATTTAAAAACCTTTCCACTTCATTTTGCAAAGAAAACCAATAACATTGTGTTGCTGATCTAGTGTTTAACGTCTGAGAGGGATTTCTTTTTCTCACATTTTCCCAAATAGAGTGGAAGAGGTTTACATTTGAAAAGAAATTGTTGGTGAAGTAAAACTGTTTGCTGTGACATTAATATGGAGAATATAGAGACTCAAATTGAATTGAATACAACTTTATTGTCAAATGTGCATTCATTGTCATTATTATAATGTACTGTAGTCTCTATGGATACAGTATTGCAATTCCAATATCATCAAGTGTACAACTGCACATGCTTGGATTGAAGCAATTTTCCAATGATGGTCTATCGAAACTATAGCTCAAGGATGATTTCATACTACCATAACATTTTTTTTATTTTTTTTTAATGTTGATTTTCTCTCACATCATCCGAAATAAACAAAAACTACTGCCCACTCCTGCTTTTCAATTACTGTCAGTAAAAAATATGGATACAAATTCTGATTTGACCACATTTTTCTTTTGTTTGTCAATGCATCTTGATGACAAACTCCAAGCAAGTGCAGGAGGTTTTTATTGTTGAAGCCGAATGCTTTGCTAAAAAGAAGTATTTGGACTTAATTGCGCATTGGAAAATCTTCTCGGCGGTATAATCATAGAGGACTGAACGAAGTTGGTGTTTATTTAAGCAATGGTACAATAATCACCATGACGGGTGAACTGTTATCCTACTGCGCATGAGTTTTCTCACAGACGCTGGGAATTCGGTGACAGAGTGACCCTTCCCGCTCTCCATAAACAACAGCAGCTCCACTCAAAGTGTCACCGGTCGAGGGGGAAGGATGCTAAAAAGGATCGCAACAAGAGGCACTCACTCGGCCCACGCGGGCTCATGAGCGTATACTTGCGTCCCCCAGCGATTTGTAATCCCACCTCTGGGTTCATCTCGACACAGTGGAGATGCGTGTTTGATTTAAACATCTGGCAATGATGAAGAAGTGTGTGATGAGGTGAGAAATGCTTCCCGAATCCTATTTTTTTTTTGCCAAACGTGTGTGTGTCCCTAGGGGGTTGATAGTGTAAACTTCACATACGCTTGCCAGTTTATTAAGGATGCCTTTATTAATGGAGTCTAACACAAACATTCAGCAGTAAACCCTCCATTCACGAGAGCCATAATGTTAAGCTTGAATTCAATCTGTTTGGAAGAGCAGTTGATTTATTCTCAGAGAAAAATTTCCAAAAAGGCTTGTTGAGCCACAGCTGGAGGGTTCGCACTTCCTGTCGGGGAATCTCTCCTGACCTGGAGTGGGTGTGAGGCTGTGGTGAATCAATGAGACAGCAGACCAACACGACCGCTAACCAGAAACGTATGCAAACAACGGGTGGACTAGATGATGCGACGGTGTAGACATGCAGAAGAAAAAAAAAACCAGCTTTCATTAACATGCTGCAAGGGACACAACACGAGTACACAACATTCCGTAGACGAGAGAGACCACATCTCATACACACACACACACACGCACACACACACAATCACACACAGATGTTTTTTTCACACAGGAAGCGTCAATCTCGAGAAAAAAAAATGCATCTATCAGCACAAAGCTGACAACCCTGGTCAAATATAAGCCAAGTAACTGTTGTTGACTACATTGACAAGTCCTTCCCTTTAGTAAAATCTTAGATGATCAGTGGAAATTGGCCTGTGCTGTGGGAAAATAATGCGCCTTTGTCCAAACAAACCTTTTTTTCTTTCTTTTTTTTTTATCACCCAGCCAAATCCCCCTGAGGCCAACCTTCTGCTCCTTCGGGAGAATATGAGCACTGCAAAATCAGCAGTTACATTGTATGTGAAGCGACTCCCTTGGTTGGTTTTATGTACTTTGAATATACAGCTGCTTTTGATGCTTTTATGGCAGTTGATAGAACAATGTCAATAGCACTGGGAGTGGGATGAGACAGAAGTGAAAATCCATTCCCATGTCACACTCTGATGCAAAGCAGGTGGTCCCTACGCGTTGCGATTTTCACTGAGCTTGAATCCGATCACCAAAGTGTAAACACGGTCGAAAAGAACACCATGCTCAAGTGTACTTGTTGAAGGATGGCTCCGATTCGAGTCAAGAAATCTCTGGGAACGGAATAGTTGACAAGGGAATGAGCAAAAAACAGCTTATATCATGTACTTTCGAAGTACTAGCAAAAATGTCTCCAAATAAAAAAATAAATAAAACCGAGATCTGCTTCAGTGACTGTGCTTCCAAAACCACCCAGCTGACATGCTCAGACAACACATGTTCTGGAAACAGTTTTTCTGGTTTCCTCCACCAAATTGAGCAGTAATCTGTGTTTGTAGTGGTAGCGGTGGGACATTATAAAGAGCTCTTGCGTCAAGACCAACAGTGGAAGAGAATGACAGGTTTGGATGTGGCTGGCGTTTGATATGGCTTCAATGGATTGAGTTCTCGGCTCGTTTTTGAGGGGGGAGCCTTTACAAGAGGAAACACATTAAGGTACCGGTATTAAAAACTGAAACATGCACATGTTTCTATTCTTCGTACATAGTCAATCTCTATGTTGTCGCCAACCGGGCCTCTTTTCAAACAGCCTTCCTTAATAGAAACACGTCCCACCCACGACTGAAACTATTTCTGTTCATATGGGGATAGATGGATATCAAATATTGTTGCAATCACCCCACGTTCTTCTTTGACACTGGAGGGTCCGAGCCCCTACGCCCACCTCGTGAGCAGTGGAGAAGGCCGACGCACATTTGCGGGTCCCTGGGCTCTGACGCACCCCTCAAAAAGAAACAAAAACAGCTGAACACAATTAAAGGCAACTGTCTAAGTCCCACTCTTTTCCCTTGAAACAGCAACAGCTTGATAAGAATGGGGGCGGCAAGTCAGGCCCTGAGTAATCGGTTCCACTATTTGTGCACTTCTGGCTAAAATGGAATCAGTCAGATCAACAGTCTTGGAGCATTGAAGCTGGAATACAGATGGGCTTCTTTTAACTAAAGTGCAGTGCTGGACAGAATATTTTTACCAGGGAAAAACAACAGGATGTTTTTCTTGGTCCTGCTGTCTCACTGCACTGTATCACAGATTGCAGTGCATTTTTGTTGGCGCGAAGATGTTGTTAAGCCAACAAAAAAAGAAAAGACCCCTGCCACTTGTAACGTAGACCAACGCATGATGACAACTCAATTTGCTTTCAAATGCAAACATCTTTCGAAACGTAGCTCGCTTCATCGTGTCAAATGGGCACACCGCGACTCATTCGAGAAGCAGCATTCCCAACATGCTTTTTTGCAGTTATTAACACGTATGTCTGTCTTTATTGATATATTGCATGTAGTGATGGTGGATACGTCAGTGAACTTCCATTATTCAACAAAGACGGACCCGGGCTTCCATCAATTAATCATCCTTATTTTTAATGAGCGTCCTTCATCGCGAAATTATATTTTGTCACCGCTATTTTAGGACCCTCAGTACAAAACTGTGTGCAAGGGTAACGGCACATAATTTTATTCATCAAGAAACAGTGTTGCCCATTTACATACAAAAAAAAAAAAATTCTTATCCTATTACTGCTCCTCGACCTGATTCTTGTCCCCAAAATGCACCTCATTTTTTTTTCTGGTTGGTGGTGGTCGGTTGGATGACCAAAAATTGCTTCCCTCTGTGTTTATTCCGTCACTGTTTCAATGTTTCCATCAGGCGACACTCCGCCAGCAACCACTGGAGTCCATCAGTGACGGACTGACGGACATGTACTGATGGTCAGGTGATCCCTGATTTTTTTTTTTTTTACAGTCAGTGTGTAATATAATTACAGTGTTGTTTCTGGTTGTGTGTTAACTATTATTACTTTTGTTATTAGATGATTGCGACTTCTGCTGACCGCCTAAGTAACAAAGTGGTGCAGTCAATGCTACGTCTGTCTATCAATGGCTTGCTTTAATTCCATGACAAGTAGGTGTGCAAATAACGAAGAGTAAAGTCACTTGTTCCCTTTATTGATTTCGTAATGCACCGTTACAGTTGTGTAAACCGACTATGATAGCACTCGTGATTAAATATAAAGGTGTATCGTAAGGTGCATCGCTCAAAAAAGTGCAATTATTTTTTCCACTCTTGGTTCATAAGGTTTTTCCATAAATATTAACACGAATGCATTTTCGTGTCTTAACTGTTAAGGCCACTAGTAAGAGCTTCATTGTGTTGTTGCAATACACCAGACGGATCTGTGATGTGAAGTGCCAGGATGAGGCAGCCATTTTGCATTCCCACAATATCCATCCATCCATCCATTATCTGAACCGCTTTATCCGCATGAGGGTCACGGGCTTGTTGGAGCGCATCTCAGCTGACTTCGGGCAGTAGTAAGTGGGGGGTACACCTTGAACTGGTTGTCAGGCAATCGCAGGACAGACATAGAGAAACAACAACCATTCAAACTCACAATGACACCGAAGGACAATTTAGAGTAATCAATTTACCTACCGTGTATGATTTTGCAACGTGGGAGGAAACCGGAGTATCCAGAGAAAACCCACACAGGCACTTGGGAGAACATGCAAGCTTCACACAGGAAGGCTGAGGCCCAGAATCGAACCCATGGCCTCTGCACTGTGAGGCGGATGCACTAATCATATTTCTGAGATATGTAAAATATGAATTTGAGAACCTGTTGGAACAAATGAATGAGTTTATCATCATTGCAATTTTATAAAAACAAGAATGTAATGAGTTTAATGAGTAATTATGCACTTGTAGCCTCAGAGTTTGCAGGGCAACACCTTAATATTGCAAGTCGCACCATTTTTCTGCAGCTCCTTATGACTTGTGTCTCACTGCTGTCAAAAGATGTGCATTTCATTGGACCACCACAGCCATCAAAATGTACTATTATGAGAAGGAAAGTAACCCCCCCTTTTGTTTTTTGCTGTATATGTCACCACTTGAAATAATGTAAGGCTTGTTGTGGACCGCTTATTCGCTTGTACATGATAACATGTTTTGTACTCTCATTATGTATTTCCTTCCAAAAGTCCAAAAGACCAATGTTGTAACTCATAATGAAAGCATTTCCTCCTCGCAGTGTCCCGCAGTAGAGGCCGTGCTCAATGAGGTGCAGCTGCCTTGTCAGTGCTGTGCCAATGTGGTGGGAGGGAAACAAGCAGGAAGCCAGATGGCAATAACACTGAGTGCTCTTCATTGAAGATACCTTTCGAATAAGTCTCTAAGTGCAGCATTAAAAAAGTGGTGACTAATTGAGGCCGGACAAGCCAAGTTCAGTTCAAAAGTAGTGATTAATAATGAATCAGCTCATACGTGACTGCCTCTGAACCAGACGCCGAGGGCTGTATTTGATTACATATCCATCCATGATCCAATCCGCTTGTCCTCACAGGGCACACATGGACAAACAACAATTCGCACTCACGCTCACACTTCAGAGTAATTTTTCTAGTGTTCCATGAACCTGCCATCCATGTTTTTGGAATATGAGAGGAACCGGTGTACCGGGGAGAAACCCCACGCAGGCACGGAAAGAACATACAAACTCCACACAGGAAGGCCAGAGCCAGAATCGAACCTTGTCATCCACTGTGCCGCCTTCATTTATTTCTGTGTGTGTGTGAGTGTGTGTGTGTGTGTGTGTGTGTGTGTGTATATATATATATATATATATATATATATATATCCATCCATCCATTTTCCGAACCGCTTCATCCTCACTGTCGCGGGGGTGCTGGAGCCTATCCCAGCAGTCTTCGGCAGTAGGCGGGGGACACCCTGAATTGGTTGCCAGCCAATCGCAGGGCACACAGAGACGAACAACCATCCACGCTCACACTCACACCTAGGGACAATTTAGAGTGCCCAACGAGCCTGCCATGCATGTTTTTGGAATGTGGGAGGAACCGGTGTACCGGGGAGAAACCCCACGCAGGCACGGAAAGAACATACAAACTCCACACAGGAAGGCCAGAGCCAGAATCGAACCTTGTCATCCACTGTGCCGCCTTCATTTATTTCTGTGTGTGTGTGAGTGTGTGTGTGTGTGTGTGTGTGTGTGTGTGTATATATATATATATATATATATATATATAAATATGTATATATTTTTTTTAAATTGCTACTATGGATCTTTCTTTTTTTGCACAATAGTCACATCCAGCACACAAGGGAAAGGACTCGATCTTATTTGACAACACATGAGAGTTGCAGAGCTCTTTCTGAACTGAATCAGCCGACATGTTTTGTCCATGGTCCTAATGTGAAGCACATTGTGGCTGGCATGTGGCGAGTGGCGACGGCCAGGAAACAGCTGATGAC
The DNA here is from genome assembly GCA_018466805.1 of Hippocampus abdominalis. Classification (NCBI taxonomy): domain Eukaryota; kingdom Metazoa; phylum Chordata; class Actinopteri; order Syngnathiformes; family Syngnathidae; genus Hippocampus; species Hippocampus abdominalis. Next base: position 11,428,291 of record CM031695.1, on the reverse strand, counting down.
GAAGGATTAGTCCCGAGCCGGTGGAATGGAGCTGACCGCATCAGAGGAGCTTGTACATACCAGAAGTTTTTTTGCACACTGAAAAGCACGCTAAAAGGTGAGGAATCCAATTCAACCTCAATTGTTGATCCAATTAAAAGTATCTTTTGTGTGTGAATAGTATGTCCCAAGAGCACAGTGGTATGTATATACACCGCTGATTTGAAAAATCATGAACAATGGAAGGATGAATGATATTTTCAGGTTCATATAGTCACGTTCATAAAATTGTACAGGTAATGTTTGTTTTATTATTCTTAACTTTTATACAAGTCCAAGAGGTGAATGAATATTAATATAAAAACATCAAAACAAAAATCACCAGTATTAACCCTCTCAGGCTCAAATTAAGTTCTCGAAACAGGAAAAGTCCAGGTCAACTCCGGTCCTGGAGGGCCACTGTCCTGCATGTTTTCCAAGTCTCCCTGTTGCAACACACCTGATTCAAATGATCAGATCATCAACAAGCTCTGCGGAAGCCTGACATTGAACCTGCTCATTTGAATCAGGTGTGTTGCAACAGGGAGACTTGGAAAACATGCAGGACAGCGGCCCACCAGGACCTGAGTTTGACACCTATGGTCTAGGTTCTTGGTTGTTGCAAATCTGCAACACCTGCCCTGAGAGGGTTAAGAGTAATACTGGGTACTCCATCCATCCATCCATCCATCCATTTTCCGAAACGCTTGATCCTCACTAGGATCGTGGGGGGTGCTGGAGCCTATCCCAGCTGTCTTCGGGTAGTAGGCGGGGGACACCCTGAATCAGTTGCCAGCCAATCGCAGGGCACACAGAGACGAACAACCATCCACGCCCACACTCACACCTAGGGACAATTTGGAGTGTCCAATCAGCCTGCCATGCATGTTTTTGGAATGTGGGAGGAAACCAGAGCACCCGGAGAAAACCCATGCAGGCCCGGGGAGAACATGCAAACTCCACACAGGGAGGCCAGAGCTGGAATCGAACCTGGTACCCCTGCACTGTGAAGTCGACGTGCTAACCACTGGACTACCGGGCCGCCCACTGGGTACTCCCACATTCCAAAAACATGCGGTGGACGGTTTAATAAACACTCTAAATCATCCCTAGGTGTGAGTGTGAGCACGGATGGTTGGTCGTCTGTGTGTGCCGTGCGATTGGATGGCAACCGGTTCAGGGTGGCCCCTGCCAACTGCCCGATGATGGCAGGGATAGGCTCCAACCCTTGTGAGGATAAGCGGATCAGAAATATTTTGTTTGTCCGTGAGCTGATGTCATAGCAGCAGATTAACCTCAAAAGCATTGTACAACTTTTAGGGCGTTTTTATGCTGAATATTTTTGCGGAATTCAAAATGAGACGTCAGTGTTCCTTGGTCTTAGAGGTTCTGATATATGACCATTAATGGTAAAATTATGGCATGCGTACAGTTGTCCACCCGCTCCTTGAAAATGCCAAGACCAAAAATATTTAAAGAGCTGTCTCCAGTTAACAGTCAGAGCTCATCCAAAGGAAATTCCAAACAGTCAGGGTGGGGGGGGGGGGGGCAGAAGCATGCCAGCATGATGAATCCTCAGCTTCATATCAAAAAGGTCATCTGTATACATAAGATGGATGTGCCGTTTTCTGACCCAGCCACAAATAGCGCGCTGTGTTCAGGTGCTGAACATCTGTCGGGTGGCAGTGTAGAAAAATATGCATGCCGCATGTATTCCCAAGCCATAAAACAGCTCACATTTTCATAGTGTTACCCCCTTCAGGTAGTCAAAGCTTCCTTTGGGATAAACAATTAAGCAGTGATGTTATCAAAGATGCCAGGGTGGATTTCACCACCATATCTCCCCTGTCCCTAAGTTGATTGTTTGTCTCATTCCAGAGGAAAGCCATTGATGAACAAAACAGCGAGGATCGTCTCACTTGGAGCGACATAGGAGTGTTTGGACAAGCAAAAGCTATAGAGAAGAAGCACAAAAGTGGAGAGCAGACAAACAGCTTGGGTAATGATGCCAGTGTTGTACGACCACAAGCTGCCATGTGAAACAAGTTGTCTCCGTGAGAAGATCAACATCGTATAAATGTTCACTGCGAAAAGGGGGCGTGTACGCAAAGAGATGCAAGTCACCAACATGTTGAGGTTTGAACAGGTTGCATTGCAAGTTCCTGCCTTGTGCACATTCACCAATTTGCGGCCAACAAATACCACTGGTGACGATTACTATAGCAGTTAACTTAGCAGTTGCCATAGCGGTATAACAGTTTTAACTTTGGCCCGACTTTGCCTAAAGTTTGTCTTCAAAGTTTTAAACGGCAAACAAACTCATTGGTAAGGTGTCACTAACAATAGCAGACGGCACACACACACAAACACACGCACAAGCAGGCATGACAAGCGCTTACCTTGCTCAAGATCCCCGAAAACCCGGATGATCTTCCCCTCTGCTCTTCTTCTCTATGTATCTAACCGTGGTCTCCTCCTTTCCCTCTTCTTCAAATGGGCGTAGAGACTTCCAGCTGCTCCTCTCTACAGGGACTGCTGCTTCAGATGGTAGAGATGTCTCAGATGTTCAGAGTCCGAGAGGGCTGAGAGGTTAATCTGTGCTGTCCCGGAAGACCGCTGGAGGATGGATGCCTCTGAAGCGGGCTGTTTGGATAGTCAAATCACAGCATCGCAGAGGGGAGGGGGGGGGGGTCCTCTCCCCTGTCCCAAAGAGTTCTGTTTAGAAAAAAAAAAAAAAAACAAGTTCTCAATGGAGACACACACATACACCCTTTTCCCCCCCAGACACATTCACATGAGAAAGGAGAGTGTCAGTGGTCTGGACCTGCTGGAGCTATAGAGGAGGCAGGATAAGGGGGGAGGCAGGGAGGGAGGGAGGGAGGGAAGGAGTTGGGAAAGGGGAGGGAAGCTAATAGCAAGAGAGACAAGTTTCAAAAGTAAAAGAAGCAAAGTTGGAGAGAGCTGAAAAAAAATATACAGACAGGATTCTGTGTAACGGTCAGTGGTCATTTGTTTTGAATGATGAGAAGCTTGGATGCGAAGTCAGACAGTCTCAGTTGGCAGCGACAATCTGGACTGCATCAAGACCTCCATAAAACAACAAACACAATGAAAAGGAGAGAGAGAGAGAGAGAAAGAGCAGGAGAGAAAGAGGTCCAGGCAGGGAGAAGGGGGCGAAAAAAAAGCTTTTGGCAGTGTTTGTGGTGGCCTGCCTGGGAAACAAACATGCATGTCTCAGTTTCACAGGGAAATAACCTCAGCCACTTTCAAAACAAGACAAGGTGAATCAGGTGGCTTTTGCGACACACGGTGAATGTAAGAAGACAAGGAGATAAATGCCAGCTTTTTCAAATGACCAAGATTTGAATCATGTTAAAAAAAAATTCCATCATGAAACAAGCATAATTTTTTTTAGGATTTCTAGCAAATGCTTGTTTCAATGACACATACTTTTTGGCAATCAATTTATTATCACAAAGCTTTCTTGGCAAACTTTCTAGGTGATGTCACATCAATTCGGCCTCTCGGGCTCACAGGGCGAAACTCGTTCTCGCTGAGCCTTTCAAAAGAAGACTTTCAGGACAGAGAGCAGGGAAACAATAAACCTCGAATCTCAAAACAATCTCCATAACAGACCAAAACAGGAGAAAGCAGAAAAAGAGCTGAAGTCCCAAATCTTAGATTAGCCCTCTTGGCAGGTGAGACGAGCGTGTTTACTTTGTGGCTTTAAGAAGACCGTTGTGTGCGCGTCTCTGTATTTCACCCCGATCACGGAAGTGATGTTGTGTTCATTCTCCTTAGCTTTAACAGAGTTTCATGACTCACACATGGAGTCTCAGGGTATCAAAACCGAAGCACAAAACGTCTCGCCTGTTCATTGAGCTGAGAGACAGCTGCAGCCTGGTTTCCTTTGCCTCATAGGATCAAGGTGCCAAAATCATGTTTTTCCAAAAATTTAACAGGCTTTCGGTCTTCTCTCTTGCCACTTATCCCACACAGCACAGTCATAGTAAAGAAGTGTGTACTGCGCACAACAAGCAGAAATTCCGGCAGCTCTTTTACTGTTGCTTGCCCTTCTTGTCTTTTGGCGGTCCTGTAACATTGATACATGTCGGTGCACTACAATGTACAGTAATCCCTCGTTTATCGCGGGGGTTGCTTTCCAAAAAGAACCAGTGATAAGTGAAATCCGTGAAGTAGTGAACTTTATTTTTTTTTACAGTTATTATACAATACGTAACTATATGTACAATGAAATCAAAGATCAAAACCTGTTTTCAGGCCCAATGACAACAAAAATAAACGTTTTCAACAAATAACTATAATAGTTTTGGGAAATACTGTACTGTCGACACGCGGCGCCGCCGACGCATTCTGATTTAAAGGGTTAAAAGCATTTAAAAAATGCACGAAAAAAAATCAGTGAAACAGCAAAGCCGCGGAAAGTGAACCGCGTTAGAGTGAGGGATCACTGTATACCAAATCCTGGAAATGCTTTTATATGCTTTGACTGGCTGATGAGTTTCAACAGTAGAAAGAAGTAAATGTCAGAATCCTGAAAAAAAAAACCCCACAAAAAAACATTTTCACCACCTAAAACAAAAGCCGTTTGATCTCCTCTCTAGAGGAGCATTAAAAGAGAGAACGGGGCAGCAGCAGGGGTGGCAACAGAATGAGGCTAAATTGGACAAAAACCACATTGTCCTCTAATTGTGAGAGCAATTCTTTAGTCCTTGCAGGGATTAATCAGAGAGTGTGCAAAAGCCCCTTCATTATATAGGAGGGTAACAACACAGCACTCCCACCGTAACCCTTTCTGGATCTTGATGGAATGGGCAAACAATCCCCTCTCCACCCTCCACCTTTAAATCCACCAATTTAACCTCCATGCATCTAGTACTTAGTGAGTGTGTGAAGGAGCCATTAAACTGAGCCCGCAGGCAAAAGTGCAGCATTGGTGCCCACCGTATCCACCTTATTCCTACTCTGCATGAGCCTTTGCGTGATTTAGTTGCGCATGAGCCGAGACCCGTGTTTTGTTTGCGTAGTAACTCTTTGCGGGAGTCTACTTTCTATTAAAAAATGAAATTAAATCCAGAAAGTTGCGCACATAATCTTTCTCTCTGAGAGCCCTCATGAAGAAAAAGGATACATTCTGAAATACACGATGCTTAATCAACTGGGGATAAAACACAAGCTGTCAGTGGTCAAACATGAATCGTCGTTGCGGGCGTTAAGACAGACAAAGGATGAACAAATTCCATTGCACTGGCAAAGTAGTCTAGATTATAAATCAAGGGTTTCTAAAGTCCGGCCCACCGCCCAATTGCAAGATAACATCTTTAGAAGCCAGCAACTTGTGAGAAAAACAGGGGAGGAGCTGAGTGAAAACTGGGTGTTGAAAAAGAGTCTGTGGAGGAGGAGGAGGAGGGGTTGCAGCGTCCATATCTACCAATAACTGCTGCTACAATATTACAGTAATGACAAAATTCTGAAAAAAAATTCTATCTGAAACGGAAGACCTAATAAAAAGTCAAATCAAATCAAATCGAAACAGTAGCCACATTTCTATTCAGAACACCCCAGTAAGTAAATATAATTCAGTTTCAAAGGCAAGTCGTCGTGAATCGCCATGTTTGCACCGCTTTTACATTGTCAAACGCCAATTTGTGAAGCATATCACGCAAATAATCCTCCAGTAAACACTCCTTTGAAGACTGCCAGCTCATTACAGACTGCTTTTGTTTTGATGATGAATGTGGAGATGTTATGCGGCTTTTGGAGGAGCTATTCTAGTGGGATACACACCAAAATCCTGAAGAATCAAAAAACAATCTACAGTTGCATTTTTAACAGGAAGCTGCGATGTTGTAGGGTTTGTTTGATAAATAAATAAATAAATAAATGAAACAATACATATTTTGTGGACTATTATAGTGTGTTAAGGATTTAAAGGTGACATTTTTCAAAGTGGTTCTTGCATCATTTGATTTACCTGTCGGCAGCTCTCAAGAAATTTGGACAGCCATGTTTTTAATGAAACAAAAATAACATTCAGAGTTGGACAACATTGCAAAGCACATTAAAAATTGGTTGGAAAAAAAAACTTGGTTCAGGCTTTCCGACAAACTCAAGAGTGTTTTCTTTCACTAATTGTTGCAATAGCTGGAACTCTGCTTGCTGGTGGTGTTTTCAGATAAAACCAGAAATAACATCCCGTGTCAAATGATCTCCCTGTGGTGAACATTCCCTGAGGTCCTCGGGGGGGACCCTGCACCCTGACAAGGGGGGCAAGAATTATATTCTTTAAAATGAACCCTAATTTGTACCCCTGGCACATGGAGATTGATGGATCCAAGCAATGTTGGATCTCATACAACTCCTAGCAAATGAAAAAAAAAAAAAACGTTTCACAGGAACATTGATGTTCTTTTAGTTTTTCGATTTTGTCGAGAAATTTTGTTTTCGGACTTTAAGAAACACAGAAAAATAAAATGAGTAAAGAAATAAATAAACCGAAAAAAAACTATTAAATAAGGAGGAGTCGGTAAAAGACCAGTCGGAGTGAAAAAATATGGAATGACTAAATTCTGAGGAAAACAAAATGATGGAATCACCCTGTAAATTTTCATTCCCCAAATTAACACCAGCATCAGATTAGTTCTAACTGTTAGCTGGCAGTTAAACGGAAGTGATCACACCTTGGAAAGCTGTTGCAGCACCGACTGACAGGAATCATGGCTCCAACATGATGGAGGTCAAATGCAACAAAAGCGACTAAACTTTTGAACGCAGGTAAATCATCACGCAATGTTGCAAAAGATGTTGGTTGTTCTTGATCAGCTGTGTCTAAAATCTGGTACAAAAAACATGGAAGGGTCGTTCAAGGTGAGCCTACTGGTAGACCAAAGAAGCTCAGGTCGGAGGAGGAAATGATCCTTTTTCCAATCACATTGAGTCTCGGCGATGTGACATGGAGTACGAAATAAAGAAAGGACATCAATTAGCAAGATGAGGTTAATCTTAAAATTACAAAAATAGAGTTGGCGTTTTGAAATCAAAACCAGGCAAAATGTAACATCCCGCCGGAGTCGAGCGGTAGCTTTCCAGCTAGCTCCATCAGTGAAGCGACATTAACCCTAGACTGCCACGTCTTGCTTCTCAGGGCAGTCAAATGGCACTTCCCCGCCACCACAGCCTCAGAAAACAAATGTGGTGTATTTGGCAATGCCCACCTGTATACCCGTTGCAAGAACTATTCGTTTACACACACAGAGGACTCTAAGGATTTTACTCGGCCTTCTGATGTCAATGCAAAAAAAAAACTATATACTGTAACAGCAACTGGCTCGTGTACTGTAAGCCTACCAGACCATTCCCTGGGAGAAAAATCAAGGAAAAAAGGATTTGTAAATGACTTTGCTGAGTGGAAAACCTGCAAAATGGGCTTCTAATGTGTTAGCAGAGCTTCTTTTGTGTGTTGAAGTGGAATTAGTTGGATTTAAATCCATGGCAAAGTATTTCTGACCTATTGGTTGTTTGTTTTTTGGTTGTGGGGGTGCCACAATGAGCCTTTTGTATATATTCCAACACATTTCAAGGTTGTAAAACAGAATACAAAGTATTGGAACTGTTTCTTTTTTTGCGGTTTTGTTAATGCTCAATAAACCAATCACAATATTAAAATTGGATACTCAGCAAAATATTTGGAGACAATAAAAAGTCCTTTTGAGTGGCTGTTTGTTTATGGTTGTGTTTTGGCAGGGACCTCGGTACAAAAAAAATTTGCATCGGGTTCGAGCGCCATGATGTTACGTCTCTGTCTCCTTCTGAACCTGCCAAGAAAATATAGGATGGGACCACTGTTTATGCTGCGCTGTTTAAGTTGAATGCACACATTTGCAATCCTCGACGCAAAGTCCATTTTAAAATAAATGTATGGGGAAAAAAACATGGGCCCATTCAAGCACTAAAGCAGCACTTGAATAATACTATGAAGTTATTCATAGTGCTGAAGGGCCAGCTGTCACGACACGGTACATTCATACACCATCCTTTATTTTTAGCAGGGATGTGTTTATTTAACAGCTGTGTGATGTAACATTCTAGTTTCTCTCTTTTGGGAGATACACAATGTTTACGTTACCTTAATGTACAGGCTTTTAGCACTTGCGCTGACATGAACATAAATAAGCTGTCTTCCTCTTGCTGTCAAAGATGATCGTAAGTGTTCTGACCGCATTATGAATATTGAATGAATGTTTGGGAGCTGTAGATGAAGATGGTTTTATAGATGAAAATAAAAGTTACATAACAGCTGTTGTGGAAAAGTACCAAAGGGGTATTTGTATTCAAATCATTGGGAGCAGCAGATTTGTGCCTCAAACGGCCTCTGCGCCCTCATCTGGCCTCACGCTGTATTTTGCTGCCCTCTCCTGGCAAGAACCTTGAGAACTAACCATTATGTTCCTTTTTTTTTTTTTTTTTCCCATCCAACTATGTAAGTATTACCGTCGGACTTCTTGACATTATTACTCATTATATTTCAGAGAGGGTTAAGTTCCAATCTGGATGAAATTATTACTGTAATTTTTGATGGGTTTTAAAACCTAGGGGATGTTTATCATGTATTTTGCCCTGACATGGTAAGCAGACCTGTTTAATTGTTGAGTGCTCATATCTGATGCATAGGTCAGAGTTGTTATATTATGCATACAAACTTCAGTTTATGACCACGACACTTTAACTGTAGCGACAATAAAACACTGCTCAGGGTAACTATCAGCGACAATAACTTTACAGAGGAGCAGTTACAGAGGGGGCTGTAATTTCACTTTCACTCCGTGCAGACCTTTTGCCCCCTTCAACGCGAATCAAACTTTAATTGCTTCGTCTGCCTCTGGAAAAAAAAAAAAAAAATCACACTTCTCACCTGAGTCATATGATGCTCAAGATCAACAGCTCCCATACAAAAGTTGTTTTATACAGCTAATAATTGACAACCCCAACATGAGAACCATAAGACATGATAACTTTTATTTTTGTTTAGTACTAAAAATATAATTTGGATTAAATTCTTTCTAATCACATACCAGTAAAATCGAACTTTTTTTATTGATTACATGTGGTGGATATAAAAAGTCTCCAAACCGCCGTTCCATTCCCACGTTTGTATACAGTCAAACGTAGACCACAAAATAAATCGTTTCAATAAATTGTCACATTCAAACTCATATTAAAGCACAAATCAATTCTAGCAGTTCGAGATTTTCAACGGTTAATTCCCTCCACCTTGGCATTTTCCCATCACAAAACCCTTGCGTTTGAAGAGGGGTGTGTAGACTTTTTATATCCACTGTATTATCATTACAGTTCTTTACACACTGATTGGGAGCGCACACACAGAAATCATAGGCTTCCACTGCCTCGTACAGATGCATATGGCATCCTCTTAAAGGCAAGTTTAGCAGTCAAGGTCCTGTTCCTTTTCTCAATGGTAATTATTGTTCGCAGTCGTATGCAACTGCACTGCACCATACCAAAAGTTGTTTGGAATGTTTTTAATCTAGAACACAATTGTCAGTATGCTGCAGACCAAAGTAAAAATAAAAAATGAAGCAAAAACAAACCAAAAAAAACATTTGCAAAACATTCTTTGTTGTTAATGCCCCTGTTTGGATCTCAGCAAACCGTCAGGTCAATGCACTCACGTCGCTCACAAGAGTAGGCCAGGTGAGTCTCAGGGTAAGGCGTGACGTCATCATGGTACTTTTGAACTCTCCGGTTGTAAATCTATAAAGGTGTGTACTTGCTGCTCAGGTAGCCGGCCATTGTGTGTCTCTGTGTGTGTGCGCATGAGTTAGTGGCGTCTGAGTGGTGGGTAAAACAAGAGACGTTGAAGTTGCTGAGAATAAACACCGAAAATGGTCCAGGAGGTTTGAGTGGTTTACCTGAGAGAGGCTGCTGGTCGCCAGCATGTACCCTAACTCCCAGCCGGCCAGACTCCCGGCGCAGACGCTGCCTATCAACAGTCAGTACATGGTGCCTCCGTATGACTTCACCGCTTACCATCACATGCCGGGAGTCGCCGATCCATCCGCAAGTGCCTGGAATCCCGTTTACCGCGAGGAGTACCCCTTCAACTTCCCGGGTTCCAGCCCTGGCACCGGGCAGGTGAACTTCAACTCAGCAGAGCTGAGCGGCGTGTCCGCCGGCCCTGGAGGAGGAGTCCTCAACCACTACAACCTTTTCTCGAGTCAGGACCCCTTTTGCCGGAGGAGACCCATTGAGCCCGCCAAGGTCCCGGCCCCTCCAGGTTTGACTGTTTGATCATGACATGAAGTTCATGTTTTCTTTGAGGTTTTAATTACATATAGAACTTGATATTGAGTGGAATCTTTGGAAAGGAAAAACATTTTCTGACATACATATCAGCAGCACAAATCTCTCGCTGACCATGCACTGTGCTCTTTACTGATGATTATTTGTTATTGTTTGGTGTTTAGAAACAACTAAACAACTATTAAACAATAATACATGACAGGGATTGATGGACTCGCCACCCTTCTGGAAACTGGTTCAGTCGTTATCCAAAAATCTTTTTTTGATTAAACACAAAATGACAATCGATCTGCTTTCATGAAGGCCAAAGAAAATGAGATTGTTGGAAGGCTGAAATTGCAGGATTTGGACTTTTTTAAGTAAAAAAAAAAAAAAAGGCTCAAAATGATTACTCAATTATCTAAATAGTTGTTGATGAATTGAAGAATTTGGACAAATCGATAGAAAATAAAATCATAAAAGTATTTCTGCACTATAGTAAATATAGTTTATACCAATGTTTGCCAACATTTATTGAGCCAATTAAGGCACTTGTTTTGCATATTTCTCACCGCACAAGACCAACATATACACGACAGCATATTTTGTTTCACTAAAGTAGGTTGAGAGGAAATGTACTCTTGTTACGTCACCATCAACACAGGTATAATGTTGATTATATTTATTTTTTTACATTTTGAAAATGATTCATAACCAGTGTCTGTTCCTGATTGGTGCAATATGTCTGTCAGCACCAAGAAACATTTCTGAAGAGATGCCCAAATTAAAAAAAAAAAAAAAATCCTCTCTACAATGGCTTTCTATTGGTATCATGACATGTAAAGTAGTGAAATTTGGATGGGGAATTTTGTGCCCACTGTGGAGTTGCCCTCAGACAGGGTGCCATTCAAGATACGACCACCGCTGCTCATATCCCTGGCAATTTTGAAGAAACATCATCTACTGCTCAAAAAATAAAAGGAACATTCAAACAGCACAGTCCAAGTGTTCCCTTTATTTTTTTTTGACCAGTTAATTTTGGATCATTCTAAAGAATCCTGCTCAAGTCTAGCTAAAATTACAGCATTTTAATTATAATAGAAAAAGACATTGGACATGTGTGTATTGAAAAACTATTTAGTTTTGGTCATATAAGAATTATGGGGAAAAAACGCAACATATTTTGTCTTTTAACATTTTTACTGTATATAATGACATACTGTATATGTCATTTTAAAGACAAACCGCAAAAACATTAAAATAACATGCACATATTTTGAGTCTGTGTATACTAGTAAACTACAAAAGAAATGTACTTATACACATATTATACATATATATATATATATATATCCATCCATCCATCCATTTTCCGAACCGCTTTATCCTCACTAGGGTCGCGGGGGGTGCCGGAGCCTATCCCAGCTGTCTTCGGGCAGTAGGCGGGGGACACCCTGAATTGGTTGCCAGCCAATCGCAGGGCACACAGAGACGAACAACCATCCACGCTCACACTCATACCTAGGGACAATTTAGAGTGCACAATCAGCCTGCCATGCATGTTTTTGGAACGTGGGAGGAAACCGGAGCATATATATATATATATATATATATATATATATATATATATATATATATATATATATATATATATATATATATATATATATATATATATATATATATATATATATATATATATTGCCCTGCGATTGGCTGGCAACCAATTCGGGGGTGTCCCCCGCCTACTGCCCGAAGACAGCTGGGATAGGCTCCAGCACCCCCCGTGACCCTAGTGAGGATCAAGCGGTTCGGAAGATGAATGAATGAATGAATGAATATATACATATATATATATACATATATATATATATATATATATATATATATATATATATATATATTAGTTGCATCCTAAAAAGTAAATGTAGTCTGAATCTAATGCTTTCTACGCAAGGCAAATGCAATGCACGCAGTTTCTGAAAAGTATTATAATAATGCACTTATTTACTCAAGGCTTGAGGCTGGGACGTTATTTTTAAGTTGCTCCCGATGACAAGTTAACCACTAATGCAATTTCGACACACACACGACATAGTTAAGTCAGAGTGACTGCGCACACACACTCACACACACACACACACACACACACATCCATCAAGCTTTTGGCCTCTCCCTTCCGCAAACTTGCGTGGGATGTCAATGCAAAGCTAACAAAGCAGGCACCGCAGGCTGCTAAAGTCTCGTTCCCCACCCTCTCTCTGTGAGCACAAGGGTGACAAGCGGACGAGATATTACGATTTAGAGGGGCCACGGTGTGCAGACCCTCACGGCCTCACTCATGTCTGCGTGTCCCACGTTCCCGTTTGCTCTACTTTGATCGATGTCATCACGCAGTCAAGATTTCCCGATCAATAACTGACTCACCCTTTTCTGTGAATGTGTGTGTCAATGAATAGCTGCCTGTGTAAACAACTATGTAACGGGCTCACAGCGATAAGGAAAAGCCCTGCCGCAATGCACTGGAGAGTCTTTCCATTCAGTTTGATAAATAGAACTGATGGGGCTTTAAGTGGCGCCTGAACTTGAACCCGGCACCAGACAAAAATCTCAACGTCAAAATAGACGTCCCCTTGGCTACACGACGTGTGACTCACCGCAGTCACGAGGAGTCTTGCCAGTGTGTCGATTTGTCTTTTTTTATTCTATAATTAATTTAGAGAAGAGCAAGCACAGCTCCCGACTTTTTTATTCTCTCCCGGGGTGAAAGGGAAGGCGAGACTGATATATTGTGGGGCTGAGAATAAATGTGTTTGAGAAAATCAAATAAAATACTCATGTATGATATAATGGGCAAAGATGAAAACAAAGGACATGGTCGCTGTAATTATAGTTATTTTTACTTTTTTATTAACATAAGACGTAGCCTCAATTAATTTGAGTCTTTTTACAAGCGTTTCTATTTTTGTTTCATTTTGTTCATGAATATGTTTTTCGACTTTACTTTTAGTTGTTTCCTTAGCTTTCGTGAAATCTAATAATGCCAATAATCATTGATGCCAGTTTGAAAAGCTTTGTAATTGTCTGTCGATGGCAATAAATGGCGGCAAAGTCCTTTTTACCAGCTCCTCCAAAAGGCCGGAGTGCCCACTCTGGGTCGCGGATGAGATCCTGCCGCAAGTGGGGGAGTTCAAGTATCTTTGGGTCTTGTTCACAAGTGAGGACAGGATGGAGCGGGAGATCGACAGCTTGGTCAGGGCTGTATCGGTCTGTCATGGTGAAGAAGGGGCTGGGCCCAAAGATCTCCCAAATGAGTAGGGTCAGTCGGGTGGCTCTGCTGGGGGTCGGTGAATTTTGGGGCAGTCGTAGATTACGTGCTACGCAATCTCCTCCCCGAGACCGCACTTCCTGCTTGTTATGTCGACCGCACGCTTGATTTGGGCGAGTCAGTATCGATTGATTATATTTTATATTCAATAGAAAATAGCGATTTGTAAGCAAAAATAATAAATAGAGACACCACAGTCCTGTTTTAGATTACCGTAATTTCTGGACTATAGACCGCACCTGATTATAAGCCGCACCACTGCATTTTTAAAGGAAAAAAACATTTTGTACACACATAAGCCGCAGGTGCCCATATTGTTACATGAGATATTTACAAAGAAAGACGGTACACAGGCGGCCGTTAAAAAAGTCTTTATACAGGCCGCTTCATTAAATAAGCCGCAGAGTTGAAAGCGTGTGACAAAAGTCGCGGCTTATAGTCCGGAAATTGCGGTAATTACTTATGCTGATGCTATTAAGTGGGAAAAATCATTGGCCTGGCATACACGATGTGATGGGGAAAAGTAAGCCATTTTGCACGATGGAGAATAAGTGGACTTGTTTTGTATGTTTTAGGAGGAAAGACTCGCACAAAGGAAAAATACAGGGTGGTTTACACGGACCACCAGCGGCAGGAGCTGGAGAATGAGTTTCAGTTCAACCGCTACATCACAATGAGACGCAAGTCTGAGCTGTCCGTGGCACTGAACCTCTCCGAAAGACAGGTGCGAGCCCAGGGCTGCGTGGGAGTTTGTCCGATGCTAAAATTGTACAGGCTGTTGCTCGCAGCCTTAGATGCCTACGTCTGATATTTGGATTTGGAGCATCATTTCTTATCCATCTTCCTTTTCAAAATTTGATCAATCAAACACAATGAGTTGGAGTGCTGTGTTACCTTTAGGTTTCATTGATCATGAAAAGAATTGTTCAAGGTATTCCTGCTGTTTACGGATGTGGTGAACTTCATATCGCACTCATAAGAATATGCTGTGTACAAACAGGTTGCTACTTTGTTACAAAATAGATGTCAAGAGCCCAAAATATCTCCACATTACTTAGCTCATTATCTTGTCTCTGAAATATTAACATTTCAAGCACTTAATCTACAAATTTCTCAACCTTGAAGGTACAACCTTTATAATTCAAGTGTCCTCAAGTATTCCAGTCAGCTGTGGTAACCCTTTTTTAGCCTAAAACTGATAGCGGGTGAACAAGCAAAAAAAGCAAAAAAAATGTGTTCACCAGGGCTGAAATCATTGAATTCTTGAGTTTTTGTTGGTTCGACTAGTTCGCACGTCCGCCTCACTGCACATAGGGGCAGGGTCTGATTCTGGCTCTGGGCTTCCTGTGTGGAGTTTGCATGAGTTTGATCAGGGGTATCCAAAGTCGGCCCTCGCCAGCCACGATCCTGACGGTTTTACATCAGTCCCTGCTGCAACACACCTGATCCAAATGATGAGGATCATTCTCATGCTTCTGCAGAGCTCGCTGATGAGCTGATCATTTGAATCAGGTGTGTTTTAGCAAGGAGCGATACAAAACAGGAAGGACAGCAGCCCACAAGGACCGGAGCTGGACATGCCTGCTCTAGATTGTCCGTAGGTGTGATTGTGACCGTGAATTATTGTGCGTCTATGTATGCCCTGCGATTGGCTGGCAACCAGTTCTGGGTGTATCCCGCCTATTGCCCAGCACACCCGTGACCTTCGTCAAGATAAGCGGATCTGATGCTGAATGGATGAACAGATAGATGTATGAATCAACTTCTTTTTTTTTAAAAACGTTTTTTCAAAAATTGCAGCCTTTCCAATTTCAAAATTGCCTTCTCTCACTTTGAGATGTTGATTTGGATTTCAATTAATTGTTCATCCTTATTATTTGCTTAATATTTTAAAATATGTGTTCTGTAAGCATCATCCGAGGATATATTGTAAAGAAAGATAAGATAAGAAAACCTTTAATGTCTCACAATGGAGTAATTCGCAATCTACAGCAGCAAAATTTGGAGAAATGTGAGAATAAAAATGGATTGACTCTGGACTCTGGCCTGTAAACAAACCCTCTTTATTTATTGCATTGCGAATATCAACAAAGAGTATGGATGGGATAGGTGGCATCTCTCTGTTTTGTTTGTGCGCAACAACTCTTGAAGTCGAATTTTTGCCACCTTCACCAGGTGAAGATCTGGTTTCAGAACAGACGCGCCAAAGAAAGGAAGATAAACAGGAAGAAGCTGCAAGATTCCCAGCAGCCCTCCACGTCCACCTCCACCCCGCCTGTCCCCACGGGGTCCAGTCACAGCCACAACGCACCGAGCCCAGGCACCAATATTCTGCCAAGTGCCATATCAGAAGGGTACAAGTTGGAGTTCATATGACTGGGAAGTTGTTTTTGTTTTTGTTTTTTCACAGAATGAGAGAAGAGATTAGTGAAGTGTTGAAATGATGAACTGTGAGCTATTCACAATAAGGGCATTAGTCCGAAATGAACTATTTTTTGACAACTTTAATCTGTGAATGCGGATCACTCCGCAGATACTGTTAAGACCAAGAATGAAGAAATGCAAATGGTCTCAATGAAGGAAAATGTTAAAATGATGTTTGCCGATACTGGAATTTATTTGCCAGATATTGCTCAGTGTCTGCAGCAGACCTTCTTCTGTTTACTATGCTTTAAATATCTAACAATGTGAATTGCACTTGAGCACATCAGGGATTAACACAATGTAAAAAAAAAAAAGACTTCAATCATTTTGAGGCAAGCAAAATTTTCTATTGGAAACAAGAAGAAAGAACAGAGAACGTTCTGTTTGTCATAACGAAAAAAAGATCAGCTTTCACATTCATATTGACACAGATTACATCGGCTCAGTCAAATGAGCAACGCGGCTGCGTCGTATTGCACGCACCAAATACTCTATATTACAAAGGTGTACAAACCGTGTTGATTTAAAACGGGGGCGGGAAAAACCATTTGTGACAAAAAGAGGGCCCAGCACAGTCATGACTCCGGTTGAAGTGTGAAAGGTTTTGTGCTAACGGAAGTATTAGAAAGACGGCAGCCACATCCTGAGGAGCAGTTGCAAATTGCCCAATAGCATATGACTCATCAGCGAATGGCCTTGACACCTCCATTCACACACGCGCACACACTATAGTACATTTTCAGCAACGGTGTGATTTACTGTGAAATTTAAAAAACAAGTCCAAACCAGGGGGGGAGGCGGGCGGGGTCAACTATTTTAAGTACTTTACAAGAAAGACAGCTGCAGGCTTCTTCAGATGTCCTCTTTACATCTTTCGTTTCAAAAGAGGAAGGAAAAGTTTCAAAAGTTGCACATGTAAATGCTGACATTGGCCAAAAGACCAACGTCTTGCTGTTGGATCATCTTGTAAAGAAAAAAAAATGGGTTGACATGTTTATGTGTTTCAATTTTTTTATTAAAGTATGTTTGGCTGAGCAGTACATAAGATTGTTGCAATTGTTTTGTTTTTTCGTTCTTTAGAGGTGTTCATGCATTTTCTATAACGATTTTGATTCGCAAAGTGGGGTACGTATGCCACAAGTGGTCCTCGGGCTCTCCCAAGTGGTATGCAAAAGAATCCCTGAGTTGAATGTCCAAACTGGGCATGTTATTTCAATCCAGATTAGTACAATTGTTCAGAACAGTTCAGATGTATTAAACTTTTCAGTTCAGGACATTTGCATTTAATCAGTTTGTTTTAACTTTCATGGGCAATGCATTTGAATAAAATCCTTTTTTAAGTAAACTTGTCATTTTCCTATATTTACAATGTGTATGCTGTAATGTATTTACAGTACGCATTATACAAACACAAAACTGTTCTTCCATGGGACAACACACACACACACACACATATGCAACCCAAACAGTAATTTCTCTTGAGAGATAGAGAGAGGAAAAAAAACATTGTACCGTCCCTCTGGATCATTCATGGTTGATTACATGGTCTGCTATTGCAGCTTCTGATGTCATCAGTAATTCTCTTTCTAACTCGTCTTGCTCTGCCACCATCTTGCCGTCCTCCTCCCCTCCCTCTTCCTTCTTCACCCCCACGTCTCCTTTCTCTGCTTCCTCCAATTTTCGCCGTTCTCAATCTTTCTGCTCCATCACACTCCACACCAACAGTTTACCTGTGGCTTGTTTATCGTGCGCATGCCGATTGCAAAGTCAACTAATTATCCAAAAGAGCTTTCTCCTGTGACAGTGTGGCCGGACAGTTGGAAGAATCATGTATTGACATGAAGAGCCATAAATGTGTACATCAGGGGTGTCAAACTCATTTCACATTGTGGGCCACATACGGCCTCGTTAGATGTCAAGTGGGCCAGACCATTAAAAGTTATACCATACTCTGCTATAAATAACCAAAATAATATGTATTTCCTTTGTTTTGGTCTAAAGAACCCCAAGGAGCCTTCGGAAAATGTTGAAATTTATTGAACATATCTTTTACAAAACATTTCAGAAGCACCTAAGATTTCCTTAGAAAAAAGTGCAATTTACTTTTATCATTCACATATATGCATTGCAACTGATCCCACTGACTGTACAAAGGCACAAAACCTTAACAAGTAATTGGTATTGAAAAATATAGTAATGCAGATTAAACGAGATTTATAAAGAAAGGAAGTTTTAAACCATTTACACGAGCATATTAAATCTAAATGTAATCCTTGCCGACATCATACAAACTAAGGAGAGTGCTATAATATGTGTAAAGAATAAAGTATTCACGTGGCCGTGATAGCATCTGCTGTGTTGGGTCTGTCTCAGTGACAGACTGAGGCTGCTGTTCTCTTCTTCTCTGATCAAAAACAATGTTGTCTTTTCCTCTGATCAAAACAGTGTGTCCCCCTAGCGGATATTCCGCGGACTGCGCCTTATTAAAAATATTCTTTCCGTGTCTTTTATGCATTTTTTCACTTTTAAATCATCCTGCGGGCCTGATCAAACCTCCTTGGGCTGTATGTTTGACACCCCTGGTGTACAGTCTTTCACGAAGTGTGTTGATGATTCGTAAATTGAGTGTAACGCCGTAAATTGTTACAAATGATAAACTCAGTTCGAAGACAGCGTTGGTGGTTGCAGTTTTGCAAACTCTGTGAGTGGTTTTGCGATACATATTAATAATTTTAGAAATTGTTCGACAAGAATCACTATTAGAGTTTAAATATTGAGGGAAAAACTGTCAGCCAAGTGTTGATGTTCAAACTGTACATAATGTGACTGTGGCTGTACAAAAATATTTGTTATGCTTTTTTGAAATAAAACCACTGCCTCTTTTTTTTTCTTTTTTAGCACGGATGCCTTTATGTTGGTAGTTAAAGGGATAAGTGATACTTGAGGTAAGAGTTTGAGAACTACTGGCTTATCTTACTCAGGGTTGGAGCTAACTGGATGCTATGACAGGTGACTTTGGGTGAAAGGCAAAGATGGCTAGTTAATGACAGGGCACACAATCACTGAGTGGGAATGAAGCAAAGTTGCCCATAGGGGAGTCAAGCAAGTGAACCACGACACCATCTGTGACTTCTTGAAAACAAATTAAATTGAAAATCTGTAGAAATACTCAGTGTCATTCAGGAAGAGTATTTTGTTTAACAATCAGGCTTAAAATCTTTGTTTTTTAATTGAGTATATTTAAAAACATTTTTGAATTCAAAAAAAAAGTGGTTTGCATTGTACAACATGCCACATTAAATCCATGGTCTTAAGATTTAGGCTTCACCAAAGAACAATGGCTTAAGCCATGACTTTGGTTTTATATCTTTGGCATGGTAGAGTCTGATCACATCAATGTGTCGCAATAGCAATTCACTTCATTTAAATGTCATTCAATCAAACTTTTTTAAAACAGATAAAGCATTGCACATTTTCCAAAATTAAAGTTGATTATGTAAATAAAACTGGTTTACAGAATACTGCACAATTTGGTGGGCTGAACACAGCGCTTAACATGAAGATAAAACGGTGCAGAAGTGCTGGAGCTGTTTTATGACACTTGTGTCGTGTTATCAATTATTTGCTCGGTAGATTATGTCAGTCAAAAGTTCAACAGAGTTTTAAGGAGAGCATTCAGTTAAAAATAATCTCAGGTGGGTGTTTGAGGACACTGCAACAATCACAGACCATAAAAATGTTTGATGGGGCTGTGAATCAGCTAAACGGTTGACCAGAATTGCCAAACTTTGACCCCAAACGACCAAACCAAATTAATTATAGTCAAAGAAGAATGAATGTGTGTGTGTGTGTGTGTGTGTGTATCTTGTGTGTGTGCATATATATATATATATATATATATATATATATATAGAGAGAGAGAGAGAGAGAGAGAGAGAGAGAGAGAGAGAGAGAGAGAGAGAGAGAGAGAGAGAGAGAGAGAAATATATAGATTGATAGATCAATAGATAGATAGATAGATAGAGGGCGGCCCGGTGGACGCGTGGTTACCGCGTCATTACCGCGTCAACCTCACAGGGCAGAGGTACTGGGTTCGATTCCAGCACCGGCCTACCTGTTTGGAGTTTGCATGTTCTCCCCATGCCTGTGTGGGTTTTCTCCAAGTACTCCGGTTTCCTCCCACATTCCCAAAACATGCATGACTGGCTGGAGGCTGTCCCAGCTGTCTTCGGGCAGTAGGCAGGGTACAACCTGAACTGGTTGTCAGCCAACCACGGCACACATTGACGAACAACCATCCACGCTCACACTCACACCTTGGGACTATTTTAGAGAGTTCAACCAACCTACTACACTATGCATGTTTTTTGGAATGTGGAAGGGAATCGCAGTACCCAGAGAAAATCTACACAGGCACGGGGACAACATGCAAACTCCACAAGAAGGCCAGAGCCTGAAATCGAACCCTTCCACCTGATAGATAGATAGATAGATAGATAGATAGATAGATAGATAGATAGATAGATAGATAGATAGATAGATAGATAGATAGATAGATAGATAGATAGATAGATAGATAGATAGATAGATAGATAGATAGATAGATAGTGTCATGATGACAAAAGACGTATATTAGAAATTCTGTTTTTTTGTGGATTTTGGATGGAAGAAAGGTGCACATTTCTCTCCATCCAAAACTGCTATCGTGTGATACTTAATGCACTTTGTAGAACGCTAATTATTTCAGATGAGGTCATTGCGACCACCTGGGAAGGGCCAACTGTTGCTTGGACCTGATTGGCCTGAAGCTCAAGTGAACTCCCTTCAAAAGAGGAATGAGGAAGTCACTGCACGCTGGACAACTTGGAGAGAAGTGCTACATGTGGTCTGCTAAGAACTGGTCAACTGTTACGCCTGGAAATAAAGAAAACTGGAAAATCTTCTTCCTGGTTCCTGGCTGAATTGCCTTTTTATTCTTTTTCCACCTGGCCTGCTGTTTCACCGCATAACAGATAGATAGATAGACAGATGGATAGATAGATAGATAGATAGATGGATAGACAGACAGATGGATAGATACGCATATAGTATTCACACAAACACATTGTGTAACACTTTACATAAAAAATGGGTCACGTTGCAAAGGGTGATACAGGGTTTAAAAAAAGTCCAAGCCTATCATGCCACAGAGAGCAAAGGTTTGCCCACGCCCATGACCAAAGGCAGATGGGAATTGTTCATACATTTCCTTCAAAAAATCTTGAATTGCTTTTGCACAATGTTCACTGTGAGTTTATTTTTCTTGCGGCAAGATTTCATACGGAACTACCCTGGACTGCAGCATATCTGATCTTGTTGCTTGTTATTCTTTCTTGCTCCATATTTGGAGGACAAGCAGTCCTCCAAATATCTCTTTTAATGTCTTAAAAGCGAAAGCTACAAAATCTTACACTATCTGTTGCTTGGCAGAATTTGCCAATTTGAATAGAATATAAATATATACTGTACATTGTCAGTAATGCTCAGTGTTTTACAGTTTTACAGTGATGTCTTTCCATTAAGGTTTCAGCATTTGAAAATTAAGAATTAAGTTGTAACTTGTATGTATGTATGTATGTAACTCAGCATGATCTAAATTATAATCTTAGTTATACTGTTTGGTGCTCTCTACCGTCTTTAATACTGATTTGTTGCTTTGCTTTACTGTTGTATATGTTAGTTGCTCCATGTACAGCAATTTGTGTGCAGCGATGGCTGTTTGAAAGTGCTCTATAAATACATTTGAGTTGAGTTGAGAGTTGAGTAACAACCATTTTTTTCAGCATGGCAAAATACCATCTACAGTATGAATGATATTTATGATATTTAGCCTCTCTTTGAGACAACAAATAGTTACTGTCACCTATCAACACACCCCAAAACATGTCAAACTAGGCGGTTGTGCGTAGATGTAAGTTCTGCATTAGATATGCAGTTGAGGTGTCAAAAAAAGTCTGAAATGACCATCTATTTCATTTTCATGGCCAAAATACTGTCGAGTGTGTATATTTCTTGTATTATCGTGTTTCTTAAATTGAGGGCAGGTGCAATATGTAACAGAACACAACAGTTAATGACATTTAAATGTAAAGCAGAGAAAAATAGAGTAGGTTACCAAAATTACTAGAAGAACGCACAGTGGAGGACATGTAAGCACATTAACAGAAAACCTTAAAAACATTTCCAAAAAATGTAAAGTAGATAGAATAAAAATATGTACCTAAAACTCACCAAATGAAAAAAAAATATGATTAAAAAATGACTAGAAGACCTTAACCCTTTCATGCACAAAAAATAATAACCCACATCAGGACTCTTTTTTTCCTCAAGTGTTTTTATTCGTCTTTAGGCGTGGGGAAAAAAACGATGGCAGTGTATGGCAACACACACAAGGGTCCATTGTAGTGGTTAATGAACACCTGTGGTATTAAGATTCATTCATATAAGAGAAAACAACATGTGAATGGCTGTCCACTCTCATAACCGCTGTCCCTGAAAGGGTTAATCACAAATTTGGGGGAAAAAAGTTTTTAATCTGGATTTAAAAGCATTTACACTGGTGGCTGACTTCACTTCCGTTGGTATTTTATCAGATTTGCATCCATCATCATCATACCGAAATGCAAATTCGCCATGTTTACTTTCAACTCTGGGCTCAACTAATTGACCCAAGTTCGCAGATCTCTCAGCTCTATTGGGTTTATAATCAATCAGTATTTCTTTGCTTTTTACAGGACATAACACATATTGTAAAATTTTGAATTTTAACATCTATTCTACATCTGATTGGGAGCTGGTGTAAAGCCTTTATGACTAGAGAAATACTTTGTACGTTCAAGCTGCTAGCAAGATTTGAATCGAGCTTCACTTCACCAAAACCACTTTCTGTCCTTCAACCAAGTAACGCCCCTCAACATTTTTTTAATGTGGGGGGGGGGGGGGGGGGGGGTCCCCTTCAAAGTGCCCATGTGCTGCACATGGGCACTTTGAAGGGGAGTGCACCGCATGCGGTGTGCACAAGCAACGTTAGCCAAGCATGGGTTATTCATGTTGGAACGTTACCAAACATTTACCGGAGTTATATTGTATTATTTGAAATCTACAATCAATTACAGATAGGTGAGAGGTGCTAAACGTATCTGAGTCACTGGCAGACAACTTGAGCATGAGCATGCATGACTGCATGTGTGTAGTGTACATGGGAAAATGACAGACTATTGGGTCACACCCTCTGTCTATACCATGGGTGTCAAACTCATTTCACATTGTGGGCCACATACGGCCTCGGTAGATGTAAAGTGGGCCGGACCATTAAAATTATACCATACTCTGCTATAAATAACCAAAATAATGTATTTCCTTTGTTTTGGTCTAAAGAAGCACAAGAACATTAGGAAAGTGTTGAAATTTAATAAACAGATCTTTTTACAAAACATTTCATGAAGCTCCTTAGATTTTCTTAGACAAATGTGCAATTTGTCTAAGCAATTTGTCAATTCCCTCCCTTCTCATGGGCTCACCCCCCATGGGAGGGGACAAAGGGGTCGGGTGCAGTGCGAGCTGGGCGGCAGCCAAAGGAGGGGACCCTGGCGGTCCGATCCTCGGCTGCAGAAGCTAGCTCTAGGGACATGGAATGTCACCTCTCTTGCAGGGAAGGATCCCGAGCTGGTGTGCGAGGTAGAGAAGTTCCGACTGGATATACTCGGACTCTCTTCCACTCTGGAGTTGCCCACGGTGAGAGGCGCAGAGCTGGTGTGGGCATACTCATTGCCCCCCGGCTCAGTGCCTGTACATTGGGGTTCACGCCGGTAGATGAGAGGGTTGCCTCCCTCCGCCTTCAAGTGGGGGGACGGGTCCTGACTGTTGTTTGTGCGTATGCACCCAACAGCAGCAGCAGCAGCGTACCCACCCTTTTTGGAGTCCTTGGAGGGTGTGCTGGAGAGTACTCCTGCTGGGGACTCCCTTGTTCTGCTGGGGGACTTCAATGCTCACGTGGGCAGTGACAGTGAGACCTGGAAGGGTGTGATTGGGAGGAACGGCCCCCCCGATCAGAACTCGAGTGGTGTTTTGTTACTGGACTTTTGTGCTCGTCACGGATTGTCCATAACGAACACCTTGTTCAAACATAAGGGTGTCCATATGTGCACTTGGCACCAGGACACCCTTGGCCGCAGTTCGATGATTGACTTTGTGGTTGTATCATCGGATTTGCGGCCACATGTTTTGGACACTCGGGTGAAGAGAGGGGCGGAGCTGTCAACTGATCACCACCTGGTGGTGAGCAGGCTCCGATGGTGGGGGAAGATGCCGGTCCGACCTGGCAGACCCAAACGTATTGTGAGGGTTTGTTGGGAGCGTCTGGCGGAATCCCCTGTCAGAAGGAGTTTCAACTCCCACCTCCGACAGAGCTTTTCCCATGTCCCGGGGGAGGCGGGGGACATTGAGTCAGAGTGGACCATGTTCCGTGCCTCTATGGTTGAGGCGGCCAATCTGAGTTGTGGCCGTAAGGTGGTTGGTGCCTGTCGTGGCGGCAACCCTCGTACTTGCTGGTGGACACCAGCAGTAAGGGAAGCCGTCAAGCTGAAGAAGGAGTCCTATCGGGCCTTTATGGCCTGTGGGACCCCAGAGGCAGCTGACGGGTATCGACTGGCCAAGCGGAATGCAGCTTCGATGGTCGCTGAGGCAAAAACCCGGGTGTGGGAAGAGTTCGGTGAGGGCATGGACGCTGACTTTCGGACGGCTTCGAGGAAATTCTGGTCCACCATCCGACGTCTCAGGAGGGAGAAACAGTGCACCACTAACACTGTGTACAGTGGGGATGGGGCGCTGTTGACCTCGACTTGGGACGTTGTGAGCCGGTGGGCGGAATACTTTGAAGACCTCCTCAACTCCACCAGCACGCCTTCCTTGGAGGAAGCAGAGTCTCGGGACTCTGAGGTGGGCTCTCCTATCTCTGTGGTCGAAGTCACCAATGTGGTTAAAAAGCTCCTCGGTGGCAGGGCCCCAGGGGTGGATGAGATCCGCCCGGAGTTCCTCAAGGCTCTGGATGTTGTGGGGCTGTCCTGGTTGACACGCCTCTGCAACATCGCATGGTCAGCAGGGAGAGTGCCTCTGGATTGGCAGACCGGGGTGGTGGTCCCTCTTTTTTAAAAAGGGGGACCGGAGGGTGTGTTCTAACTACAGAGGAATCACACTCCTCAGCCTCCCTGGTAAGGTCTATTCAGGGGTGCTGGAGAGGAGGGTCCGTCAGGAAGTCGAGTCTCAGATTGAGGAGGAGCAATGTGGTTTTCGTCCCGGCCGTGGAACAGTGGACCAGCTCTACAACCTTAGCAGGGTCCTCGAGGGTACGTGGGAACTCGCCCAACCAGTCTACATGTGTTTTGTGGACTTGGAGAAGGCGTTTGACCGTGTCCCTCGGGGGGTTCTGTGGGGGGTGCTTCGGGAGTATGGGGTACCGAGCCCCCTGATACGGGCTGTTCGGTCCCTATACTGCCGCTGTCAGAGTTTGGTTCGCATTGGTTGCAATAAGTCGGAATCGTTTCCAGTGGGGGTTGGACTCCGCCAAGGCTGCCCTTTGTCGCCGATTCTGTTCATAACCTTTATGGACAGAATTTCTAGGCGCAGCCGAGGCGTTGAGGGGGTCCGTTTTGGTGGCCTCAGTATTGCATCTCTGCTTTTTGCAGATGATGTTGGCTCCTTCAAGCAGGGCTCTCCAACTCTCGCTGGAGCGTTTCACAGCCGAGTGTAAAGCGGTTCTGATGAAAATCAGCACCTCCAAATCTGAAACCATGGTCCTCAGTCGGAAAAGGGTGGAGTGCCCTCTCCGGGTCGGGGAGGAGATCTTGCCCCAAGTGGAGGAGTTTAAGTATCTTGGGGTCTTGTTCATGAGTGAGGGAAGGAGGGAGCGAGAGATCGACAGGCGGATCGGTGCAGCGTCTGCTGTGATGCAGACGTTGTATCGGTCTGTCGTGGTAAAGAAGGAGCTTCGCCTTTTGGCTCAGCTCTCAATTTACCGGTCGATCTACGTTCCAACCCTCATCTATGGTCACGAGCTATGGGTCGTGACCGAAAGAACGAGATCCCGGATACAAGCGGCCGAAATGAGTTTTCTCCGCAGGGTGTCCGGGCTCTTCCTTAGAGATAAGGTGAGAAGCTCGGTCATACGGGAGGGGCTCAGAGTAGAGCCGCTTCTCCTCCACATCGAGAGGAGCCAGATGAGGTGGCTCGGGCATCTGATTAGGATGCCTCCTGAACGCCTCCCTGGTGAGGTGTTCCGGGCATGTCCCACCGGGAGGAGTCCCCGAGGACGACCCAGGACACGCTGGAGAGACTATGTCACCCAGCTGGCCTGGGAATGCCTCGGGATCCCCCGGGAAGAGCTAGAAGAAGTGGCTGGGGAGAAGGAAGTCTGGGCTTCCCTGCTAAAGCTGCTGCCCCCGCGACCCGACCCCGGATAAGCGGTAGATAATGGATGGATGGAAATGTGCAATTCACTTTTATCATTCACATATATGTATTGCAACTGATCCCACTGATTGCACAAAGGCACACAACTTTAACAAGTTCAGTAATTGGTATTGAAAAATATAGTAATTTACTTTTCAGATTAAACGAGATTTATAAAGAAAGGAATTTTAAAACCATTTACACAAGCATATAAAATCTAAATGCAATCCCTGCCTACACCTTACAAATTTAGGAGAGTGCTATTATATGTGTAAAGAATAAAGTATTCACGTGTCCTTGACAGCGTCTGCTGTGTTGGGTCTGTCTCAGTGACAGACTGAGGTTGCTGTTTTCTTCTTCTCTGATCGAAACAATGTTGTCTTTTACTCTGATCAAAACACGAATTGCACCTTATTAAAAATATTCATTCCGTGTCCTTTTGCATTTTTTCACTTTTAAATGATCCTGCGGGCCTGATCAAAGCTCGTCGCGGGCCGGTTCCCGATTGGCTAGTTTTGTCACTCTGTGACATGTTTAGAAATAATAATCTAGAGTTAAATAAGAGATATAAAATGCGGCGAGACTGATTTAGCAAGAGTATTAAGGTAGCGCCTGTGAGGAGCGTCTGGCTCATTGATGCGCAACTTGCATTTGCCATGCAGTCTGTTGTTTGTTGTTTTTTCACCAGGCTACAGCACTGCAGTAGATTATATCATCAGATTTGTTGCCATGGGTGTACGGGTGCTCTGCATTGCACATATTATAAAAGTAATATCGACTTTCAGTTTTTAATTTGGCCCCTTGGCAAAATTAATTGCCGACTAGTGATGGGATTTTCGGCTCTTTTCGGTGAGCCGGTTCATTTGGATCGGCTCAGTGAAAAGAGCCGGCTCTTTTTGGCTCTCAAACGGCTCTTTTAACTTGAGCTTTTCTTTTAAATAATTATGACAAATTTAGCATTCATTTTGATAAATGACTTGGTGAACTGAATATTGCACTCTACTGACTGCAAATAGCAACAATTATCAAGCAAAGAAAAGGGTTTTTACTTATTCTATTGAACATTAAAAAGGCTCCAAACAATAAACAAGCAACAAAATTAAACTTCAACCAACAACAATCAAACATGCTGCATCATAACAAAAATAGTGAGTAGTAACTGCAACAGCAGCAGCGAACAAAATAAACACAAGATACTCCTTGCTTTATTTTAACAAACATAAGCCATGCCTTGCTTTATTTTAAATTTGCTTTCAACAAAACTAAATACTTCAACTTGGACGGGCTGATCCGGCTCCTTCTCTCAGTAATTATTTGTACCTACCAAGCCCCTCGCCCCTCCCCTTTTTCTTCCCGTCTCCCTCTCTGAGCACGGCAGCTGAGCCACTGCCAAACCTTGCTTCAGACAAGTGAAAAAGAGAGCGACATAGAGAGGGGAAAAAGAGAGAGCGAGTGCGCCCGCGCACGAGAGAGACAGAGAGAGAGAGAGAGAGAGAGAGAGAGAGAGAGAGAGAGAGAGAGAGAGAGAGAGAGAGAGAGGGAAAATGACAGAGCCGGCTCTCGAGGGAGGGTGCCGGCTCTCATCGTTCACTTCAAAGAGCCGGCTCTTTGTACCGGCTCGTTCGCGACCGACACATCACTATTGCCGACCACTGATTTAGAGTCTTGAATTAATTGAATGTTTTGGAATATAGGATGACGCAGGAATAAAACCCCACACAGGCAAAGGAAAAACATGCAGACTCCACAGAGAAAGCTGTGAGCCAGGACTCAAACTACAAACCTCAGGAATCTGATGCAGAAATGCCAACCACCATTTCTACAATGCAGCCTGCACCACTTGACATGTCAAAAAAATCATTTTTAATATTTTCGTTGCATCGTTGCTTAAACACAGTTCATGCTAAAAGAGAAGAACAGCTAGAAGGAAAGCAGAAGTATGTGTGTCATGGAAACAACATTCGTGCTGACTGTGACCTTTCAAAAACACCCAAGATATTTTGTTATCTTGAAAAGAGAGCAACATTTGTGGGTTGAACAAGATGAATCTAAATATCAGCACAAGCACACGAAGGGGCATTGTTTTCCTTTGGTTTATCACTGTCCCCAAACAGCTTACAAATTTCAATTTAATAAATGCATTCAATATTAAATGCATACCATGAAATGAGACTCTCAATTTGTTTGTTTGCAATGATAGAGGTGAACAAGGATTCATACGCACAAGCCCTGGAAACAGCACCAATCATATTGGCCTCACTGTTGCTTTCACAGAAATCTAAAAAATATATATTAATGATATCTTTTTACGGGTTTATCCCATATGTCGAAAAGGAACTAAAACTGAAAATTCATCCAAGTGTTTGGGGACATTTGTTGCTAAGGGCGTCAATATATAGTGTAAAGCGTGACAAGCAAGACAGCCCTGTCATCCAGACATCCACAACCTTTGGGAGCTCCAGGCCGATCTTATCCAACGCCAGGAACCTGATAGCAAGGAACTTCTTAACCTTGGAAATATATTTCAGGCAACATCTTAAAGTCTTTGACATATTCTTGAGTAATTTCCAGCCAGAAGATACCCATTCTAGAAATGAATATTCACTATTGACATAATTCGTTTATTTTAAGATGATCACAGTATGTTACAATTCTCTAAACGTGATGCAATGCTTGCAATAGTAATGAGGGGTTCAGTAACTGCAGAGGCAAGTCCTGTTAAATATTTTAGAGAATTTGGGATAGAATTTTTCAAACAAACAACTCAGATATGTACTCTTGAACTTTTATAAAACAAAAACAGCAACAAAAGAAAAATCACCTGTGTTTGCGAACGTGAGCGTAAATACTTGCATCGTTCTTCACCGCAACAGTTCCACAAGGTCGCTCTGAGAACTTCACTTGGCCATACTCCACTTCCACTTCTTCTCTCATTTTTATTGATCTCCGTGGCTGATTAACGATCCTCACGTCAGCGTACGTCAATTCCTCTTCATCTTCATCAAAGACAAAAAATGGAGAATAAATGAAAACCGAAGCAAAAAAAGAAAAACTGTTCAAACCACAAACTGCCAAAAACCTGTACCTTCAATACTGCTTTGCTTTTTCTTCAGCTTGTACACAACCGCCAATCCGATCATTAAGAGGATGAGAAGTGCTGAGAGAATGCCGGCCATTAGAGGCAAATAATTCGTACTTTGAGGGCTCTCGGCTCTTGGGATGGGTTTGTCACACAGGTTTTTTTTCATTTCAGGCAACCACTGAGATATGACAGTCCCATTCGAGGTGCAGTTAATGAACACTACAAATAAAACAAACCAACATAAAACATCAAACACCAAAGTGTATTTAGCATCACCATAGTTCTCAGGTGAATTTGTTCTTTCTTACCACAAGATAGAGTAACTTCATTTTGGGATTCACTGACGTTGTTTCTAACGAAGCAAACGAGCTGTCCTGAGATGAATGGTTTCAGGGTGATGTTGTTTGCTTCAACATCTCCTGAGAGGAGGTCAGAATCTTGCAGTTTTTTTTTATTGAGGCTCCACTCGTATTGAAGACTGTCGCCTCCCTTGGAGGAACAAGACACCGGCTGCACTCCTTGGGACTGACACTTTGAGGAGATATGGACCGAGGTTACAGGAGCTGAGAGAGGCACACAAACATAACAATTCATATTGGCGTAAAGCCGCTCAAGGTTTCCCATGACATGGATTGGAAGCGATCTTGGAAGTGAACCACGATGCTATCAGTGACTTCATAGTACACGTTATGTGTTGTGGTGGAATATAAATGCCATTTTAGGGCAGACGAAAGAAAAGAAAGCGAGCGTATGGGAATGCGATAGGAGTGGGCATAAAGTATGGAGCAGGAATCAAAACAAATTGAGTCCAATTTGCATTTAATCTCACCTAAACTGACGCATTTTATGCCTAAACCAGGCATAGGTTGGAGTTAGGTCAACTGGAACCAGAGGTTTTTGTCCTGACTGTCAGCAAAAGAAAAATCTTGTGGACTAGTAAGTAAATCGAAAAAAGCCACAGTATTTGTCCACTTAATTTGGCAACATTTTGGTAAAAATCAATCTCACGTGTAAAAAATAACTTTACGAGGCTTCTTAAAGATGTCTCGTGGGAATTTGAAAGGCACTTTTTCACCTTACAATGAAAAAAATGTGGCTAAATTTGGAAAAACATACACAACGTAGTCAATAGAGTACAATATGCATTTTTTGGTGTTTTGATTGCAGGTTGCCAGCCATCCTTTATCTCCAATTTGTTGTCCAATTATTTGAAAATGCTGCTGTTCATCTCTTAACTGGAACAGGTGAAGCCCAGCCCACATGAGGCACCATCGGCCTTCCACCAATGGCTCGACGTGCAGATGACTCCCGAGAGGTGATGTCGCGGATCTACGCACCGTTGGCATAGCTGCTTAAAGTTGCGTTGATCAAGTGTTTGGGTTCATGTGACCATTCAAGATGGTGACATCCAAGTCAGAGTCAAGTGATCTTGAAGCCAAACAGATATCGTATATTTTGCAACTACTCTGAACAAAAAACAAAACAAAACCCAAAACAAACAAACAAACAAGACTTCGGGCTGCTTCTCGTGAAATATGGTGTGAGTACTCCAGGAGAGCCACCCAAATATCCTCATGTGTATGAAAGGCGCATGCACTGTGGATAACGGCAGTGTGCAGTTGGCTCCTGTGCCCCTACCACCTCGAGTGCTGAAGCGGCAGAATTATCAAACATATTGGATACTCATAATAATATCCATCCATGCTAAAAAAAAAAAAAAGCAAATGAGTGTCGATGACACCTCGTGTGCGACTTCGGAGGGTGCTCATACCTCCTATTCTGACCACACTACACTCCTGACTGCCCGTGAATTTTAGAGTTCCAATCCCTCAATGTGTTTTAGATGTCTCCCTCCTCCAACATGCCTGATTCAAATCATCCCGTCATTAGCAAGCTTTGCAGAAGCCTGATAACGATCCTGAGTATTTGAATCAGACGTGTTGGAGGACAGAAAGATCGAAACCAGGCTTAATAGGGGCTCTCAAAGACAAAACTTGGGCACCTCTTTTCTCGCACACCGAGACTATTTACTGGTGTACTTCACATGAGTGCGCAGTACCTAGCCTGGCAAGCCAAAAGCCACATTCTTTTGAAAGAAAGTGGATCGCACGGTTCAAAATGAACCGTGTGAATGTCATTCTTCGGCAGCGTAAGTCCATCCTCATACGTGCAGGAAAAATGATAGGTTGTTGACATCATTCCGCATTAAATCAGTTTTAACGAACCAGAAACTCAAATCTATCTATCTATCTATCTATCTATCTATCTATCTATCTATCTATCTATCTATCTTTCTATCTATCTATCTATCTATCTATCTATCTATCTATCTATCTATCTATCTATCTATCTATCTATCTATCTATCTATCTATCTATCTATCTATCTATATATTAATGCATTAAATCATATATATATAGGGCGGCCCGGTAGTCCAGTGGTTAGCACGTCGACTTCACAGTGCTGAGGTACCGGGTTCCATTCCAGCTCCGGCCTCCCTGTGTGGAGTTTGCATGTTCTCCCCGGGCTGCGTGGGTTTTCTCCGGGTACTCCGGTTTCCTCCCACATTCCAAAAAATATGCATGGCAGGCTGATTGTGAACACTCAAAATTGGTCCCTAGGCATGGAGTGTGAGCGTGGAATGGTTTGTTCGTCTCTGTGTGCCCTGCGATTGGCTGGCAACCGATTCAGGGTGTCCCCCGCCTACTGCCCGAAGACTGCTGGGATAGGCTCCAGCACCCCCCACGACCCCGTGAGGATGAAGCGGTTCGGAAAATGGATGGATGGATGGATATATATATATATATATATATATATATATATATATATATATATATATATATATATATATTCCTGGTGCAGGAAAAATGCGTGCAGGAAAAATGATAGGTTGTTCACATCATTCCGCATTAAATCAGTTTTAACGAACCAGAAACAGAAATATATATTATATTATATATTATATATATATTATATAATTATATATATTATATTTATTCATTCATTCATTCATTCATTCATTTTCCGAACCGCTTGATCCTCACTAGGGTCGCGGGGGGTGCTGGAGCCTATCCCAGCTGTCTTCGGGCAGTAGGCGGGAGACACCCTGAATCAGTCGCCAGCCAATCGCAGGGCACACAGAGACGAACAATCATTCACGCCCACACTCTCATATTTAGAGTATCAATCAGCCTGCCATATGTTTTTGGAATATGCAAACTCCACACAGGGAGGCCGGATATCGAACCCGGTACCTCTGCACTGTGAAGCCGATGTGCTAACCACTATACTACCGGGCCGCCCTATTATATTTATATTTATTATATATAAATATATTATATAATATATATATATATTATGTATATATATATTTTATGGGTTAGGGTATATATATATATATCTAATAATCTGTTGCTGAAAAATGAGGCGGATTTTGCCTCATTTGGCTCAGTTATTTTGGGAAAAGTCACCTCATTAGTTTTTTTTTCTGAACCATATCATGGTGAACCGAAATTAACTCTACTTTGGAAAATGTGGTTCAAATATTTGCCTATTTATTTACTTTTCAATTGTAACAGTGGCATAAAGTCATGTTTGAGAGAATTATAAAAATCCAAATAAAAAACAAACTTTTGGCTGAAAACAACTATCTTCCAGAAACATTTCAGCAAACATTCTCATCAAGTAACAAAGAGAGTACTGGAAGGCGCAGGCAGAGTCCAGACAAACGAATTATTTGAGGGATGACCAGAAGAAGGTTGTAGACAAAGGATGCACTCACAATCTGACACATTTGGAGCATTTTTACCAAAAATAGAGACCAACGTTGCCAAATGAATATGTAGTATAGGCTACTGATACACTTCTATCCAATAGAAATGAATTTGCTTCAGGGTGCTGTGCACACCATCCATCAATCCAGTTTCTAAAATGCTTGTAAACTGAAAACTATCGAGGATGACTTGGGGCAAGATATGGAGTACACCTTTGACTGGTCACAAGCCAATCGAAAAAGCACATATTCACAAACTTGTATTCATGCGCACATACACGCTTTATGAATAATTTGGAGTTTTCAATTGGGAGTATCGGCGGTTCGGATAAGGGATGGATAGATGGTTTGGGGATGTATCAGCAAAACGGAGTAGCCGTGGAAAAACCACACCCACAGGCGCACAACCAGGTCTTAGTCATGTCTCAGTCTGTGCGGCATGACGTGCTAACTGCTGCCCCAATGACTTGAAGCACAGTTTTTTTTCACTGTAGCGGAGTTTGTACATATGACACAAATGAAATTAAACGATCAAACATTTGTTCGATATTCACCTTGAATGAACAACTGCAGCGTTCGATTCTCAATTTCGTGTCCCCGTTGGTCAAAGATTTGAAGAGTATAGTTCCCACCATTAGTTCTATTCAGGTTTTCTATCTTCAGCGTCCCATTGTTTGGAGTGAAGCTAAATCTTTCAGGTGGTTTCGTCTGAATAGTGTTCTCTTTCCCTCTGAGTAAAATGATTGCTTTTTTCACCCAGTTATATCGAAATGGGGCTTTGTCCATCAAATGGATGACTATTTCTCCATCCAGCGGTCCATAACACTGAGCTCCTTCTTTTCTGCCATCACAGAGCTTGCCCGCCCCTAGAAACGAATAAATGAACAATTGATCACAAGAACAGTTCTTTTCCAAAAAGCACGATTATAAAATGGTCTATAATGAATTGTGGAGAATCAGTTCATGTTTTTAGGATGAGTTGTTGAAATATATGTTTTAACAGTATAACATTAATGTTTTTAGAATGTGTAGGTCTGGTTCAGCAATGCTTGTATTACTGTCAAAATAATTTAAATTAATTGAGAATTTTGCGAAAGGGATTTAACAAATAATCATCCCAACCAGAACAAAGTGTTACATTGGTTGTAACTATCATACATTTTCTGTAGTTGGGCATTAAGTAAATATTTCAGCACATATGAATGATTTCATTACCATATATTTTACATTCAGTTAAATTTAATTGCTGAATTATTGACTCAAACTATGTTGAAAGACATTTTCTTTAACATCATTGCTACTGCTCCAAAAAGATTGCCGATTTTAGAAGACAAAAAAGGGAATGGACCGAACAAGCTTGAATTCACATTATTGCTGCAAATACAGTATTATCTGGAAGAGGGAAATACCTGACCTTGAGAAATTGTGACGAGCCACACCAGGAGTCCAACTGTAGCGCTCATATCTTTGATGACCCACTCAGCTGCCTCAAAAGAGATGTGAGAAAGAGTGTGGAGCAGTTTATGTGTTTTTTCAACTGATTGCAGAGAGGAAGTTCTACTTCTTGTTTTATCAGCATTACGACTGAAGGCTGACATATCGTAATCCGTCAAGCTCAGTAGGAGAAAATCTTTAAGGAGCTTCTCTACACAGACACGAGTTGCATATTTGTCCTATCCAACCCAGTTGAATTCCTTTATTTTATCTTGTTATGCTTCTATTTGTGTTGTATTTTGGCTATCACTTCTCGTTTTCTGTCTTTTAAATCGCCGTAAATCACTTCCTACACTTTGTTGATGTTCGTTGCACACAACTGAAAATACAGTGCCTTGCCATTCTTCTTCTTATTCTTTCATGCTCTTTTCATGATAAGCTCTGATTAAAATGATTTTTTTATCAGATTTTTTTGAAGGACCTGCACAAACAATCTGAACAAAGCTGTGAAGCACAGGGAACTCTCCAAACAAGTTAGATGCAACATTGTTGAGACGTAAAAGTCAAGGTTGAGGTAAAAAGTAAGAATCCAAATATTGTAGGTTCAGTAAATCCAAAGGTCTGATGCATGCTCAGAATAACTTCTTAAATTCCATCCACAAAAAAAGAATACCCTGTGATATTTTAAAAATGGTTCACTTGGAGAACATGAAGACATGTAACGAGAACAAGATCATGATCATCCTCACTCAAAGGCGATAATGTACATTGATGCTCGGTCAAAGAGGACAGATGAAGAGATGAAACACGGGATTCAAGAAACAATCTTAAAGAGGTCATAGAATGACGTGAAAATTGAATCTCACATGCCTAAATCAAGGAAAATAACAACACCTTTACTGCTTTTAGGCTTTCATGCATCCAAAGTTGATTTTGAACTTATGCCGGCACCAGTTAAATTGATTACAACAGACCTGCATATTTGTTTGTTACTTGCTTAGACGCTGAACTGGTTGGAAATAAGTTGAACCAAACAGTCCATTGGTCAACTATTTGAGTCTTTTGTTCTTCCTCATTTGGATTACATGTTCAAGACTCAAAATAATGAATGCTGTCCTACTGCGAATCCACTTTCCCTCACTATTATACTTTGGCTCCCTCTTCTGGTAACATATGGTACAAACACATTGAATATAATACTGTAGTGTATCAACAGTACTGTCAATAAACACACACACAGATGTTGTGTTCTTTTTGTATACAACCTGTTTTGGTACACAGAATTTTCTAATCCGCTTCTTCTCAGGAGGTTCAGAGGCTTGCTGGAGCCTATCCCAGCTGTATTCAGGCAGGAAGTGGGTTATACCCGACACTGGTTGCCGGCCAATTGCAGCAAAGGTAAAGAAAACAGAGAGGAGCAGTATTCTATGAAATAGGAAATATTATTCAAGAGAATCGCAAATAATCAATGATATTCTCGACCAGGGATGGGCAATTTAAATTTTGGAGTGGGCCAACATTTTTCATCAGTGATAAATGTACATGTACTCCGGCCTAACCAGATGTATGCGATTGTAAATATGAGCAAAAATCGGCAATCTTTTTGGAGCAGTGGCAATGACATTCAAGAAAATGTCTTGAAACATACTGTGAGTAAATAAGTCAGCTAAATGCTGCCAAATGAAGTGGACAAATACTGTGGCCTTTTTCAATTTACATACAAGTCCACAAGATTTTTCTTTTGCTGACAGTCAGGACAAAAACGTCTCAAATGGTTCCAGTTGACCTAACTCCAACCTATGCCTGGTTTTGGCATAAAATGCGTCAGTTTAGGTGAGATAAATATGCAAATTGGACTCAATTTGTTTTGATTCCTGCTCCATACTTTATGCCCACTCCTATCGCATTCCCATACGCTCGCTTCCTGTTCTTTCGTCTGCCCCATTTGTTGCGTAGTTTTTTTCCTGACTCAAATTATCCTCTCGAGGTTTTTGCTTGTGGTTTCTTTCTGTTCTTTGGCTCGTCAACCCGCATTGTGTTTTATTGCTTGTTCCTGATCGTAAAGTGCCCTGGGTGTCTTGGCATTTATATTCCACAACAACACATAACGTGTACCATGAAGTCACTGATAGCATCGTGGTTCACTTCCAAGATCGCTTCCAAACCATGTCATGGGAAACCTTGAGCGGCTTTACACCAATATGAATTGTTATGTTTGTGTGCCTCTCTCAGCTCCTGTAACCTCGGTCCATATCTCCTCAAAGTGTCAGTCCCAAGGAGTGCAGCCGGTGTCTTGTTCCTCCAAGGGAGGTGACAGTCTTCAGTACAAGTGGAGCCTCAACAAAAAACCCCTGCAAGACTCTGACGTCCTCTCAGGAGATGTTGAAGCAAACAACATCACCCTGAAACCATTCATCTCAGGACAGCTAGTTTGCTTCATTAGAAATAACGCCAGTGAATCACAAAATGAAGTTACTCTATCTTGCGGAAAGGAAGAAAAAAATAATCTGAGAACTATGGTGATACTAAATACGATTTGGTGTTTGATGTTTTATGTTGGTTTGTTTTGTTTGTAGTGTTCATTAACTGCACCTCGAATGGGTCTGTCATATCTCAGTGGTTGCCTGAAATGAAAAAAAAAACCTGTGTGACAAACCCACCCCAGGAGCCGAGAGCCCTCAAAGGACGAATTATTTGTCTCTAATGGGTGGCATTCCCTTTAAACATTATTTTATTGTGTTTGTTGATTCCTCTAACAGCACTGCTCATCCTCTTAATGATCGGATAGGCGGTGGTGTACAAGCTGAAGAAAAAGTGAAGCAGTATTTATTGAAGGTACAGATTTTTGGCATTTTCATTTACTCTCCATTTTTTGTCTTTGATCGAGGATGAAGAGGAACTGACGTATGCTGACGTGAGGATCATTAATTAGCTAGGGAGGTAAAAAAAAATGAGAAGTGTAGGTGGAGAATGGCCAAGTGAAATTGTCAGAGCGACCTTATGGAACTGTTGCGGTGAAAAATCAAGTATTTACGCACATGTTCGCAGACACGTGATTTTTCTTTTGTTGTTATTGTTTTGCAAAAGTTCAAGAGTTCACGTCTGAGTTGTTTGTTTAAAAAATTCTACCAAAAATTCCCTCAAATATTTTACAGGATTTGTTACTGCAGTTACTGAACTCCTCATCCCTATTGCAAGCATTTCATCAAGTTTAGAGGATTGTAGCATACTGTGATAATCTTAAAATAAACGAATTCTGTCAATAGTGAATATTCATTTCTAGAATGGGTATCTTCTGGCTGGAAATTACTCAAGAATGTGTCAAAAACTTGGTCAAGATCCATGGTTGAGGAGTTCCTTGCTATTAGGTTCCTGGGGTTGGATAAGATCGGCCTGGAACTTCGAAAGGTGCGGATGTCTGGATGACAGGGCTGTCTTGCTTGACACGCTTTACACGATATATTGACATGCCCTTATCAACATTGGATGAAAATCATTCGTTCCTTTTCGACGTACGGGATAAACCCGTTAAAAGATATTTCAAGCATTATTTACCGAGCAGTTTGACTCTACTCCTGTACACTTCTAGTGTGGGTGAATTATTAGAAACAGAGGATGTGTTTTATATGTATGTATGTATAGATAGATAGATAGATAGATAGATAGATAGATAGATAGATAGATAGATAGATAGATAGATAGATAGATAGATAGATAGATAGATAGATAGATAGATAGATAGATAGATAGATAGATAGATAGATAGATAGAAAGATAGATAGATAGAGTACATATATATATATATATATATATATATAGAGAGAGAGAGAGAGAGAGAGAGAGAGAGAGAGAGAGAGAGAATGAGAGAAAGAAAGAGAGAGAGAGAGAGAGAGAGAGAGATCGTGCATATACACTGGTGCATCAATACATCACAACACCTGTTTTTTTAATAACACTGTATGATTGGATGGGTTGTTAGTTTCATAGTGTGTTAGCATGGCTTGGTTCATGAAAAAAAAATTCTTGTTCTTCATCTTCGACGCTCTGAAAACTGAACTTGGCCATACTTTCTCATTTCTCTCTTGCATCCACCAGTACTTCCCTTGGTGCATTAACATACATTATTTCTTGGTCTTTCTCAACTGCGGAGACAATGGCACACAAATATGTTAAAACTATATTCATACACCAAAACAGTAAGAGAAAACTCCACAATTTGCTGCATATTATATAGTACTGAGTGAAAACAGTCACTGCAAATTGCCATTCCACGAGTGGAGTGAAGTGTGCTCTCCGAAATTATCTAATTTAACTTAATTCTTACAAAAATCTTTCATTTCTTACAAATCCATATTTGTGGCATATGCTAGCGAATATAGTCGAAGGAAGAACAATCAAATGTTCTTCCATTCGATGGTAAAAGGTTAGTGTATCCATTTTACATTCTTTGTTTTATGGTTAGACAGACAGACAGACAGACAGACAGACAGACAGACAGACAGACGGGTGCGTGTGTGTTTTAACTTGAGAGGGAGATTTTTTTTTATCATACTGCATTTGAAATTCATCTTGTTTTTGAACTGAATTTATTCATCCACCTAATCCAGGATGTGCTAATGTAATCACAATTTGCAGCTTTTGATCTGCAATTGGTAGCAGATGGTTAAGACATCTGCCTCACAGTCGAGAGATTCCTGAGATGAATTTTGGCTTAAGGCCTTACGTGTGGAGTCTGCATACTCTCGCTGTACTTTTGTTGGTTTTACTTCAGTTTTCTCCCACAGTCCGAAATCCTGCAGGCTAGGTTTATTGACAACGCTAAATTGTTTGTAGGTGTGAGTGGCAGTTGTTGTCTCTGTGTTCTGTGATTGGCTGGCAACCAGCCCAGGGTGTACCTGCCACTCCCCCAAAGTCACCTGTGACCCTAATGAGAACAAGTGCTAAAGAAAATGGATGGAACGATGGACAGCCAAAAACAAACCAGGCAGGTTTAATCCATAAACAACATTGTACCTTCATGTGTTTTGTTCGCTTTCTTCTTCAGAGTGTAGAATATCACCACACCAATCATTAAGAAAATGATCACTGCCAAAAAGCTGTTACGGATGATCAGCACTAAACCTGTTTTGGCAAAACACAAACATTTTGAAGGTTATATGTCTTGGGTACAAGTGTCCAGTTAACAAAGTTACCATAAAAACAACCACAAATGTATTCACCCACCCAATCCCCCAAATCGTCAAAAGAGTTGTACAATGATATGCCTCTTAGGTCATTCAATGGCAAAATCCCAAACAGGGTGCTGTAGCACATGGTGTGCCATGAGAGATGCTCAAGGCCTTTATTGGTGTACTGGGCTCCTCAGGTCACACCAGAGTTCTGTTCCTAGGTTGCCAATGTAACCGAAATTTGTACATAAAGTCTGCTGTAATCTATCAATAACGGAGTCAGGTCATAACTTTTTTTGAAACTTATATGCCTATGAATGTAAAACAATCAATAAACAGCATCTGTTGCAGTAACTGAGCATTCTATCTTGTGCAAAACTAGTTCATTGTGCGCCATTAGTTAGCTTGCAACCTGAAGTAAAGTGACTCCATTGGAACAAATGGCAACAATAAATATACACTCAGGGCCCTAAAACTCCATTGCTATTGTTTTCAAAAACTGTCACTTTTTTGAGGTTTGTAGATGCCAAACAATGTTTTTTTTTTTGTCCATTTGGGGTGGGGCAGGTGGGGGGGCAGGGGGGGGGGGGTTAAAAATGCTCTTGTGTAAATAGTGCCGTATGAAACTAAATAAAGTACTGTTGCAGAATTAGCTTGAGTTTAGGTTGTCGGGATCCCTACTTTGATAGGAGGTGCGGGTATAGATTGATCCATGACACATTGAGTAATTGACAGGCCTCCACTCCGATGTAAAAATCCCGTTTGAACTGCAGTTAACAAACACAAAACCTATGAGAGAGAGAGAAAGAACAAAGAATACTGTATTAACAACCACCAATGTTAGCAACAACAGTTTAACATAGCATATCACCTCCAAAATTGAATGCATATTTTTCCCCAAATTTGGGGTTGAACGACAAATTCGACAACAGTACATGTCGGTCATTCCACGTTAAAAGGTCCAATTTTATTCTTCATACCGCAAGTAGATATGTGAACTCCTTTCAAATGGCTACTGATGTGATTTTTAGCATAGCAGATCAGCCATCCTGAGACATGCTGTTTCAGGACGATGGTGTTGGCTTGAACATGTCCGGAGAGGAGCTCCGTTTCCTCCAGCGGTTGTTGGTTCAGAGTCCAGCTGTATTCAACGCTGTCGGCACCCTCGGACACCAGACAAGACACCAACTGCTCGCCTTGGGACAGACACTCGGAGGCCAGATGTAAGGATGTGATAGGAGCTGAGAAAAGTTTGACATCCACAAGCAATTTATTGTAGATTTTTATATAACATTGAAAATCTAAAAGGTAGTTACTCACCCTCAACATACAACTGCAGTGTCTGAATACCCGCATTTCCATTTCGGGCAAGAAATGAAAAACTGTAGCTGCCACCGTCAGCCCTGCTCAGGTTTTTGATCCACAAAATGCCACTCGTTCGATAAAAGATGTGTTTGAACCTAGACAAGTCAGACTTTGTAGTCCTTATCTGCCCTGTAGGT
Organism: Hippocampus abdominalis; assembly: GCA_018466805.1. Taxonomy (NCBI): domain Eukaryota; kingdom Metazoa; phylum Chordata; class Actinopteri; order Syngnathiformes; family Syngnathidae; genus Hippocampus; species Hippocampus abdominalis. Next base: position 11,386,758 of record CM031695.1, on the reverse strand, counting down.
ATTATGAACTGTTTTGTTGTCGTTATATTCTTGTAATTGGTGGTTGTCCACCAATTAATATATCTGAAGTAGTTTCCATCAACCAGCTGGAGGAAAGTATCTCCTGCCAGCGTTCCATAACAGACAGCTCCATGCTTTCTGCCATCGCAGAATTGTGCCACACCTATTAAAAAAACAAAAATCAATATAAATGACATGACTTTTATCGTAATCATGGATATTTCTTTCAGGACAAACTGACATACTGTATTTAGTTTTTATCTTTCTCAACTCAATTGTATTTATAGAGCACTTTAAAACCACCTCTGTATACATGGAGCAAAAATAATTAATACAACAACAGACTACAAAAACAAAAAAATAATTTAAAAAAAGACAGTACAGCACAAAAACAGTCAAACTGAAAACCAACAGAGTCAAAAGCCAAAGAATAAAAAATGATTTTCAAGATGAGTTTTAAAGATGGGGTCAGCGAGCGGGCTTGCCGAACGTTCAGCGGGGGACTAGAAACAAAATAGGCTCGATCCCCTCTGAGCTTCTGCTTAGTTCTCAGTACCTCAAATAGTGTCTGGTCCGCAGACCTGAGGAGCTCCTAGAGGTAAGGTGGGGCGAGGCTATTTAAAGATGTGAAAACAAAAAATAGAATCTTAAAAAGAACTCTCAAATGTAGAAGGAGCCAGTGAAGGGATGCCAGAGTAGGTGATGTGCTCCCTCTTACGAGTGCCAGTCAAGAGGCGAACAGCATTCTGGACCACCTAGAGATGCTTTACGACTCCAAAGTAAAGTGCATTATTATAATCCAGCCAATATGTGACAAAGGCATGAATTACTGTGTCAAAGTACTCATGAGAAAGGAGAATTTTGAATTTTGGCCAGCCGCCTAAGATGAAAGAAACTGGATTTAACAACGGCATCAATTTGCCTGTCCAATTCAAAATCACTGTCCTGTTTGATACCCAAATTCGAGACTGCTGGCTTAAGATAAGGAGCCAGCGGACCCAAGTCCGCAGGATGGGATGATGGGATGAACAACGGCCACTGGGACCAAACACCATCACTTCTGTCTTCTTTTCATTGAAATTCAAGAAGTTTTGTGCCATCCAGGTCTTGATTTCCTCCAGGCAGGATAAAAGTGGCCTCAATGAGAAAGCGTATTTCGTGCTCAGCGGGACATCGATCTGACAGTCATCCGCATAGCAGTGGAAGGAAATAACATGCTTCCTTTAATATAGAACCAAAAGGGAGCAGATACAGTGAGCACAGCACAAAAGAATTCTTCTTGGCTTCCACCATCGTCAACCATGATCTCCTCGACCACTGTCCTAACTAGCATTGCTTATGAAATGGAAAACAAGCAAATCAAATGATCACATCACATATTGTCAAAGAGGTTAATGTGAGCTTTATTTCAACAATCATACACAGTGAATTAAAAAAAAGACAAAGAATCAATAGATAAAATGTGAACAGGTTAAAAATGACCAGGCTGAAATAAAGCTTAAAAATAAAGTCAGCCATCCCACAATACCACTATACATGTCACATAAAAGATCATTAAATAACTATACACCTCAATTTTTACAGGTCTATGAACCAAATTTAACTTTCCCCAAAATGCAAAGCCAATCCATAGCTGTAAAGGAAACAGCAAAAGGGTCCAAAACATTTTGAATGATTTCAGTGGCACATTTTAGGATGGAATGTAACTAAATCTGGTCTGAAAGTCTAGTCGTCCAATGATTCTTACTGCTCATCAACATCTTAATTTCAATTATGTTTGTTTCTTAATCAACTAAGAACAAATTCCCACTCTTGAAACTGAAAGCTGTACTTTGCACTTAGCTGCCTTTTCAAACCCGACGACGATGTTGCACAATTTCAAGCAGTTTATCTTCGGCAGAAATATGCACTCAACTGAGTGCTAATTTACTTTTTACTTCAAAGATGTTGTAGACAATTAGGAGAGTCTCACCTCTCGAAACTGTGACCAGCATCACCAGTAGTTCAGCTGCATTCCTCATGGTCTTCCTCGGCTGACGCTCAGGAAATTGTTGAGTGAGCACTTTCTATGTATTTCTTTACATTTCATAGGCAGGGAGGGAAAGGAAGTTCAACTTCCCGTTTTATTTTATTCACTTTTTAATCAACAGCAATCTTGACATTCCCAAGGTGCTATAGACATACACTTTAAGTTTTAATAAGGAGTTTTGTGAATTAGGGGAAAAAAGACAAGGGACAGTAATGGTGGAGTACTGTATTTTCCTCTCCTGACTGCCGAGCAGTCAGTTCCCACTCAGGCCACTGTGAATGTGAGTGTCAGCAGTAACAGCATCTGTTCCGGTATGTGCCTGTGATTGACTGGCAGTCACTTGTCACGCTCCGAACAAAGCCAGAAGGTCACGCTTCGTTCGCAGCAAATAAGATATTTGGATCCCCCAAAATAGCAGACTCAAAGACTCCAATAAGAGCTCCGTACAAAAAATATTTAATACAAAAATCGCACCGTAAGAAATAGAAAAGAGAAATTGCTGGTCAAAAGTGGGGACCAGGAAAATACACATAAAAAAACGATAACAAAAAGCGCTTGCACAAAAGGCAAGGGTGAAAATAAACTCGATACTATAAAAACGAAAACCGTACGAACAAAAAGAGAACCGACGTCTAGACAGGAGCAATGTCACGAGAACGAGAGTGAGAGTGAGAGTAAATGGCACATGGGCAAGAGCAGTGGCACGGCATACAATTCTCCGGCAAAGAAAAGCCAGAAGGACGGTCCTAATATACTGTACCTGTTGTCGAAACCGGACCATGACATCACTTCAGAGTGGAGTTTACCCTTTGCCCAAAGTCACCTGAGAAAGGTTCCACCTCCCAGCCCTGCACTATGATCCATGAATGGAGGCATCTTGTTTTTGTCCCATAAAAGTCAGTTCTATGATGACTTTTCTGGGACAAGAAAACTTCTGTCTGATATGGAGCCAATCCACAATAACTGGAGACCTCCACCAAGCGTATGGATGGAGATGTAGTGATGTGTCGGTCGCGAACGAGCCGGTACAAAGAGCCGGCTCTTTGAAGTGAACAATGAGAGCCGGCACCCTCCCTCGAGAGCCGGCTCTGTCATTTTCCCCTCTCTTCTCTCTCTCTCTCTCTCTCTCTCTCTCTCTCTCTGTCTCTCTCGTGCGCGGGCGCGGGCGCACTCGCTCTCTCTTTTCCCCCTCTCTATGTCGCTCTCTTTTTCACTTGTCTGAAGCAAGGTTTGGCAGTGGCTCAGCTGCCGTGCTCAGAGAGGGAGACGGGAAGAAAAAGGGGAGGGACGAGGGGCTTCGTAGGTACAAATAATTACTGAGAGAAGGAGCCGGATCAGCCCGTCCAAGTTGAAGTATTTAGTTTTGTTGAAAGCAAATTTAAAATAAAGCAAGGTGTGATTTATGTTTGTTAAAATTAAGCAAGGAGTATCTTAGGTTTGTTTTGTTCGCCGCTGCTGTTGCAGTTACTACTCACTATTTTTGTTATGATGCAGCATGTTTGATTGTTGTTGGTTGAAGTTTAATTTTGTTGCTTGTTTATTGTTTGTTTATTGTTTGGAGCCTTTTTAATGTTCAATAAAATAAGTAAAAACCCTTTTCTTTGCTTGAGAATTGTTGCTATTTGCAGTCAGTAGAGTGCAATATTTAGTTTACCAAGTCATTTATCAAAATGAATGCTAAATTTGTCATAAATATTTAAAAGAAAAGCTCAAGTAAAAAGAGCCGGCTCTTTTCACTGAGCCGATCCAAATGAACCGGCTCACCGAAAAGAGCCGAAAATCCCATCACTAGATGCCACAATGATCTGGCCATATCCCAGATCCCATGTGGGTATTTGCGATAGGCTGGATTCCCCCACCACACCAAAAACTGCTAAAATTGCTGTCCTTGTGGCACTCCATTTACTTTGATTGGTGATATGAAATGCATTGGAGCCCCCCACACTCACGGTTCTGCACCTGAAGATTAATTTACCTGATTTTTTTTTTTTTTTTTAACATTTAATTTAATTTTTATTTTTTGGTTGGGAGGGTAGAGTTTAGTGATGAAGCCAATGGAAAACCCATGTTAAAGGTTTATCAACATTTTTGGAAGAGTCTTTTGTGTGTACATTTTTATTTATATATATATATATATTTTATGATTAGTTTTACCAAATGCATTTCAATGGGCATCAATTAAACATGAATTTTCACTATTCGTGGCTCTCTCTTTTCTCAGGGTCCACTGTATTTTTTTTGCTACAATCGTCAATTTTTATATGTGCAATCAAAAAAAAAAAGCATTTGCATGATGAGTCTTTTTCAATTTTATTTATACATGATTGTCAAAATTCACCAACATTCTTTATACCGGTACATAAAATTCACAACATCAATACAACAGAAGTATCATACAGCATGGTCACAATCTGTATTTCAGAATACATTACTTATCAGGGGCGGCCCGGTAGTCCAGTGGTTAGCACGTCGGCTTCACAGTGCTGAGGTACCGGGTTCAAATCCAGCTCCGGCCTCCCTGTGTGGAGTTTGCATGTTCTCCCCGGGCCTGCGTGGGTTTTCTCCGGGTGCTCCGGTTTCCTCCCACGTTCCGAAAACATGCATGGCAGGCTGATTGTGCACTCTAAATTGTCCTTGGGTATGAGTGTGGGCGTGGATGGTTGTTCGTCTCTGTGTGCCCTGCGATTGGCTGGCAACCAATTCAGGGTGTCCCCCGCCTACTGCCCGAAGACAGCTGGGATAGGCTCCAGCACCCCCCGCGACCCTAGTGAGGAGAAAGCGGTTCGGAAAATGGATGGATGGATGGATGGATTACTTATCAGAGCACGATGTATTTTGATTTGATGAGTGCAGTGCTCTCTTTTGTAAAGTTTTAGGTGGCACAATTTAAGGATCACAATAAGACAGAAGTTGATAGGCTTTTCATCTCATAGATTTATAAGCCCAACTATTACATATTTTGCAGAACAAAAATACTGTACAGAACTTCATTCTGAATACTGGCACGTAAGTAACACACAGTATTAAAATAAGATACATAATACAACTCCTAATGCATTATTGCACTCAGAATTGTACTTATTTAATGTAGTCAGTGATGAAAATTGTCTTGCACATCATCACTGGTTTTCCAGTATTCTACTGCAATCTTTTTTTTCTTGGACTCCCTTGAACCTTGAAAAAAGTCAGAAAACGAAAATGTCATTTTGTCATAATAATTCATTTGTACAATATGTTTGGGACCAAGCCATACCTGACTTCCTGTTTTGCCTTGTTTTCTTGTAAACGCAACAAGACAAGACCACGATTACAAGCAAAGCGGCCAGTGCTGAACAAACTGGAATCAGGATGGAAAAATGGTTTTCTGAAAAGGAGAGGCAGCAAATGTAACAGCAAAATACAAATTCATAATTCATTTAAATCAAAATAGAGATGTGGATATGATGGGTGAAAATTAAATTAGAAACTGCAAAATAGAGGTTCCACGGCACAGGGGTCTTTGGTTAAAATGGAAATATGAGGGTCACGGGCGGTTTGGGGCCTATCCTAGCCAGCTTCGGCAGTTGGCGGGGTACACCCTGAACTGGTTGTTTGTACACACAGACAAATAACCATGCGCACTCACAATCACACCGCGGGACAATTTACTGTGTTCCTTTACCCGACAGTGTATGTTTTAAGAATGTGTGAGGAAACCAGAGTACCCGGAGAAAAACCACGCAGGCACAGAGAGAACATGCAAACTCCACACAGAAAGGCCAGGGCCCGAAATGGAACCCATGACATCTATCCCTCAAGAATTCAAATATTCATCATATGTGACATCATGTCAGCAAATATGAGACTTTAATTCAGTCATCATCATAGGATTCATTCTTTATGGGCCACAAAATACAATAAGAACAATACAATTCATTTAATATCAAGTACAGTGAACTCGTGCATATTTTCAATTTACCATTTGCGAATTTGTTTTTCTATGCAGACCGTTTATTAAGCTATTTGTCATTGTTTACAGTAAACTTTCTGATTCCGTTTTTTTGTGTTTTGACCAAATTAGCAGTTTTGCTTCGGGACAATCTGGTCGCATCTTGAGGCCAAGGAAATATGTTGAAGTGTGCTGTAAAGTTTCATTTCAACAGAAGTAGTAGTATTCAAGTAGTATTAAATAAATAACTTCTGTAATTAAATATGAAAGCCGTCATTTATATCGTTTTTCTCGTCGAAGGAATTTATTATATGTGTATTCAAAATGCAAGCTTTTAGGGAATTTTAAAACATATAATTAACTTTATATTAACTATAAATGGTTAGCACGTCGACTTCACAGTGCAGAGGTACCGGGTTCGATTCCAGCTCCGTCCTCCCTGTGTGGAGTTTGCATGTTCTCCCCGGGCCTGCGTGGGTTTTCTCCGGGTGCCCCGGTTTTCTCCCACATTCCAAAAACATGCCTGGCAGACTGATCGAACACTCTAAATTGTCCCTAGGTGTGCGTGTGGGCGTGGATGGTTGTTCGTTTCTGTGTGCCCTGCGATTGGCTGGCAACCAATTCGGGGTGTCCCGCCTACTGCCCGAAGACAGCTGGGATAGGCTCCAGTACCCCCCGTGACCCTAGTGAGGATAAAGCGGTTCGGAAAATGAATGAATGAATTAACTATCAATGAAAATTGTTGTCTTTAACCTGGAAGTAGAAATAAAAATAAAATGATTGTGCTCAATTCATAAAAATAGAACTGTCTGCTTTCATATTGGAACTCTTCATACTTACCCTTAACCTCCAGTTCCACCGTAATAATTTTGACACTGCGCCCAGTCGGGTCAAAGACTTCCACTACGTATTGACCTGAGTCAGTCCTCTCAACACAGGAAATTCTTAAAGTCCCATTGTTCATGAAGAACTCCGTTCTGTTCCTGAAGACTTCCTGTATCACCGGCTTTTCTTTTTTCACCCTAAACACAACTATGGGTCCGCTGGGAAGGAGTTTCTTGCATCGCAGCTGATGGCCGCTCACGTCGACCATCAATTGGATGTAAACCGACCCTCCAAGAGTGACAGAGCAATGAGAGTCCTGTAGGGTGCTGTTGCATTGAGATTCACCCGGAGGAAGGAAAGCTGCAAGTACAAAGTAGGAGCAAAACATTAATACTTACAGTTCATTATTATTGATGCTTTACTCCTGATGAAAACATTACCATTTACTGTGCCGCCAAACAGCAGAAGAAGAATGACAGCCTGTCCCATATTTCTGCCTTCTCTCGTAAGATGGATGCGGAGACTTCGAATTATTTGTAATTTCACAGGAAATGGGTAAGTCAAGAAGGAAGGAAGTTGAGTAAAATGTCTCACTTCTCCTTTGAAGGCCTCTAGCTGTCTGTCGCTGGATTTGAATCAAAGAGCACAGTTCCAAGGTTGTTGCCTGGTACCACCTTCAGTAAACAGTGAAAACAACTGTAGAATGGATCACCCTTGGACAAAGTTGTATTTTGGAAAAGTCTCTTAAATGTACAATATGCCTGAATATTTAAAGGTGAATTAAAATACAGAAGGTGAATGTGAAACTTATTTGAGTACCTTGAAAGTTGAAAGATATTCTAGAAGCGAAAGTATATTCGTGATACCCGCTGTGGTGGTGTTTTCAAAATGTCCTGGGCATTTTTGTGTCACATGCTCCTTTGTGAAAAGAGGAAGGGAAAACAGAGAGCGGGCATAATAATACGAATTTGCATATCATGGCAAACATATATGCATATACAGGTATACCTGTACTGTATACACTTGATTTCACTCAAAAGTACTCACCATGATGTTTGCATGTTGACTGCATGTGAAATAATGCTGAGATGTCATTTTTACTCAGCAATCATGACTCCACCCTGAACTGGTTCCAGCCAATCGCAGGGCACACATTGATGAACAACCATTTGTGCTCTCACTCACGCCTAGGGACAATTTAGTGTTCCATTAACCAGCCATGCATATTTTTGGAATGTGGGTGGGAAACTGGAGTACTCTGAGAAAATCCACGCAGGCCCGGGGAGAACATGCCAACTCCACACAGGCAGGCTGGAGCCGGAATCGAACCCTGCACCTCTGCACTGTGAGGCAAATGTGCTAACCAGTCGACCACCGTGCCGCCAGCCTTCTTATTATATTGTAACATGTTCCCTAATGAAGAAAAGGTGCAATAGTGGAGCACATTATATGATGCCATATAGTACATTATATGGTGCCATAGAGTACGATGTGTTTTAATTTTTTTGTTTTTATACATCAGCTACATTTCCTCACGTAATGACAATTATATTCAAGGTTCTTTGTGTCATTAAAATCCTTTGGCTATGCAAAATCTCAATCTACTTGGCAATTAAACATTCCTCAGCGTCTTGTTTGACATTTTTGGTAGCGCCATTGTGATTATTTGCACTGCTGTCGACATCATATAACAAAGCTGCTGAAGAGGTGCGGGAAATAGACTGCGTTTTAAAATACACAAGGTAAGCACGTCCTTAAAGTTTGCTTTATTATACACTGGATTCATCACATTTATGCATAATGATTTCCATTTGTTGCAAGCCTTTTTGTTCACAACACTTACTAAATACATTGTTCCAGTTCAGAAGACAACTCATACCAGTAAGAAAAATTACAAGATATTTTTATTACTGGTATGAGTTTTCTTCTGAATAGTATGTTTTGATCATCATTATTTTGAGACACATTCTTAATGCCACCAAATGTTTTAAATTGTTTTGCCTTTCTAGATCTTTTTAGAATGGTCTTTCTGTACATTTGTCACAATATAGAAGATTGGACATATACAGTACAGTCATACAATGAGTAACAAATATGCTAACCTTTTTTTGGCAAAAGCAACACGAAAATCAATGTGTGATTAGCTTCATAATTTAGCGCACACCTTGCTCATGTCCGTCACTATTCCCTTCATAGATCGATTGAGGTAGCAGAGTCTTCCCATACAGTGAAAGAGCTGCAGTACAAAACATAATCTACAGCCAAAACACACACAACACTTTAAATAAAATCTATAATTCAACATTAAATATATTATGATTGACTGAATGTCATCACAATAATAAGGCAATGGGCCTGGCACTGACCAACAGGAACATCATCAGTATGCACACTTCTTGAACAACAAATACTGCTACTCGTCACTTTAAAATGGTTCAATGATTTTCTGCACCAACTGTACAACTGTTGTAGTATTGTATTCTACCACTGATCACTTTAGCTCTGCTTGATACTTTGCACATTGTCTCACAGTTGTCACTGGGTGGTCCCACCGCACTGCGGTTCACTTACATTACGAAATGTCCTTCCATACTTATTTGTCATGTTCTTGTTTATGATGATACTAATGCAGCGTGTTATACCGGAGAAAAATTCCTTGTGTGTTCTACATACTTGGCCAATAAAGATGATTCTGATTCTGATTCTGATGTGTAAACAATTCAGAATGTGAAATAGTTGTGTCAAATGTCCATCCATCCATTTTCCGAACCGCTTTATCCTCACTAGGGTCGCGGGGGTGCCGGAGCCTATCCCAGCTGTCTTCGGGCAGTAGGCGGGGGACACCCTGAATTGGTTGCCAGCCAATCGCAGGGCACACAGAGACGAACAACCAACCACGCTCACACTCATACCTAGGGACAATTTAGAGTGCACAATCAGCCTGCCATGCATGTTTTTGGAATGTGGGAGGAAACCGGAGTACCCGGAGAAAACCCACGCAGGCCCGGGGAGAACATGCAAACTCCACACAGGGAGGCCGGAGCTGGATTTGACCTCAGCACTGTGAAGCCGACGTGCTAACCACTGGACTACCGGGCCGCCTTGTGTCAAATGTACAAAACATAATATTTAATTCTAAAGAAGAAGGAAAAAAAGTTGAAATCACAGACTTGAGGAGCCTCATTTAAACAAAACAAGAGTCTTGCGACCATGGCATGGCTCATTGGTTTCAAAGAACTATGTTGAAGTCAGTTGAGTAGTTTCGTTTAGACAAAGGTACAGTTTTTTCATAATTGGCTATACATGCCATTTTCTGGCATGTATAGCCAATTATGATTTATTTATTTTTTTGGGAGGGGGGGGGGGGGGTCATTAATTAATTGCAGAATCTCAATATTCACACCAGGCCCTTTGTCCTTGAACATTTAATCTGTGACATTCATGTGTTTTAAGATTATATATTCATATCCTGTTTGACATGATCCTAGTGTTGAGTCTCTTGAAAAACGATCTGCTATAAGACAGTTTGAGCTTCTTCTTCCAATCCATATTCTTCTTCGGATAAAAGGTGCCCCAGCTGTCCTCTTCCTCATCTCCCACCCATGGAACCCAGGCACCGCCATTCAGGCTGGGCTCAGCCCGTGGGTCCTCTGATGGGTAGCGCACTGGGACGGCGGTACGGTTGTAGTACACCAGTCTCGCCATCAGCTCTTTGACAACATCTGGTCTCTGTTCTGAGAGGTCAAAACGTTCATAGGGGTCTCCAGAGATGTTGAAAAGCCATACCGATTTCTTAGGTTCAATGTGCCTCTCAAGGTTCCACCAGCTGCCAGGGAAGCTCGGAAGAACCTGCAGCGGTGTCCAGTCTCCGTAACCAGGATCTCCGGTCAGCAATTTCCAGTCTCCAGCTCGGATTGAGGCCTGCACGGCTGTATTCCAAATCCCATATCCCTTCTGCAGTGATCCGCTCCGAGCATGGTTATAGAGAGGGTCAATGTTGTGTAGGATCTCCAATCTGGGAGACTCCTTCCCTTCACTGATGGCTTCCCAAACATCAAATCCATCCACGCTCTTAGTCAGGGACTCATTGCCACCTGCCAGGTGTACTAGTGTCGGGTACCAGTCTGTGATGTGGAGCAGGGCTTTACTCACCCTCCTCTTCCTCCTTAACAGAGGACTGTGCACAAATCCCAAGCCTCGGATGCCACCTTCCCAGTAGGTGCCTTTACGCCCCCGAAGTGGCCAGTTGTTGCCACCAGAGAGTGGTTGTCCCCCATTGTCCGTAGAAAAGATGATGACGCTGTTTTGATAGTAGCCATACTTACGGAGGGCATATGTTATATTTCGAACCGCCTCATCCACCACAGAGACCATGGCAGCATACTTCCTGCGAGCCACGTTGCCCAGCCCTCGGTACGGATAGATGTACTCTCGCGGGGACTGCAAGGGTGTGTGAACAGCTTGAAAGGAAAGGTAGATAAAGAGTGGCTGAGTGTGGGGATCGTGTCTTGCCAGGATTTTGCGGACCCTCTGTGTGTATAAATGGGTGGAGTATTTCCCCCTCTCATGCCAGGCTACTGTCTCGCCTTCGTGGAGGTCGTAACCACACAGGCCCGGACCGTCACAGGAGTTGTAGGTGTAGTAGTTGACACTACCAGTTAGGGAGCCAAAATATGTGTCAAAGCCACGTCGTGTTGGCAGGCACTCCTTCTTGTAAAAGCCCAGGTGCCACTTGCCCACCATGTGGGTAGAGTACCCGAGCTCCTGCAGCCTCTGAGGGAGGGTGACATGGTGAAAGGGGAGACAGTTGGGCTGGCGGGGGCGGATGATGGAGTGCTGGAGACCTGTGTGAATCTGGTACCTGCAGAACAATCACGCAACACTGTCAGGTGGATTAGTGTCTTCCAGTATTGGTTTGACCAAATGTCCTCATTTTCTCCTTTACATGTCCTCCATTTGCAAATTGTCATATCTCACTTGTTCGTCATAGAAATGTGAAATAACTACACCTGTTGACTTCATTGTAGAAACACCTAGCCTTGATTAGTTTGGGCCAAACTGGTGTTGATAAAGAAATAAAACTATTGTCCTAAAGCCATCCTCGTAATGTAGGTTATGGTAAAGCACACAAAAGGTTTTATGAACTGACTTTTTAATTTGACCTATGGCTATGTTGCTGTGATTGGCTGGCAACCAGCATGCCCGCGACCCTCGTGAGGATAAAGCAGTTCAGATAATGGATGTATGGATGGCCATATTATTCCTGTTGTTTGTTCAAAAGAAAATTACAGTATTTTACATTTATGATACAGATTACCTTCCACCACATGCGACTCATACTCTGCTTTATATGTGTGTTGCACAAATCACACACAAGCAGGCATGCAATGCGAGATGTCAAAGTGAAAGGAGTTCCAATCGGGGTGGGTTTCCTGCTTTGCTCATGATTCCAAATCTCCTTACAGATGAGTTAAAGTGACACGTACAGATAAATAAAATAAAATAACATTGTTATTGTATGGCCATACGACATTAGTTTTTATCCATCCATCCATCCATTTTCCAATCCGCTTGATCCTCACAAAGGTCGCGGGGGTTGCTGGAGCCTATCCCAGCCGTCTCCGGGCATTAGTTTTTACTTAATTCTTTTAAAGACACAAATACAAATCTAGCAACAAGATGACACCAGACAAGAAGAGAGTAACATGAATAAAACATTTTGCTGTTCTTCAAAATTGAATGACATCACCAACATAATCTAGCATGATTTTGAAATCGAGAGACCAGTAGTTACCTATCAGAGTTTAAGTATTTTAGAATAACATTGAATGACTGTGCAAAACACATATGGAAAAGCAAGTGTGAAAATGCAACAGGAAATTCTTATTAAACATTTATAAAATACGTCTGCATGTTCGCTCATTTGTGTTTAAGATTGGGTTTACAAAAAACAAACAAATGATACAATTGCCATTAAACTCAAGTTCTTTAATCCCATTTTTTTCGCATGCAGTAGATTACTCATAATCTAGAGAGTTGTGCAGACTGCACTATGAGAGAGCTACTGTACCTCCCAGTGATGAGTTGGCTTCGGGACGGCGTGCATATGGGCTGGATGTAATAATTCTCCAGCTTCACCCCATCGGCAGCCAGCTTATCGAGCACCGGTGTCTTTATGTCAGAGCTGTGATAGCCGATATCATTGAATCCCTGATCATCTGTCATGATGAAGATTATGTGAGGAGGCTTTGAACCAAGAGAACCTGTGCCAGAAGTCTGACCAGGATCTTTTTCGACCTGATTGGGACCATTCAGATCCCAGGTCAGATATCCGAGACTGAGAAGACTCATCATGGAGAAAGTCGTTAGGGCTGTTGTAGCCATTGTTATTCCTCTGAAGGCTGAACAATCCGATCTCCGGCGTGATGTCACCAAAACATCTTGCAGTTGCTAAAAAAAAAAGAAAAGAAAAGAAAAAAACTGTACCATGCTCTGATGTCTCAAATTTGCAAGCTTGATTGGAGAGTTTGTGAGCCTCAGTCACACTTTCATCCGAGTTCATTGCCACTCCAAAAATGTTTGAAAGTGCCTTAGAAAACATTTTCCTTCCCCTAGTGGTCCAGTTAACACCGCCCATTTGCCTCTCAGCTTGGTTGAATAAACATCAGCTTCCTACCACCTTTAAAAACACACAGAGTAAATGTTTCTACTAAAGCCAAGTGGCACTCGTGAACGTAGATCACATTCCAGCTCTGAGAGTTCAATGTTCTTGTAAACAGGTAGGAGGTTGTTGAATGTATTTAGAAGTTCAAGTATTTGGCCCGCATCTCTTGATCGAGTCATTGATCTAGACACCATGGACAAATCGATCCATTCAAATATCTGGGAAGTGTTTGGGGAAGGCCCTTCTCTGTTCCAACATGACAAGGTCCAAGAGGCATGCTTGGATGAGTTAGCTGTGGAATAACAATGAGCTTTCACCAAAAGCTTATCAGAAGCGAGCACCATATTTTCTTTACAATGTACTGTGTAAGTTGGTCCCTTCAATATGAAATCACATCGACTCGGAAACACTATCCCCGCATTCCATGGCATTAAACATGATCCCAGTGACCCACATTTACATCTTGACACATAACTAGAAAGCAAAGAAAAACACTCCTTGGGACTTGGGATTAGAGACAGACAGACCCACAGTCAGAAAACGTAGCGTGCGGGGAAGACTTGAGTCGTGGGGCCCTGTTCCACACTCAGAAACTTTCACAAACATTCACTTAATATTGCTGCTGTTTCATGACGAATGCAGAGTTACGAGGAAAGAGGCAGACCATACTATCCGGGCTCAGATAACATTTCCGAGAAGGCGTAAAAGACCCACTTTACAAATCATTCAACAAGCCCCTGTTGCCTCGTGTCAAGGGATGATGACTGTGGAGTGTTAACACAGCGATATGGAAGGTAGAAAGATGTTACGTTTGGTATTAGTTATCAGGAAAAATTCTCAATTACAAGCTATTGTTGCAAATTGCGTAAGAGAAAACATTTCAGGTGTGGCAAAATGAGCAGTTTAGTAAAGAAAACCAGTAAGTGCGATAAACTGAAAAACATCAAGAGGCCTGGGAAAACCACAGATGATAAATGTTGGAAAAAATATAGGTCTCTGCAGTTATAAATAGATTCATTGTTATTTATAACCTCTTAGAATTTTTTGTTTGAGTGTGACGATAAGAAAGTTAACCGAGTTACTCTCTCTCTGATCTTGTGTTATGACTTTGCTGTGAGAGAAAACGCAAGATGTCTGCGGCTTGTATGAGGCAGAGGAAAACTGCTTGTTCATGTGTGGATATACAGTATGAGAGGAAACAGCCAGACACTTCTCGAGTCATCAGATTTTATTTCAACTGTCCCCTTGCATGCATGTTTTTTTTTCATTGGTATCTCATTCTCAAAACGCTTGTCCTGTGATGATAAAAGAACAGCTCACCAGTCCAAAGTTCAATCACATCTTGTCTTGTGTCCAACACAGCTGTTATAGCATAGACATGTACAGCGCCTGAGGCAACATGTTCACTGTATCTCACTGTACTGTACACTGTAGCTTTCACAAAGGTTTTGAACTCTGTAGTCTAAATGCTACCGCTGAGGAGCCTTGTGATGCCGAGGTTAGCAGATTAAAATAAGAGCCGCCAAGTTCTGTGCAAACATCTCAGAACAACATATCTTACTTTGCTCATGTTGATGTTGGCAGCAGGAAGACTGTTGGGCAGCTAATGAGCCTCCCAAAAAGGGCAGGCAAGATGTTTTCCGGGCAGGGAAGGGATCCCTGCCTGGTACAAGCAATGTGCCAGCGAGAGAGGCAGAGTTTAAAGCAGGTCAGATTGAGAAAGGGCTGCACCTGAAGTTTTAACTTCCTTGTGTAAGTTTGGAGGTTTGGAGAGGAAGGAGCTTGGACTGTCCTGGCCTCAAAGATACAAAGTGTCATATTTGACATAGAACAGCAGACACAGATAAGAACACAAGGCAGTGAGTAGGATTTCTGTGTGAGTCTTCACATCAATGGGCACCAATGACTCAATGTAACAGTACCACCCCACAAACCTCCCCCAAAATACAACCGAATCATCCACACCAGCAAAATGACCAAACACTGACCAAAACTGACTGGAAGCTACCCTTCACCAGTTAATCGCCATTGTACCATCATTGCCTGTGCTTTTTTTTTCTAAGAATGCAATGCGAGAAGAAAATCCATCCATCTATTTTCTAATCCATTTATCCTCAAAAGGGTCACAGGCGTGCTGGAGCCTATCCCAAATGTTTTCGGGCAACAGGCGAGGTACACCGTGAACCGGTTGTCAACCAATCACAGGGCACACAGACAACCATTCACACTCAGATTCCCATTTATAGAGTTTTCGGAGGAAAAATCCAGCATTAAAATGAGACATTTTTGCTCATGTGATGACATTCAGTCATTGTATTAAACTTGAAGCATGGGAAGTATGTTTACCACAATTTCTGTTGCTAAGTATCAGATGGTGCACTGCAATACAGACATAGCCTGTGTTTTTTTTATTTTTTCAAACCTGTTCCAAACAAGTTTATATTGGTTTGTGTGACACATTGATGAGCCAAGAGGGAAGCAGACACCGGGGGGGGGGGCTGCAATGTGTCGGTTACCATGTTTGGTTTTGGCTGAAGGAAGAGGCACTGTTACTGAATATGGCTGCTCCCCTTCAGCATGAACACTGCCTCCTTTCTCATCAGTGCAGCTCTGCCAGGAAACCTGCACATATTACCCAACCTCTCCCCCCAATTTTCTAATCTGAGGACTGAATGGACTTTTTCGCTTTTCCTGTGTTCCATATGTTCGTGATGGTAGGGGACCCAAAAAGCAGGGAAAATGAACAAAATGCATCAAGAAAAAACACATACAGTACATTGGAAAAATTACATCAAAAACACAAACAAAGTCCTGAAACACAAGAAACCAAAGTAACAAACAAACATAAACCTATGACAGAAACAAAAACAATGTGACAGTAACGCAAACAACAAACTATGACAGCAAAATGACTTGATGGGTGAACAGGCACGCCAGAGACTCGACTGTTTATACACAAGCAATTATGTTTTGTCTTTGTTTATAAAAAAAAATATCCCTTTAAATAACTATTAATAATAAAATGGCAATAATAAAGCGTGGTTTCATTGAAACCATGAGAGAGGCATAATTAAGCATAGTTGTTGCTTGTAGAGGTGTGGAACCGCACAGCTGATATTTGATTTAGCTTTAGAGTGTGGCAAAATATTAAAAACGCCTCTCTGTCATGTGTTACATTCAAAATCACTGGAAATCAGACACCACAAGACATAGGCTTTGCTTGTGAATGTTTCCTGTTTGGAACAGAAAGTAGATACTGTATATTGCCTGAAAAGAGAACAGAGTGCCATTTACAAGAGTGACCACTCACATTTCCTGCATGTCGTTGAAGGGTAAAGCTTGATTTAAAAAAAATTTTTTTTGCTCAAGGAAATTTTCACAGACCTCTAAGGTTCTCCGAGAATATTTCTCCACTTGATGCTGAAAGTTACAAAAAGACATTGTGATTGTTTTTCTTCCGCAAAAGCTCTGTGTCTTCTGTCTCTCCGAAGATGCCATATTTTTGACTCGGGTCGATTACGAAAAATAATCGAAGTGATACTTTTTTTTTCAACTTAGTATTGCGATTGAGATTTAATATGCAATTATTTTTTTAAGGTCCTTTTCCCATGTATTGTTTAATAAACACAAGCAATAAATGAATCTGCATTACGTACAATAAATCATTTGTGACCTGGCATCGCAAAATGAGTCACATTTTTCAGATATGTGGCCTTGGCATAATGAAAAAGAGAATGTCTCAGCTTTCCAATAACATGTCAACCATTGCGCTCTGCTACTCAATATTACACATTACATTATTACAACAGATATGGCATGTCCCCTTTGAGCCGCATGTCTATTCACTTGGCGAATGTACAGCAATAAACCAATCATGGGCCAGCATTTGGGGGTAATGAAATCTAGACTAGCAACAGTTGCTACTGTAATGTTCAAGGGGATTGTTTAGGGGAAATCCTGTGGATTCCTGGCCTAACATTACCTCAGAAGGATGCAGAATTATAAAATGAGTACGGCATGAAGAAAATGGAATTGCCAGCTTTATGCTGATACTGATATGTCGGAGATTTCCCATGTGGATATGACAACAAGGTAATGAGCAATTATTTTTGCTATAATTTTGAGATGATTACCGGTAGTGACTTTGTTGAGTACTTTTTATGGAATGAGCTTTTTGAACACTTCACAATGTTTATTTAAACTTTTAATTGATGAAAGAAGTAGAAGTTGGATTATTGAAGCATTATCGATTGATATCTCGTAATCTACCTGTGCGACTTCCATCTTAATTTGCTATGCCGGGTCACATTCATCATCCTTTCTTAGGTTTGTTTCGGGTTTTTTCCAAATCGCAGCCTTTGCAAATTGAAAATTACATTCTACTACATTTTGAAGTCAATTTGAATTTGATTAATTATTCAGCCGGCGGCCCAGTAGTCCAGTGGTTAGCACGTCGACGTCACATTGCAGAGGTACCGGGTTCGATTCGAGCTCCAGCCTCCCTGTGTGGAGTTTGCATGTTCTCCCCGGGCCTGCGTGGGTTTTCTCCGGGTACTCCGGTTTCCTCCCACATTCCAAAAACATGCATGGCAGGCTGATTGAACACTCAAAATTGTCCCTACGCATGAGTGTGAGCGTGGATGGATTCTGTGTGCCCTGCGATTGGCTGGCAACCGATTCAGGGTGTCCCCCACCTACTGCCTGAAGACGGCTAGGATAGGCTCCAGCACCCCCCGCGACCCTAGTGAGGATAAAGCGGTTCGGAAGATGAATGAATGAATAATTATTCAACCCTATTTTGACACATCTGAGTGATAGTGGAATATATTCTCTTACGTTGTAGTAGAAAAAGCCAATATTTTGCTCTCAATTAATGTTACAATGCAACCTCTGATTTAGTATGCCCGAATATTCTGCAATTTTTGTTTTGTTTTGTTTTGTTTGTTTAAATTTTGTCCCTGGTTTTATACAGCTGCTCAGTTTTTGAGCAATTAAAAATTGTCCTGACAATACTTATATGCATGCTTGAGACGCTCCCATTCTTTCCAAAGCACCCACACAAAGCATCTCATGCACATTCTTTAAGAAGGGTTTTCCTGTACAACTTGAGTACATGCATCATCTGCATTTCAGCCATTTTATATGCTGCCGGTCTTTCAACTCTTCAGACATACTGTGTCTCACTGTTTCCACATATTTATGTTGACTTTATATTTTGCTGGATTTAACGATGGTGAGACGTTGTGTTACAGGATGCAGCACCTCCTCACTCTAGCGAGCAAAACTGAATGTCACCTTGTGCCTTCATCGAAAGCATTTTAAGGGTTCTTTTGTGCTTATTCATAGTGCTTATTCAGTCCATTTGCTCCTTTAGCCATCTTCAAGCCCAAAACCTGCTGGCCCTTTAATAAAGAAGATGAGAAACACCAAATAATTTAAGAAAGAACTCATAACAAGACCTCCCAAGAGTTTTATTAAAGTGATTTAATGATCGTTGTTTCATGGTGGGGGCGGCCCGGTAGTCCAGTGGTTAGCACGTCGGCTTCACAGTGCTGAGGTACCGGGTTCAAATCCAGCTCCGGCCTCCCTGTGTGGAGTTTGCATGTTCTCCCGGGGCCTGCGTGGGTTTTCTCCGGGTGCTCCGGTTTCCTCCCACGTTCCAAAAACATGCGTGGCAGGCTGATTGTGCACTAGGTATGAGTGTGAGCGTGGATGGTTGTTCGTCTCTGTGTGCCATGCGATTGGCTGGCAACCAATTCAGGGTGTCCCCCGCCTACTGCCCGAAGACGGCTGGGATAGGCTCCGGCACCCCCCGCGACCCTAGTGAGGATAAAGCGGTTCGGAAAATGGATGGATGGATGTTTCATGGTGGGGTTTTTTTTACATTTCATGAGTTACCAGAATTTAGTTCACATGTTTTTGTTCTCTGTTCTCTAGAAATTTGATTTCTTGTTAATTTTGGGGTGTGATTTGGAAAGGATTATTTGGATTGACAATTATTTCCAATGGGAATTATTGTTTTGATTTTAGTACAATTTGGTCAAATCACAAAATCAAGTAAACCAAGTTTCCCTTCCCACCATGTCATCATTCTCTTCAAATTCATCACGTCCTCCTCGAATGTCATTTTTAAATTTTTTCCAAATTCACCCCAACTAAGATACCATGGAGCATCCCTTTTGTTACTTCATGTTTTTTTAAGATCAATCTTTGTTCTGTGTGTGGGGGTTTTTTATTCAAGGATCCTCATGTTTACATAATCAACAAATTCACATCTCATAATACTTTTGCTTGTGTAATTACTCCAAATTTCCCATGTAAATATTTAGATTGGAGTTTATATTTGAGATCATCTATTTCTCTGAACTGATGCTTAATTTTTAATCCGTTTAATCTGTGCTCAGGACATCGGACTAGAGCATAGGTGTCAAACTCAGGTCCCGGTGGGCCGCTGTCCTGCATGTTTTCCAAGTCTCCCTGTTGCAACACACCTGATTCAAATGAGCAGGTTCAATGTCAGGCTTCCGCAGAGCTTGCTGATGATCTGCTCATTTGAATCAGGTGTGTTGCAACAGGGAGACTTGGAAAACATGCAGGGCAGCGGCCCTCCAGGACCTGAGTTTGACACCTATGGACTACTAGAGCAAAGCTTCACCTTCCAACAGGCCAACGACCACAAGCACACAGGCAAGACAACCAAGGAGTGGCTTCAGGACAACTCTGTGAAATGTCCTCGAGTGGCCCAGCAAGAGCCCAGACTTGAATCTGATCGAACATCTCTGGAGAGATCTGAAAATGGCTGTGCACTGACATTCCCCATCCATCCTGATGGATTATAAGAGGTGCTGCAAAAAGGACTTGGCGAGACATCCAAAAGATAATCATGCCAAGTTTGTGGCATAATATTCAAAAAGACTTGAGGCTGTAATTACTCCCAAATATGCTGTAACAAAGTATTGAGCAAAGGCTGTGAATACTTTTTGACAGACTGTCTTGGTGCCAAATTTTCACATTGATGTATTGGGGTGCTGTGTCTAGAATTTTAAGGGGGCGGGGGGAATAATTTATTCAATTTTTGGGTTTGTGGCTGTAACACAATAAATATGGATAAACTTAATGCTGTGAATACTTTCGAGATGCACTGTTCCCATTCTTTTTCGTTCATTTTCAATGTTCTGATTCAATGTACGATTTGATCTGCATCCAAACCTGCACGTTTGCACACCATCAAGGGATCTGTGTGCAATCCATTGACGATCCGATCCAGTCATCAAATTATGATGTGGATAGCAAATGCAAGTAGATCGTCTCGAAGTGCACGAGACGAGTGCAGCACAATACATCCCATGATGCACTGCGGCGGAACTGCAACTGCATCCTGGGTTCAAAGTTGAAGTTGAATACAGTACACGCGTGATAGTTAACAGCGACTTCTTGTAGTTGTTGTCCAGGTCTAATCATTATGCCAGAAGACGTGCATTTACTCGTCTGTTTACCGTTTTCTGTTGTGAGGAGAACATGTCTGTGAACACGTTGCATCACGAGCTGATCGTGCTCATTTATCGCTATTTAAAGGAGAATGGCTTCCACTCGGCTGCAGAGGAGCTCCTGAGGCACAGCCCACAGGTACACACACACACACACACCATCAAGCAAAATATAGTATCTCAGTGTGTGTGGAACGTGTTCCTTGGAAATCGTTTTTTTTATTTCCTCTTTGCAGGAGCAGCGAGTAACGTTTGAATGTTATCTGTACCTGTCTTCCTTTATTTATTTATCTGACGACTTTTTACTTTTACTCCTGCCGTTTTAAAAGGAGGCAACTGTGCTTTCTACTACTTTGTCAAAAATAGCTTTCTTGTAGGTACATTTTCATTTCCTCGCTTACGATCTAAATGTTTTGAGTTCTTATAAAATGAAAAAAAAAACATGGGCGGCGGCCGACTGTTGAGCACATCTGCCTCACAGTGCCGAGGTGCAGGGTTTGATTCCAGACCCCGGACTTCCTGTGTGGGTTTGCATGTTCTCCTCTCCCCTTGCCTGCTTGGGTGTTCCCTCGTTACCTGCCACATTTGCTAATTGAGCATTTTTTGTTCCTCAGTGTGAACTATGAATTGAATATGTATAATAAGAGGCGTGTCTACTGTATATGGTATACCTTTGTCGCGAAAGTAATGGAAAGTGAGTATTAAATCATAAGTAAAGGGTGTACACTCCATTTAAAATACAAATTAAAAAGCAAATAGTGTGCACTCAATTTGAAATACAAATTTGATGCCAGCCAAACTTACACTTGTACACACTGCCGCAAAAGTACTCATCGGTCACAGCGGCTCCTCTTGTCTGGTTGAGAGGGAAGAATGTCATCTGTGCTGTATGATGCACATACAGCGCATTTGACAAAGTTGTACTTGACTATATCTAACTAGAAGTAAAGATGTGTGTGTAAGAATTAAAAATGACTGGTTTAAGGAAAAATTAAAGGGAAAAAAGAGACAAACGTGGTTCCATACTTTTTTTTTTATTCATTGGTTTACCCTTTGAGGCATTTGAGAACAGTTTCTTATTTCTAATTCTGATATAGCTGCAGACAACTGCATAAAACAAAGCAAAATAGCTTATGTGCCATAGCTTTGTGAACTGACTAACAAAACATGTAAAATTAACTAATAATAAAACTGAAAAATAGTTGAAAGGCTTGTGTTTCTTAAGTTTGAACCAGACAGTACATGCGCCACAAATCATTCTTGGAGCTGACAACATCAAACAATACTCTTAAATAAGGTACTTGGTTTTTCTTGCTTCCCTGAATCTTTTGTCATTGTCTTTAACGTTCCCTGACTAAGTTCTGCTGTCCTTGTTTTTCTTAGTTTTTATGTCCTCAAGATCTAAATCAGTTGCTGAATATCTCAACTGCAGTTAATTTTACCTCTCTATATATGTTCTCTCATCATCTGCGGAGGTTGGAAAAAACGGTTTTGATGTGTTTGTGTGGTGTTACATTCCACCACTGCAACAGAGGTCACCATGTGCACATGAAAATATGATCTTATGCATTTGAAAATGTGTACACAAAACTCTTGAAATAACTGATGGCCCCAAAGGTGACATACAGGTTAAGAAATGTGTGTACACAGTTTTGTGGATATTCATGGAAGTGACTAATTTGACTGTATGCGCCCCCAAAATTTTTTTTTTTAAACATGGGAGTCAAAACAGTCTTTAACTATTACAGGAATTTGTGGTGGGTGCGACAGGTATATCTTCATCGTTAGTGGAAATCTACAGTTCCTGGTTAAAGTGAGTACATTATGGAAACCAAGCACATTTATATTTTGTTAACAAATGCTTTTGTGAATATTAATTTTCAATTCCTGTCAGGCACTCAAAGAACAAGTACTCAAGTTCTAATGGAGGAGGATCAATTCAAATTAAAGGTATGATTAAAGAACATTAACACTAAAAGGGAACTCAAGTCAAAACGGTTCTTTGCAATACTACTAAGTGCCACCACCAAGGTTATTTTAATTAACAAAAACTAACGAAGAGGCAGCCCAGTGGTCGACAGTGCAAAAAATAATTTTGCAAACAAAATTAAATACAGTCAAACCTCGGTTTTCGTACTTAATCCGTTCCAGAAGACTGTTCGGAAACCGAAACCATTTTTCCCATTGAAATCAATGTAAAATGTTTTGATCCGTTCCAAGTCAAGAAAACAACTTTTTAAAACCACTTATTTTTACAACTTCACACCATAAACTGTAAAAATGTCATGGGAGATTACCAATTTTAACATTAACATAGTAACATAAAAATTGAAGGAACATCTCTCTCTCTATCTGTCGTGGGGCGTGCGCCTCTCCCAGCTGTCAGCAGGCAGTAGGCGGGGCATTTCGGCATCCCGAACTCCTTCGCCAACACAGACACACGCACACCTGACTCATATTTTGCGATTAAATCCTTCTTAAATTCTATAGTTTTGCGCCCTATTTTCCTCTTTTCTTCACCAGGTTCACCACTTCCACTTGCTTTCTTTGGTGCCATGATTAGGGGCTGATACACGATGCAAAAATAACAGTCCAATATAACGTATTTCTCACCAAACACGTCTGCTTTTTTTAAAAAAAATTCTTCATCAAACAATGCAAACTCGTCTGCTCACAAGCTGTTTCTGTACGGTTATTGCATAATAATGAGACACCGGACACCAGAGTGTTCATTATGTGCCGCTGCATTGAAATGTAAACAAACGCGCGCCCCCACCCCCTCCCCTGTGCTGCCAGGGCAAACCATTATGAAAAGAGGGGGATTTCACTCGCGCTAACAGAAGCGTCTCACCAAACACGTCTGCTTTTTTTTTATTGAACAATACAAAAACGTCTGCTCACAATGGTCGCTTCCTGTGTAGCGACGCGACACGAGGGAGCGCGGCGACAGGAGGGAGCGTCACTTCACTCCTCTTGGCTTTGCTACCTCCTCTCGGCTTCGCTACCTCGCGAAGCTACACGAGGTAGCGTTGCTACACGAGCTAGCGAAGCCGAGAGGAGTGAAGTGACGCATTCAAGTGCGCTCAGTTAGTTCGAGAACCGAAATTAGTTCGTCATCCGAGGCATAAAAAACTCGAAATTTTAGTTCGAAACCCGAATTGTACGAGAACCGAGACGTCCGAAAACCGAGGTTTGACTGTAAATGCTTTTCAAAAACTGAAATTACATTTTAGGTTTATTAAACTAACTAAGCAAAAATCTCCTTTGTTTATGTCTTTAGGAATTAGCTTAATACAAGTTTTTGGTCTTGATTTTAAATGCATTTATTTTTATATTACTGCACAGCCATGAGCCAGAAGACGAGAAGGTCTAACGGTGTTCTGGAAGTTTTATTCCTCCTAACGTGTGTCACACAGAAGCCATGTCATCAAACATCAGCCAATATAAAAAAGTCACCAGATGATATCGCTCCCAGGAGAAAAGGTTGCGTCTGGTTTTGGCTCGAGTGGCTCCCATGCTTTTGTCATTTAACTCAGTGCAAAATGCTAGGCAAGAAGTACTTTCTTTTTTTTTCCAAGTATTTTTTTAAAAAAAAACACACACATAGTACAGGTATACACAAAATAGTACACTGTACCACAGAGTCAAGTAATTCTCAACAAGAATTGAAGCCGCAAATCCATTTTAGAAGTTGGCACCTTGGCAAACAATACATCCTATAGCTTTATTTACAAAGTAATTAGGATGCATGCATGCATCTAACTTTAGAAGCTATATTATGCATTGCACTCATTTTAATTTAAAGTCTGTAGACTGTACCGTGTATTATGAAAAATGTTTAAATATGTTTTAATATTTACCACACAATATTTAATGTGGTGTTTTTTTCCACAAAACTATAGGAACCTCGGCACCCACTAATTAAGACACATCATTCAGATTAATATTGTGTTTGTTTAGTAAAAATTAAGCAGATTTTACCCCCCCCCCTCCAATCATTTCCCTCATTTACTATGGTCAGATGATACAGGTTTGACAGATGTGATGAAAAGGGACTTTTTTTTTCTCTTTCTCTCTTCTCAAGCTCTTTAAGTAAACATCCAGGTCAGCTGTAAAGGTGGTGGTCTGCACCTGATGGCAGAGGTACAGTCAGCACTATTGCTGTGTACATCAGGGATGCACACCACTACCACTTTTTCAGCAGTCTTCCCCATGTTTCTGAAGCCTACCAAACCAGCCTGAGACTATTTAAAGGCT
Organism: Hippocampus abdominalis; assembly: GCA_018466805.1. Taxonomy (NCBI): domain Eukaryota; kingdom Metazoa; phylum Chordata; class Actinopteri; order Syngnathiformes; family Syngnathidae; genus Hippocampus; species Hippocampus abdominalis. The sequence continues at coordinate 11,361,568 of CM031695.1, read as the reverse complement.
CAGGAAAACGTCTGCAGGTGTTTTGCATTGATTAGCTGCTAAATTTGGGACAAAAAGAGCCGACTGTTGACATTTGTGGAACGTTTTTGTTTGTGCGTCTTTCTGCAGCATAAAACTGACAGGACAACTGAAGTGATCTTTTATTACACCGTTGCTTACCTTTCTGTACTTACCTTACCGCGTCGCCTGACCTAAGTGAAAGTTACCATCTGTGTTTTGGAGCATAAATTGCGGTCTGCTCACAATGTGTTGTTATTCGTTATGATCCTGTACCTTAAACTCCTACAACATGGCGTCCACACAAAAAATGCATCCCTTGCAAAAATTAGGGTCTTAGGAGGTTAAAGTCTTTCCAAATGGCTGATGTGGCTCTTACCTGGAAGCTATTTATCATGCTGGTGAAGTGGTATTGGCGTTAAAGCATGGAAACTTTTTTTCAGTATGAGAAGAGGTATATAGTGTACATAATGATGAAGATAATTGCTTTGTGTATTGTTGTACTACTAAATTCTTCTTTGGGTCCTGATAACCCAGCTGCTTCCAAAAAGGACAAATCTGCAAAGAAAACACAAAAACAAAAGGTGAGTTTCCACCTCTCTCTTGAAAAATACTAACTGCTTACTAAACTACTAGACCAGAGTGATTAGGATTTGTATTTACAGTTGGTAATACCAAAAGAGGAGAAGAATGATGGCAACTTGTCCCAAACCATCACACGGGCAAAGTTGAAGAAACAACAAAATGCTGTGGCTGCTGGTGAAAGTGATTCTGATTCTGACTCCGACAGCAGTTTGGATGTTGACAAATGGAAGAAAATGTTGGTACAAATGACAGGTAGGTGTGTCACCGCCTTCATTGTTCATGTCTTGTGACCTGTTGTAATTGTCATATGCTTGTGCAGGAGTTTTTTTGCCTAACTCAAACTATCCTCAAATTGAGGATAGTTCGAGCGTGGGTTTTTTTCTCCCCCTCTCCCTCCCTTGTGGTTTCTTCCGACTTCCGGGGTTGAGTGAACGCTAGCGCGTTTGGCTGCCATTGCTCAACCCGTATTGTTTTATTGTTTTTGTTCCTGATTGTAAAGTGTCCTTGGGTGTCTTGAAAGGCGCTTATAAATAAAATGTATTATTATTATTATTATTATTATGTGTATGCTTACAGGTACTGTATGTGTTGTACAAGAGACAACATTTTTGGGTGTGTGACGTAACCCACTTCAGTCTGTAATGTTTCTCCCAATCAATTACCCTCACAATGGTCAAGAAAGACAAAAGTTACGTGATTGCCCTGTGATGCACATTGAACCCTTAAAAAAAGCATGCATGCCATACGTAGTTTAGTTTCACTTGCATGGTGACTAAATCAAACCTTATACCCCGCTCAAAAAACCCAGACAACTTCACTGTAAAAACAATAAGTGACTGAACAAGAAAATTTGCAACCACATGTCAGAAGATCCCTCGAAAGTCAAATTGGAATGGATCACAAATCTTTCTATTTGTCTGCATTCGCCTTACTTTATGAAAATGTTCATAAATGAACAGTTCATTATGACAAGGAAGAAGTGTGTGAAACTGTTTGGCCTTACATCATAGGTGTCAAACTCAGCTCCTGGAGGGCCGCTGTCCCGCATGTTTTCAAAGTCGCCCTGTAGCAACACACCTGATTCAAATGATCAGATCATCAGCAAGCTCTGCGGAAGCCTGACATTGGACCTGCTCATTTGAATCAGGTGTGCTGCAACAGGGAGACTTGGAAAACATGCAGGACAGCGGCCCACCAGGACCTGAGTTTGACACCTATGCCTTACATGAATGGGGGACGCTGTTAAAAATAGGATTCTTTTCCATTTTAGGTTAACGGTTAATCTGCAAGAATCAAAACAAGGGCACGGAAAATCCTACTGGATCCACCGCACCCTGCCCACCACCTTTTCCAGCTACTCCCCTCAGGCAGGCGCTTCCGATCCATGCGCACCAAATCCAGCAGACACTTACACAGCTTACACAGCTTCTTCCCTCTAGCCATTAACTCCCTAAACAGTCACTGATTTATACTTGGTTCAATGATTTTCTGCACCAACTGTTATAGTATTGTATTCTACCACTGATCATTTTAGCTCTGCTTAATACTTTGCACTTTGTCTCACAGTTGTCACTGGGTGGTACTACCGCACTACGGTTCACTACATTACGAAATGTCTTTTCATACTATTTGTCATGTCCTTGTTTACGATGATACTAATGCAGCGTGTTATACCGGAGTCAAATTCCTTGTGTGTTCTACATACTTGGCCAATAAAGATGATTCTGATTCTGATTCTGATATTCTGGAGAATGATCAGCCACTCTTTAATAGTTTGCTTACCTCATTAGATATTTCTCACCATGCAAAATTAACAGTCATACCTCGGTTTTCGACCATAATCCGTTCCAGAAGGCTGTTCGAAAAACGAAACCACATTCTTTAAAAAAAAATCTTTATTGAACACGTCTGCTCACAATGGAACACTGCACGAGGAAGTGTCACTTCATTGTGTAAGGAAGGCAAGAGGAGTCAAGTGGCGCATTCAAGTGCGCTCAGTTTGGTCGAGAAATGATTTTCGGTCGTAATCGGAGCCATAAAAAACTCAAAATTTTTGGTCGAAAACCGATTTGGTCGAGAACAGAGACGTTCGAAAACTGAGGTTTGACTGTACTTGTTGCAAAAATATGAACTGATGCATTATAGTCACTGCCAAGGGTGCTAGTTTTTCTTCTTTCTTTTTTTAAGACATACTTCTCTTGTCCACAGAGTTTGACGTCGCCAAGATGGATAGCATCAATGCCCTGGACTCAGCTACACCCAAACCTGTGAAAAAGAAGCCCAGGAAAAGTCAAGCAAAGCCTACTGCAAAAAAGAGTGACATCTTGGCGAAAGCAGTGGCGGAGAAACAAGCAAAGTCAAGTACCCCCAAAAAGACTACTCAAAGAACCGGCTCTGCACCTGAGACGCCCTTGGCCACTTTGAATGGCACGCAACATTTGATATCGTCCGATGAAGGGAGAACATCAGCATCCAAAGAGACAAAAAAGAAGGAAAAGAAAAAAGTTAGAACTCCCGTTGTGGAAAAGGCTAAAGCTCTAAAGCCCCAACACAAGAAGAAAAAGGACAGTTCTGAAAGCGAAGTGGGAGAGACTACACGGGAAAACACCAGCGAGGCAAAAGATATGAATCCGGAATGTATGGGAACACCTGTGGAGGATATAGCAAACGGCAGTACTCAATCCCAAGATGAACTGATAGCGCCGGTCAACACAACTGGGAGTGCTGAAGAAGTAAAAAGAAAAGAAAAGAAAGCCAAGAAAAGGGAGAAGGGGGCTGCTGATATTTCCGCGGCCCTCGGAAAAGACAAGAAATCAAAGAAGAGAGACAGTAATAAAGAGAGAATTTCTGAGATTGGTGACAGTGTGAAGGGTGACAAGCATGTGTCTCAACAGGAAAATCCAGGCCAGATGGATGACGGCGAGGAAGCGAGGGAGAACGCCGAGATGGCACTTTGCATGGACACTCCTAGTGCAGATGTGAAAGAAGAGAAATCAAAGGAGAGAAAAAGAGAGAGTCTTCTTGTGGAGGGAACTCCTCAGCTAGTCGATACCGGAACAAAAAGGAAGCGGAAAAAAGACCAAGCTAATCCTGATGATCAGCAAATAGTTAAAGATGAAAACACGAGCGTTAATGTCGAGTCGGTAACCGAGCCAAATACAGAAGTTAAGAAGAACAAGAAAAGAAAACTTTGCTCAATTGACCCAGTGACGCTATTTGCCCTGGAGACGCCTAGTCCTCCATCACAGACAAAAAAAAGTAAGTTTGACTGAATCGAGAAACCTACTGTTGCTAAGTGCAGTGTGATAGGGCCTTTACTGTGTTACAAGGTTTGTTTTGTCACTTTCTTACTGCAGAGAAAAGCAAAGTGGATTCAGATGAATCCTCAGCAACACCAACAACCGCATCAACAGCCATGTGACAAGCACAAGAGAGGAGGACCGTGGACTGATAAAATCCCATTTTATTTCTTTTGTATAAGAAAAATTGTTCTTTTTTTTTAACCCCCTCCCCCCTTTTTTTCTTATTTTAATATGATCATCTACTAAATAGCCTATAGTACCCATATTTGTTTGTAACGGATTCCTGAAAGACAGGCAAATTGTTCCCCAAATTCGAGTCAAGGATAAAGGATTTTTCATTTAGGCACAGAACATTCTTTAAAAAGTCCAAACATGTCCATAAAGTCCTACTAGACAGCAATTATGATTGCATCAGGGAATGACATATGTTTGGTTGGTTGGTTGTTTGTTTGTTTGTTTTTTAATCTAAAATAAGAAAACCTTTGTCTGCAATGGAGAAATTCACATACATTACTCAGCTGTTTTGTTTTTTAACAAGCAGATAAATATTGCATACTTTGGTATTGTTTTATTCCATGACATATTTGTACATTATGCTTTTATATCAAATTAAACTTTCTTTTTTATAAACCTGCTGGTCTGATTGAAAATTGTGTGACGTGAGTCTGGCTGCGTTCCGAATCTCTCATGTTAGAAAGGTTTCAGGACTAGTGTCACAAAAGATTATTATACTGTATATAGTGTTTTAAATCCAAACTGTTTACTGAAGTAATCACCCTGGACTCTCTCACCTATGTCAGCCTTCTCTCCTGAGAGGCTCCGCAACTCTTGTCCCAGTCAACTTGATGGTGTCCATGTATTCAAAACAGGTCCCCTTTATCACCTCCTCTAGACTGGGAAAGAGTGTGTGTGGGGGGGCACTTTTAGATTCCATTTTTAAATTAACATTGTAAAAATCCTCAGAAATTCAGATTCCAAACATTAAATATTCCCCAATTTATGTAGTCCTCCATGAAAGCAGACTGATTATCTGTGTTTTGAATCAATACACAGTAAAACATTTGATTTGATTTTGGAATACAATGATCAATATTTTTGCCCATTTTCCGACATATGACGGACCAAACCAGTAACTGAATCATGGTTGTGCTTTTTCTGACTCTCAATTTGAAATTATGTCCCGAATTTGAATAAAGGATGCAAATTTGAATTTTTTAAATCTGATTCGTCAATTGATAGTCATAGACGGCACTTTATTAATTGGATTTTGTGATTAAACTGCTGCGGCCCGGTAGTCCAGTGGTTAGCACGTCGGCTTCACAGTGCTGAGGTACCGGGTTCAAATCCAGCTTCGGCCTCCCTGTGTGGAGTTTGCATGTTCTCCCCGGGCCTGCGTGGGTTTTCTCCGGGTGCTCCGGTTTCCGCCCACATTCCAAAAACATGCATGGCAGGCTCGTTGGGCACTCTAAATTGTCCCTAGGTGTGAGTGTGGCGTGGATGGTTGTTCGTCTCTGTGTGCCCTGCGATTGGCTGGCAACCAATTCAGGGTGTCCCCCGCCTACTGCCCGAAGACAGCTGGGATAGGCTCCGGCACCCCCCGCGACCCTAGTGAGGATAAAGCGGTTCGGAAAATGGATGGATGGATGGATTAAACTGCTATCTACTAACGTTCTAATGATTTTTTAATGGCAGTTTTGCATTGTAAACTGGTTCTGGAGGTCTCAAGAAAAACTTTTCAATCTTTGGTCTCCGTCCCTTCACGGGTGCCAAAGAAGTACAGCGCAGAATCTTCCGTTCACCAATAGATGGCGGTGTTGTACCAAATAGCTAGCTGCCAACCGAACATCCAATAAATCCCAGTAGAAGAAGAACTCATGATGTTTTCATTTGCTGGCCACAAAACCAACTTCTGTCATGTCAACCTGCATTTTGAATTAAAGGTTGGGCTTTTTCAAAAATCAAGATAATGTGGAGGTTAAGTAGAATCCGACATAAAGCTGGCCGAGCAGGCTACAGCCTTGAGGAGTTACGGGTAAAGAGGCGAGAGCACGAAAAAGGTAAAACCTTTTTTTGCATGTATGTGTGTGTTCTTTGACGTCATTTAACGAATGAATGTAAAATTGGGAATATATATTATCAAACGCGTTCATCTTGTCAATGTGATCAGAGTGAGTTGTGTTTCTGATTATTATTTTTTTTTTCGCCATCGCGTCTAGACAAAGTGGTTGTTGTAGTTGTTTTTTTTAACTCTTTTACAGTGCAGTTCCATAACACAGCAAAATACGTCCATAATGACCAATTACACCTCTCTAATTGGATTGGTCAAAAGTAGGCATTCATTTTCTGACTAAGTGGTGTTGCCAGGGACTTAAATTCAAGGATTTAGATCATACAAGCTACGTTGACCTTATATGTAAATGTAAAAGTTGTGCATCCCTGACTTTGTCAATAAGGACAGAGAATTGCCGTACCGTATTAATCTTTTGTTACATGAATACATCCCTTATATTGTCTGCCACTGTGTAGTTTACACTCACATGAAGTCTATTTCTGGGTTCACAGAGCTTCTCTGATATACATTTGTCAATAGCTTGAGGGGCATATTGACAAAAGCTGCTGTCATTTGGGTGAAATTTGATTTTTGGTCCCGTAGCCCTTCGCCAGGCTCGCCGAGACAAACAATTGGTGAGCAGGAGACTCCTACTGAATGAAGATGAGGGGCAGCAAGAAGCCATCATGCGCACTTGTTCAGATGAAAATGTGAGTAACAGCTACATATTTAGATCAATTCATGTGAAATGAAAACAAACCCCCCCCAAAAAAAAGATGTCTTCTGTACGCAGGATATAGTCAGTTTGTTCCACAATCTTCAGCACAGCGGTCCAGAGAGGGAAGTCCACCTTAAAACCTTGAGTAAATCTCTACGTGACCTGTCGGCTCAGCTTATCTTCATCAAGTAAGCCAGGGAGGCTCCCTTCTATTTTTCTGGATGTGGCCTTTTGTGGAAAAAAGGCTTGAACAGCTCTGGTTACTCTTTCTTGTGCATCACTCCCCATGCATTCTGTCTAGGCAAGAGAACAGTATCCACATGCTGGTTGGCCTCCTCACCGGCCCCAACACTCAGTGCCGCCTGCAATCTGTCCGCTGTCTCCACGAGCTGTCTCACTCTCCTCACCCCAGCGTGGCCACAGCCTGTCTGCCTGCCACACCCTACCTCCTCACCTATCTCTCTGGGCAAAGCACCAGATTCACGGTCAGTAAACCTTTCTCCCCACTCCCAGTTTCATAAGACGGAACCATTCAGCTTTATGTTTTTGTGTATTCACAAAGGAGTTATGTCTCTACACGCTTGGGAACCTGTGTCCGGATAGTGATGTCGTGAGAGAGAAACTTCTGGCTCAGGGAATTATACCAGCACTTGCCTGCTGTATCGAGGTACAAAATTCACTGTCATAAATACTTTAATTGAACACCATAAAAACGTGCCTGAAACCGTAAATTGTAATTATAATGCATGTGTCCAGAACCAGAGGCATAACATGGCAGTGATGGAAGCTGTGGGTTTTACCCTTTCACAGCTTCTCCAAACCAAAGACGCATCAGAGAAAATTATCCCGTAAGCACCTCAACTACCACACGTATGCATGGTGATACAAGTGGGTAAACTGTTATTATTATTAGGATTATTAGTAGTAGTAGTAGTATTAATGTTATTTTGTTAGTGAGGATGGTAATGATGACGGTGATATGATAATACTGTATCAATAATATCGACAAGTTAACTGATGTCGATAATAAGCGTTGAGTAAAATGTCACATCGACTTCAGTGATGCAACAGATATTTATTTTGTGGAAGATGCCTCTCAAAAAAATCCATCGCAGGCCACTTTGGGGTTTACTTTTGCTGCTTTTTTTGCTCTTGTGTATCATTTACTTATTCACATTGCAATTGTCAGCGTTGCACAGCCTGTTGTTTTTTTTGTGAGATTCTCCACATTTCTGCATTACTTTTTGGGTGTCAAACACTGGAGGGTCCACTGTTGTTGCCTCATGGTCTCTCTCACATTTTACAGGTTGGTTCTGGCCACTAGTTTACCCTCACACCTATTAGCAGTGCTGACACCTGACCAGAATTTTGCCCTGGGCCCCGCCATTGAGTGTGCATGGTGTCTGCACTACCTCACGTGCAGGTGAGTGCTGTTGTCTTATCTCAGCATGTATGTCAATCAACACTAATTTATTTAAGTGTGAATAAAGACGTGACTCTTCTCTGTTCTCTGCTATCTTTTCTGCAAAGTGGGGAGGATAACCAAGCTCTGTTGGCCTGTGGGGCTCTGTTGCAGTGCAGTATGCTGTTAGTGTCGCTGGGTGGCGCTGTCGCTCAAGGAAACAAAGCGGAGGGAGTTGAACTGGTGAGGAAATGTTTGCATATTGTCGGCCACATATCATCGTTGCCGAAGTCATTATTCGATATTTTGGCGAAAATAAAAAAAGATATGCAATTTTCAGAACATACATTAGTATTTTTTATTGGGCCTTTTTGCTTTCACTTACCTGTTCATCCATGAAGTTTTTGTTCAAGGTCAGGCATGAAGGAAACTTGGCCACCCATCTTTTGAGTAATACTGCGGGCTGAAACTATTTCAAGCATGCTTTTAGCAGTTATTTTTTGCACGCAACCCACCCAAGTTCATAGTTAGGCCCATTGCAATGCCCTTAACTACGGAAATGCTTTTGTTTGGCAGCGAGTGACGTCATTTACAGATTGCAGCGTTGCCAGTCAGCCATTGTACTGTAATGCATTGCTAATTGTCTCATTAACTGCTCTTTGCCATTGTTATCGAGTTATTCGGCGAAAAGCCTCAGCGCTGTGTGGAAATGCACTGTTCACATTCAGGCAAACAATTGTTTGAGTGCCCAAAAGGAATGGGGCATGTACATGGACCAGACAATTGGAACAATACAGTTTCACACTGGCAAAGCGAATGAACTTCACACCAGTCTCGACGAGCGTTCTTTGTTACAAGCACTTCGAAGACCTCTGTTTTATCAACCAAATTTGCAAAAAAGGTAGGCGTGCTAATCAATGAATAACTCTCGCTGTTGTTCATGAAAACATTTGATTCAAAGTACAGTATTATATATATACTGTACATGGATGCAATCCTGTACGACAACATTCAAACTATATGAGTACATGGATGGAATCCTCTGTCATAGTTTACACCTAACCGCAGCCTATATAGTTTACTGTTTTTCCAATCCCGGTGGGTCTCGTCTCCATTCCATCTTCAGCCGTTCAGGCACAACATTCTCCACATCCTGAGTATCTGGCTCATTCATATATGATCTAACATAGATGTTGCCAACAACCTCCAATTTCTCAAACACCTCGATCCCCTCTGATAAGTTTGAAACGTCGCTTTCCGAATCGATTTCCATAGTGAGTCCTGCTATTGCCGTCTTGCAGTGATGTCACACTTCTGCGTTTGACGCTCGTCAGTATCTCATTCCATGAAAACAATGACTTTGTCAAATTTACAAAATACAAATTTTTTCCATGCTTTATTTAATGTATTTTGTTTAATTACTGTACTTTATTTGTGACATAAACATATTTCATTTGGGATTTTCTAAAATTAGGGTTAGGGTTATTTAAATGATCAATTGAACAAATACTAAATTTAAAATATTTTGCCTTTACAAATGTAAAAATGCTCACTTTTGTGTTGCCGAGTACAGTACACCATTTTTTTTTATTTTTAGTGTACCAAAGTTGATGGCACATTATTTATTTATTTATTGATTGATGTATTTATTTATGGCCATGTTCACCCCCTCAGCTCGTGTGCCCTCTGCTGAGGTGCGTTGGGAACCTCCTGTCCTGCACACCAGATGTCTCAGACGCTTGTTTGAGTGACGGCGGGCTCACGGTCGCTCTCTGTGCTTTGCTTCAAGCTTATGTCCAGACTCAGCCCTCTTTGGCCAGAGAGAGTGCCTGGGTCCTCAACAATCTCACAGGTGGTTCTTCATTCTAAACATATTTCAATCCATTTTATTTCAACAAAGTATAACAACTCACAAGACCCGCAGTGCATTACCTGATGGGCAGCACTTTAAGTAACTGTAGACATTGACAGTGGATAACAAGTCCACGAGCCCCCGGCACAAATGCTTGGTTTTGTGATTTTGACAAATTTGATCAAGACAGTTATAAGAGGAATTGCAAACTTGTGCAACCAGATATCGGTTTAGTTTTTTGTTTTTGTATTATAAATGTTGTATTGAGGCAACTAGTCTCTTTTTGTTTGCTGGAGATGTTTCACCTTTTATCCAGTTCTAAATGTTGATTTATTTCAGTATTTTGGGCTCTTTGAAATTAATCAGAATGAATAGATTTTGTTGAAGGTCATTAAAAACAGAATTAAATGATGGCAGTCAAATTCTTTGTCAAATATTAAGGGTGGGACAAATATTGACATTATCAATTTGAATACCATTACATCGAATAGTAGCTTATAAATATTTTTTTGGTTTTGTTTTAAGGAAAATTCAACCAAACTGATTTTAAAGTGGAAAATTGCAGAGCACTGAAATGGCATGATCTTTCTAGAAAATATCACTTTGCTAATTACAACTGTAAGGATTACCCATTACTCTGTTGGCTCTGAAACATTTTAAATATTAAATGAACATGTGATGTTAAGTGATTATCGAGATATGAGATTGTCTCTCATCGAGAGAAATGTTTCTTTTTTTATTTTTCTTTGTGAATGTTTCTCAAGTTACAGTTAGGTAATGTCATGCGCATATTCAGTTACTGTTACGATTAGGTACTTTTCTGCATTGTCAAGGGCTGTATAATATTATAATTCCTCTGGGGGTTTCTGTTATGTTAACCAGCTCGATCCAGTCTATTTTGTTCGGCCTTGATAACGCTCAACTTGGTCCCGAATTTGATCCAACTTCTTCCATTCTCTCAAGGCATCAACACAATGGTCTGTACGATCGCACAAGTTAAATTTGAAGTTATTTTTTTTATCATTGTAACTTCTTATATCTTAACAATGTTGGGCTCCATCTCCCCGCCATCTCGCATTCAGATCCTGAGAGTTTTAGCAAACGTGGCCCACAAGAAGGAGTTCTGCGTCCAGTTGGCTGAGTTCGGATTGCTATCTTCCCTCTGTGCCACACTTAAAATGGCAGAGCAAGCGGTGGTGACCTTGAGTCTCGACATCCTTTTCATGCTCTTCGCTAGTGGTTCTCAAGTAAGTCAAATGCTTCATTTTGACCCACTTTCATCAAATCATCTCCATTTCTCATCAGAGCTGCCTTATATTCTTCCTCAGGTGGTTGAGGACTTTGCGAGGGAAGGTGGCATTTCACTTCTTGAAACTTTTCAATACTACAGCGAAGAAGATGTGAGGCGAAAAGCAGTATACCTCCTGGAAGGCCATGTTCTTTCTTCCTCCTCACAGTGCGCTGTAAATACTCCCCAATGTTATTTATCAAGTGTCTTCTAACTAGGAATTTAAAAGTAAAGCTCTGTTGTGTGTTGCAGGTCAGGTGCATCCCTTCTTCTTGACGGCAAGTCAAATGTGGGCCGTGCAACATTAAATACAAACCCATCCAAGACCCATCTGAGAAAGAAGATGTACTCATCACATTTTTAAAAAGGCAGACAGTTTTTAAATGTGTATTCATCATTGATTCTGTATGATTTGATTGTAAATGTGATCACTCTGGAGAATTAAGTGACATTTTTTTCCTGCACGCTAAAGGGTATGATAATACAACAAATGTATGCCAACCGCCAAAAGAAAGTACTGTATATTGTATTTCCTCATTGTCTATACAGTGCCCTTGGGTGGCATGAAAGGCGTTTTTAAATAAAATGAATTATTATTAAAATAAGTAATAAAAGAAGTTGTCATGGCAACTAATGTGCGATGTATTTTGTCTGCCTCTCACCAGCTGGCTTACTAGTTTAGTATGCGTCATCCACCCCATCAAAGATTTATTTACATCAACAAAAGTTGCAACCTACCTTTGGCCACAATGCAACGTGGTATTTTATTAAACTGAAAAGAAAAACCTTTTCCGTTTTGAGAGAAGCACATGTTTTGATTCCAATCGGTACTTGTTAGGTCCCCTCAACACAATTAGGGAACGGCAACTTTGGATTCAAGTACGAGTTGGAGTTTGACATTTTTGGGGGAATCCACAGCAATCACAGGATTGGAATGGTATGGGATAAAAAGTTCACAGGAGCAATTTGGAGTGTGATTATCCAGTAGGAAGGGGGCGGGGGGAACCTCTGACAGCTGCACTTTTTTTTTTTTTTATGTAGCGCACCTCCATTTTAGAAGTTGTTCCAAACGACAGTATCTTTTTTTTTAAGTGAGACTTATTGTCCCAAAAAATATTACCAATGTGCATGTCAAAAACATAAAACTGAGATAATAAACAGTCAATATATTTGTGTTATATCATCTGTAGCTGTTTTTCATGAAAGTAAACGAATCACTGATATTGAAACAAGCGTTGTTTTTAAAGTCTATTTTGACACCTATTTTAAATTAAACCAGATCGTATGAGTGCAACCTCTGAATTACATCATTTCAGTTGACAACATCATTCCCAAAACACAAAATCAGTATTCAAGAAAGTATATATAAAGTACTATACCGAACAGGTACGAGAAAGTATATATAAAGTACTATACCGAACAGGTACGTTAGACATCACAATTGCTGCACTAAGTACAACTTGCTTTAAATACCTTTTTTGAAGGTGTGAGACATACAAACGAATCCTGGTACCGATTAAACGAGGAAGTCAAAATCAAATCGAGACCCACTTGTTGAGCTGGGCTCAGTGCAGTTGCACACAGGTCTGAATTCAAACCACTGTCGACCCGCACCAAATACAGGATACAGTACAAGCGACTCTTTGGGGTTAACAAGCCCCCGAAGCCCGGCGTCGTGGGGAATATTAGACCGGAATGAATGTTGACATATGTGGTCTTTCGTTGAGCCGCATTACTGCCACTGTGTTGTGGGTCAAAGCACGCAGAGCACACGCTACTGCGGGTTACTGCACCCATTCGCCGACGCTGCTCAAAATTTGGAAAAAGAGTGTCGCAAAATGTGCATTGAATGAGCTGCTCTTGACACTCAAAATTATTTTGCACCACAAACATGCAGAGCAAAACTGCTACACGTAGGAATGTCATCCTGCGACATCCCAAGTGCTTATCTGCGGTCAAATCAGCCTCCACTCGCAAAATGGAAGTCAAGTGAGCCGCTGCTGCGATTGTAAATAACGGTAGTCTGCCACGAGCGAGCGGCGTTGGCCACCTTCAAAATAAAAGCTGTACTAATGCATAGAAGCCTGTTGTTTGGATTAAAATAAATAAATAAAAATATAAAATAAGTAATTTCTTGGCTGACGGGTAACGATACGTTCACCCAGGAAGAATAAGAACACTCAGAACAGTGCCAAGAAGCATTCTCAAGTGGCGGAAATAAAGTCAATCGTAATGCTAGATCAATTTCACCTGATATTTTTTAAAAATCATTAAAAAATGAATCTGAGTGATCCCGCAATCATACCAGGTTGTCGACAAACTGGTATCCAACCGCAGTACTGGGATTTCAAATTAAAATTGTATATTTTTATTTCATTTATTATTTATTTTGAAGGTGGCCAACACCGCTCGCTCGTGGCAGACTACCGTAATGCACAGTATTGACAATCGCAGTGGCAGCTCACTGGACTTCAATTTTGCGAATGGAGGCTGGCTTGACCGCAGTGGTGCTGAGCTCCAAGTCTCACATTTCTCTCACTCTTTACCCCACCCACAACATTGCTTAACAGTTATTTGTTGCACTTCTCTTTTCCTGTGAACAAGTACAGCGAGGTGGGTTGCTGCGTGTGTCTTTCACTGTTTTTTTTAAACATCAACATTTATATCAGGATATCTGATTTCATTCTCCAGTGCAAATCCCTCAAAAGGAGTGGTGAATTACAAGCAGTCCGGCCAATCACTTGGGGTGGAATAATAATAATAATAATAATAATACATTTTATTTGAAAGCGCTTTTCATCATACTCAAAGACGCTTTACATGAGCTTAAAACAGGATAAAAATGTGCATTTAAAAACAAGCATACATAATTTACAAAAACACATTTAGATGAACAAATGGCAAAAAATGGGTAAAAGAGATTAAGAGGTGTTAAAAGCATTGCGGAACAGGTGAGTTTTAAGAGATGATTTGAAGGATTGTAGGTCAGTACAGTTGCGGAGGTGTTGTGGTAGAGCGTTCCAGAGGGTGGGGGCGGCAACAGAGAAGGCTCGGTCCCCCCAGGTTTTGAGCTTGGTCACGGGGATGGCGAGGAGGTTTGTGTTTGAGGAGCGGAGGTTGCGGGAAGGAGTGTATTGGTAAAGAAGATCGGAAAGGTAGGAGGGGGCCTGCTTGTGAAGGGCTTTATAGGTGAGTAGGAGGAGTTTATATTGAATACGCTGGGGAACGGGGAGCCAGTGGAGGTTTTTAAGGACGGGGGTGATGTGATCACGAGTGCGGGTGTGGGTGAGTAGGCGGGCGGCAGCATTCTGGATGTACTGTAGTTTATTGAGGAGTTTGGAGGTTGTACCGTAGAGGATGCTATTGCAGTAGTCAAGGCGGGAGGTGATGAAGGCGTGGATGAGGGTTTGAGCAGCGTTGAAAGAAAGAGAGCGGCGGAGACGAGAAATGTTTTTGAGGTGGAAGAAAGCAGTTTTGGTGATTTGGGTGATGTGTTGGTCGAAAGAGAGGTTATTATCAAAAGGACACCAAGGTTGCGACAGTGAGAGGAGGGGAACAGGGTGCAGTTGTCAATAGTGAGGTTAAAGTTGGAGGCTGTTTGGGTGAGGGACCGAGGACCGATTATTAGCAGTTGAGATTTAGTGCAGTTAAGAGTGAGAAAGTTTGTTTGCATCCAGGATTTGATGTCTGAAAGACAGTTAGACAGGGTGGAGTGGGTTGTAGGGTAAATGATTTGGTGGATATGTACAATTGGATGTCATCAGCGTAGCAGTGGAACTGGAGACCATGATGGCGAATGATTTGGCCGATGGGTAGAAGGTAGAGAATGAAGAGAAGAGGACCAAGCACAGAACCCTGGGGACACCTTGGGACAGTGGGGCAGTGTAGGAAGAGCAGTTGTTGATGTGTATGAATTGTTTCCTGTCTGTGAGATATGAGTGAAGCCAGGTGAGGACTTTGTCAGTGATGTTTAGGGATTGCAGGCGAGAGAGTAGGATGGAGTGGTTGATGGTGTCGAAGGCAGCTGTAAGGTCAAGAAGGATGAGGATGGAGAGTAGGCCGGAGTCAGAGGCAAGGATGAGGTCATTGGTGATTTTGAGGAGGGCTGTTTCAGTGCTGTGTTGTGTGCGGAATCCAGATTGAAATTGTTCGAAAGTTGGTTATTGTCTAGGTAGGTTTTAATTGAGATGCGACAACACGTTCTATGACTTTGGACAGAAAGGGGAGGTTGGAGATGGGTCGAAAGTTGCTCATGATGTCAGGTTGAGTCCGGGTTTTTGATGATGGGGGTTACAGCAGCCAGTTTGAGTGAGGAGGGGACATAGGCAAGGTTGAGGGAGGAGTTGACAATGTTCATGACGAGGTGGGAGATGGTGGAAAGCAGAGCTTGACGAAGGTAGATGGAATGGGATCCAGTGTGCAGGTGGAGGAATTCATTGTTGAGATGATATTGGTGAGTTTGGCTATGGAGACAGGTGTGAATCAGAGAGAGGTGAAGTAGTTGGAGTGATGGATGCTGGTAGTAAGGGAGGGGGGACGGGAGAGGTGGTGAGTGAACTGTAGAGGATGTCGATTTTGGATTGAAAGTAGGAGAGGAATGAATTGCATTTATCAACGGTAAATGAGGTTGAAATATTGTCGCTGGGTTTGAGGAGTTTGTTGACGGTGGAGAAGAGAGCCTTTTGGTTGTTGGAGTCAGTGTGGATGAGGTTGGAGTAGTAGGTGGAACGGCTGGAGTCGAGTGCGGTCTTGTACAACTGAAGGTGATCGGTGTAGGCGAGGAGGTGAACGGTTAAACCAGATTTTTTATAGAGTCTTTCTAGCTGGCGTTTTCGGGTTTTAAGTTTGCGGAGTTCTGGGGTGTACCAGGGGGCTGAGTGAGTGAAGGAGACAGATTTGGTTTTGATGGGGGCGAGTTGATTAAGACAGGAGGAGAGAGTGCTGTTGTAGTGGTTGGTGAGAACAGTGGGGTCATGGGACAGTGGAGGAGGTAGTATGGACAGGTGGTTGAGGACAGAGGTAGAAAAGTCAGTTGGGGAGATGGATTTGAGGTTCCTGAATGATATGGTGCGCTTTTCCTTGGGAAGGGGGGTAGGGAGGTGGAGGTTCAGAGTGATAGCCAGATGATCGGAGATGTTGAGGTTGGTGCTAGAGAGTTTTTCAATGGTGAGACCGGTGGAACAGACCAAGTCCAGAGTGTGACCGTGGGTGTGGGTGGGGAAGTTGACATGTTGAGTGAAGTTAAGGCAGTCCAAAAGGTCCAGAAATTCAGAGGCATGTTTGCAGTAGGTGTTATCAATATGGAAGTTAAAGTCGCCAAGAAGCAGAGTGAAAGGTGAAATAGGTAAGAGCTGTGTGACAAAATCGGAGAAGTCTGAAAAAAATGATGGGTTAAATTTCGGGGGACGGTAAATGACAGCAATGACCAAGGGGGAGGGACCAGGGAATTTGAAGGTGATATGTTCAAAGGACTCAGTGGGTGAGGTGGATATAGTGCTGATTTTAAACTCTGTTTTGTGGACTGATGCCACCCCACCACCTCGGCTAGTGAGGCGGGGCTTGTCGATGTAGGTGTAACCAGGTGGGGTGGCTTGGTTGAGTGAGAAGTAGTCCAGGTGTTTGTGCCAAGTTTCGGTGATAAAGAGGAAGTCCAGGTTATTGTCAGTTATGAATTCGTGTAAAACGAGTGCTTTGTTATTGAGTGAGCGGGTGTTAAATAGAGCCAGTTTGAGGATTTTGTGATGTCTGGGTAACAGTGAGGATTGGGGGAGTGGGCGGAGATTGGTGCTTGACATTTAAAATATTTTCTCTTGTTATTGTAGTAGTGAGGGTGTCTGGCTGTGATGATGGATTGAATGGGGTAAATGGCAGCAGGATGAGACAGTGACAACTGGGGCCTGTAGGGGGGACTATGGCAAGTGGAAGTGCTGTGTGTTGTTAATGTGGAGGAAGGGGAAGGTGGAGGTGTGTGATTTGCGACTAGTCAGCTTGTGGAGTGGTGGACAGCATGCTGGAGATTTGCTGCCAGTATTCTGCTGCCAAGTTTGTTGGGGTGAAAACCGTCCGCCTTTAAAAGGGATGGACGGCACCAAAATGTATTAAAATTGTCAATAAAGCCCACGTTGTGTGTCCTGCAGGCAGTTTGGAGCCAGGTGTGGAGGCTAAGAATGCGGCTGAAAATGCCCATGCCACGATGCGGAGAGAGTGGGCCGCTGATGAAAATTGTTTTCCCGGTCGTGTTGAGGAACTGAAGAAGTTTGTTGAAGTGACCTTTGGTGATTTCTGACTGCCGGTGGGATGCATCAACGCAGCCAACATGCACATCTGGACAGGCTAACGTTGTTTTCCTCTTCTCTAGCTTCTTCAACATGGATTCCGCTGCGCCAACAACCACCACCACAGAGATCACAAGTGATCAGAGAAAGAACTGGAATGAAGCCAAGGTGCTGATGTCCAGCAAACCTCTCCATCGCTTTGTCCAAAAGGAGCCTCAGAGTCTTGGGGTAATGCCTGTGCTAAGACTCGTGCTTTTGGTATAGTTTCTATTCTTGCAGGCAGTGAGACAGGATGCTCTTCTCACCACCAGGTTGTCATTCTGATCTGTGGCTGTGTTGAGTTCATGATGGGTTTCATCTTGATCAGTGAACCTCTGGAAAACTCCACCAAAATCTTAATCCCTTTCTGGCAGGGAGCTCTGGTATACAGCATACGTCGCCCGGTCTCATTACACATCCACAATTGAAACTGTCCCGCAAACATGAATTAAATATCACATGCCCACAGCGACCCAGTATGGTGCAGAGCAGCTTTCCGCCGTTTCAAAATCCAACTACAAACCATTTTGTTAAAACTGAGCCATGTATAAAAATCTCATTAGATGCATCTGTGTTAGATGAAGAGGCCACATGGTAATATATTGTTTTCATACTTTTTTTATGTAGTTGCTTGTCTGTGGAAGCTTGTCTATCTACACCGGAGCACACCCTTCGAAAAGGATGGTAGGTTTATTTTAATATATGTAGTGTATCAGGTCAATCCAGAATTGGAAGACAATTTAGCCATCTTTTTTTTGTTGTTGTTGAAAAATTGGCCAGTTATTTTACTGTTTGCTATTGCTGTTTTGTTTTTTTTTTCTACTTTAGTTTGTTTTCACTTTTTGACCCTTTTTTGGGTCATGTAATCCTTGATTTTGCTGTGTTTAGTGCAACCCAGTGAGAGACACTCAAGGACCTAAAAAAATATATATAACCGAAAAAAAATCCTCAAATGTCATTCAATCAAATCAATCATTTCATTTGGAATTCAATTTTTTTAATTGTTGTTATTACTGACAGAAACAGGGTTGCAACACAGTGATAATGTTAAGAATTTCTTCTGAAGAGTGCATGCTAGCTACTCTGCGATTTGGTTGATAAAAGTGATAGTTATATGTACTTTTGAAAATAAAAAAACTTTTTTGTCTTTTTATTTTCCTTTTATTTAACCTACAAATGTGTCAGATCATTTTGCCTGACTCTGAGTGTGTGTGTATATATATATACATATATATATATATATATATATATATATGTGTGTGTGTGTTTATATATATATAAAATAGCTGTCAGTTTAGCGCGTTATTATCGGCATTAATTTAAATGAATTTTAACGTGATTAAATTTAAATCTAAACCACTGGACCACCGGGCCGCCCTATACACACACATATATATATATATATATATATATATATATATATATATACTGTATATATATGCGTGCGTGTGTGTCTGTTGAAAACTGAGGACTGCCAACATGTTAATTAAAACTTTGCCTGTGCAGTTGATTCAGGTTTTGTTGTTGGTTTTTGTTTGTGGTGAAAGTTTGAGCCTGGAGCAAATAAACCATTTAATGTCTTCCAGGTGACTGTTTGTTTGGCCATGTATGTAGTTGCCATCCTGGGAATTTTTGTCTCTGTGGGATACAGGGTAGTCTGCATTTCCAGTTATCACTTCAGATACTATGCAAGTCCACGAGTGGGGCAAGAGTGGAACTACAGCAGAACGGTAAATGGCAGTTTACACAAACAGATGAGCAGATTTTCCACAATGCCTGAACTAAAAAATATATATATCTATTCTTCTTTCCTCTTTTAGCTGCAACTTCATGGTATTGAAGGCATTTTGTGCACATGCTCCCTCTGCGTAACAGTGCTGCTCATCTTCTTGTCAGCTGTTGCACGCTTGGCTCTGAAATCAACACATACTCAGGTAACACTCTGTCTCCAGCAGATGCCAACATTACAGTTGCAATTGAAACAGAAAGTCCAGCTCACTCATCCAACACACTGCACCGTTGGAGGTCCTGTATTTATTTTAAAAGGGAAAAAAAATCTCAAAGTTGCTCACAGAAAAACATAAGGTGATTTAAAACAAGGGAAAGTGCAAAATATGTTTGATGCCGTTTGACAAATTACTTTGTTAGTTTTATTAGTTTTTAAAAAGTCCCAACATTAGTCACATTTATCATTCTAGATATCTTTTTTTTTAATTCTCCAAACTCTTTTCAGGCACCAAATGATGTTGTTTGCACGTTTGCCTCACAACTCTGAGGTCCCGCTTACTCCGACCCTCCTGTCAGAAATTTTTAGCACATAAAGGATATGGATGGATGTCGCATAATATGACAAACATTACCACCAAAAAGAAAACAACAACAAAAAGAAAACAATTATTAGTCAATATGGACTGGGATATCATCGGAACCTTATGAAGACAGATTTCTTTGCTCACGATGATATCCTAGGGATGAGATTTATTTTGTATCCCTGATGTGACTTACCCGTACTCTGTATCTTCAACAGGTCATTTTCCAGCAAATTTCAACCCCGCAGCATGTTACAACAGCCCAAGAATAATTATGATGGACACACACACACACACACACACATTCAGTTACTTTCAAAATCTAACGGGTTCCAATACTGCATGATGTATCTATATTTTACTTTTACAAAGCCAAGACCTTTCTCTGATGACACTGTTGAGTTATTCATTTAACAATGAGTTTATTCTTGTGATTGTAGTGTGCATCTGCCCAGAGCCTTTAAAATCACTAGTGCAAGCTAGTGCAAGTTACATGTTATAGTGTATCTTTAACCAATCCGCTTTAAAATTCCTCCTGCTGCTAACTGGCCCACAATAACAACAGTAATTTTTGGTCCTCTGATTGGTTGACCTGAGCAAGCCATGTTCGCCTCGCAAAATACTTCTGTACCTATCTGTACATGTAATATATTTCATAATCAGCATGTCTTATTGAGTATGACATACTGTATTTGATTCACACTTTAAAACGTTTTTTTGTCACTTTTGATAAATATTGATCCTCAACTGCTCCATATAATGCGTATATGCAACACAGTTCTCTACTGTTTTATGCACTGATGGCGACTTGAATTGCAAATGATGGTGGTGGACTAAAGAGGTGGCTTAAATCAGGTAAGAACCCACTGAAGGCCCAGGTACAATGTAGTAAAACAGTGTAGCCAACAGAAAGAACTTTTTTTTAATTGATCATGCCACTTTTGTCTTGTGATCCTACTTTATTTCACAACAGTTTGGCTTTTCTGTCACAGCACTATGGCCAAAGGCAGCATCATGACCGCTTCAATGTAAAGTACCGGTATGTGTGAAGGGCCAGAAACTAGTGGTGAAAAGGTGTCTATGGACTTCTTATGTGTCTAGTTTCACATCATGCAATAGATGTTAAATTTGAATGGCGGTCATATTTTGCACATTAGCTTTCAGCACTTTATACACACAGCAAATTGGATGCATTTATAAATTACAAGTACCATAACAAATCATTTGTTTTGCATAGCTAATGCAAATGAAATTGTTAAACTGCAATATTTAAGATTATTAAAGATCTGAACCATATCTTTGTCAAGGCAGAATTTCTTAATTACGCCCGATTCAAGAACTTTTGATGGTCGGAAATTATACCGGTGGCTTCCATTATTTAAGTTAGCTGGAAGCATATTCAAACGTGTTCAAGGTTTTTTAGAACATACGTTTTTTTTAACCAAAACAGACATCCATTGCCCTCATGAGTGGTAAAAAAAAACATGTCAATTGAAAAAAGAAATAAACAAACTCATTTGGTCACTTAATTTATTTCTTTAAGAAGGCAAACAGCAGTTCAATGTAATAAGACAATCTCTCCCCTCGATGACGTCCATCCTTCAGGAGGTGTTTTCAGGTCATCCATATTTGGTCCAAGTGCATCATCACTTGAGGTCAGAGCATTCAATAGACGTAGTTGGTGGTGTACAGAGACTGCATGGAGGCCTGGTCGCCCGAGCCTGTGGCCTTGTACTCTCCTTTAGCAGCCAGGCCGTTGATCTGAGGAGAGAGTTAATCATCAGCCATGTTACCTGTGCAACATTACGGAACAAACAGCTTCTGACAAATCATTTACCAGTCATAATAAAGTTGGGTGATACAAGATAAGAGTGGATTAATACTCCCGCGTATGTTTATTCCCCCCTTGGCGAGCCCCTTGTTGTTGCTGAAGCTTACCATGGCCCTTTTGCAGAAAACTTCCTGTGCAGCGGCTTTGTTGGCAGCTTTGCCCTGCCAGGCTGCAAGAGTGGACGCCTGCAGTGCACGGCCATATGAGAAGGTGAGCCTCCAGGGGCGATTGAGCGGCACTTGGTTGATGGCGTTCAAGTTGAGCGAGGCCTCTTCCTCACTCTGGCCCCCAGACAGGAAGCAGATGCCTGCAAAGTCACACGAAGTGACATTGACAAATGATGCAGTGAGTCCCTCCTTATGTACTGTTGGAAACGGTCAAAAAAATTAACTACAAATGTATCTTCAACTCTCTATACTAGCGAGATACGGTGACAGGAAGAACAATAAATACTCTTATGGCAGAAGGTAGAGTCCATGAACAACTTATGTATCCAGTTTTTGCTCCATTTGTTGGTGGTGTGCTGTGAGATGTTTTGGGGAAACATTGTCCTCATGTGTGTCTTCACACAAAATGCTCACCCGGCACAGCGGCTGGCACGGTGCGCCTCAGAGCGGTCACGGTAGCCATGGCGACCTCCTGAGGTGTGAACCTCTTGGTGCAGGAGTGTCCAGCAGTGACCATGTTGGGCTTCAGCAGTGTTCCCTCCAGGTAGACGTGATGATCAGACAGAGCCTTGTACACAGCAGCCAGAACCTGAGGAGACACATACTTTTCAATATTCTATCTTAGGGGGAAAGAAACATTTGCTCATTTAAAAGGATACAACAAATGGCTTTCCCACCTTTTCTGTGACATACTGGCATCTCTGCAGGTCATGGGTTCCATCGGGAAGAATCTCAGGCTCCACGATAGGCACCAGTCCATTCTAATCAAAGATAATGTGTTTGAATTACATCCTCCAAGGAAGACAAACACCACATGCACAGCGACGAGAGTAGGCGATGCCAACCTGTTGACAGATGCTGGCATATCTAGCCAACACGTTGGCATTCTCGGCAATGGCAAGAGGTGTGGGGCAGCTGTCTGAGATCTTGAGCACACATCTCCACTTGGCAAAGTCACAGCCGTCCTTCTTGTACTGGGCACAGCGCTCTGAGAGGCCATCAAGACCTGCGGAGAAACAGAAAAATGAGCATAGTCATCTGAAGATATTTTGTGATGAAGATCCAACTGGGATCATTTTTACCTTGTGTGGTTGTCTCTCCATCAGTTCCATTCAGACCAGCTGTGCCTTTGTCCACCTGAAGGAGGAAGCTGCCATTAACTTTCAAAATAAGGGAAGCTGATGAAGGGTGAGCTGTGCCTCACAGTCAAACAGTTAGACGGGCAGAGTGCATCTCTGTCCTTCAAGGAATAATCTACACAAGGGATTAAATCTACAAGGACAGAATGTAAACCATACACACACACATAGAAAAGTGTCTCGGGCCAAATCAGTGACTATGATGGTACACCTATTAAACACCTGCTGTTGCATCTACACCAATCTATTATTGCACTGCACACTAACTAAAGGGCTAAAATGGTACAGGTAAGCGGTAGTGTCTCATTAGATCGTGTTTTTCCCTCTTTGAATGAATGACTCAATTGGAAAATCAGTCCAAATGCAAATCAAAATGTCTCAAATCTGACTTCCTGTTTCCTTTTGCTTCCTGTCACTGTCTGTCATTAAAATGGATACGATTGGCATCAAGTCAAGTTTTTTTCATTATCTCATGGGACAATTGTGCTTCACCCGTTTTTGTGCTGGCTGCTAGCGACTTAAAATGTAGAGAGTTGTCATTTTCCTAGTCTAGCACCAACTGCAATGATTAGTGAGTCCAATATTTATTTAATCAAGTATTCTGTCAACTAACCCATCAAATAATCCGCTGAATTAATTTTTCAGTAGTAAAAACTAAGATGTGCATGGAGGTTTGTACTATTTTTCTCCAGGTCCGTGCATAATCCTCCCCTTGCAATGTAGTATGTGACTTTGAATGTGTATGGTGTTTGAAGGTGGGACCTGGCCTTGTCTGACTGTCTGACTGACTGGTTAGCCAGTCTGCATGATAAGTGACTTGTGAACTGTGGCCTTTGGCGGCTGCAGACAATGAATGTGCTTACGGTGTGTTGTTTGTTTAATGAAGCAAGTGTGGATGTTGCTGTGCTCTACTGTCGGCAGAGGCATTACATTTAATTCTAACTTGCAATGGCAGGCTATATTAAATTGGCTAAAATGAATATGTGCCTTTGTGGATGATTGTAGACACGCTGTTGTGGTGCATGTTCCCTTTTATTTTTTTAATTAGGTTTGAAATGATCCCAAACGTCGCAAATTCTCAATTTTGGCTTGCTGTCATGGCAATTTATTTCTATAACGCAGTGACAGTGTGTGTGCCAAAATTACCATGAGGCTGAGATTTTGTTTCAACTTTGCTTGCAATCAAATCATTGGTGTTACTGTATTCCATTAATTGTTGCAACCTTAGTTGGTACTCCATTATTTTCTTCTCTTTTAAAAATTGCATACATGTATTTGTGTAAATCAAGCCACCATCCGTCACAAGCCATCGGCACCGCTACATGTAAAAAGATTTGTGAGAGCTTTGTCCACTCACCTTGATGCCCACAACAATGCCCCTGTCTTTGATGACTTGGGGGAAGAGCTTTCCTTTGTCTGACTTCTGGTAGAGAGTCTCGTGGAACAGGATGACCCCTCCTATGGCGTTAGGGACGGGGTCAGCGGATGTGAAGAGGAGGTCGCGGAAGCAGCGACGGTTTTCCTCGCTGTTCTCCACATTGATCTTCTGGAGACGCTTTCCCATGGTGCCTTGAAGGTAAGAAGAATATCAATGATTGACTCACAGCTTTTTCTTTTTTTTTTTAAATGACTCATGCTCTCATTTGAACTAACCGGTTGACTCATCTGCGGCCAGGATTCCTTTTCCCGGGGCCACAATCCTCTGGGCGATTTCCGAGAGCTCCTTCTTCTGCTCCGGAGAGAGGGATGGAAATTGCTGAGCCATCCTGGAGAGGGGACAAACTGGTTATTTAAGAAGTGAGCAAGCCAGGCTATTCAGAAAGTATGAGGAAGATGTTTTTGTTCTCTGTCTAATTGAGGGCCTCTCTTACATCACCTCTGTAAATGTTTGGCTTGATTCAACGTCAATACTTTTTTCCTCTTAATGTGCAGCCCTTGATGGGAAGTAACCAGGTAGAAATACCTCAATCCTGTTCAAAAGTAGATTTATTTATTTTTTTAGGTACTTTGCTTGAATATGTCATTTTCTGATGACTGATTTATTCCTCTTCCTCCCTACATTTGAAAAAAGATAGATGTATACTTTCAATTCCTTCGTAAAAAATAGGTTTGTCACAGCTGACATTTAAAAAAAAAAAAAAAGACATCGAAAAAGGTGAACCTCAGTTGAGATCTTGCTTGATTCAGATCTTGGAATCTTATAAGGCGGAAAAACAGGGCCAGTAGTGACATGCTGGACATGAACCAGGGGAGCGGTTACAAAGACAACACAAATGATTCAGAGAAGACGGACTTATTTCCCATATTCAAGCCACCAACAAGTCTTATGTTATCGGCTCAAAAATGGTTTGTGGTCAATGCTTTAGTGTCAGCCCCTCAAAAAACAACAGCAGTTTCTGGGAATTAAATAAAAACATTTGCATTTCCTTATCGAAATGGCTACTGTATAGGACTGTTAGTAAAAAAGAAAAAAAACACTTTTACGATTGTACTCAAGTACTTCTCAGAGGCTGTACAGACAACAGCTGGCAGTTTTCTTGCACTAATTCACGCGATTTGAATGTTTCACTCATTCTCACGATACAGTACTCGGTCAAAGAAATATCCACAAGATCCAGCTTGCACAAGCACACAGAACTCGTCGAGCAAGTTTTGGAAACTAAACCGCAGAAAAATACTCGGCTGAATTTCATGAAAAGAAAGACGCTCGCCTCTGTCCACCCCACTCGATCCACACATATAGAAGAGTAAAAATGGAACACTTACTTGACAGGAGAACCGATGTGACGTGGAATCACTCAAAGTGGAGGCCGAATGGAGCGCCCAAAGTTGAATTTAAGCGAGAGGAGGAGGCGCTCTCGATGTGATGTGGCGGGGCGTGCATCACCCCGGAAACGCAATTGGCCCAAAGCGGACAGACGTGGGCGGTGTTGGGAGACATCAATAGTGCTTCTTTGTGGACTTCGGGGACAGTCCAGGCAAGCGTTAAAACAATCAAACGTTAACATATTGTGTCATCAGAGCAATAAGTTGACGCTAGCAAATGGCACTTAGTCTAATGCGATGTGGCAATACAGGATTCTCTGCTTGCGGAGTTGCAGGAAATTGCGTTGTGGATTCGTTGTAGTTGTGGCTATGTTGGTCTGCTGTACTTATAAAATTCACCATGCTATTTCCGCTCTTTAGTCCCTCTTTAGTCTTTAGTCCCACAGACTACACAACTATTTATTGTTATTATTATGAAACTGAACAACTTCTAAAATCAGCTAGGGCAGCAGAAAAAGTTACATGAACATGTGGACATTTGAGCACAAGCAGCACTTAGGCTGTGTGATTATGTATTCACTATTTAACATAGCTCATTTAAACGTCAATGCTCACTAACTAATACGTTTTATGGACCAGAGGTAAGGCACCGAGTCCAGCAAGGTCTTCTCTGCTAACCTAAACACTGTCAAAAGTACTGACCTACATTCCACCACCTAATTCTCGTATCTGTTATACTAAATTAATTAAATCCCTCAGCAGTTTGTTGGCCTCACAATTTAGACGTGATGGACAGTTGTATGGACAGTTTGTGGGAGTGGCAGGGAAGGCCCTTTTCTTTGCAGCAAGATTGTACCCCAACGCATGAATGCAAAGGGATTCTTGGATTAGTTTCATGTGGAAGAACTTCACATCTACTGGTAATCATCAAAAACAAAGATCCGACTTCACAAATATTACTCTGAATGAATGGATAGAAATTCCCACAGACACACTCCATGACTCTTTACAGATCAGTATAAGTCATGAAAAATAAATTTTTCCCCCCCCAATTTTCAGTCCATATGTCCCAATATATTTGTCCATTCTAGTTCTAGTTCAGTTTTGAAGTTAAATTAAGTTACTATTCTACTTGTGGAAGTTGTTTTGAGGTGAAAGCTTTGCATCTGCCATTCGTCACTGCCCACCAAACACGTCCTGCACAAGCTGTTGACACTCAAGATTCAGTTTTTACACAACATGGACTCTGCCCTGGGTGCACTACACCCTTCAGTATTACTGATCAATGTTCAGTCAAGGGTCCATGAGTCGCTTTTATATAAGGACTGGCGAAAAAAGAGGGGCAAAAGGGCAGTTCATTGTTGAACTCAACAGACAGAGAAATGACAAAGAAAACTATTGTGTCTTTAATCTGATGGCATGTTGACTCTTTAAATCTTTTGTTTAGTTATTATGCAATTCTAATAATAATGGAATTTTCGCACTTTGTGCCAGGGTTCATTCCTTATCCCCCTGTACAAAAAAAAAGTCAGAATATCCTCAGATAGTAGAACCGTACTCTACCAACATCCCTTTATAGTGATTAGGATGAGAGAATATTCTGACATCATAAAATGGATACAGCAGTAGTGCAGTAGCAGTGTTTGGCAGTGATTGCCAAACACTATGCTGATTGCAAAATCATTATATATTTGCTGCTCACAATATGCCAGTCAATTCATCTATCCAAGACAGCCAGAACAAATAAATACTCTGCCATGACCACCACACAGATAATTATTAGTACAGTATGCATAGTTTGTGCGACATTTTTGAATGATGGTGAGCCGTGAGCTTTTTGTCGTAAAAACACTGCTCCAACTTGAGTTCCCATTCTGAACGTGCGCAGAAATGTTAAATCGCTCCTTGGCACGAGATGGCGCACTTGCAATTGACTATTGATAATTCGCTGCAGCTTCCGCTTCCGAGAGTAAAGAAGCCGCAGTATCAACATTTGCGAGTTAGATTTCACATTTCATTTCAGATCCCTCCCATTAAAAAGAGGTAAGAATTTTTACGACAACCTTGGGTCGAGTTACACACAATAACATGAAGCGGTAAATTTAGTCTTTGGAAAAGACCGTTACGCTTCAGTCGGCACGTTAGCGATCCTGTTAGCTTGTAGCTAACATTGGTACCACAGTAGCCTGATGCTAATGTGGGCTTGAGATACAAGAGAGAACGTTGTATGTTTGTCCACTTACTATGTGTCGTTCAATTTTGTTCGACTTTTATATGACGGTCCCGATAGCCACCTTCGAACACTTATTTGTTGCTTATTAGTAACTGAAGAAGCATACACACAGGGTAGAAGAAAATGTCTCACCATTAGACCACTACGTGTCTTTTGTTTTTACAGGTGTCTCGGGATGTCCGGGCAGAAGCGTCCTGCAGATCCCAGTGGCCCTACCTCAACCTCTGGTATGCACCTGGAGAAGCGGAGAGAGCGGGATGGAGAGGACGGAGGTCCCGGTATAAGTGCGGCAGCTGCAGGTGGAAGCACAGCAGTGGAGACGGTCATCAAACTGGGAGGGGTTTCTAACTCGGTCAGTTTGTGTATTATTCTCTCTCTCTTCATTATGGATAACTTAAAGCACAGTTTATTTGTGTGGGTGTTCATTAGTAATGTACTTTCATGTGTCTTTCAGGAAGAACAAGATATAAAAGCTCTCCAGGCTAAGAACCGGAAACTGGGCGAATCTTTAGATCAAAGACAGGTGCGTTTTATGAGCTTTTTGCACAAACCAGAACTCGTGGCTGAGTTCGGAACCACTCCTGATCCAAACTTTTGCAGTGCATTTGGGATGTGTATTAGAGTATAAATTATCATCTATGCCCTCAATGTATACTACAATGCGTCTTGAAAAGTAGTGATCAACCAATGATGACTTATTTTTTTGTTGTTGTTTTACTGAAGAGTTTATTTTTGGGCTTGCTGCTTTGCAGGGGATTGAAGATGAATTGCGAGAGCGAATCGAGAGATTAGAGACCCGCCAGGCCACGGATGACGCAAGCCTGCTTATCCTCAATAGATACTGGAACCAGGTGAACACTTTGTGATATCGAAAGACAAAACAAACAAGACTCACTTAAGCACCTTAAAAGATGTCCACAAAATGTCAAGGTGTCGTCCTCCCTTGTTTTCAGCTTGATGAAAATATTAAGATGTTCGTCAGATTGTATGACCAATCGCCAAGTGAACCAGAGAAGTCTCCAACGGGAGAGGGTAGGAACCTGAAGCCGGAAACCCCTGAACCCGATGGAGACTCCAATCAGGAGAGGGCCAAGGACCGAGGTAATGGGAAAAGAAATGTAGAACGAATTTTGTACATTATTTGTTCGACCTAAAATTCTCTGCAAGCAATTTCAATTAAATGTCCGCTGGAAGTTAAGATGCATACTTTTGGAAATAAAAATAATTTATTTTGTAAAAGCAGACGTCCGTGCAAAATAACACATGATACAATATTGTACACTGTACAGTATCACTTTTTTCTTCTTGTCTCAATTTTAACTGCCATTTTCACGAACCTTAAGTTTGAACTCGACTGAATGGCATTAAACTAAAAATAATAATGATACTGTTGTCACACAGGCCACCAGGGTGAAACATCCAACTCTTTCCTTGCCACTCTGGCCAGCAGTACCAGTGAGGAAATGGAAGCCGAGCTCCAGGAGAGGGTGCAGTCCAGTCAAATGCAGGCCACTCATGTTGTGGAGATCTACAATTGTCTAAAGAGCACAGTAGACCAACTGAAGGCAGACATGGATTCTGGAGTTGGTGAGTTAACGAAAGAAACATGAGATAATTCCACTGGTCAACACATTTTTACTAAATCTTTTATTGAGAGATCAAAATAAATCTTTGTAGATGATTTATTTTTTGCACTGGGTCCGACTCTCCCCTTGTGTTTTTCTTTTGCATATCAGGTTTACTGTTCATAATAATAATACAATAATAGACTATGTAATACAGCTATATATATATTAAGGATTTGATTCATTTTTGTTTTTTGTTTTTTAATCAGTGTCAAAAAATGTTTAAGGACACATAAAACCATATTTGATGAACATTTTCTGTTGACCAGTGAACCTGAATAGATGAAGGACCACACTTTTTCAGTGACTTGCTCAAAGCACCTTACAATAACTCTTAGACTTAATGACTGTTGGCGGCTGTTATTTCTCAGCTGGGAGCATGTGCCATGTCGCTTCCAAATTAAACACGCTGCTAACCAGTGAAAATGAGCGTCTTCAACAACTCTCTGAGGACCTCAAGCAGAAACACAGTCACATGACCAGTGAGGTAGGCATAATATAAAATGTATCTTTTTTTTTTATGAGAGAAACTTATTTTTTGTGGTCCTAGCGACATTGCTTCAAGTCATCATATAAAGCAGTCCTTTGTCTTTTTTTTCCTGTTTAGATGATAAAAAAAAAATTAAGGCCACATTCGTGACAATTAACAAAAGGTATAAAATACTGTTGGACAATCACTCATGAACATTTATCAAGTATCAAGTACAAATTTGTTGTCTGCCCTTCCTTAGCGGTGAGGCGTTAATGCTTCTTCTTGGTATAATGTGGCTATTTGTCCTTTGTAGTAGAAATAATTTGGCAGCCGTCAAACATGTCTTCTCTCCTGCTCTCCCATCTAGTCCCGACCTCTTGGCCGTGCAGCAAACAAGGCAGACCAGCGTGTCAGCGAGCTGCAAGTTCTGAGTGAAGAGCTTCAGTGGGATATGGAGAAGATCCGTCGACGAGAAAATCGCCTCAATGCGCACATGAGTGAGATACTGGAGAGGGTAAGGCACATTTTTTTTTGCTGCATGCCAGCATGTCTGTTTGTTATTTAAAAATGTAACTTACTCTCATGCACCGTAGGTGAACAGTAAAGGTTACAAAGTATGCGGGGAGGCCAGTAGCGTATGTGGCACCATCACTATCAACAAAAGAAAGGTAGGAATATCACAAGTTAAGAACACTTATTTTAGCACAGTAATTTGTCAATTTTTGTGTTTGGTGACGTTGCTCTCCTGCAGTTTGAGGAAATGGACAGTGAACTGGAAGAAAACCAAGAGCTGGCAGACAATCGGCTCATTGAGCTCCAGAAGCTCCAGCAGGACCTTCAGAATGTGTTGCAGGAGAACGACAACATGAAGGTGTGTCTCATGTGCCATTCCGTTATTTTGAGGACATCTTTACTAATAGAAAGTTTCACTGCGTTGCATTTCACACCGGTTTTTAATTCTTGCCTTCTGAATGTATACTCTTGCCACTCAGGCTGAGCTGCTGAGTCGAGCGGAGGGCATGGTGAAGGATACCTCTGAGTATCGCTGTCTGCAGTCACAGTTTTCTGTGCTGTATAACGAGTCCCTGATCCTCAAGGCTCAGTTGGACGAGACACGGGCCCGTCTCAACACAACTAGGACGGCACGCCTTCGACAGCTGGAGCACATGGAGGTAAGCTTGCTCGGGCTGGCTGCCTGCCTGTCTGTGTGTGTGTCTGTCTGTACGTACAAAATGAGAGCTGCCTCACTGACGCCATTATTATGTACAGAACGATGAGGTTACTCTGCAGAGGAAGGTTCGCACTGAAGTATTTCAACTGGAAGATACCCTTGCTCAAGTTAGGAAGGAGTACGAGATGCTGCGTATTGAATTCGAACAGACTCTTGCCGCCAACGAGCAGGCAGGTGAGGTGTCAAAGCTTATGGAACATTACTTGGAACCTCAAACTGCCTTTGCTTGTCAATTTTTGTAAAGGCTGGCAGAGATATGAAATGCACTTTGCTTGTTTCTCTGGACTTCCCTCAGGCCCAATAAACAGAGAGATGCGGCATCTGATCAGCACCCTGCAAACTCATAACCAGCAAATGAAGGGAGAAGTTGTGAAATACAAGCTGAGATTGAGAGAGACACAAGCTGAACTTAACCAGGTTTGCAAAAAGGAATTATTTATTTCAAATTGGATGACTTTTGAAGTTGAATGGTGATGGACATGATGGTGAAACAATGTATTTTATGTTGTCCTCATAGATTCGCATTTCAAAGGGCAGTGCCATTCTGCAAACCCAGTCAAGCACGGAAATGGAAATGAAGGAGGAGACGACATCCCCTACGACAGCAGCTGTCTCAGGAGAGCCAGCGGTCAAGTTAGAACCTCCTGAGAACGACTCTTCTACAACAAACAGCACTGGTAACCATCAGTGTTGGACTATTGTTCCAGACCTTTAACTTACTCAGATTTGAAACATTTTTTTCTATATGAAGTCAGAAGGTCAACCTCTCACCATCCAAAACACTTTTTAAATTTGAAATGCATGTGTTAGTTTTTAACATGAACTGGGTCATATACGTGTAAAAACATGTGCATGAAAAATCCATAACAAACATTAACATTCCTCCTAACATTCTACAAGTGCAAGAAAGACTGTGCAACAATAGAACACAATTGATAGAGTTAAAATGACTTAATATTTGAAGACCTGGATTAGATTCAAGATGATTGCATATTTTGGCACGTAGGAACAACAGCCATCCAGCAAAAGCAGCTTCCGTGGTGGTTATACATCGAATACCTCTCTGAATGTCTCATTTGTACCTGTGGAAGTCAAGCCTCACTAGCTTCACTAAGCCTGGACAATGCTTTATCTAGTGTTGGGAATAACGGCTTTTAAGTATAATGGCATTCTTAGCGCTATTATGTTTTGAGTAACTAAGTAAGCATCCATTATTTTCAACACCGCTTGTCTTGTACAGGGTCGCGGGAGGGTGAACTGGAGATGGAAAATTATAGAAAGAAATGATCATAATTACTTTGCTAAGTAACTAATTACTTTTACAAGGCAGTAACCGAGTTAGTAGCCCAATTACTTTTGGTAAGAAGTCATTTGTAACTCTGTGATTGGCTGGCAACCGGTTCAGGGTGTCTCCCGCCTACTGCCCGAAGACAGCTGGGATAGGCTCCAGCACGCCCCGCGACCCTTGTGAGGATAAAGCTGATCAGAAAATGGATGGATGGATGCATCGATAATTTTAAGTAATTACTTGTAAGTCACAAGCCTGGCACCGTTTATCTAGCATTTTTTCTCTGATCCCAGGAAGACGGCTTTTTCGGACTTGGCAGCAGAAATTATTCACGCAAAACCACAACAGGTTAATAATCAGTCCTAAGTCTGAAGCGTGAAGAAAGTCACACGTGAGATTAACTTCTTTAAGAACATACAGAAATCTATCTCGAATTGTGTCATTTGGCCATCAACCTTCCCTTTGGAAACAAGTGACCTTACATCTTTTTTCAAAAAGATGGAAAAATGCCACGAGAAGCAAAACACACACCCACTGAACTCTTGTAAGGCACTCTGTCACATGACATAACCCATGAAGGTGGCTCAGGTGACTTGGTTTTCCCAAGCATCTTGGTCAATTTGCAAACCGTACAACTTCTTTGCATTCACAATTGTTTGATCATCTGTGTCTCAAGGCATCTCTGTGAAAACCGAGCCAGGAGTCGAACCTGAGTTAACAATCAAGGAGGAGGAAAAAGAGGAGAAGAAAGAGAAGGAGGACAAGAAAGACAAAGAAATCATTAAGAAAGAGGAGAAAGACCGTGAGAGGGAAAAGGAGAGAGAGAGGCCAACTCGGAGTGGCACGAAGAGTAGCGGAATAAAGGAAGAGAAGGAGAAACTGGCAACTGGCAACCAACCCGACGAGTCATCCGGGGAACGTCTTTCTGCTGCTGGAGGGCCAAAGCGGAAAGAGATGGAGCAGCTGAAAATTGTCAGAGTAGAGCTCAAGTGAGTCACGTCTGTGGTTTGGCAATAACGAGAAGTGTTTTACGTATATATTACATGATTGGTGTGGTAATGTCACGTGTACTTCGGCTATACAGGAAAGCTCAGGAGTCCCAGAGGGAAATGAAGCTGCTCTTAGACATGTATCGATCAGCACCGAAAGAGCAGAGGGACAAAGTCCAGCTGATGGCGGCGGAGAAGAAGTCCAAATCAGAGGTGACTATCCCTGCGCAGCCTCTGGCTGGTTCAGGCAATCGTGTGGAGGTGTTATGTGCTACTTTTGTTGGCCATTCCAGTCGGAGGAGCTGCGTCAGAGACTGAGGGAGCTGGAGGAGCGGGAGAGGAGAGAGGGCAAAAAAATGGCTGACGAGGAGGCCCTAAGAAAGATTCGCTCTGTGGAGGAACAGATCGACATCCTCAACAAAAAGTTGTCTATAGCAAAACAGGTGTGTGAACAGCTCATTGTCACATGGATGTACTCAACCGATGGTATGTGTTTTCCAGGGGTATCTGACTTTTTTCATGTTTATTTATTTATTGTTATAGGCTACATAAATAAATGTAGGTCATATTACACATGATTGCCCCTACATGTGATTAGTGTTATGTGTATTGTTAGTTGTTCTTTGAGGACAAAGCTCGAGAGGCCCTATTAAGATAGTTTGCATGTGCAGAGGAGGGACAATGGCTATAGTGATGGAGGGGGTGGAGGGGAAGAATGTGTATTGTTTACGACCAACTTAATTTGAAGTTAGAAGTTATGGAAAATTGTGGCTGGCAAATATAAGCATACAACTATTGTTCCATTAATGTTAAGAAGGGACTTGGGGGAGTGGGGGGGAACAGTTGTTTAAAAGTAAACTTGCTAATGTTGATCATGATTTTCTGACCAAATGAAAAAAAGAAATCCATTTCTCAAACATGACACTTTAGTTCAGTGTGCCACTTAAAATGAGGTAGCGGGCCTGGCCTGGCCCCTGCACCTTGAAATTGACACCGGTTCCTTCCACCGTTGCTAAAACCCTCACTACCGTGTCCAGGAGGAGGACGCATTACTGAGTGAGATGGACGTGACGGGACAGGCCTTTGAGGACATGCAGGAACAGAACATTCGCTTGATGCAGCAACTCCGTGAAAAGGACGATGCCAACTTCAAACTGATGAGTGAACGGATCAAGTCCAACCAGATCCACAAGCTACTGAAAGAGGAAAAGGAGGAGCTGTCGGATCAGCTGCTCACTTTAAAAACACAGGTGAGTTTCCACTTTGACCTTTAAAGAATACAAGACCAAAATGTATGCTGACACACAAGATTTTTTGTTTGGCCAGTGTGGTGTGTTTCATGCGATTTTATTTATTTTTTTGTTTGTTACAATTATTAGGTGGATGCCCAGCTGCAGGTGGTGAGGAAGCTTGAGGAGAAAGAGCGCCTCCTGCAGGGCACCATCAGCACCGCTGAGAGGGAGTTGACGCTGAGGACGCAAGCACTGGACATGAACAAACGCAAGGTAGCACCTCGTTTCCGGATGTAGGTTGTGGGCCACTTTTCTGGAGAGTAAGGGGCGTCGCACATTTACAAACACAATTGCTTCAATCAATGTCGTACGGTGATTTACCAAAACGAGTTTGGCATATTGAATCTTTGTGTTTAGTGGCATATTTTGCTGAAAAAAATGGTATCTTAAAACCAAAGCTGCAGTGTTCAACATTGATGAGTACACCTCTGAGAATGTAGATGAAATTGTTGTCGTCCCCCCCCCCCCAGGCTCAAGAGTCAACGTTGTTGTCAGAGGAGGTTCGAATTCAGCTGGAGCAGGTTCAGCAGAGGCTCGGCGTGGTCCGAGAGGAGGTCGTAGAAAATAGCATCTCTAGAGAGAAGGAGTCGTTTAACTCCCGGCGAGCACAGGTAGCGCACACAGACACACGAGGCCTATGTTCAACATCGATGTGTCACCTTTCGAGAGGCAATAAACTCATGCCTCTTTTCTGTACTGGCTTTCAAAGCGAATGAATTTCAACGCCAGTGTTGACGAACGTTCTTTGTTTCAAGCACTTCGAAGACCTCTGTTTTCTCACCCGTTGTGCTTATAATCATGGATTTGCAACACAAAAAAAAAAAGGAGTTGTGATAATCAAACTTTGGCTGTACACGGATGAAATCCTGTCTGAAAACATTCAAAGTATAAGAAGGCATGGATGGAATCCTCTGGAATGCAACTAGCAATGTTGCCGATGTTTCTAAGATGGCCCTGCTCCTATCCCTGTTTAAGTTTCTTTTTGTCCTTTTGTTATATTTATCTTCCTACTTTTATTTGTGAGTTTTTGTACCCCAAAGCTACAGAGGGGGGGCATCTTCATTTCTGTTCATTTCCATTATTTTCTTTTATCTTTTTACTTTTTGTTCTTCTACTTCTCCCTTTCATAATTTTGCTGCTGTAAATTGGGAATTTCTCCATTGTAGGACAAATATCTTGAAATGCTCTTTCCTAATGGGAATACATGGCCCAAGTAGGTAATCTCGTCACGCACAATTTACAGCACGGCACCGTATCGAATTGCAAACAATAACTGTAAGCTAAATAATCGCAGCCTGTATAGTTTACCATTCTTCCGATCCCGATGGGTCTGTTCTCCACTCCATGTCCGGCCACTCGAGTGCATTTTCCACATCCTGAGCATCTGGATCTCACATGTTTGGTCCAACATACATTTTGCCAACAAACCTCCCCTTCTTCCAACTCTTCAGACACCTGGATACCCTCAGCCGAAACGATTTCTGAATGGCTTGGTAAATTTTACATAGTGAACCTCGCTATTGTTATCCCTAAAGTGACATCACACGCTCATCAGGATCTCACTTTGGGAAACGATTACTTTGTCGTGCTTTATTTTAGTGTATTTCATTTACTTGTGGCATCAAAATACTTCATTGGGGATTTTCGAAAATGACTTCAAACTTGACTTGTAATGCTTTTCTTTACATGTTTGTTGTTTCAGGAGGACATCTCGAAACTGAGGAGAAAAATTGAGAAGGCAAAGAAACCAGCTGAAAAAATTAGCAATGGAGATGAAATCCTAAATGAAGAAATTAGTGAGTATAAGGTAAGCTGGTGTCATGAAAATATTTGTTCATTAAGTGGTTTAGCACATTTTTTTGGCAGTATCTTTTCAAGTTTAGCCTAGTGTTTGACTCAGTACACAGAGTTAGTCATATCGCTTGCTGTCCTAGATATTGCTGTCCACTCATTAAGTACATTCTCCATTCATCTGAGGACAAAACATCCCCCTTCTTTCTCCATCTCACGACACCCCTCCCGCCTCCCCCAGGCTCGTCTCACGTGTCCCTGTTGCAACTCCCGGGTAAAGGACGCTGTCCTGACAAAGTGCTTCCACGTCTTCTGCTTCGAGTGCGTCAAGACACGCTACGACACACGCCAGAGGAAATGCCCCAAGTGCAACGCTGCATTCGGAGCCAACGACTTCCATCGCATTTACATCGGCTAGGCCTGCGAGTCCGTTCTTAATGGGAGGCAGAACAAGGATGAGCAGTATAGTGCAGATGGTGCCCAGAGCGAGGCTGGCCACAGCGCCTTCTCTTCTCTTTTGTGGTTAGGCTCTCATGGAGAAGTTGCTACAGAATATGTGTGCAGGCACAAGCTGGAATCAAGGCTTAAGGTTTTTACTTTGTATGTGTATCTCACGCGCACACACACCCGTGCGCGCGGACTAACAACATTCCCATGGTCACATTGAAGTTAATGGTGTGTAATGTTTGTGCGTATACATTGTTGCTGTTTCTTTTTTTAATTGAAAACTGCTGAAACTCTACTGACATTTTCTCAAGTGACCAGGTGTTATCACTGATTATTAAACTGAAAGTTGAGTCTTTCTCCCTGTGAAATGCTTTCCAAGGAGTGTGAAGCAAGTGAAGAACAACTTTGAGTTTGATTTACTGTAGGATAAATATAATTTTTATTTCCAAAAAAGAGGACGTGAGATACTGAAATGATACTAAAATATGATACTAAAATATCTCTCATAGTTCTGATTTTAAAGTAAGACTGCATTATATTGGGACCTTTTGCGTTCTGCACTGGGTGTCCCATTATTACAATGACAATGTTTTTTCAACATATTGCGCCTGCTATGTATGGGTAGAAAATAAAACATCCATCCATTATCCTAGCCGCTTAAATAATAAAACTGTAGTCTCACAATTTAACAAAAAAACAAAAAAACTTAAGTCTTTAGTTTTCTTCCTCATAATTGTGTTCATCTCTATTCCGTGTTCCCGGATCTAAGAATTAAGGAACACTCCTCATACAGTTTTTTGGGTGTTTTCTGTGTGGACATGAACTTTGAGCTCTCGGAGCAGAACCTTTATTAGATATTTACCTGCAAGCTTTGCACACTTTTATCTTTATCGTTTATTGTCACTGTCCTCAACTCCGAACCGTTATTCAGGGGCGGAATGACTGCGGTTGTATTTGGCCTTTTCAACTGGTAAACAAAAAGCAGCTCTCGGACCAGTGACTTCACCCACAGCGTGAACCAAATAGACGAATGAACCGGATGTTAACTGCCGCCACTTGCCCTCTCTTTTGGGTCCTTCCGTCCCGCCAGCGGTACCGTCACATACGCCGAAAACTGCGTACTGGACCTCTCATTAAAAAAAATCAATATAAATTGCAAAAAAACGTCAGTCAAATTAAACACATGATATGTGGTCCCATGAGAACCAATTAAAGACGGACGTTTTCATGAATTTATCAAATTCTCCCGGACAGGGATAAAAAAAAAAAGTGGATATGTCCGGCAAAAGAAGACTTTTGGTCACCCTAATACTGCAACTACTGTATTTACAAAGAGCACTCCGCATTCGCTAGCAATATTAATGAATGCGATTATAAAGAAAAAAACGTAACCGCTGCTTAATTACATCAGGTTTACGTAATTACGCAACGACTCATCACGCATATCCGGAAAATGAGTTGACAACACTGACTACAAGTCCCAAGATGCACCGCTGTGTCAATCCCTTTGCTTCTCTTCAAGGAGCCACGCGTCGTCTTCGTCCTGTGTGGTTGCAGTCGTCAAACGAGGCGAGGATTGGAAAACTCTGCTTGAGCAGCAACAACGACCATTTTGCTTCATATTTAGCAATCTAAAGTACTTTGAGTGTAGAAAAGAAAGGCCGCCAGCCGTGATTTTGTGTTACGTTCCGACTGCAAATAAGAAGATTTAGAAGACTTCTACTCAGGTTAAAGCCACAGGGGTTTTCCCTCCATCGTGTTCTCCACGACTTTTGGAACATTACTGCAACCGAAGCTTTTAAAAATTTATTATTATCATTAAAATACATTAGGAAATATTTCAACTGGTTGATGCCAAATATAACCAGACACTTAGAGGTTGGGCACACGATTGATATTTGCAACGTTGCCAAAGTTTATAATTAAATACTGGGTAGTATTCGACTCGTTAACAGGCTAAGGCCTAGAACTGAGTGGATATTTTATTGCTTTAAACTATTTTCAACTTCGTATGCCTCGTTCCATTTTGACTTGAGAGTCACACGTCCTGCTCAGCCGGTTCCGCACAGTTTAATTGTATATCCTTACTTTGAACTTTACTGCTCTCCAATCCTCCAACGATGGCTTTTTGTGCCCGAGCCACGCTGCATTTCTTGCGGCCGTCTTGTGCGCTACTGATTTTGGCTTTAGCGGTGCTCCATGCTGGAGCCGAGCATGCCCAACAGAAGGCGTCGACGGTGGGGAAGGAAAGCCATCCGACGGTCACTCTCCGCGGCGTGCTCCGCGGAACAGGCCAGGAGCTCCATCGATACGTGGAGTCATTCGTGGGAATCGATGCCATCCGATCAGTTACAGAGGTAAAATGAGCAAAAGCAGATGAATGTGAAGTGAGTGTGTGTTACTATTCTTAACTTTTTAATTAACTCTTTATTCTCTAACATCGCTCAAGTGCCACAGAGCCGGCCCTGACCCCCAAAAATAAAAACTTACGAGACCTAATACAGTAGTCTGTTGAAGACTAGGCAGAGGTTTTAGTCCTAAAGTATAATTAACATCAATACTGTATAGGGCAGTGTACCTTGATGCACAATTTGAACATTAAAACTTTGCTCAAATATCGGAAAATGACAACAGATGCACGCACTTAATACAGTAACACATTGAAAGATTATTTGCTTTGACTTACGAGCAAAATAAAAATTCTTAACAGCCCTCTATGATGGCAGTGAACTTCAGTTTGGAGAGTGACTCTTGTCCACCACAACACAAAACGCCATAGATGGGTGACTGAATGGCATGTAGCAGTGTTATAATCCTTTCACAATGGATATTAGAACACCAACTGTTGCAGCATATACATTATAATACAGTCAAACCTCGGTTTTCCTCCATAATCCGTTCCAGAAGGCTGTTCGAAATCCGAAATTGTTGAAAAACCGAAACCACACTGTTTTTAAAATAAAAATGTTAATTGAACACGTCTGCTCACAATGGAAAGCAACACGAGGAAGCGTCACTTCCTCGAGAGGAGTCAAATGGTGCATTCAAGTGCGCTCAGTTTGTTCGAGAACCGAAATTATTTGTCATCCGAGGCATAAAAAACTTGAAATTTTTGGTCAAACACCGAATTGGTCGAGAACCGAGACGTTTGAAAGCCGAACTTTGACTGTACTTATGTGCATATATTCTTTATCCATTGTGAAAAATGACTAATATTACTGAGAACTTTTGAGTGGCTTCATTTATCTTTGTACGCCTGGGTTATGCTGCTCCCAGGTGGCCAAGGTACACACACCTGACGGAGGATTACAATATCCATTTAAATATCGCAAAAATTTGTTAAAGCTGTTTAATCTTTACATTCTATTCAATTATGGCACTGCTGTATGTCATAACTCAATGTATTATAAAGCCCCCAAGCCACGCACACGAAACGTTGGGTTGGAAAAATTGCATTTCTATATTTCATATATGAACGTGAATTGAGATACGTGTTTTGAGTTACCAGCGTAGTCATGGAACAAATTCAACTCAGGAGTCACGGCACCATTGAACATTTTTAGAGGGGAAAAAACGTTTTAAAACTGTACTGGGTTTAAAAAAGAAGGCAGATCTGGCCAGCCACATCATTGTATGTGGGCTGAGACAGCAAATCATGTGCGTCTACTTCATTTCTTGCAACACTTAGTACCTAAATTGCAAATTGTCTTCACTTTTAAATCAATCATAGTTAGAAAAAATACACCAACAAAAAAAAAAAGGCCTCGGGCCGGCTCTGTTGCACCACTTGCTGAATCAAAGCTTTGCTGATCACTAATTGCATGTATTTCACCCTATCATGTCTCCCATGAAACCACATGTCCTCTCACTCTCCCCGTTTGCTTGTTAATCTCACCACCTCAACTCTTCTTCATCATGTCCTCATCTTCTTCACCCACTCACTCCATCGCTCACAGAGTGCACTCTTGTTTCTCGAGTCACTGCTTGGTCAGGAGAACGTCTATTCAGTGGCCATGGTAAGAACCCCCCTGGGATGGATTCCCGTGAATTCTTTTTCCGTTGGTTTTGTTTTGGGGGGAGGGCACAGCGTGACATTCTCTGTTCAGCGCAAAAGGTTTCATAATGAATATTAACTTGCATTTATGTAGCGCTTTTTGAGGCTTGTGTTCTTGGACAGGGATGGGCAACTTTTCTGCTCCAGGGTCACATTTGATTTTGAAAACAGTTCGATGGGTCAAGTTATTCATAAAAGAGGTTATAAAATGTCTGTAAATATAAATTTATTTGTCTAATTCAGTGATTGTTTTAAAAGAAATTAATAATTCAAATTCATCATGTATTTACAATGATTTTACCATTTTTCAGTCAAATCAATTAGAGGCGCAATGATTAATGGACAACGCCTACATTATCAAATTAATTACCGGTCATAATTATTTTGATAATCGATTAATCGTTTAGTGATCTTGTAGTTTTAAATCACCCAAGTTCTCCAAATTTCAGCCTGTCATTCGTAAATATTCTCAGATTTTTTATTTTTTTTATTGAGTTCTCCATGAAAGCAGACTTCCTTGTGTTGAGTCAAAGTCAGCCATTTGCAAACATCCGCTTTTTCTCTGGAACGCAATGATTAACATTATTTCCTGACATGTTACTGACCAAACCAGGAACCGAAATTTAATGAATTCATGTTTGTGTTTTGTGCACTGACAATTTGAAATATTCTGTCCTGTGTTTGAATATAGTGATGGTAAATTCAAGCTTATGATTAAAACATTTTGGGTGCAACTGTCATATCAATCACAGTAATGGTGGTGTCGCACACTACTTCTGAGTGTTTCTCATGCAGGAGAAAAAGCTCACAGTGTCATGTGAATGAGGAAGTTGAGCATGATCGTCTTTTGTTGACACAGCCTTTGTATTAGTTCTTATTGGATGTGCTACTGGCTGACTGTACCTTCTCCACTGGTGCGTAGTAGCTACGACAACATAGATTACGCATCGAGTTGGAACATCTTGCGTGTCATTTGCTGCGCCTCGCATCTGTTAATGCAGTGGGACACAGAAATAGTTGGATCTGAAACCGGAATAGAACAGTAATCTATCAGGTTCCATGAGATTATGTGTCCAGATAGGGCTTTGTGTCAAGTCACTGAAGAAAATATCGTTCTTCTTCATGAGCAATTGGTTGTCTTGAAAAGGGGTCGTTTGGTTTTAGTTCTTCCGATGCTGATTTTTTTTCTGCTTTGTGCATATATCGATTGCGTCTCTCTCTCTCTCTCTCTCTCTCTCTCTCTCTCTCTCTCTCTCTGATTCTCTGATTCCCTCATATTTGTACTTCAAACTACATTTCATGATTTCGTTCATCTACTCTGTGCTCTTTCGTTATCTGTGGTGCAGACCGAGCTGACTCATTCTCAGACTGCTGATGTCAGTCACGCTTTTTCCACATGTGCTCCTAATCCTCTTTCAAACTTGGACACCATTATTTGCTGCAAATAATCACAGCACTGCAACTGTGGCACTACAGGGTTGCAACGGTGCAGTCATTTCCAATCACTTCTTCATGGCAACTTATGATGCAACCCTATGCTAATAAGGGGGGCACCCTGAACTGGTCGCCAGCCAATCGCATGGCACACAAGAGACGAACAACCATCCGCGCTCACACTCACACCAAAGGACAATGTTTGAGTGTTCAATCAGTCTGCCGTGCATGTTTTTGGAATGCAGGAGGAAACCGGAGTACCCGGAGAAAACCCACGCAGGCCGCGTGGATTTTCCGCAATTACACAACCATCCGCAGTGTAATTTCGGATTGTTGTTCGTCTCTGTGTACTCTGTGATTGGCTGGCAGCCGGTTCAGGGTGTCCCCTGCCTACCACCCAAAGACAGCTGGGATAGGCTCCAACACCCCCTGCGACCCTTGTGAGGGCAAAGCGGATCGGAAAATGGATGTGTGTGTGTGTATGTACACACACACACACACACACACACACACACATATATATATAAAATATTTGAAATTGTCATATCTATTTTTATAAATTGCAGTAATATACAGTGCTTGGTTTTATACATAAATTACAACCAATATGGATTAAAAAATTTTTTATTTTTTGGGGGGGTGCCAATATTTGGTAGAGTAAAATTCTAATAGCCGATTAATCAGCCAATTGATTTTAAACTCTATAATAAATAAAATTACTTTATGGGGTCAGTTAACACAACAACGAATATATGAATCA
This sequence comes from Hippocampus abdominalis, assembly GCA_018466805.1. NCBI lineage: Eukaryota > Metazoa > Chordata > Actinopteri > Syngnathiformes > Syngnathidae > Hippocampus > Hippocampus abdominalis. The sequence continues at coordinate 11,318,232 of CM031695.1, read as the reverse complement.
CAGGCTGAATATTCGCCTGTTTTTCAAATACTTTGGTCCAAAAAATGTGCTTTTTTGGTGGGGTGAATATGGTTATCTTTGTTTTAATGAGCTAATGTGTTTAACGTAAATAAATAAATACATTCGGCCAGATTTGAAATATCATTTGAGATCTAGACGGTGTTTTGGGTTACACGGGTGGTCAAGGAGCGAATTAAACTCTTGCTTCAAGCTCCACTGCGAAAACTAAAAATGCACATTAGTTCTCCTGGAAAGTTTACCACTGCACTTTGAAAATACTTGGGACAGTCTCTTCATCATTCGAGATTGATTTTAAAATGCATTCTTTTTCGAGGCAAACAATATCCGAAGATTTAAGGGACACGTGCATCGCCCCTGCTGCCATAAGGTCCCAGTTGCCTGAGCCATGCTCAGCAGTCGTCAATTATTGAGCCGATACGTTGTGCGGCAGGTGCAGATCAGCAAGTTGCAGGGCCAGCCGTGACCTTGATGAATGTCACCTGTATTTGTCAGTGTGACACTGTCAGTGTTTGGAGGGTACAGAAATAGAGTGGGGCAGCTGCTGTCACTCACACAGCTGTTGGCTCAATACAACACCACATTTCTGCGATGATAAAATACAACTCAGCGGTTCTATCCGGCCACAATATTAGGGACACGTGCACGATCTAATGAGATCTAATACAAGAGCTGTATCACAAATGATTCCGTTTCCCACCTCTGTCTGCCCCATTTGACTTGCGTAATACCGACGAACTGAGTAGACTGAATGTTTGTGTTTGGGTGGAAAGTTTCTGTTTGATCAAGGCGACACTCAGACCAGGGCATCTCTCTGGGATAAGAGAAAACAATGGTCATCAGATAGATCACAGTCCATGTTTGGTAAAGAAAGTAGGCAGTGACTTATATGTATATAAAAGCAAAGTTTGGAAAGCCGTATGGGCATTTATTTGCCAACCTGACATCCAGCGTTGTCCACACCAGTAAGTACGGCAGGGCAATTATAGAAACAAAATATACAAATCATGATTACTTGATTGACGTTTAAGTCCCGATTAATAAAAACGTTTGCTCATTGATTTCAAAACTTTATACAGTATTCATTCAACTACTGAAAACGGTCATCATGCCCTTTACATCCCCGTACTTTGAACATGTTTTTCTTGAACGGTCTTTTTTTGAAATCATGTACAAATGACCTTGTAGCTATGTGAAATTCAAGCCTCTTGCATTTTCACTCTGCATCTACACCTTTGCTGCATTGAATTTTTGCACACATTCCAATCATGAATAAGCATCTCACTTATGTCTTTATCATATATATTTCCGCTGACATTTTTTCCCCCTCTTTTTAATTCCACAACTCTTGGGATTTACTGGGCTAACCTGGGACCTCAAGTGTCGTATTTGCATCCCATATCTTGTGGTGTTAGCACAACAATAAATATTCCTTGAATCCTTCAGTTCAACTTTAAATACAACTTGAAAGAACAGCCTGACAATACAGTTTGTGGCAAACTAAAATGAGAATATTTCAAAAATAGTTGCATTGTTGAAAAATAAATACCAGCTGTTCCTGCTGTGCGCATGTTGGCCTCTCAGGGGCACTGTGGTGCCATGCCTGCATGGGCTACACACTTAAGAGTCGAAGAAAATGGCGATTGAGGGTCCATGTATAGAACTCGTTTTAACACGTGTTAGCCTTTGAGCATTTTTCTGTTGCCTGACTGCATGTGTTGCTACATCGTTTGTGTGTGATTGTTTGTGCTGTATTGAATTTCATTTGCGAAAATGTTCTTACTGGTAATTAAGTGTCCACCACTGAGGCTAAATTGAGCCAGGCTCTGAACACAACAGGCCTCCTGGAGGATGGATGTTTTATAATATGATTATTTGGATGGTGATCAGACTGTGTTGCGTTTATTTGAGTGTCACGCTCTCAAGCTAAAACAAGTCCTCTCTCAACCAAAACAGTTTCTGGGAATGGTGTTACGCTTCCTGGCCGAAGGAGTTGCCAACGGCCTCAATGTCATCGCCGCGTACATCACAGAGATCCTCCGGGTCACAGGATTTGACGGTAGGTGGCAAGATTTTTTGGGCACCAAAGGGGAAAATATTAGATTGGTCCATCCATCCATCCATCTTCTACCGCTTATCCGGGGCCGGGTCGCGGGGGCAGCAGCTTTAGCAGGGAAGCCCAGACTTCCCTCTCTAGCTACTTCTTCCAGCTCTTACCGAGGCGTTCCCAGGCCAGCTGGGTGACATAGTCTCTCCAGCGTGTCCTGGGTCGTCCTCGGGGTCTCCTCCCGGTGGGACATGCCCGGAACACCTCACCAGGGAGGCGTTCAGGAGGCATCCGAATCAGATGCCCAAGCCACCTCATCTGGCTCCTCTCGATGTGGAGGAGAAGCGGGTCGACTCTGAGCCCCTGATGACCGAGCTTCTCACCTTATCTCTAAGGGAGAGCCCGGCTGCGGAGAAAACTCATTTCGGCCGCTTGTATCCGGGATCTCGTTCTTTCGGTCACGACCCATAGCTCGTGACCATAGATGAGGGTTGGAACGTAGATCGACCGGTAAATTGAGAAGCTCCTTCTTTACCACGACAGACCGATGCAACGTCCGCATCACAGCAGACGCTGCACCGATCCGCCTGTCGATCTCTCGCTCCCTCCTGCCCTCATTCGTGAACAAGACCCCAAGTGGGGCAAGATCTCCTACCCGGAGTGGGGACTGAGGACCATGGTTTCAGATTTGGAGGTGTCCCAACCGCTTCACACTCGGCTGCGAAACCAGCCCTGTTTGAAGGAGCCAACAGTACCACATCATCTGCAAAAAGCAGAGATGCAATACTGAGGCTACCAAAACAGACCCCCTCAACGCTTCGGCTGCGCCTAGAAATTCTCATAAAGGTAATGAACAGAATCGGCGACAAAGGGCAGCCTTGGCGGAGCCTCACTGGAAACGATTCCGACTTATTGCCGGCAATGCGAACCAAACTCTGACCTCGGCAGTATAGGGACCGAACAGCCCGTATCAATGGGCTCGGTAATACTCCCGAAGCACCCCCCACAGAACTTATTCCACAAAACACATGTAGACCGGTTGGGCGTGATCAGACTGAAAACCACACTGCTCCTCCTCAATTGCGACTTCCTGACGGACCCTCCTCTGCAGAATAGACCTTACCAGGCGATCCCTCTGTAGTTGGAACACAGCTAAAACAGAGGCACTCTCCCCGCTGACCACGCGATGTTGCAGAGGCGTGTCAACCAGGACAGCCCCACAACATCCAGAGCCTTGAGGAACTCCGGGCGGATCTCATCCACCCCTGGGGCCTTGCCACCGAGGAGCTTTTTAACCACATCGGTGACTTCAACCACAGAGTAGGAGAGCCCACCTTACGCTTCCTCCAAGGAAGGCGTGCTGGTGGAGTTGAGGAGGTCTTCGAAGTACTCCGCCCACCGGCTCACAACGTCCCGAGTCGAGGTCAACAGTGCCCCATCCCCACTGTCAGTGTTAGTGGTGCACTGCTGAGACGTCGGATGGTGGACCAGAATTTCCTCGAAGCCGTCAGTCGGCTTCCATGGCCTCACCGATGCCCCTTCGGCGACCACCGAAGCTGCATTCCGCTTGGCCAGTCGATACCTGTCAGCTGCCTCTGGTGTCCCACAGGCCATAAAGGCCCGATAGGACTCCTTCTTCAGCTTGACGGCATCCCTTACTGCTGGTGTCCACCAGCGAGTACGGGGGTTGCCGCCACGACAGGCAAGACGCCCGCACTGACTTGTAATTATATTTATTTTATTCACAGATCAAACTTCAAACGATCGAATTATTTTCTTGTAAAATTAATTACAATTAGATTGGTGTTTTTTTTTTTCTTTTGCTACAATAACAGCTGCAACTCTATTGGGGGTTATGTCTATTATCAATTTTGCACAGAGCTGCCACATTTTGGCATTTCCTTGAGCGTAGCTCCAACACAACGATCAGATGTTAGTAAAATGTAGGAGACTGGACTGTCTCAGAAGTGTTTATTTATTCCTTTGTTGTGTATTGTATTCACAAGTGAAGAAATCACAAAATAAACTCTGTAGGGGGCCCATAGAATTTATTTTGTGATTTCCTCGTTTGATTTTCTCTTTTGATGCATTATTTTCAATTTTCGTAGTTTCATTGAAGGTATCGTTAATTTGCGTTTTTCGGAGGCGGCCTCCTGAGTCGAACGGAAGAAGAGAAGGCACGGAGACGGACAAAGACGTACATTTATTAGGTTGAGACTGTGAAAACCATTAATAAAGTGCGTTTTAAAAATCAACACCACAGCTCTCCTTTTTTCGGAGCTGCAACAAAAACTTATTTAATAAAGCAGCGACACAGTTCACTGAACCAACAGCAATTAGAACATTGTAAGCATGTGTCAGAGATTTTTCTCGGACAAAGTTAAAGAAATGACTCGGCACACAGGAAAATTGTCTTCAATATCGACGGGAGCGGATCTCTGAGAGCGAACGACGGTTAGTTGCTCCGCGATCACACTCTCTCTCCTTTCCCGCCAATTCCAACTTTTATTACAGAATACAAGAAAAACATTGCCCCCGATATTTGCATACCGCAGCCCTGGTCCGGCCCCTCGGTAGTGATTGGTTACCTTGGTTTGAGCTTTGAACCACCGGTACATTGACACCTTAGCATTTGGTCAACATTGAATCAACATGTTGCAGACTTTGCGGAGACAAATGTCGCCTGGGCGCGACGGGTGTTCTCAAATCGTCTTTTGATGTTCAACCGCTGTTCCCAAATTATTGCTTCCCCCTTTGTGACCGGGTCTATCCTTATCTCCTCTGTTCGCCCCCCTCTGCATTGACGTGGTAATTGTGGACTTCAAAAGCCCTCCGACCAGGTCGCCGGTGCCTTTGTCTTAATGCGTAGGCATTTGGGGGTGCTGGATACGCACCCAAACGTTTAGATGTGCTCAAATTAAATGAAACTTTAACATGATACATTTTGCTCATAGATTTCTCTGTCAGCATGTTTCCAGCAAGGAGCCATCTTGGGGTCGACATATTACCATAATGGTCATACAGAAGGCGCACCGGATTTTAAGGCGCGCTGTGAGCTTTTAAGAAAATGGAAGCTTTTTGGTGCGCCCTATAGTACGGAAAATACGGTAGTTAGTTGGGGCTCCTTTTGCCCCAATTACTGCGGCAATACAACATGGCATGGAGCCGATCCGTGTGTGGCACGGCTCAGGTGTTACTCGAGCCCAGGTTGCTCTGATAGCGGACTTCAGCTCTTCTGCATTGCTGGGTCTGGCGTATCGCATCTTCCTCTTCATAATAGCCCAGGGGTTTTCCATGGGGTTAAGGTCAGCCGGGTTTGCCCGCCAGTGAAGAACAGGAAGACCATGGTCCGTATTGTTTCGCTTTGGCACTGTGTGGAGGCGCCTGTTGCAAAATGAAATCTGCAGCAGGAAGCCTGAAATGCTCTAAAATTTCCTGCTGGACGGTTGGGTTGACCTCGGACTTCGGGAAACACAAAGGTCCAACACCAGCAGGTGACGTGGCACACCAAACTATGACTGACGGTGGAAATTTGACCCTGGACCTCAAGCAACATGGATTATGTGACTCCCCTTGCTTCCTCTAGGCTCCGGGACCGAGGTTTCCAAAGGAGATGCAAAATTTGCTTTCATCAGAGTACATGCCTTTTGACCACTCAACAGCAGTCCGGGCCTTTTTTTGTTCTGGCAAGGCGCTTCTGAGGCCGTTTGTTCTTCAAGAGTGGACAAGGAATGCGACAGCTGAAAAAACCATGGCTCGCAATCAATTTTCAAAATATTCAAATTTTTTTTATGAGTTTTCAGATATAATCAACGAAATTAAAATGATTTAACATTTGAAATGTATCTGGCTGAAATGAATATATGCTTTACACAAGTTTCACTTTTTGAATAGTTTTACTAAAATGAATCAACTTTTCCAAGATATTCAAATTTTGGGATGAGCAACTTTAAATGTTCAAATTTTCCATAATGACTGTCCGTTTTCTCCACAACAGCCCTCACGTTACCCCGCTTCACCCCAGAGGGCGTGACCACAGTGGCCCAGTGGGGGGTCATGGCCATCATCGGCTACTGGGTCCTGACCATCCTCCTGCGCTTTGCAATCGACGCACTACGACACGTCTTCTGGTTGGTGAAAATGGCGGTGGTGCTGTGGCTCTTCGCCATGATCGTCAGTGACAGCAGCGCCAGCCCTGACACCACGGCCGTGCGCCTGGGCGGCCTGGTGCTGGGATACATCTTATTGAGCCTGCTCACGTCCGGCTCCAACAAGACCGGTGCGCTCGAGCATCGCCTGAAGAGCCTGGAGGGCCGAGTGAAGGCTGTTGAAAAGAGGAAAGGCAACTAGCGGGGAAACATTGGACAACGGTGCCAGTGAAGAGCCACTATCAGTTTTTGTTTGTACACGTGAGAAAATTATGATGGGCAAGAAAAAGGATTTTTAATCAGGATTTAGTATCTCGGTTGTCAAGTACACTACTCACAAAAAGTTTGAGAATAAGGGACTATCATGTTTCAGTTTTGTGTTTCGGGCTGTATCATTTACAACATAAAAGTAATGTTCTATAATTGGGATTTGTTTTTCCCTTCAAGATTGTGATTTAATAAGCAATTATTCTTAAAATACCTTTCAAGTGTGTGTGTGGGGTTTTTTTTACAATCAAGCAATCAATCTCTAGTACAGTAAACAATATCAGATTTATTCTACAGGTATATAAAGGTTTTGGTCTTAGAGGTTAGGCTTGTGCAAAAATAAAGACAAATGAACCATGAAATAAAGTCATAAATCATCACAGCAATAATCACTTTTTCACGTTTCGTGAATTAAATGATCATATTGTGGGCTGCACTTAAGCAGTGAACTTATCTAGACACTCAACTTATTTAGCCCTCTCTAAATATTCATATGTATTAAAAAATATAATTGAAGAAAATGTTATTGTCAAATGTGCTGTACGTATGTGTAACATACAGCACAGATGAAATTTCTTCCCTCTCAACCTAAAACAGTCCTATCAAACAACTGAAATGAATCGAGGTTCTTTTTATTCTTCTGAATTGCAGCCCTTTCGATTAGAAAACTTCTACTGCATTACTATGTCAATTTGAATTTAATTGTTCAGCCCAATTTATGTTTGGGCCTGAAAATAGAACACAGTGACGAAACAGGACAAGGGGGGGGGGGTGTCATTTGGTGACATCGGGGTGTCATCCATTCCCCGTTTGTATTCCGCAGTGCAAAAGTTTTAGTAAAAGTTATCTATGGTCAGTGGCTGGAGGACCTGGACCGACTGGGTGTCCTCCAACAACGTCGAATTCGGGGACCCGTTGACACCTTTCTGCAGCTGCTTGGTTTCTTGTTACTGTCAGCTGAAAGTGTATGTGATCCTCCGAGCTCACCACATCAATCTTCAGTCACACTTCCTCTCTCGGCCTGTGCTAAATCCCTCCTCCGTTTGTCAAGGACGGTCAAGTGAAGAATCCAGAGGTCTCATTTATTACAGAGAAGTCAGAACCAGGAAGGCCGCCTCTGCTGGCTTGAACACTATCAGAAAAACTCATTTACATTTACAACCTAAATCCTCATGAGATTCATGAAGTTGTCTTTTTTTTTTTTGTCCTAACGAGTATTGAGAAGCAAGAGTGCCAGCAAACAGTCCCCGCCAATGTCAGAGAAACCAACAATACATTAGTTAGTAGATTTAATGCACATCATGTTAGATACACGTTTTGCCGAGGAACATGTTTTTATCAAACAATTCCAAGCAAATAACGGCACAAGCTTTACATCAATCTTAAGTGCGTTAACAGACAATTGCATCAAACAGTATAAGAGCAAAAAGCAGAATTTAACGACGCAAAAGGCTGCACATGCAACATGAATAGGCGTGTCTGCGACATTTCTTAGTCATGAGGCAGCTTGGTCTGATTTTTGGTTCTGATTTAAAAAAGAAAAAAAAAACTTATTTTTAAATAAAATTAAAAAAAGTTTCCAAACAGGGCGGCCCGGTAGTCCAGTGGTTAGCACGTCGGCTTCACAGTGCTGAGGTACCGGGTTCAAATCCAGCTCCGGCCTCCCTGTGTGGAGTTTGCATGTTCTCCCCGGGCCTGCGTGGGTTTTCTCCGGGTGCTCCGGTTTCCTCCCGCGTTCCAAAAACATGCATGGCAGGCTGATTGTGCACTCTAAATTGTCCCTAGGTATGAGTGTGAGCGTGGATGGATGTTCGTCTCTGTGTGCCCTGCGATTGGCTGGCAACCAATTCAGGGTGTCCCCCGCCTACTGCCCGAAGACAGCTGGGATAGGCTCCGGCACCCCCCGCGACCCTAGTGAGGATAAAGCGGTTTGGAAAATGGATGGATGGATGGATGTTTCCAAACATGAGGTAGTATGTTCACCCTAAACTTAGGGTCATGTGTTTCCTTTTCACACAAGGCCTTAAATCAGCGTTTTACGCTTACCAACTCAAGATGGCTTTTAAAAGGCTCTATGGCTCATAAATTGATTATGAATGAGACAAAATCAATATAAAATAGTTTGTTGTAAAATTAGGCACAAGTATTGTTGATTTGGTTAATCGACATCGGTCCTATGCGTCTGTGGATTTTGCTTTTTCAAAACATTGCAACGTTCAAACCATCTTCAAATACACATTTTGCATTTGTTCCACAATGACAAAATAAGTTTAAAAAAATGTTCCAAATGTTATTCTGTACATGTGAAAAGTATCAGTAACAGCATAGTTTCTTTTTCCAAAGGGAAAATCAAGATTGCAGTTATGATATAGTACTAATTTATGCCAAAGGCACACAAAAACCAGAGTACACAGATTAAAAATGTTTTGTACTGCTGAGTGCAGCGTGTTCCCCGAGTGCTGAGGTCAATTTGAGCGCCAAGTTTAGAGAGAACAGAACAGAGCGAAACAGCCCGAGTGCTGAGGTCAATTTGAGCGCCAAGTTTAGAGAGAAAAGAACAGAGCGAAACAGCCCGAGTGCTGAGGTCAATTTGAGCGCCACTTTCTAAAATGTGACCTGAGACATAAGAAAAAATTGCATGAACATGAACATTATACATTCGAGCAACAAGCGATAATGCGGTATCACATAGCGAATACAATCGACACTTTCACCATATGAACACAAAGCGGCAGCACGGGAATTCTCGTGGGAGGGACACCTGCCTCACAGACGAGAGATTTTGGGTTTGAATCTCAGTTCTGACTTTCCTGTGGTTAATTCGAATGTTCCCACCTCTCGTGCTTGCTTGGTTTGTTCCGGGGACTCGTTTTCAAAAACAAATTTTCACATTCGGAAAACATGCCTATTTTTGTCGATGAACAGGAAGGATGAATAAACTGGAAGCCCCCTAGTGGCTGAGAGAGGCAATGCTATATAAATCGGGATTTTTTTTTTTTGCACGTATTCAATGGTGTTTGCGCTAACGGGCTGATTATCTATCCCTTTCACTTTTACACTGAATACAGAGCAGTCAGTTAATTGTAAACAGAATGTCTAAGTGACAATATCATGCTTTGGAGTTATGTTGCGCATGTCTAGCTCCTAATTTCCCCTGACCTAATATGCATGGCTGGCATATATAATACTGTACACTATATCTTTTTTTTTTTCTATAACAACAGCTGCAGCTGTAACAAAGCTCTTTAGAGAACATTTAGCATAAAACAATAATACACATAACATAAAACATTGACATTGACTGTCATTGACAAACAACCACATTTGAAGTGGTTATAGATGAAAAAGGAGATCAGAGATGTCATACGACAATTTTTCATTGGCAGTTATGACTGAGTGCAAGGGCGGACCTGGCATTCAAAACGCTAGCAATTGCTAGATTTTCAGGCACCCTAAAACATTTCACGAAGACACACATTATAATTGATTGTTAAGAATTGTATCGATTTTGTGCAATTCGTGGTTAATTGTCTCGTCAAGCTTTCGAGAAATTTAGCTGTCTCTACATAACGAAATTTAGCGTACTGTGTTGAGCTACATCCACGCTAGACAAATCCTGTACTTAATTAAGGCAGCGTTATTTTGCCCAGATCCATTGAAAATAGCAATAATCGATCATTTTACCCACGGCCAATTAATCGAATGGAGTCAAATGCACTTGCCTATTTTTTCTACTTTTGGCCACTATTGCTACGCCACAATTTTTTCAATTAAACGCCACTGTATATGATGAACTCTATACGTTTCCATTAAACGCCAGCAAAAGCATCACAAAATAAATCAATACTGATGACACTGCACATTTCCCTATTGAAAGATAGAACCACCCCCCCCCCCTCCACAACGCACACAGGTGCTGATGTTTTCTTTGTCTCATAGCCAACATGCGCCTTGTGATTTGCACCTGTGGTGTAGCTGGTCCCAGGGGTTGCGCACCCCCTTAGAAGTTGAGTTTATCGGAGGTGTAAACACTGGAAAAAGTGGAGGCAGAGGTGAGTGGTAGGTCGGAGAAAAAGCGCAGCCCTTTGAGCTCAAACTTTGGGTCGGAGTCCGATGTGGAACAATCAAATGCCAGGGATGGAGCTGGTGCTACGTTGTGCCCAGTGGAAACAAAGGCCTGAGGAGGTTGAAAAACAGCAAATGTACTTGGTAAGTACAACTAAGGAATAGATCTTGGGCCACCATTAGATTTGTTGTTTAATCAACACCGCTAAGGCTAATCTGTCAACATAAACAAGAACAACTATTTGTTTGTTTGTTTTTTGGGGGGGGGAGGCGTTTGTCTGGAAATGACATCATATCCAACTGTATACTGTACTCACAGAACATATCATGACATGAAATTGAAATGAAGTACTTTAAGTTGAAGTACAGCGCACAACAAATTAATGGATGTTGTGTGGGTGCGTACCTCATGCTGTGTCGGGTTCGGATCCGGATGGATATCCACACTGTTGTAAGCCTGACAGTGAAACAGCATGTTAAGTCACTGCTGGAAAAAAAGATATCATACACTTGCCAGCTACAATTATCTAAAGCAGGGGTCTCAAACTCAGGGCCTTGAGGGCCGCTTTCCTGCCTGTTTTCCATCTCTCCCTGCTGCAACACACAGGATTAAAGTGATCAAGATCCGTATCAGGCTCCAGCACGGATTGCTATTGATCTGATCATTTGAATTGGGTGGGTTGCAGCAGGGAGAGAGCGAAAACATGCAGGGCAGTGACCCCTTATCGAAAGAGATGCTGCAGATGTCCTGGTTTGTCAAGTAATGTATGCAAATAAGACAAATGATACTGAGAGTGTATATGGAAGTAATCCAATAATTTGTCCCACGTCAGTATGCTTCTGCAAAGCACAATGTCCAAAAAAAGGCTCCTGTAGGGCAACTTGATCAACTTCATGCACTTTCAACGAACTGTCATCGGTTCTTGTAAAGGAAAAAAAAAAGATTGTGTACTTCTCTGTCATTCTTCCATTCCCAGGATGCATTGTGGCATGCAATGCTGAGTCTTTTTCGGGCATCATGTTGTTATACTGTACATGATTGTTTAAGTGTGTTTATGTTGTCCGTAGTTCGTTGAATAACTTAAACTAGTTTGATGTTAGGTTAAATTGATGCCGCATATTGTGAAAACGAAACTGATTTGTCTGTGAAACTGTAAAAACGAAGAAAATTGATGGTTGCAAATGAAAAAAAGACATTACAGGTGGCCCGACGGAGGTGGGTGCAGGTGCAGAAGAAGGTTCCCTTGGGACAACAGGATTCACAGGCCGATAGGAGTAAGTTCCAGGGTGCGGTGCCGCAGAGTAACTTGGTCCTGTGGGTTGATTTGTGCCCTGCGATTTGAAGAAGGAATGAAAACAATTGTTTTTAATGCTTCCGAATGTGATTCTGAGAGGCCGTTTGAGGGGGCACCTACATGGTAATGCACAGCAGGTGCCGGTGCTGCTGCTTGACTTGTTTGAGGAGCGTTTGCTTTGGAAGCACTCTTTTTGCAACAGCATTTTCTTATGCAGCAACAGCAGATAGCAAACGCAGCAACGATGGCAGCAAAAAGGATGACATAAACATACACGGGGGTATTTACTGTGAAAGCAGAGAGATGACGAGTGAGTTGTAAGCCGTCGTTACCGTATCAAGATATATTTCTCAATGGTAAAATGGGCTGCGTCTCACCTTCTTCTACCGCCACGTTGGCCACAAACACTAAGAACCCGTTGTTGTCCCGTAACTCATAGGTGCCAGAATCTTCTACTTTTACAGAAAGTATTTCTAGGTTGTGGCTCTCCAAGACAAGTCGGTCCTCAAAACGTGAGTCTCCGAAATAGTCATCATTGGTCAATCGTCCAGAGCGCATCACTCTTATAGGATCCGACTCGCCCATCCTCGGTTTGAAGGTGATGTCCCACGGTTTAAAGCTCACAGGGAATCGCATGGTGAAGTGTGTGCCCTCCTTGGGCTGATAGTTACTTGAGTACTCTGTGTGGGATAAAAGGGTTTGTTAAAAACAAGACGTTCAGGATCAGTAGGCCAGGCTTTTTAAAGATCTGGGATCGTTGCTTGGCCAGAAGATTGTTGTCGGCATTTTTTACATATTTACAGGTACAAGTCGTTACAAATGAGCTTATTGTATATATATACAAATATGCAAATATGCTATGAAGACATGCTTGGGACAGATCAATAGCGCTCGTCTTTGCAAAGTTGTGAAGCATAAAAGTATTGATAGTGGACTTGAGTTTAAGCCCACTTGAAACATCAAGCATAAAGTGGACATTTGTGGCGATAGTATGAATTCTGATATGTAGCATTTGTGAGGCGTGTCAATCACGTGACGTCATCTTCAACAGACAGCAAATAACTACATCAAGGAGTGTTCGTCTCATTAACCAGAAACATTTCTACCTCCTCCCACCTCTGTCAATCTTCTCACTCCTCAATATAATTTCTGTTGGGAGGTGCTGGCATGTAAACAAAGGAGTGAGGAGTAGTGCAATTAGAAGAATGAGATGTGCCCAAAGAAGAAAGAGAAGAAGAAGCTGACAGTCCGAAAAAGGACAACTATTTGACAGTAAAAAAGTTTTGGTGATAAACTTTAATTTAAAATAAAAATTAATTTAAAATAAAGACAATGACTGACTGAGGATGACACCTTTGGTTAAGCTTGAAATAACGACGGACTAACAATGACGGACAGGAGGCCCAGCCGCTGGCGAATGACAAATGGAGGAAAATTACCTGACGCTCTCACCTCTAATTAAAGCTAATAGCGACCAGGATGAGCCTCAAGTCGTTACCTTTCAGCCAACTTTGGACTCATCTGCTAGCTTCCACAGTGATGGCGGTAGCAGCGTGTTGTCAAACATAGATGGCAATAATCTACCAAGTATTGTTGTGCGTTTTCAACACTTTCTGGGCAATGTGACCTTTTTTTTTTTTTTATGTATATCAAACACCACGTTCCAGGCGTAATCGTGTCATGTTCAGAGACTTCCATAACAAAATACGGACAATCTGGAACAGTTGTCAGCTCTGTATAATTCACCAACAGAATGTAATGTACCAGTAGTGATTGAATGAATGATGATCCATGTCACTCGCTACAATTGGAGACCCATATTCCGCACAACTATTTCCTATCGTAAGCACAGTTCGCAGCCGCTCTTTCGAGTAGCCTGGCATAAACAAGAACCATTCCACTTTTTGTTCTGTGCCACCAGCTGTCACGGTCAAGTCAAAACAGTTTTCTGGGAAGCCACAAATGCACAGACACTCCTGAGGACAGTCTTTCCAACACTTCTTTTGTCCTCCTCTAGATTGCTTATCAATAGCTATACCAATACCAATAGTAGGAAAAAAAGCCTACCACCACTAGAACATACTGTAAATCTCTCACAAATGGATAAACACAGCCGCCAGCGCACATTCAATAGCTTCATTGAACTAACAATAATGAAATAAAAACGTAATAACTAAGCACAATCATACAGTAACTGCCAGGGCCACAATTGACGCTCAACAACCGCCTACTGGCTAACAATAGCCAACTACACTCTCTTTCGCTGGCACACACGGAACAAACCTGGCCAGGCCCCACTTTGCAAAGCCATGCACATTCAAAATCACAGATACTACATTGTAGAAAGTGAGGATTGCAATCCAAAATGGACAAAATTATTCCCTGAACCTCACATGTACATTGTGTATGGGTATTAATATTTACAATAATATGACAACATCAATTATTACTCAATGGGAAAGTAATGTGAGAATAACTGATTGTAAAAATATTCCATATAGCCCTAATTAACAGCATTGACCGAGAATGAGGGATCAAGTTGGCCTCCATGTTTGATTATATTATTTAGATAATAATAGATAATAAGTGGTATGGAAAATAAATGGATACCGTAATTGTTTTTTAGAATGTAAGAGGAAGTCCAACTACTGTATCACTTTGACACATGTGTCCCAGCACTACAAGGCTGTTAACATCTTGTCATAACAAACAATTTCCTCCCAACACTCACCTGTGACTGTAAGTTTTTTCCTTGTCAACAAAGTGTAGTCTTTTTGGCGGAGGTTGTAGTAGCCGTTGTCAGCTTGTGTAATGTCTGACATTTCCCAGTAGTTTTGCTTCACCTGGCCCCTGGATGCACCACTGGTCTGAGTGCGATTCCACAGGATTACTAGGTCGGAGTTGTCAAACGTGGAGAATTCCAGGATTTCTGCATTACTGGGAATACTGACACGATACTCGGTGTGGTAATGCCGCTGCACCGCTTCAGCACATTCTAGTCACACACAGGGGGGAAAATAGTTAGTCTATTTTAAAATATTAAGAATAACAAAAACTTGTTTTTCTTATTTTGGAACGACAGTCAACTTTCTCATTGTTGTGGTTCGGCATTCATGAATTTGCATGGTTTTTTGGGGTTTTTTTTGTATTTAGTTCATTAATAGTCGAGCTTTTGTGTCCCTTTGAGATGTCTTGATTTTTTGATGGTCCTTGAATGCACTGTGTGTCTAGACTCTAGAGTATAATTCCATCCATCCATTTTCTGAACCATTTTATCCTAACAAGGGTCACGGGAGGGGAGGGCGGGGTGGAACCTATCCCAGTGGTCTTCAGGCAGTAGGCGGAGGACACTCTGAACCATCTGTGCTCACACTCACACCTAGGACAATTTTGAGTGTTCAAGCAGCCTGCCATGCATGTTTTTGAAATGTGGGAGGAAACTGGAGTACCCGGAAAAAACCCACGCAGGCCCAGGGAGAACATGCAAACTCCACACAGGAAGGCCGGAGTGGCCGGGATCGAACCCAAGACCTCTGCACTGTGAGGTCAATGCATTAACCACTGGACACCAGGCTATTATGTACCTATATTTCTGCTTGTCTCCCAATGCATTTAATAGCCCATGTAGACTACATTTATGTATGTATGTAACAAATGTTGGTGTATTCCCCAACATTTACTATTGTGTGGAAAGGCAAAAAAGTTAAATTATTTCATACTGTTTGTGTAAAATACTACTGCGCATATTTGTTTACTCATGCGTGATGTCAATGCTAATACTCTTGAGGAGCCTCATTTGATTTGTGGTTTATGTTTGAAATAATTTATTAACCGAATACAGCAAATATGTAACATGGGATCATGACTGTGCAAGCCAGAAGCATGGTGTTGATGCTTTATGAGCCTCTGCGTTTTAAGAGCTTTGCCGCCATCTTCTGGCAGCTCAACACAATAACACCACCCCTTTTTTTTCTTTTTTGGGGTGCTCAATGAGTAGTGGCGGGACTTAGTCCCTAGCAACAGAGAATGATGAAGCTTCACTGTATTTTCCATTTTACCAGTCAGCGGAACAATGTAAAATGATCTTACCTAAAACTTTCAATGTGATCCTATCAAGAAAAAAACCACCAAATGGAACTGAGAAATATCCGTTGTCTTTTTCTGTCACGTGTTGCAGAGAAATAATTCCAGAGGTAACCTTGAAACGTGGATCGATTCCCTGAAAAATGTGACAACACAACTGGATGAGTTTAATGTTTTGGGTTTTTTTTTAATGCCAACGTGGTAGTCTTCATTATTATAACACCAAGACATGCACACCTTGCCATTTTCAATCACTAGCCTCTTGCCTTCACCATTACTCGGAGAGAAGTAAAACTTCCCACTGAATCCAGATGGTGAATAATTATAGGGAAAGCGAAAAGTTCCACCATAGCACACTTCATGCAGTGCGCCAAACGACCCTGGAATTGGACACAAAAAACAGAGGAGAGAAAAGTTGGGAATGCACTATTAACATATTGCACTGTAGGAGTGCGCAATATAGACATATATTCAATATAGGGTTTGAATTTGCCCAAAGGCATGTTGATTACATCTTACTATGCATGACAGTAACACAGGCTAGTAATCTTTATCAGTCTCACATTGGAGAGCTTTGCATTGTTGCAGCAGCGATGTTGGATACAAGAAATAGAAAAATATCATGACAAACAAGAGATTTATTAAATTATGAATTAGAAAAATATGTTTACCCCTAATTTTCAATTGGGATATACCATCTACCATGACTGTGAAGAGATTGAATTTGTCCATGATATTAATTTTGGGCCATATCGGCCTGGCCTACTGCACTCTATGCTGGCCATTTGTGTCCACCTTAGTTCACTTGGCGAACTCTTAATAGTAACGTTTATTGACTTCCACTGCCGTGGGACATTTTTTTCCACACTAGTAGGACGGCTTTGCCATACTAGTATGACTGTAGTGCATCTTACTCGTGGACGTTTTAGTCACTAAAGCATCCACGAGTAAGATGCACTTTGACATTTCACTGCAGATGTTAGCAAGGGTCATGGAAGTTGACACACATGATTTGCCTTCGCGGGCCACATAAAATGACGTAGCAGGCCGGATCTGGCCCACGAGCCTTCAGTTTTACATGGGTTTAGTCCTACTGTACTAGCAAGGTCCAGCAGGCTACTAGTGCATGACATGTTTGCTAGTTGGGCCTAATAGTGTCATTAGGGCAGCATAGCAATTTACTACTAAAGTTTAATTGTAGACTTGGAATCCAAAAATTGCAAAAGTACTGGTTATTACTAACATGGGTATCAAATATATTAAATAAATACTCCAAAGGCTTTCCTTTACAGCGTTCGTGTGTTATTGCTTGTGCGCAACTGAGCTTTTACTCACCGCAGAGGAAGCATGGAAGCAAAAGGAATGCGAGCAACATGTCCTGTACAAAAACAACACGGCGATATATGCATTGTTCATTATACACAGAACAAAACTTCACGCTTCGACAAACGATTTTTTTTTAGTGACTTAAACTTACTCGGGTATTGGTGGGCGATTTCCCCCTCCGAACAAGCCGAGTTACTGTAATAACAAGGAGACATACAAACTGGGCGAGGCTTTTCTCTTGTCGGGGCGTCACTGCTGCGTCTGATGTGCGCACACTGTCGGTTGCCACTCAGTCGGGACAACATTAGGAAGTAGAGAAGTTCGCTTTATTTAGAAGTTCTTTCAAAGCGCTTCACTTATAGAATGTGTACCGTTTTTTTTTTACACATATAAAGTAACTATAAATACAACGTCTTGCGGTAAAAACACCAATTTGGCAAATCAAAACAAATTTTAAAATACTTCCAAAGACAATACAATAATCGCGCTGACACGTGAAATATGCGTATAATTGATGACCATTTTAAGTGCATGTTAAGACACCTTTTAAAAAAAGTTCACAGAAGAGGCCATTTTTAGTGGCAACAATCAAGTCACGTGTCAAGTACAACTTTATTGTCAAATGTGCTGCAATTTCCTCCCTCTTAAACAGACAACAGACAACAAGAGGAGCTGCTGCGGGTGCCCGAGTCGCCAATATAGGGACAATGGATTCCAAGGCTCAATCACATTTAATTTTTTTAAACAAATGTTAAAAAATCATTGTGTACACTTGCACAATGTCATGCAATACACGAGGCCAACAAATCTAATCATAAAAAACGCTTTCTTAACCAGAAAAAAAAAAGATAATATGGAATAATAAGAACAAGAGTAAGAATAACTAATACATAATAAAATCAGAGGTGTCAAACTTGTCTCCGAGAGCAGGTCATAGTGGTGAGGCCACATACATTGTAAAGTATAATATAATGTATAAAGCTATGAGTGGAATAGAAAGCTAAATATTTAACCAGAAGCTGAGTTGCACCATGTTTGTTTGTGGACTAGGCATGTGGTTACAGCACTTTGCACACTTCTTGTCACAGTAGGTTCTGGATAGGTTTCATGACCATTACCCCATCATGTTGCGCAATTGTCCCTACATTTGGTAATGATATTTCATTTTTCATTTCATTTCATATACAGGTACTTTGTCCCCAAAGGAAATTTGTCATGAGCATTCAACTGGTTTTGCAGTTTGCAGTTGGCAGCATCATACAAACACCAGGGCGACACACACCATGATCCCATGAAAAAGACAATCCCAAGGGTGCCCAAGTCCAGTCCTCGAGAGCTCCTATCCAACACACCTGATTCAAATGATCAGCTCCTGTTCTGACGTACCTTGAGGATTTTGCAATTTTTCCTGGATTTTTTTCCTCCTATTTCCCCATCATTTTTCATGGAAAACATGATAACGTGTGTGTGTGTGTGTATATATATATATATATATATATATATATATATATATATATATATATATATATATATATATATATATGTATCTATCTATCTATCTATTTATCTATCTATCTATCTATCTATCTATCTATCTATCTATCTATCTATCTATCTATAGATAGATAGATAGATAGATAGATAC
Organism: Hippocampus abdominalis; assembly: GCA_018466805.1. Lineage (NCBI taxonomy): Eukaryota > Metazoa > Chordata > Actinopteri > Syngnathiformes > Syngnathidae > Hippocampus > Hippocampus abdominalis. The sequence continues at coordinate 11,299,338 of CM031695.1, read as the reverse complement.
ACACAATTATATATATATATATACACTTATATATATATATACACACAATATATATATATATATATATACACATATATATATATATATATATATATATATATATATATCCATCCATCCATTTTCCGAACCGCTTGATCCTCACTAGGGTCGCGGGGGGTGCGGAGCCTATCCCAGCAGTCTCCGGGCAGTAGGCAGGGGACACCCTGAATTGGTTGCCAGCCAATCGCAGGGCACACAGAGACGAACAACCATCCACGCTCACACTCATACCTAGGGACAATTTAGAGTGCACAATCAGCCTGCCATGCATGTTTTTGGAACGTGGGAGGAAACCGGAGCACCCGGAGAAAACCCACACAGGCCCGGGGAGAACATGCAAACTCCACACAGGGAGGCCGGAGCTGGATTTGAACCCGGTACCTCAGCACTGTGAAGCCGACGTGCTAACCACTGGACTACCGGGTCGCCTATATATATATATATATATACATAAATATTTTTAAAGGGATTAATCAAAGAGCCACTCAGTGTAGTTGGGGGCAGCACGCAGCCCACGAGCTACCAGTTGACCATCCTTGATCTGTGTATAATCAATTAATAAAATTATTGTCATTCAGCAAATGTATACAGATCACCGCCTGATCATTTGAATCACATATGTTGAAAGAGGGAGCCATCTAAAATTAGATGAACAGGGGCTCTTGAGCACCGAGCTTGGGCACCCCTGATCTAAATGCAGGCAGAACAAGCTCTTAGACTAGATGGCAGAAGGTAAAATTAACCTGTGTGCACTTGTTGCCATTCCAACAACAAAATAGTTTTGTATTCAATTAAAATTGCATAGATTTCACAACAAGGTCATCTGTGAGTAATATGAGAAAACCTCTTTTTTTTCCCAGAAGCATATAAATAATTGTTTTTGTAATTTTAATTGGTGGTGTGCAACGTGGTTTCTCTAATGGAAAATATGTCCCAGTTTGCTCAAAAACGTTTTGAAAGGTATGTAAATACGTATACACATGTAAGAATGTAATGTTATGACTGTTGTATTGTAATCTATAGTAGTTAAGAAAGTGGTAAAAGGAATTAAACACAGGTGTGACACGCCTCAACTTAGATTTTCCATCACACTGTGGCAGTTTTTCTTCAATAATTTCTTCAACCCCACTTCATTTCCTTTTCGTATCGAAAGAGGTGAGCGCGTTACATTCATCTATTTATTTATTTATCTGGGTATTCTGTGTTTTATGGGTTTTACACTGAATTATCTTTTATTGTTGTCGGCAATGTGACTTAATTGTATATTCTCCGTGTTTTGAACGAGTTGTACAGCACTTTGGGTCACCTTGTAAATTTTCTCGATATATATCAGTGTGGACGGGTTGGATCGGGAATTATAATTATATCTAATTCAGCACGAAACGTTTGTGCGATATATAAGTAGTCGCATGCAAAATAACATCACTTATGTATGGATCAATTCAATCTAAAGTTCATGTTAAATGTCTGGTCTTTGGACATGTAACGCTTTCCGCTTGTTTTTGTCTGTTCTGACTGTATCATGCCGACTTCCACCGCCCCCGGCCCCCTTCATTTACAATCAATCTCAATCTTGGCGCAAAACCCTGCAGTAGGAGACTGCGCCGTTAGGAAGGCTTTGCTCAAAGAGCGTATCTGTTTCCTGGAGCTAACGAATGTGATACTTAGTGCGACGCAGCTGACGTAAAAGCAGTTGAGAATACAGTCGACATATCGCCATAAATAATTGGGGGAAGCCACTGCGCTTGCGCGCTGCGGATCAACGTTTATACCCGTTTACCCCCATTCATGTAAAACATTCTTAAATATCTTCCCGTGGAGTTGTTTCTCGCGTATCCTGCAGGTGGGTTCGGGCTGTTTTGGGTTGAAAGTGTGATGACGTTTAGATAATCAAGAAGTGATCATCTGGATCGTTGGACATGGCTTGTCTGAGCAGGGCGTCATCAGGCCGTCACGTCACTGAGGTCTGCCTTAGATTTGTTTGCCGCACCTTGCTCGCTGTTTGCAGGTGTGCATGGACGATAACTATCCCGCTTCGAGATTGCAACACACCACGCGATGGATGCAAACCTTTTCGTTTCCTTTGCATTGCTGTCAGCTGTGTGGAAAGATGAAACAACCTGACCCTTTTTTTTTTTTTGTCCATACAGAAGATGTGCGCCTGCGTCCTGCTCGCAGTCCTCTACAGCCTTCCTTTTGCTGTGGGTGAGTTGTCTTTCCATCGCGTTGACAGCACTTGTCTAACAAAGGATATAAGAGAATGTGGCTATCAGATTTTACACCTGTTAACATGTGTTCACAGCAATCTCAAGGTCAATGAGAGTTTTGATTAAGGTGCCCTAGACCAGTGATGACCAATCTCTGTGCCATGATACCATTAGTGTGCCGTGAGGAATCCTCAAATTATTCGCTTTCACCTTATTGGTCAGAAATGTATGATTTATTTACTACAAATAATCTATCATTTCTACATGTCAGCAACGTATAGTGGCGGGCATAATAATTAAATGCCCTTCCATTAGCTGGCAGAAGTTGCTTAATTGAACTGCGTATCAACTTTTTGTGATATTTTTGCTTGCTGTTGTGCTGTGAGATTGTTGTAATGTGACACATGTGCCTTGGCTCAATCAAGGTTGGTAAACAGATGCCTTGAGAGCCAAGAACAGTCACGAAGTGTTGGCATGCCATTGAATAGTTCTGGACTGTTGACATAGTGACATAGTTGAAATTTCATCTGTGCTGTATGTTACACACACGTACAGCACATATGACAATAAAGTGTATTCAATTCAATTCAATTCAATAGTGTATAAAAAACACTTATTTGTGACTAATGGTAATTGCTTACATTTGTGTACTATATGTATATTGTATACACTATATATAGTATATATTTGACCTGAAATAGTCCTGAATGATCTCTATGTCCTTTTTGAAATTATATATAGCATGTATATATAGCATAGCTAACCACTCCTCTGCTGTATCAGTATACAGTAAACAATCCATCCATTCATTTTTCTACATAGTCCTTGTCCTGAGCTGGGATAGGCTCCAATGCACCCCACGGCCCTTGTTATCATTAGTAGTACTGTAGTAGTAGTAGTAGTTCATCACTGTTTATACATGACACATTATCAAGTCTAGTAGTTAACACGCAGAGCTTACAATATTATCTCCATAATATACTAGTACGACATAGTATTTTGATCCAGATTCACAAAGGCAAAATATGAGGTGTGGACTTTTTCGACATAACCATTAATGAATTGGGTCAAGAGTCAAGGTTTTCATATTTGACGAAAGACGTTTGCTCAAAAGTCCAAAAGGATTTTAGTTACTTTATTATTATGTGATATGATTGTGTTTGTGAAGGAGCATTTCTCTCATGTAGACCGTTAACTTGTCAAAGACCTTTCTGGTTATTGCATTGCGTGGAGGGTTTAAACACAATTGTGTTTCCTTACAGGTTGGGTCGTACTTGGTGAGCCATCAGAAACATTTTATCCTATTCTTTTCTCATCAGAAATGGGAAAAAAATATTCTTGACTTTCTTTTCCATTTTGATAGGTGACAGAGAAGAAGTTCAGATGGTTTGTGCCGGGAAGGAATTTCGTTTGCCGGTCTACTCAACATCAAGAACTGTGACTTTTACTCAGAACTCTGCTGGACCGAGGCGCATTCTCCTCGAGAAGACCATTGTGAGGGAAATTTTGTGCTGTGTCTTCTGTTTTGTGTTCTAACGTACACAGATAACAAACCTAAATTCTTTATTCAGGTAAATGACCCTCGTTTTGAGTGGACCAAAGATAAGATGCTGGTCCTGAAAAATGTCACCCATGCGGACCAGGGACTTTATTCAATCAAACTGTCTTCTGGATTCACCTATGAAACCGTTCGTCTGACAGTTTCAGGTTGGATACTTTTATGTTTTGTGAAATCAACACTTTTCAATCTTTTTTATGCCTAATTTGTTTTACTTGACCTGAAGTTCGCTAAACCCATACCTCCATGGCCACTTTCCAAACCATCCATCCATCCATTTTCCGAACCGCTTGATCCTCACGAGGGTCGCGGGGGGTGCTGGAGCCTATCCCAGCTGTCTTCGGGCAGTAGGCAGGGGACACCCTGAATCAGTTGCCAGCCAATCGCAGGGCACACAGAGACGAACAACCATCCACGCCCACACTCACACTCACACCTAGGGACAATTCAGAGTGTCCAATCAGCCTGCCATGCATGTTTTTGGAATGTGGGAGGAAACCGGAGCACCCGGAGAAAACCCACGCAGGCCCGGGGAGAACATGCAAACTCCACACAGGGAGGCCGGAGCTGGAATCGAACCGGGTACCTCTGCACTGTGAAACCAACGTGCTAACCACTGGACTACCGGGCCGCCTCACTTTCCAAACCATTTTTCCTATTCTTTTTGTCATATGGCAGTTCTCACCACTCCTCCAGGCACTCTCTAATATTTTACTGTATTATAACAGATAGTAATAAAATAATTAAATCAAATGTAAAGAATTAAACAGTTTGCACGGATTATATTTACAGTACATTATTATTAACCGTGATTGTGGGCCCCCTTTCTGGTGTTTTATTTGTATTTTTTATATATATATATACACACACACACACACACACACACACACACAAAGCATATATAACTGTGAGTATTGAGGTCAAAATGCAAAGGACCCTTGGGCTGACATTGCGATCATCACGTGACCAAACCGAGCCTTGATGTCAACAATGCCGTCACTTCCAGTTGATGGCTAAGGGCAGTAGAATGTCAACATGGCTGTGCCCTGAGATGGCTGAAAGCGGGTGAATTCATCTTCTCAGTTCTTATTCCACAAACACAATATTAGTCAAAATAAGCGTGTTGATGCAGAGAACGTGCCGGGTGACCCAAGGAATTTGGCACCATTTTTAAAGTAATTTTAAAAAACGACTAAATCGAACTCATTAAGATTGAACAGTTTAGGTGTTGAATATCGTAAGTTTACTCTGAGACTGATTTCATAAGAGTTCACTATGAGCACCCCCTGTGACAAGGCACACATCAAGCTTTTGCTTTTGATGGCGGCGCGGACACCCGCAGCGGCTCCTCTTGTTTTATGTTGAGGGGGAAGAAATTTCATCTGTGCTGTATGTTACACACACGTACAGCACATATGACAATAAAGTGTATTCAATTCAATTCAATTCAATTCAAGCTCTTGCCAAACACGCTGTAGCATGTCCATGAAAACGTGATCCAGTGCTGAAGTGATTCCCTGCCTGAATTTAGCAATGCAAGCAGGAAGAGGGGGGGCATAGCATAGACCACTTAAAAAAAACATTAAATATAAAATCTTAATCTGAGTCTCTACATTCTGTCCAAATTTGAGTTTATTTCATCATTTACCGAAATAATTGGCTTGCGAAATGATGTCAAATTTTCTGGGACACCCTTGCCAGTGTTCTGATCGAACTTTTCACACATTTATCCGTCCATAGAATGCATCAAGTCCTACTACAGAAACTACGGCGAGAACTTTGAGCACAACATTCCCGAAAACAGCTTCGTACTGGAGTTTGCTCCCCGAGGCGCTCCATCCGAGGCGATGCCAATAGTCCTGTGGAACCGGACCGACCCTGATACCAGCGTTGCGGGTCGGGGCAGGCTGCTGCGAGACAGGAAGGTGTGGGTGGCTGACAGAGTGACGCAAGCCGACCAAGGCAACTACACAGTGCGTGACGCTGAGGGGAAAGTGTTGTCTCGCAGCACTCTCACTGTCCGCGGTGAGAAACAACAAATGAATCATACCTTCATTGTTGAACAACACTCATGATCTTATTTTTTTTTCCTCCCAATCCTGTATCACATCACCGCTCATGGATGCAGGACACACTTTCAATGTAACCCGCTTCACCAAAGAGTCTCTGAACCTCCCTCTCTTCCTCCCTGTGCCACGTGCCTACCTCATCTTTACCCCCACCCGATACCTCGACGAATCCTCGTTGGGGCCTTTCGACTCCAAGCCCCCCCGCGGCCCTGTGCAGTTAATGCGGGAGGGCCACATCACTGACCATGACATGCGGTATAGAGGCCTGGTCTCCGTGGGCAGGAACGGCTCCGTCAACGAGGTGGTCATTGCGAGGCTGACCTCGAGGCACGATGGCGTCTATGAGATCAGAGACATTAATGGCAACCTGGTGTCGTCCACCTTGTTGCAGGTGATTGGTGAGTAACACGCTTGACACACAATTTCCCCTTAGGGTCAGCGGTTAGGGTAACAAAGTACAAATAGCCTAACTGAGGGGTGCCTGATACATAGTTAGCCCGCAAACTGGTCCCAAGTCGATCGTGAGGGGTGAATGGTGTGTCTGTGTGCGTGTTATCAATATGATATATGTTTGTGTTTGTGCACGCTCAGCATCCTATCAGTTTCATGATCACAAAAAAAAAAGTATTTAAAAAATAAAATAAACCAGCAAGTCACCTTTAACCCTGGAGAACCCACGGGGTCAAATTTGTCCCCTATAAATTCTGCTACTCAAATGCTACCATTAAATCCCAAAGGGTCAAATTTGGCCCTAATCCTAAATTAGGATTAAAGCATTGAATATTTGAAAAAAAAACCATATATTTTGGTGTTCAGTGAACATATAGCAGTCATTTAAGGTATAATTCATCATTTTCCAAAGAAGAAAAGGGTTCTTGGGTTCTCCAGGGTTAAACTACGTTGGCGCATAATCTGTATTACCGGAAGTTGTTAGCTGTCAGCAGTCTGCAATTGCAGTTTGTGATCAGACCTGTTGCGATATATCTATTATTTTATTATTATTATTATTATTGTCATTCAAAGTTTGCTTCATGTACAATTCGCCGATGGAACTGGCAATGAATGGGAATTTTAAGCGTCAGAAAAAGCATTTTAAAGCGGTAACGTGAGCTACGATAGTGATGTTGATGCAGTTAACATGCTGCAAAAGTGCGTCCCATGCCTCCGTGTCAGGTCTCCCACTTAAGATAGGCCGTGATTTCCTTTTCACAATCTCACAAACTCTTGTATCTACTTTATTTTTCTGTTTAGTTCATGTTAAGGGGCATTATTGCTGTTGCTCATCATGCCGTGCGTGCATGCACATGCGTGTGTGATAACGGGTCGATTGCGGCAGGTTAGTTCCTTGAAAAGTAGATCTTTGGTCAAAAAAGGTTGGGCACCCCAGGTCTAATTCAATAAGGGGAATTTTCAGGTATCTGTGCTTAACCCTGGAGAACCCAAGAATCCTTTTCTTCTTTGGAAAATGATGAATTATACATTAAACGACTGCTATATGTTCACTAAACACCAAAATATGTTTTTTCAAAAATTCAATGCTTTAATCCTAATTTGGCGACCCGGTAGTCCAGTGGTTAGCACGTCGGCTTCACAGTGCAGAGGTACCGGGTTCGATTCCAGCTCCGGCCTCCCTGTGTGGAGTTTGCATGTTCTCCCCGGGCCTGCGTGGGTTTTCTCCGGGTGCTCCGGTTTCCTCCCACATTCCAAAAACATGCATGGCAGGCTGATTGTACACTCTAAATTGTCCCAAGGTGTGAGTGTGGGTGTGGATGGTTGTTCGTCCCTGTGTGCCCTGTGATTGGCTGGCAACTGATTCAGGGTGTCCCCCGCCTACTGCCCGAAGACAGCTGGGATAGGCTCCAGCACCCCCCGCGACCCTCGTGAGGATCAAGCGGTTCGGAAAATGGATGGATGGATAATCCTAATTTAGGATTAGGGCCAATTTTGACCCTTTGGGATTTAAGGGTCGCAGTTGAGTAGCAGAATTTATAGGGGCCACATTTGACCCCATGGGTTCTCCAGGAATTGAATTTTTTTATTTTCTGATAACTTTTCACTTTTACGTTTGCTCCCTACATTTGAAAACAGATACTTTGTCAAAATAGTCTTGTCAATTTTGCCTGTGGTCTCCTCAACAGAGTCACGCAGTCGTCAAAAGTTGCAGTAAAATTAAACTCTTTGCCAGGTCTTATTATAAGCAGCCAAACATTTGCATACAAACCACTGTAGTGATAAGTCTCTTAAAATGTGTTTCCTTCATTTTCGAGCATTTCCTCCATTGTGTATGTGTATGTCATTTTGACAAGCCTCAGTCCAAGGTTATTAATGTTAACGAAAACTATGAGAATAACTCAAACTAAAAATGTAAGAACATTTCTGTCATGGTCTGCTCTGTCAGCTTTTTTGAGATCCACCTTCTGGCCGGTCTTTCTTCAGCCGTTGTCAATTTTCGTGAATGAAGTCAAATGAAAATGAGTGCTTTTTAAGAATATTTTTAATGTATTTCTTTTAGTATTAATGTATGACTGTACACAAAAGAGGTTGAACAGTTGTTTGGGAATTTATTACACTATACATACTGCCTAGAGTAACCATTGGCTTCTGCTAACTGCCTCGTTCTCTAATTGCTGCAGAAAGGGGGAGCAAGTGGCGAGCTCTTCTCAAGTCCATCACTGTCCCTTCCGGCATGTTTGTGTCTCTGGCCGGTTTCATCCTGTTCATGAAGCGTTACCCCAACTGCAGCTTGTCGCAGCTCATCGCCTGCCTCAGGACGAACCGGATGCCACAAGCCCAGCCCCCAAGGGTCAACATCCAGGTGAGCAGGTCGTTTGTAACAACAAACATGCCTTGTTGCTTACAAAGAGCTGTCCCCCCCTCCCCAAGGTCAAGAGGAGCTTATTACAATTTGGTGGAATCCAAGGGTCTTTTTTTCCCCTTGATTTCTCAATTAGAATAACGCATCTTAATGCCAAAATATGTAGACTGTTTGTTGTTCGCGTCGATGCAGATCCAAATTATGAGGCGGACGCGGGCCATATCCACAGTAGTGTAGGGGTGTATTTGCAGCTACCAGTACATGGCTGTTGTTTATGTTCCATTTAGAACTACAGCCAGCCCAGCCCACAGCCAGCGGGATACTATAATCACGGCCAGCAGCAGGGGACACCGAGAAAATGGACGCCGAGAGCCAGTCCAATTCATACTGCAAGTGGCTCACACCTTGATTTACTGTGAAACTATACACACACTTTGCCATTATTTGTTGCTGTTTGTATTTCCAGGGTTACACTCCCGTTATGGAAAGAGCTGCACCTCAACTCACTCCTGTTCACATGAGGGCTGAAAATTATGAAAGCCAAAGACATGTGAGCTCCCCCTGTCACAATTCAACTGCAGAGGTACGCACGATTTTTGCATGTAGAAACGATTAGTTTTTTTTCATTAAATCACTCATTTCCTTATTTGCAGGTAACGTCAAATGAGGAAGAAAGGAGGATTTCCTTTCCAGTGCCTGGAGCATCAGATTGCCTGCAGTCCTCCGAAGGTTGCGTTCAGTTCCAGATCAAAAAAGTACCAGTTCAAGAAAGACAGAGCAGCACAAATGAGTATTATACCGCTCTGCCGCTGGATACAGATACGTCTGACACCTGCAGCGTTTATACTTCCGAAAAGCTGAACTTCTTATAGTGCATGGAGTGGTGGCAGAGAAGCATGTGGAGAAAGAGAAGGAAAACCTCACCTGTGCCTTTTGCAACAAAGTCTATATTGTGCTTCCAGTGGTTTGACATCCATATTGCGTGCCATTATTGTCAGTGTAATGGTATTTTTGAAGCATGAGCTGAATATTATTCTTCCTGCTTTATACATGTCTTCACTTTGACTCTGACAGAGATTTGTAAGTCTCCGCTGTCCTCTGATGCTACCTACCTCCAGACCCTCAGGACCACCGTGATATGCACTGTATATATTTGCTGGATCTGTGTGTTTGCGTGTGCGCTCAGTGAGCTTGCTACATATCGAGGGCTAGAAGTAGAAATTAGGCTGTGTTTGAAAAAAAAGAACATTAACTCGCCATACTAACATAGAGAAGGAATGTATTCTTGTCATTAACCTATTCGAACTGCAATGAATTATCATGTTAAATGTCTGTGATGTAAGATCATAATTTTACCAACAGAACTCCTGGGGCACTGCGCAACCATGAAATGTTCTGGACAAATTTCCCACCAAATTTTGTAACAACCTGTGAACCTTGTCAAGAGCAAACTATTGATCACCAAATCCATCCGGGTAACGAAAACGACTGAACTTGTAATATTTTTGCAATATGAAAACGTGTATCATTCCTTTTGAAATAAATATATATATGCTCAGATTTTGATGTGATCCTTTTGTCCAGTACATTGAGACCTGTGTTTGCATTTCATATGAATTACATACAAAAAAAATGTATCACATTTAAGAATTTACGGGACAGCAATAGAATGCAATGGAAATGCCATTTCAAAACATGTCTCGGTCAGGTATGGCCGAACCTGGCAATATAAAATTAACACAGCGTGCATTGGGCCGTTTGTGGATACAGTATTGCAGTTTTGCCCAGCATGTGTGTAAGAGAGAAAGAGAGAGTGGAAGGTACCGTAACATTAAAAATTGCCAAGACGGTTTGCCTCTGTTCTAGGTGTTCATATCTTATCCAGTGGGTGGCAGCAATGCACCAAAAGTGCCCATTTTGCGGAAGTCAGGAAGAAGTAGTTCCGGTGGTAGCGGCAATGAAAGGAGAGCGTGCTGTCTCCAACTTAAAGAAAATATTGTGAAGAGAACATCAACTGCACGAAACGCTTTGTGAAAACGAAACGAGTGTAATTCCACCATCGGAAGTGATTTTTAAGTTTTGACCGAGACGATGTCTTTGGTTTGTGCAAGTAAGTGACCTTAAATTGATACAAAGATTGGCGTTGCAAGCTCGCTGTGCAACCGTGCTAACGCTGCTAGCTAAATGAGCTAACGTTAGCAGCCAGGCAGTCCCGCCACTTACGTCGCAAAGCTCCCGACTTTTTCCTTTGGAATCAAAAAACTAATAAAAGTCTGAATGTCTTTGTTGTTCAGTCTCCAACGAGTTCCCAGAGCACCCGTGCGTTTCTCCGGTGTCCAACCAGGTGTTTGAGCGCCGGCTCATCGAGAAGTACATCGTCGAGAATGGGACAGACCCGATGAATGGGCAGCCACTGTCCGAGGAACAACTTGTCGATATTAAAGGTACCCATAGGCAGCAAGATATGCAGGAACGTCTTAAATTCATTTCCCCCCTACCGACTTATTTCCTTTGAATGTCTATCGCAGCTTCTCTTTTTGTCTAGTGTACTGCATTTTACTGCCTTATCATGCCCATTTTAGGCATCTGTTAAAATGAGTGGAAGTACTTAGTAAATATAATCAGTGCAAAGCCACGCTCTTACTTTTTAGCTCCTCCGTGTCTCCTTTATGATTGCCGAACCTGGTGCGTTTGTGCAAGGTTATATTTTATACCTGTCTGCCAGTCTCCCATCCAGTGAGACCAAAGGTACCATCAGCTACAAGCATTCCTGCCATTCTAAAGTCCCTCCAAGATGAGTGGGTAAGTGTTTGTCAAGATTTCTCTTTGATTGTGACATGATAGACCACTTACAAATGGGTGGAACATTCAGGTGAAATTTAAAGAACAACCCGAAATACCCCATAACATTAATATACGAACCAAATTTGACCTTTTTACTGCACATAATCAACTTGTGCTCTTTGATCTATAGACATCCAACCAATAAATAAACTGAAATTGGTATTCAAACCAAAGTGGATGATATCCTTGGCAATTAGAAATGAAATCACCGCTTGCAAATGTTGTCGTTTAGGTTCTTATTCGAGAACAGCAAGTTGGGCAAAATGTATCAAAACATTAAAACGGTTGGCCGAGGCGTTCAAAAATTCAGAGGTCAAATATTTCTGTCAATGTTATACACTAAAGGTTCATTCTGAATTTCACCCAAAAGCCAAATATCGTCAACTTTTATTAGTGGTGTGATTTGCGCTATGCTTTAAAAATTAATTAATTAATAAAATATCTGCGATGTGACTTTTTGAATAACATTTTAGTCGAGTTTGAGAGGAAAAAGGATGAACACATTCTATGGTGTGATTTAATGTTCTTTTTGTTAATTACACTGAGAGTTGGAATTCACGTTATCCTGAGGTAAACACATTGTATTCTTTGTTTTCTTGTCTTCTAGGATGCTGTTATGCTTCACAGCTTCACCCTGAGGCAGCAGCTGCAGACGACTCGCCAAGAGCTCTCGCACGCCCTTTATCAACACGATGCCGCATGTCGAGTCATTGCTCGACTTACCAAAGAGGTTGCCGCAGCCAGAGAAGGTAGGTTGATAGCATGTTGTTTGACGACCTGTTGTTTCAAACATGTCCCTGTGTTCTCACTGAATGTTTGAGTTTGCACTATTTTCCTCTTCCACAGCTCTTGCCACACTCAAACCACAGGCTGGGTTGATTACACCTCAGGCAGCCCCTGCCTCTCAGCCAGCCGCAGTGGTGAGTGATAAACAATTTCTTTGTATTCATATGGAACTGATGATTTCTGTGATGGTATAGGAAATTGTTGTTCATTCTCCTTTTTGTCTGGCAGGGTCCTGCTGGAGTGCCTATGGAGATTAGTGAACAAGTGGGCATGACTCCAGAGATCATCCAGAAGGTAATGTCGTCTTTTTACTTGATGCGTCACTTGGCTTGCGCTGATTTTAGACTGAAGTGTTTTCTTATTGTTGCAGCTTCAAGACAAAGCAACAATTCTCACCACAGAGAGAAAGAAGGTATGGAGCAAATGTGTTTCAACCCTCGCTTTCTTTACTCTTTGATTATTACATTTTAGTGAGATTTTTTTAATCTCTTATTGTCTTCTTGTTTTTCTGTCAATTCACCAATTGTCTTTTGTCCAGAGAGGAAAAACTGTTCCAGAGGAGCTGGTTAGAGCTGAAGATCTTGGCAAGTACCGCCAAGTGGCCTCTCATGCTGTAAGTGTTAATTGGTGAAAGTCATTCATTTGGAGTCCACTGTCACTCAAGGCTGCGATGAATAATTGAGGAACGTAAATAATTGGGTTCCCAAAAAGATCCATGCAAAATTCCTGCCTTGATGCTCTCGTTTTTCCATGCTGACTAATCTAACTGCAGCCACACGCACCGCCAGAAGAAAAAGTTCACAAAAACATTTTCCAAAGCTTGTGGTCGTTTAACACAATCAGGGAAAGATTAAATCCAATGATAACACAAACAGCACCTCTGTGATCAGCAACATAATGTAACATATCGATGTTAGCTAATTCAACATAGCCTACCATTGCTAGTTAGGATGTGTTTTAATGCCCCCGTAAGTGGTCAAGGAGAGCCGCAGCCACTGGGTGCACTTTTAAAATGGTGAACAAAGAGTGAGAAAAAAAACGTAAAAGTACATATGTACATGAGCTGCCGAAGGCCACAACTCATGGTGGATTACTCAACATCGAATTGAATAGAACTTTATTGTCAAATGTGCTGTACGTATGTGTAACATACAGCAAAGATGACATTTCTTCCAACATGCAGAGGTAAAAGCCAGTTTGCTCTTCACGATCATGTGCTGACACCCACATCACTCACCAGGCCCATGCGCTACCTTTTTAAAGCCCCACTCACAGATAGTACAGCAGAATGTAAACTGCAATCCGCGATGGACAAAAATAACATCTGCACTTATCATGCACATATTATTTTGGTTCATAATGCAAAATCCGTTTGTCTGGTTACTTGTTTAGTCACCGGGGTGATTGATAGAATGTCAATTCTAAAAATAAAAAAAAATCAATCACTGCAGCCCTTGTTTTGACACGCATGTTCGTTCTGCTTGCAGGGTCTTCACAGTGCCAGCGTGCCAGGCATTCTTGCTCTGGATCTGTGTCCCTCAGACACCAGTAAAGTGCTCACTGGTAGGCCTGCTTGGAAATTGGCCTGACCCCGTTAGTCATCGGGAGACTTTGGTCTGATTCAGCTGTGCTCCATTCTTCTAGGTGGCGCTGATAAAAATGTGGTTGTGTTTGACAAGAACGAGGAACAAATTGTGGCTACGCTGAAGGGTCACACCAAGAAGGTCACCTCAGTCATCTACCATCCATCCCAGGTCACTTACTTATTCCGGTCTTTTTTAATGACATGATTATTACTATCCTGCAATAACTCTAGTTCTCCTTTCCTCCTTCAGTCTGTGGTTTTCTCTGCATCTCCCGACACCACCATCCGCGTGTGGTCCGTCACCGGGGGCAACTGTGTCCAGGTGGTGCGTGCTCACGAGGCAGGTGTGACTGGATTGTCCCTGCATGCCACTGGGGACTACCTGCTCAGCTCTTCTGAAGATCAGGTATGTGTGCTGCTTCAGTCACAAAAAAAACCCCCAACATAAAACATGTTTGCACAATGTGGTTTGGATCAGGAAATCTGTTTTAACCATGGATTTTGAAGATGGGATGATGATAATGCCGTCTCTCTTATGGATAACATGACCTCATAGCAGCAAAGCTTTGTGAAACTTATCAGTGATGTAATTTATGTCGCTTTGGCTTGATTGTCTCGTTGTTTTGCAGTACTGGGCCTTCTCTGACATACAGACTGGCCAAGTCCTCACAAAGGTCACCGATGAAAGTGCCGGCTGTGGTAAGCGCCAGTGTGTGTTGGGGATTCTTGATATAGGAGCTCTTCTCCAGGTGCCAACGTTTCCATTTGCCGCTCCCCCCCCCCCCCACACACAGCCCTCACTTGTGCTCAGTTCCACCCCGACGGTCTCATCTTCGGTACTGGAACTGCTGACTCCCAGATCAAGATTTGGGACCTGAAGGAGCGCACCAACGTGGCCAACTTCCCAGGTCACTCAGGCCCCGTCACCTCCATTGCCTTCTCTGAGAACGGATACTATTTGGCTACAGGTGAATTTTTTTTTTTTTTAATGTAAATATTCATTCTTTCTTTGTAAAAAAAAAAAAAACATGCCATTGTCATTTCTCCTGCTGATATTATGATAAAATGACCCGAATTTGTGCTTTGTATTAGCACATTTTTAATTACATTTACTGCTGGTGTTGTGCTCTAGGGGCACAGGATAGTTCTCTGAAACTCTGGGATCTGAGGAAACTGAAGAACTTCAAGACAATCACACTGGACAATAACTATGAGGTACTTAAAAAAAAAAAAAGACTGCAGTTAATAGGTCATCCTTTTATTCTTCATATTGCACCCAAGCATGTTCTCTAAGGAATTTGGCCATGACAAAGGACGACTATCAGGTTAGCCGTCAAAGAGATGTTCAGTTTTGTCAAAAAGGAATGACAGACATGACTTGCACTGATTACCTTGTGTTGATGGCAACATCAGTCAACCATTCCAACCGGTTTGCAGTGTTTTCATTTCTGTATCTTGCTCTTGCAGGTGAAGTCCCTCGTGTTTGACCAGAGTGGTACCTACCTGGCTGTAGGAGGATCCGACATCCGTGTCTACATCTGCAAGCAGTGGTCCGAGGTCCTCAATTTCACAGGTGAGGGCCCACTTGCCATTGTATTGTCAAATGTACATTCATTGTGTTACATTGATCGCCATTGTTGATATTGATTCATTTTTGTGCATTTGTAGATCACACAGGTTTGGTGAGCGGGGTGGCCTTCGGAGAGAACGCTCGTTTCCTGAGCTCTGCAGGAATGGACCGAAGTTTGAAATTTTACAGCTTGTAGAAAAACATAAATTGACAATGACATGAGGGAAACGACGGAGGTAGACCAGAGACTCTGGATACCTACTTGGCATAGACGTATAATTTGTAGTTTTAAAAAAGTCACTGCTAACTCTGCTTCTTTAGTATGTTTTAGTCCTCATGTGCATGAAACAGAAGTTGATAAAATATCTATTTGAAAGATCAGCAGCATAATTTCAATCTTTTTTTTTTTTTTGCAGCGTCAGGTAAAATAATGTGAAATCAGATGCCGTGTCATGTCCTATTTTATTTTTTATAGCATCCCTGATTTAAACCCTTTTATTTTGTGAGTTTGTGTACCATTTGGGGGGGCATTGGTGAGGTCATAAGTAAAATTCCCTGTCTCTTAACATTGACTAGTTTAAATGGTTTTAAAGTGCATCTGTGATAACACAACAGCCGAGAAGGAAGATGGTGTATGAACATTTTGCGCTTCCTTCCTTTGAATTCCCACTTTCCATTGGGAATTTTGTTTCCTTTTGTTGATTGCTGTCTCATCAAATGTGTATGTCTTGCAATGTGCTCTTTTACAGTAAAATATCTTTTGTATGCCATTTACCAGATTACAAGTTTCATGAAACGGTCGCTTGATGTAAATCTAACAGCCTCTACCTAATTGTTTTAAAAATTGAAAAAATACTATACAACTTGTCAGTGCGTTCCCATTTTTGTAAAATCTAAATTGTAAAAGCTTGCTTTATATAGCCTGGTTGTGCAACAAGGACTGTATTGTAGACATATACAGTAATTTAGGTTGGAAACTATGCTTCAATTAAAAGCAAATTGAGAGCGTCACAAAGGAAACCTCCTCCTGACTCGTGGCATGCAAACTGTTGTATGGAAAACCTTTGTAGTTTTTATTGGATATCCAACTTAATCTATGTTCAAGTATGCTTTTGTCATCACTAGAAAGACACTTAAGAGGTTGTGCATTTATTTGATGGTGTGGAGGCAAGGCCCTCTGCTGACCCAAACACCATCATTTAAGACATAAATGAAATGATAATTTTTTTTCTACAACTCTTGTCAAAATTTCATTGCATGGCTCTTTCGCAGTTTGCTGTGATTTATGACGGGTTTCCCCCCCCCCCCCCCCCCCGAAATCGGGGGTGGACAATCCGATTTCAGGCACCGTGTTGTCCTGTCAACTTCATCTGCCTAAGGTCTTCAGAATTCCGACTGCTTCCTCCCTTGCGGTTTTCACCTTTCACGGGGGATTTTTGTGGTCCCCATCAACCGCGAAAAACGAAGGATAGCTCCGAGCTGGTGCGTTTCAATGTGAAAATGTCCCCTGAAATTGAGACTTTTTATAGATGAAGACATGCAGAAGACTTGCAACCGGAAGTTAGTACGCCTCCGTAGACCAAATGGGAACATGGTGCGTGCATATACAACACTGGGGGGGGGGGTCGTTTTAAAAACAGTTTTCCAAGAGCAAAAAGCGTTAATACGTTCTGTCTATGGAATTTAAATAGGATACAGTATTAAGGATTTGTCATAAATGCCGGGGCAGCTTTGCGTAAAAAACATTCTCGTGCACATTGGAATTGTCCATGTGACAATTGTTTTATTTCGCACGTTTTCAAACATTACGGTACAGTATAAGATAGGTGGCGCTCTTTGCCGCCATTTAAACTTGCGAGCTCCTTTGTCGTGGCGGGCTCGCCGAGAGTCACGTGAAATTGCAGTAACGTGACTTTCCCAAACGGGAAGTGGTGGTCAAATCACACAAGTTCGCTCCAACGCGACGTCTGGGTCAACTCTGTTCACAATCATCGGTGGGGACGGACACATTTATGACTGAAGTGCTTGAAGACCGACGGAATTGACTGAAAACAAAGAGGTGAGCCATGATTGTGAACGTTTGTGTTGAAGAGCTCAAAGTACTCTACTTCGTCTATGAGTAATTGTATCCGTGAAACGTTAACGTTCATTCCCGCAAATTACCAGCCCGTCTAGCTAAATAGATTTCTTTAAAATGATGTACCGACGGAATGTTATGTTGATTGTTTCATAAGGTTCCATCTCAGTTTTAATTGGTACGGCGTGACAGAAGAGTTTATAGTTTGGGGTTTGTTTTTCAATAAAATGAAAATGTATCTTGCGTAACATTGGGCCCGCCATCGGTTACTTTCACACTGTTGTCAGTAAGGACAAAAATAATCTTAAAAATACAATCCTAGAAAATCGCTGCAGTCGACTTTTCAATGGAATCAAAGCTTTGCTAACTTGATCATCCTTCCGATTGAAAGCAAAGCAGCCTCAAATATTTTAACTTGGCACACAACAACTTTGACACTCTCATAAACACCAGAAAGTCAGGTTAGTTAGTTGAATTCCACGCCGAGTTTCAGTTTTTATAGATTTCAGACGGCAGCTCATCGAGCTCTTTATTCAAGAGTGGAAAATTCTGATTACACTAAGGGGAACTTTCAGGGCATCGTGCTTCCCCTTTGACACTTGATTAAATTATGTCTGCTAGCAGAGAATCTTTAGTTCTCAAATGATGCTTTAAAAAAGTGGTTAAAGTACTTGCACGCAGTATTTAAATATATGTTTTTATGTTCAATCAACAAAAAAACAAGTGCGGATACTTAAGTAAAAACAGACGATCGGTGTGTATGTGTGTGTGTGTGTGTGTGTATATATATATACACACACGCATAACATTCTAAAATCTAAAGTGCAAAAGTAAATATTTTTTTTCTAGTCTATGATATACAATTTTTGTTTTGAAAAATAAGGAAGATAGGGGAAAACTGCACACAAGCCTTTCTTTTATCTAAGTACATGGTGCATGTACTCGGAGGAAAAAGGTACAGTAACAGTATTTGATCACTTCACACCATAGTTAGAAATACCTTTCAAAAATACACATCGTTTCCCTTCCTATTTATGACCGCACTCCGTGGTACCTTGAATAGCTTCTGTCAAGCTTTTGGATGTGACACAGAACATGTGATCGTGTGTTTTTGGTATTGTGCAGGCAGCCATGGGTGCCATGTTTCGAAGCGAGGAGGTCTGTCTGGTGCAGCTCTTCCTCCAGTCTGGGTCAGCGTACAACTGTGTCAGCGAGTTGGGGGAGCTGGGCCTGGTCGAGTTCAGAGATGTGAGCCACACTCTGCACGGTCTTTACGGTTCAGGGGCATGAGAAACTGTCATGCATTGCACGGACTAATTTAAATTTTCTGTCCATATGTCACAGTTCTCCCCTATTGATTTCATCCTGCAAACACACAATCAGCTTCAAAGTTGTTTGTTTGAATACGTTTTCAAATTGGGCCCTCACATGTCATAATGCAGTGTTCATCTTTTTTTCTAGACTCCATAATGAGTAAATTACAAGATGCTGGCTTTTAGTCACCAAGCGGTTATATTTTCCTCTTCCATATGTGATCAGCTGAGTGACTTAACCCTTACTTCCTCTTTCCTCTCTTGGTGTTTTAGTTAAACCCGAATGTGAACGCCTTTCAGAGGAAATTTGTTGGTGAGGTGAGACGATGCGAGGAGCTTGAGAAAACATTTTGTAAGTATTTGCACGTTCTGTTTTTAACGTAGACACAAATAACTTGATGCTGCTACAATTCCTTTACTGGATCTTACTAGATTGCGGTGGCCGGCCAAGCATTGGGAAGGTGTCCCTTCAGTAGAGAAATGTCCGACCAAATCTACCCGTTAATACCTCCACTATCACCTTGCAATTAAGAAACCGTCAATACTGAACAAAGACGCAATGTAACATCACGCAACTGTGCCACATCATATGGAGCAATTTAAAAGTAGTATTTTTCTAATAACGTGACAATAGCATGAAAGATTGAAATAAAATACATCACACTGACCAGAGATGCTAATTATAAAATATGTTGGAATGCGTACATGTCGCTACAGATATGTTCTGCTCATCGAAGTTGGCTGTAACAAATGTTGCTCAAACCAAGCAATCAGAGGATGGAAAAATGCTCACGCCCTTTTGGGCCTTCGCTCCGGTCTTGTGAGGCTAAGAAAAAAAACATTCCCATTAATATAGTTAGTTCAAGTTAGATCAAGCAGCACTAATGATTGTGAAAGGCCTTGGGCAGATTAGCTTGGCATAACAACAAAAAAGTCCAATTACGCTACCTAGTGTTGAGGCCAGCAGACTGTAAAGATTGCTCATATTTGCTGTCCAATGAACTGATCCATTTTGTTTGACTTTCAGCATTCCTGGAGCAGGAGATCAATCGATCCCTGTCCCCTCCTTTGAACGGCTCCCTTCCCCCTCCTTGTCCGTCGCCTTCTGCCCCCCAGCCCCGTGAGCTCATCACCATCGAGGAGGAGAGCGAGAGGCTGGCCAGAGAGCTCCGAGAGGTCTTCTGAAACATTTGACCATACTTTTTTTCCCATATCAATAAGAAAGAAAGTCAGAAAAATCAGAGTCTTGAATTGTTGTAACCAGGTGTCCAGGAACAGAGACAGTCTTCGCGCTCAGATGACCCAGCTGTGCCAGTACAGAGGAGTGCTGACCAGAACGCACTCTCTTACAGCCTCGCAGGTGATGACAGCGTGACCTTTTGCCGCCGTCATTATTGTTAAATCATATGCGACACTAACTCATGGTCATTTCTCTCAGGCGCCCCCGTCTATCCTGGAAAACCAAAGTCTGTTTGACAACCATCGTGATGTACGCCTGAGGTACGTCATCATGTCTTAATAGCATAAAGCATTAGTCCCCAACCAATGAGCTTGCCGCACTGAGACAGCACCCCGCGACAGGTCTAATTTGAAGTCATAATAAAGAACAATGAGGGCGGCCCGGTAGTCCAGTGGTTAGCACGTCGGCTTCACAGTGCTGAGGTGTTCAAATCCAGCTCCGGCCTCCCTGTGTGGAGTTTGCAGTTTCCTCCCACATTCCAAAAACATGCATGGCAGGCTGATTGTGCACTCTAAATTGTCCCAAGGTATGAGTGTGAGCGTGGATGGTTGTTCGTCTCTGTGTGCCCTGCGATTGGCTGGATTCAGCCTACTGCCCGAAGACAGCTGGGATAGGCTCCGGCACCCCCCGCGACCCTAGTGAGGATAAAGCGGTTCGGAAAATGGATGGATGGATAGATTGGAAATGATTTGCTTGACTTATGGCGGGGGTCGGCAACGCACGGCTCCAGAGCCGCATGCGGCTCTTTAGCGACATCTAGTGGCTCCCCCGAGCTTTATAAAAAATGTTGAAAATGGAAAACGATTTTGATAGTAGGCTAATATAGCTCAAATAGATATAGATACATGTTGCAGCTCCGAAAAAGGAGAGCCGTGGTGTTTTTTTTTTTTTTAAAGCGTACACTTTATTTATGCTTTCAACAGTCTCGACAAACACAGACAGGTCTGCCTCCGACTCCGTGCCTTCTCTCTTCTCGTTCAACTCGAGAGGCGTTCAAAGACAGCCTCCGAAAAACGGACATTAATGATCACTTCACTGACACTAAAAAAACGGAAAATAATGCACCAAAACAAAAAATCAAGCGAGGAAATTACTAAATAAATTCTATGGGGGCGTTTGTGAACACACAACAAAGGAATGAACAACAAACAATTCCGCGACAGTCCAGTCTCCTACATACATACAGCATGTGTTTCTTTCATGGTAAGTTTTAGAGAAGGCTTTTATTTTTTTGCGGCTCCAGACATATTTGTTTTTTGTTTTTTTTGGCCTATATGGCTCTTTCAACATTTTGGGTTGCCGACCCCTGACTTATGGTCAATAAACAAAAGGCCGGTCTACTGCTGCATCTGATCATGATTGTCATCTCTTTCAGTTTTGTAGCGGGAGTTGTCCACCCCTGGAGGGTGCCCTCATTTGAGCGGCTGCTGTGGCGAGCGTGCCGTGGTTACATCATTGTGGATTTCCGAGAGATGGAGGATCGTCTCGAGCACCCGGACACGGTAGGAGCTGGGATACGGGGGAACCACAGTCATCTGTGACTTGGTGTTCTTACGGGATTTGCTGTCATCTGCAGGGAGAGATGGTGCAGTGGACGGTGTTCCTCATTTCGTATTGGGGGGATCAGATAGGACAGAAAGTGAAGAAGATTTGCGACTGGTCGGTAAATCGGTATCTTTGCTTTTTGCCCTCTGCCGCTAGGAGCCTGTTTGTTACTCATCTAGTTTCCCTTTTGCGGCAGCTTTCGCACACAGACGTTTGCGTATCCTGAGAACACAACTGAAAGAGAGGAGATTCTCCAGGGACTTCAAGGCAGAATTGAAGATATCAAATCTGTACGTGCCAGGCCTCTGTTCCAAAAATAATACAGAGTGACCCGAGAAAGTGGAGACATCATTTTAAATACAATACATCTGAGGGCATTTCTTGTCCCAGACAAATGAAATTAAATCGGCTTGATGTTAAAAAAAAATCAAGTAGATTGATCAAAAATTCCAACACCATATTTCACCTCGTGTCGATTTTTATGACTGTTTTCACAAAGCACTGATATAAGCTAGTGCCCTGGAATGTTTGAACTTGGTTGTTTTCTTCCCAAAGGTGTTGTCTCAGACCGAGGCCTTCCTGCAGCAGCTCCTCATGCGGGCGGTGGCCGTGCTGCCCCAGTGGAAGGTGCGCGTCCAGAAGTGCAAGGCGGTCCAAATGGTCCTGAACCTCTGCAGTCCCTCCGTCACCGACAAGTGCCTGATCGCCGAAGCGTGGTGCCCCGTCGCCAAGCTGCCCGAGCTGCAGAGCGCCCTGAGAGAGGGAGGGGTGAGACACCGGTCCAAACCCGCCGCCCCTCAACAGATGAACGTCGATCCTAATCCGGCGTCTCTGTCGCCCTCAGAGGAAAAGCGGCAGTGGTGTCGACTCCTTCTACAACCGCTTGCCTTCGTCTACCACTCCGCCGACCCTGTTTCCTCTCAACTCTTTCACCGCTGGTTTCCAGAACATCGTGGATGCCTACGGCGTGGCGAGCTACCGGGAAGTCAATCCAGGTACGTCACCATGAACCCATCTCAAGCTTTGGCCTGTCATTTCTCAACCATTGGCATATTTCGTCTATCTTATGTCTCCATAGCCGTGTACACCATAATTACATTCCCCTTCCTGTTTGCGGTCATGTTCGGGGATGTGGGTCATGGTGTGCTGATGACTCTGGTTGGGCTTTGGATGGTTCTCGAGGAGAAAGACCCCAAGCTGAGAAGAAGCAATAATGAGGTACGCCCACGTTTTTGGAGTGATGATCATTGGCTTGGTCGATTTATTGTTGCAAGCTCAAATTTGAGTTGAATATACCCCAGAATATTCTCATAATATCATTTTCAAACATTCCCCTGAACAAGACTGTAAATGGCATACAGCTATGCACATAAATTATACCCCAACAATTCTCACCCAAAAATAAAGGAGTAAGGCAAAATAAAGGGACCCCCTATAAATACAGTCTACTTCCTGTGACAACTAACAACGATGAGTTTAAAGTGACGTTCTTCTTTGTGTGCCATGCGGTGCTCTTGTTCTCCCCATAATGGCTGCATACTGCAGCGTCACTTTCCTGCCTTGTTTGAGCATATTCAGGCGCTTTACCTTCTCCCGGGGCATCAGAACCTTCTGGCATTTATGCTGTTTGCTGAAAGTTTCAGAAGAAGCAGGTTGTTTGGGTGCCATCTTGGGGAGTTCATTAAAGAAAGAGCACAAAATGTGTGGAGAGGTGTGAAACGTTTGACTTTTGTCCTGCAGAAAACTTCCCGAGTTGGTGAAGTTGCGAAGGGTTGACTGACTAATCAATCAAGTGTGGTGTGTTTGTTAACCCTTCGAGTGGGAGGGAGAAAGGAATTGTGGGTGATACTTTTCATTGCCCTCTAGTGCCTGACTCCTGTCAGATTGCACGCTGTTGAATCTGAAACTCTTGCTACCATAATTTTAACCCTGGAGAACCCAATAACCTTTTTCTTCTCTGGAAAATGATGAATTATACCTTAAATGACTGCTATATGTTCACTGAACACCAAAATAGATGTTTTTTCAAATATTCCATGCTTTAATCCTAATTTAGGATTAGGGTCAAATCTGACCCTTTGGGATTTAAGGGTAGCATTTGAGTAGCAGAATTTACAGGGGCCAAATTTGACCCAGTGGGTTCTCCGGGGCTAGTGTACCGTAATTAGTTTTTTTTCCCCCTGTGCAACAAAGCTGACTTTTTGGGGTTTTCAGATCTGGAAGATGATGTTTGGAGGTCGGTATCTGATTCTGCTGATGGGACTGTTCTCCATCTACACGGGAGCCATTTACAACGAGTGCTTCAGTCGGGGCCTCAACATCTTCAGCTCAGGATGGCACGTCGGTCCGATGTTTGAGAAAAACATTTGGAAGTGAGTTCTTTTTTTTTTTTATTTATTTATTTTTTTTTTTCTCTAGTTTAAAAGTTCTCTTTTCCTGCATCGTTTATATTTGCTGCGCTCTCTGTAGTGCATCCGTCCTGGCAGGAAGCAAGTTTTTGTCAATGGATCCTGTTGTGCCCGGTGTCTTTACCAGTCCTTATCCATTTGGCATTGACCCGGTATGACTGTCAAACTAATCTGCAGTTAGTGTCTCTTTCCCTCAGGCTTTCATTCACTTGACTTTGCTTTCGTTTTTTTCATGGTCAGATTTGGGGTTTGGCCAATAACAAGCTAACCTTCCTCAACTCCTACAAGATGAAGATGTCTGTTATTATCGGCGTTATCCACATGACTTTTGGAGTCTGTCTGTCCTTCTTCAACTACGTGTAAGTCGCCATCCAGCATCCCAGCAAGTTCGGTTTCCTTCTCGCATATGTTGACCCTGATGACTTCTAAATGACGTTGTGCTTTCAGGCACTTTGGCAAGTTCAGCAGCGTGTTCCTGGTGCTGATCCCAGAGCTGCTCTTCATGTTGTGTCTGTTCGGATACCTGGTCTTCATGGTGGTCTTCAAGTGGATCGCTTATGCTCCCGCCCGGTCCAAAGTGGCCCCCAGTATACTCATCCATTTTATAGACATGTTCCTCTTCACAGAAAATGAAGACAACGCACCACTATATACGGGACAGGTGTGTGTGTGCTACTTAAAAGAATTCCTCATTCCTCTGTCAAGCTTTCCTTTTTTTGAGGGGGGGAAACGTGTCACGCAACCTACAGAACAGTTGAATATCCCAAATACAGTCAAACCTCCTTTCTCGTCCATAATCCGTTCCAGAAGGCTGTTCGAAAACCGAAATTGTTTGAAAACCGAAACCACGCTCTTTTTAAACAAAAATGTTGACTGAACACGTCTGCTCACAATGGAAAGCAACACGAGGAAGCGTCACTTCCTCGTCTACCCAAGGAAGCGACACTTCCTCGTGTAAGGAAGGCGAGAGGAGTCAAATAGTGCATTCAAGTGCGCTCAGTTTGTTCGAGAACAGAAATTTGTTCGTCATCCGAGGCATAAAAACTCAACATTTTTGGTCGAAAACCGAATTGTTTTTTAAGAATTAGAAGAATAAGAAAACCTTTATTTGTCTCACAATGGAGAAATTCCCAATTTAGAGCAATTTAGGGTTGGTAATAATAATAATACTACAGTCAAACCTCGGTTTTCGGACGTCTCGGTTCTCGTCCAATTCGGTTTTCGACCAAAATTTTTGAGTTTTTATGCCTCGGATGACGAACAAATT
Organism: Hippocampus abdominalis; assembly: GCA_018466805.1. Taxonomy (NCBI): domain Eukaryota; kingdom Metazoa; phylum Chordata; class Actinopteri; order Syngnathiformes; family Syngnathidae; genus Hippocampus; species Hippocampus abdominalis. The sequence continues at coordinate 11,274,015 of CM031695.1, read as the reverse complement.
TCGGTTCTCGAACAAACTGAGCGCACTTCAATGCACCATTTGACTGCTCTCGCCCTCCTTATACGAGGAAGTGACGCTTCCTTGTGTTGCTTTCCATTGTGGGCAAACGTGTTCGGTGAACATGTTTATTTTAAAAAGAGCGTGGTTTCGGTTTTTGAACAATTTCGGTTTTCAAACAGCCTTCTGGAACGGATTATGGATGAAAACTGAGGTTTGACTGTAATAATAATAATAATAATAAAAATCTACCCCCAACCAAGTTGCTGAAAGGTAACCATTAAGAAGATAATTCTGTTCATTCACGCAGGTTATCATACAGAAAGTGCTGGTGGTGCTGGCGCTCTGCTCCGTTCCCGTCCTTCTCCTCGGGAAACCACTACAGGAATACTTGACACACAAGGGGAGAAGCCATCAGCTGGTGAGTGCGTCTACCTGCAACTTGAACCCCTCTACTTCAGCTGGGTCCATTTTATAAAAGCATTTCTGTTTGCTACAGCATTTGCAAGAAGACAGACACCCGCTGGTGGTTGACGAATGCGCCATCAACGCCCGACAAGGGGTCGGCGACGCAGACGGAGGCGGCTCTGCTGGGGAGGAGGTGCGGGCATAACATCTTTACTTTTAATTCAGTACAGAATATTTGACCCTTCCTGTTCAAAGTACACTGCAGTTGTGTTTCATCTTTTTGAACTGTTTGTTTTCAAGCAATCATGGTGGTCCAATTTCTTTTCAACAGCTACGTGAAATACATTTGAATACAATTATTTAAGTGCAGTTTATTCTCCTAGGTTGAACTTTTTTTTTCAGTCCTGTTTAGTTGCATTTAATCATGGCTTGTTTTCAAACATTTTTATTAATGAAACTTAGGTACATTACGTTTTAATTTAACAGTGTTCCTGCTCATGCTGAAAACGTCTTTAAGAGGCAAGCCTTGATTCACATTGAAATGTCTTGAATCAATCCTTGTAAAGACTTTGAATGTTAACACAGGGCAAGTAGAATTTTATGACTGTAAATAGTTTCAAATCTCAAATTAAATTACCATTCAGAAAAAAATATAGGAAATACCAAATGACTGTTGTGGTAAGATCATGTAATCGTGATATTGGAACCAACAAAACAGTGATGTGTTTTTTTAGTCGGGAGTCTGAACAGCAGATGCATGTCATTTATGTATTTGAGTCGTTTTGGAAAACATGAGACATAAGGAATGTGGTCTTTTATTTCAAATGGAATTTTAAAACATCTTGAATTTAACGCACGTGAAGATAACCTTGTTAAATAACTAAATGCAGTTTTTAAAAAAACTTTTAATCCAGTACAGTTAATGAGGATGAATTTGCATGGTTTAGTTGTACTGTATTTAACTTTGAAGTACATTTGCATAGAGTATTTCAAAACTGTTTATTCTAAAATATTTATTTAGGTACAATTTCTAATAGGGCTGAACAATTCTGGAAAATCGAATTGGGTTTTGTGCAAAATATGACGGTGTCTTACAACAATAATGACAACTTTTTGTCTACTTTGTGTACAATGCTGTTTTTTAATGTTGGTCATTCTGGCAAAATGAAGCCGTCGCCGAACATTTGTTCTTTTATCCATAGGACTTTGATACTGCCGACGTGTTCATGCATCAGGCCATCCACACCATCGAGTACTGCCTGGGCTGCATCTCCAACACCGCCTCCTACCTGCGACTCTGGGCCCTCAGCCTGGCGCACGCACGTACGTTAGTAGCATCCGGACTGAGTCGTGCTCACATGGCTCATGCACACTCACACGCCCTCACACAGACTTCCTTCCTCTTAAACAGACACTCTTTCCATTCTATTGTCAGGGAATTATTCAGCCACGCATGACTTCATGACTTTGAATTTCCAAGCACTGAAAACCAGCTGACTGAGGTTGTTTATCTCCACAGAGCTGTCAGAGGTGTTGTGGGTGATGGTGATGCGGGTTGCCCTGAGGTGGCAGGGCTACGTGGGCTCTGCAGTTCTCTTTGTAGTCTTTGCCTTTTTTGCTGTGTTGACCATCTCCATCCTGCTAATTATGGAGGGCCTCTCAGCTTTCCTGCACGCGCTCCGTCTGCACTGGTAAATCACTTTTTTCGGTCCCAAATTTTGTGTGAGTGTGTATGTGTCTTGCAGGGGAGTCTGAATCATTTATTTGGCATGCTAAGTCAATGGTTCTCAAACTGGAGGTTGCAAGCTGTAAGTTAGGTGTCAGCAAAATACATAACACAAACATACTAGACTAATTACTCCTTCCTATCTTAGCTTTGGGTAAATTAAAAGTTCTGATAAGGATTTCTGTATCACATAGATCTGAGATCCCTGCATGAGTGCAACATTTCCAGCCTGCTCCCACACTCTTACTGACCTCTGAAAAATATAAGATTTACAGCATGTGGTTAAATCACTGCTTTCGCAACATAAATGCACACCACAATTTTAAAATGGTTCTTCATGATTGACTCCATATTGGCCTTCCACCTTTCTTGTCATGCAGCAAATAATTTAAAATACTGTCCATTGCTGACTTAAAACCGCTTGTGATAAAAAAGAAAAAAAAACGTTGCTAGATTAGTTGAAAAGTCGCTAAATACAGCAACCAAATGGCTAAGTTGGCAGCACTCAATTCTATTTATAGAGCACTTTAAAACAACCATTGCTGCATACAAAATGCTGTAAGTTGAGTTAAAATGAGTCCTCCAATGACCAACACGGTTAAAAGAATAAATGAATAACATAGAATCAGCAAAGGCCATAACACACAAAGAATGCTGAGTCAAAAGCCATAGAATAAGAATGTGTTTTAAGATTAATTTTTAAAAATGGCCTGAGAGGGGTCCGCCTCACACTGACTGTGCTTATGAAAATTAGCTCCTTTGTTTGCAGGCATGCTGTAAGTGGAAGATGCGCATTTCAGTGTTGTGAATTTTTAGGTGGAAATGTAACAAAAAAACAAAACAAAAGTCATGGCATTTAGAGTTGCTCATTTGGAATGTGAGGGAGCCTTTCTCCAGTGTAAGGAGTCCTTGAACTCAAAAAGTTTGATGACCCCTGCTTGAATAGTTGAATAAAAATGCTTTTATGCGACTAATATGTGTCGAAAACAGAGCTGCATAACATTCTGTGGTCAACAGGTAGTTTTTGAAGTGGTGTGCACATTGAATGTTTTTCTTTCAGGGTGGAGTTCCAGAACAAGTTCTACAGTGGCTCAGGCTACAAGCTGCACCCATTCTCTTTCTCATCTCTGATCAATGCATCAGCTGCCATATGATCATCATCCTGACCAAAAAATTCACTGAAATTGCAACTTGATTCGTTTATTTACCTCATCGACATCTTGGACTGCAGCAGACTAACCCAACAGTGTTCTGTGGACTGAGGCTATTTAACAGTTTAATTGCACAATGAACATGATTGTATGGACTGCTAGGGCATCATGAGAATGATATCCAAGAATTAGTTGCAATATTTAAAAAAAAAAAAAAAAGATACTTTACTATTCCCTTTTCAAATTTTATTCACTCAGTGTTGTATAAATTTACTGTAGTTATTAATTGCTAAAGAAATGCTTAATTATTGATACTTTTCACTGTGACATTTCCAGTAATTTTCACATTTTAAAGGGACATTGAGGGAAATGCATGTAGAATTGGTGGGTTGAAATTTAATTTATCCAGGTCTGTTGAATTTATCAATTGTTAGCAGGGAATTCTCTGACTCTCATCTGCTAATACCGTGTCGCTTGCGTACACGAAAGTGTCAAACAATTGAATATTAAAACGTTTGTCTCTTGTGCCTTAATAAGACAGATTGTGTCAGTCATTAAATTGTTGGGACCACTTTACCATGCAGATGTTTTGGACCATTGAGGACATGTTTTTTCACCATTTCTTGTGCACTATCAAAGTGATAAAATTTTGACTGAAATCAAATACAGTAATTTTACTTGTGTTCTTGTGATCAGTCATTCACTACAAATTAAGTGTAAAAACATTTCACCTTTACTTTTAAAGGGATTCGTGATTTTTAAAAAATGAACTTATAGTAGTGTTACCTCCGAATCAGATATTTTCTAAATGGCATTAGTAATATAGTCATTTTTATTATTTTATTCATAGCACAAACCATGTGATTCATTATTACATATGCATACGGGGGTCCTCGGTTTCTGATGGAGCTCCGTTCCTGCGGTGGTGACGCGAGTCAGAGCTGACCGTCGTAGTCTCCACGCAAACTCACGCAGTGCCATCCATCCATTTTCAACAAGCGTTACCCCGAACAGGGTCGCGGGCGTGCTGCAGCTTATAATAATAATAATAATAATAATACATTTTATTTATAAGCGCCCAGCTGTCGACGAACAGTAGTCGGTATACACACTGAACTGGTACTAACGCAGCGGTAAAGCTATTATTACAGTAAATGTCACCATTACTTCGAGGCCTTATATTAAAATATATTTTCTTTGAATACAAAACAAATTAATATCTGTAAATGTGCGGTCCGTAACCTCGAAACATCTTTTGTAGCAATCATTGATTTTAGAGCGGAACTTTCGATTCGCTAATGTTTGTTTCTTTCAGTTCCTACTTTAAACCACGTACCCGGATCTAACGTGAATGTCAGACATGGCGCTGTTGGTAACTTACGGAGTTCAATGAGCAAAAAATATGCGTAGCTCGTCCTTTTTTATTACTGTGTGCGCGTTGATCACTTGAATTATAACACATTTTCATATGTGGCTTGAGTAAGTTTGTGACGAAAATGTCGTTGAGCCACATTAATCGAGGCGTTTGTCTGCTCTTGGGTCAAATTCAGCGATGTGCGGTGGCCACAAACTTCCCAGGTAAAGTCCTATAACATTTGATTGATCTGTCACGACTTAAGTGACATTTCCAACCCACATTTCGATATATAGAACCACTGCATTTCCTTATTTCGCATGTAAGAGCGTTTCTATGTTTGTATGGAAAGCAGGTCGGTGTATGACCCAGTTGGCGACTCAGCCGGAGCCCTGCTCGGTAGAAAACGAGTCAGTAAATCCGACTTTTAAGAATCGAAACCCGCGGACCCTTGAGCGGATGGCCCTGGCGGTGAAGGACCGCGGCTGGAAGACGACATGGCCTCACCGCGAGTTCTACCACAGGTCTGATTTGGACCCGATTTGATTCCCTCGCACATTCGTAATTCACAACTCCTTCTTCCCCTGTGGCTTTTTGTGCTCTGTGATTCTAAAGTACCACAAGATGGGGTCCAAGCTCAGAAAAATGAGAAGGTAGTAATTGTTGTCACGGAATTCCCCTAACGCCCGCAACCCCCTCTCCCTCCCTCAGATTGGTGTTTTCCCGCAGTCAGAAATATGTGACGGCTGAGGTCTTCTCTTGCTCCTCACCCGACCCGGTGCTCTCGTGCTCGACCAAAGAGTGGGCGCTGAAGAGAGAGCTGCCCTCCACAAACTGTGTGGCAGCATGCCAGGCTGTGGGTGAGGTGTTGGCCCATCGATGCAAGCAGGCCGGCATCACCAGGATGGTGTACAGGGCCATTCCCTGGACGTATCGCTCGGATGCTGTAAGTGCTACAGAACTCTGCCTGGAGACGTTTCACCTCCATCGCTCTTGACGCGTCGTAATTGTCTTGTACAGGTTCAGTCTTTCCGGGCAGCAATGAAAGATGGAGGAATCATCCTCAGTGAACCCAGAAGAAAATATATAGGATTCTAAATGGAAAGCTCATCGGTCAAAGGTTTTCTTAAAATGGCCACCACGACAATATAATGACTCACATTGTGCTGTTTTACCGTTCTTGTCAATAAACTGTTACCAAATTGAATATTCACCCATCTGCCTATTTTCTGTGATGCCTGTCCTCATTCAGTCAATTGCAAGGCACATATACATTCACACCTATGGTTGTAACCACATACACAGGATATAAAGTTGACACTCCCATGTTCAAATGCCAGGTTAATGCAATGCATTAGACCGAGATGAATCCTTTCAGTTACTGTAATAAGGAATTGTAAAACAGAACAACAAATAGAACAACCTGATTGCATAAACACGGACACCTTCAAACTGAGACTTCGTTTGGTTTTTATTACAGCACTTTACAGTCTCTTTGGATCAAAGTCTGTCAACAGCATTTTTGTTATGGCACTATAGTTTAAATGGTAGGAAAGATACTAGAAATGCACCAATAATATTTATTTTTGGTTTGGCTCCATCTGAGAAGCCTGGGTGACGTTGTTTAAACTGAAGTTGAATTTCTTCTCATGCTGCACTGCAAATACTCCCATTCCCTGTTTATCTTTGGAAAGGAGTCAAGTTAAGACTTTCCGCCAAACACATCATTAGCCTAGCCATAAACCGAGCTACAATGTTTGTTTAACCAGCAAACTAGTGACAAGAGTGCAGAGGTATCCCCACTACAGTACACTACTTGTCCTGAACTTAATATGTGTGTGGGGACCCTATTAATATTACATAATTATTCTTGCTTATGATTAATTACTGATGATGCACAGATACGTTGTTGGACCATGTTCTTTGGGCTTGACATAACCTTACCGAATGTGGAAGAAAGCTCAACACAAACACAGGGGAAACATCCACATTCCACTTAGGAATACCAGAACTGAGATTCGAACCTCGGAACTGAGTGCACCGTGCTGCCCCAATGAATGAAAGGAAACAAATAATTGTTGGTTTTTATTTTGCTGTGCTTATAAACACACGTGAGCTGCATACAGTGGAGTGAAACACAGCAGAAGTGAACGGTGCTTATAAAACAGTATTCAACATAATGCAGTTTAAAGTTGGCTCAGGCAGTCTGACGTGTTGAATAATAACGTGCTAAAAGGTTAAAAGGGTGATCTTAGTGACAGAAGAACAATCCAATCAGCATCCGGAAATCCCACAAATAGGATATGGAATAAGAAAGCAAAACATAAATACACCAGATTGAACACCTGAATGAAAAATTCCCACCGGTTGGTACAAAACATCAGCAGTTAATTATCCGTGCAACAACATGCGAAAACCCGCGATGGTACAATCCAAGCATGTGACAACAGTAGAAACGTACAGTGGTCTATAAACACAATATCGCCATTCACCGCTAGAGGGCACTCATACAACTGTAATAACAAAATACATATAACATCGGTTTGAAATAGCGATAACAATAATCAATTTAACATATTTGTTGGCACATTGGAATACAGACTTACTGATAATGAGGTGCGCAGCATAAAACTGGCCCTAACTTGATTCAGAAAATACAGCTTAGAAACTAGCAAAACCTTCAGTGAGAATTGGTGAGCCATGTGACTCTTCCGATAGGACAAATCCTTCAATAAGCAGTATGTAAAAAAAAAAGAAAAAAAAAAAGAAGAAAAGTTGCATAGTTGACATCTGGAGTGTTGAAATGTTGAAACGCACAACGCTGGACTAAACAGACGAGCCTGAGCCAGTCGCTCAAACACTGCAGCCGTACACCAACTTTGCATCAGCAGTGAAACATTGGTTCAATGGCACAACATGGATAGAAGTCCTGTTCCTTCGGGTTAAAAAAAAAAAAAACGTTCTCTTATTTCCTCTGACTGCCTCAAGGTTTGTCGTGGGCCGCGTCCGGTCGACTCCGTGGTTCGGGCGAGAAATCCACACAGGCACTCTGGTGAATCAAACCCTTTCGACTGTGGCTCCGCCTACGTTGATGGGGCGATCGTCGTGGACTGGCAGGCAGCTTTGACAAGGAAGGATGGAGATTGTATGAGGAGTCATGTGAGATTTGTGTGCATATCACAGGTTCGGGGGAGCTGTCAAATGTTATACTATCAATCTATTGAGTATTTTCAGTCATTGTTCAAATGTGTTGGTAGAATATTCGACTGTATTGCGCAACTAAAGTTGTCTTTTACGACTCTTCAATTGTAACTATAATACAACCATATCACATACAAAGTATAACCCTCCCATTTATAGTAACAATTTTAACATATTTATCTGAGTTGGTAGATAAGGCAAATAACTCAAGCATTAATTATTAAGCTTTGAGAACAGTCTATACTCCATCAAGTGCCATTATAGTTTGGTTGTTTGGCAGTCAGCAAGAAATACCCTGGCTCATAAATCAGCTCATAAATTTCTGCGAAATTTGGGTGCAGGAGAAGAACCCACAGATTTATTCAAGGACGATACTAATTCAAAAATTTAACTGAAGAACGTTCAGTAATTGCACATTACAGATTTTTGTCTCAAGATCCTAATATATATCAAATGGGTGCAAATTATTTTTATTTAAAAACCAAAAAAAAGTTCAATGTCTATCTTCATCAACAATACATTTAAATGAATAAATAATAAACAAGAAATGTCATCTGTGCTGTATGTTACACATACGTACAGCACATTTGACAATAAAGTTGTATTCAATCAATTCAATCAATCAATCAATGAATAATGTTTGGGCCCAAATGACAAAATTCAGCCGTATGTAGCAGGTAGACAAGTGCCGGTGGACAAAATTCTATTTCAAATTAGGATTGTCAATCCTTGATGGGGGGTGTACACTGTACGGAGTAGTGTCTTTCCAGTCTTCCTTTTGTCCCCTTGTCTATAAATACATAACTCTTGTTTCGTGTAAAGAAGGTGCTAGGTTTCTCGCTGTGTGCATGAATTAAAACGAAACCTCCCGAGGCGCATTTGCACGGCAGCCCGAAGTTGCGTGAACATGACGCAAAGCAGCTCGACAAAGCCATTTACCTGATTGCATCCTTTGTCCAGATCATCGAGTTCACTAATGGACTGCATGAGGGAAAAGAGGTTCATCCTACCACTGCGACTGACACCGGCAGCCTTGGGAGCACACGGGGAAAAATACACCGAGTGATGAATTAAGAAGTGCGTGAGCTGCAGCAGCGTTGTGCGAGGGAGTGAGTTTACAGTGATGACGACAGGCGACGCTATCTGCCCAGCTTCCTGGTTGGGATCGGGCTGCGTAAACACCTGAGAAGATTCAGGAGAAGGGACCTGGATGCAAAACCACATGAGACAAACGGACTGACTAATATCCCACAGAGTAGAACACATATCATCGATGAAATGAATGTCTCCATTTGAAATGAAGTGAACTGCCAAGAGGGCATATTTTAGGTGCCACTGTAACCCCTTACCTCTTCCACAGACTCGTCTTTTTCGTCACTGCTCTCTGTGATGTCGTCACCCTCGTCAAGGCCTTCATCCTCCTGCTCTTCATCCTCTTCATCCTCTTCCTCATCTCCTTCCTCATCACCTGACTCCTCTCCATTGTCTTTGTGCTCAGACTTATGCCTTTGGTCTTTGGACTTTCGCCTCCAGAGTAGACTGTGACGCTGCTGGCTGGAGGGAAGAGCAACAAGATTTGAACATCTTTCGAAGCCCTTATTTCACAAAGTTGGACAGGGTGCCCAAATAGCCTGTTTACAATGTGCAAATTCTTTGTGAAAGCACATGCATACAAATTCATCTGTGCAAATGACGACAAAATGAGAAATACAGTCAAACCTCGGTTTTCGTCCATAATCCGTTCCAGAAGGCTGTTCGAAAACCGAAATTGTTCGAAAACCAAAACCACGCTCTTTTTCAAATAAAAATGGTTACTGAACACGTCTGCTCACAATGGAAAGCAACACGAGGAAGCGTCACTTCCTCGTGTAAGGAAGGCGAGAGGAGTCAAATGGTGCATTCAAGTGCGCTCAGTTTGTTCGAGAACAGAAATTTGTTTGTCATAAAAAAAAAATCGGAATTTTTGGTCGAAAACCGAATTGGTTGAGAACTGAGACATTCGAAAACCGAGGTTTGACTGTAGATGTTTTTTTTTCTGTGACTCTTCCAGCTTTCCTCTGTCTGTGTGAAACAGTCCTTTCGATCGTATTGTTGACATTTTGACACCGTGAGACCAAGATGTCTCCTCACAATTCATCAACAGCACCTCAACTCAACGTTGCAAAACTACAAACAGGATGTTCTCAGAGGGAAGTGGCCAGTGAGCTTAAGAGTGTCACAGAATGTCATCATCAGGTTGCAACGGTGATACAGAGAAACTGTGGAACATCCTCGGAAATGGGGGGGGGGGGGGGGGAAACCCCCCCAAAACAAAACAAAAAAACTGTTGTCAATTTTGCAGTTTAGCTCCATGTAAGGGAACGACAAGTTGTGCAAAAAGACTGACAGTAAATGTCATCCGCTGCTTTTGTAATCTGTTTCTTTTACACTGTAAAGAGACTTTGTGGACACCGTGCCCTACAATAGGTGACTTGAAAATGAGGCGACATTTCTGACCTGGCGTTGAGGATACCATTGTAGGTCTGCAGCTGCTTCATGAAGCCGTCGTTGGGTTTGACGATGGAGCGGCGATCCCTCACGTAGGCCATGGCCACGTCCAGCGGCCAGCGCTGCTGCTTCATGGCGTAGGCGATCACGGTGGACGAGGAACGAGACACGCCCATCTTGCAGTGCACCAACACCGCCTGTCCGCTCTTCCTGCGGCGCACGGTTCAACAAATAAGTTGGCGACTTGAAAATTTGCCTCGGCGGTGAGGACACAGCATCATTACAGAATAAAAAAGGTCAGCAGACTAGAACATGGAAGCTTTGAAAAGTCGACAGGGGATTGTAGAGCTTTTCCTTTTTGAGGGATATTTTTCTACATACTGTTTGTTGCCTTCTTGTTTTAATGCTCAAAAGTCATTAGTTGCCCAACGCACAGACACGGCAGTATCGCTTCACACACATGCTGTGGTATCGCGTGCTTCGGACTACCTTGCAGTGTTGATAAAGTTGTACGTGTCGGTCCAGTGGGGGAGTAGGTCAGTGGCCTCCACGTCATACACTCTGATATTCATGTAGGTGAAGGACTCTGGGAAGAAGTTATCGATCTCCCTCGTCACATTCAGAATGTAGCCCACGCTGCAAAGAGACTGCACGCTCGGTGGCGAGAACGCAACTGGAGGAGACGGCGGAATACGGAGCTTCAAAGAAAAAGAACTGACTTGTTTTTCTGCAGCTCCTCAAAGTTGGCCGCGTTCCATTCGGAGCCCTGAAAGCAGAGAAACAAAAAAAATGTCAGTCTCATTGTGATCATTCGTACGTATGTGTTGCTTCCAATTCAGATTTCCTCTAAAGAGCAGCGCTTCCCAACTTTTACTGACCCCAAGGTAGAATCATTTACCTTCCAAAAGTCTCATCTCAAACACCCCCACAAAAAAAGACTGAAATGCAAGGCAAGAGCACATGCTGTGTAATCATTGTCACACACAAACATGGCTCTCCACCGAAGCTCCTCTCCGAGTAGACGCGGCATTGTTTCGCGTCCGTGTTGTCCACTCGTCACCATTTCCGCTCATAGCCCGATCGGGGGAAGGAGCCTCGATGCTTCGTTCCTCTCAGTCCAAGTGAAGCACATGATCGCAACGCACATGATGTGTCAATGGTCATTTGTCGTGCAATTCACATCAATTCTGGCAGCCCGTGCTGCCTTTGTCATCAAGGCGAGAGACGCAAACAATCATATTTTGGCTGGCTCTGACAAGCAAAGTCAGAGCCCCCCGCCCCCGACATCCCCGTACATCAGATCAAGTCTTAAAAAAGTGCACAAAGTAGTAGGTTTCAGTGTGTGACATCCCTGCATATAATACATGAGGAGGAGCTTTCCCACCAAGTCACACAGTGAGTAAAGTTAGCTATTTTTCACAGAAGATAAAGAATATACGCCCGCGAGTACGTTATACTGTCGGAATGAGCGTCATGTGACCAGTTCAATGAGAATAGCCGAGCTGTGTGCCAAGTGCTCATGCCCTGTCTTGGTGTTAATGTGTAGTGACGTCAACATATACGCACTTTAAAATGTCAGCGTTTGTCTGTGACGGGAGAACTTGTTTTAAAGTACTGGTGACTTGTTTTGCCATCAAGATTTTGCTTGAATAAAAGTGTTAAAAATACCACCATTTCTGTACTAAATAGACGAATGCAGGCCATCTTGATAAATCACGTGACATTTGGGTCGATCTCGACATGTCGCCTGGCTGTAACACCGCTGAAAACAGCAGATCGGAAAAGACCACGTCAAATCTAAACACGCGACCAGAGATCTTCATGACCCCAAAAAGTCTCCATTCTAAACCCGGCTACTGTTCTGGAAGAAGAGCACCTTGATGTCTTTAACTCAGCAAAAGAAAACGAAGGCGTCTTGGTCCCGTTTCAAAATAAAAGCACTGACTCACCAGGTAAAGGTAGTCAAAAATCTTTGATGGTTTGTCCATCTGAGCCATGGTAACCAGAATCTCATTGTCAATGTACTCCTTGAACGGCCTCATGTCGAAGCCGATTCGCGTCTTCAGGGCCGTGTGGACCTACAGCGGAGGGGGAAAGCCGATTAAGACCATTCTCGGTCTTCTTATTCGTCTCCCTCTCGCCCTGTCAATTTCTACCATTTTGGACGTGAGGTTATCCAGATCTTCTGTCCTCATGATGTCTCTCAGGTGCTCCTTGATCAGCCTCTCTTTAGAGGTTCGGTCTGCACTACTGGACATGAAACACAAAGAGTCCCTTAGTTGAGGCATCTCATCAGATCCAGGTTGAGCATACGTGTATTTGGGGGTGGATGCATGTCAATTCTCAACAGAATGTAAGACTGAATTTCTTCCTCTTCCAGGAGTAATTGCGCCATCGTTACTTCTGACCGTCGCTGTCCTTCCTGACCGACATCAAGTCATTCATGGCCTCCCACTCGTTGAGGCATAAGCGGTCCGACTCGACGTGCTGGAGGTAGTGCTGGGCCCACTCCAGGCCGCAGCCCGGGATCACGGCACCTTTGACGGCCCGCTCGCAACAGCCGTGCAAAGACTGCAGTACTGACCTTGATGTAGAACCAAAAAAAAAGAAAAAGAGGACGGCTTTCATGGCTGTAAGGCTCTCAGGGGGTCCGGTTTAGGTGTGCAAGTAATTTGGATGTCTACAGATCTGAATTACACCTTGAACAAACACTCCCCTCCCCCAAAGTATTGTAACAGTCAAGTCAACGTCTTTGTTTTTGTTGTAGACTAAATACTGTATGAGACAAAAGATCAACATTTCAGCTGTTATTTTGAAATCATTCCACCCTCTGATATGTTGATTCTACTAATCATCTTTTGATGTCAAACCCAAATGTTTTCAGCTTAGAGTAAAATTGACCACATATTTACCAAAAGTGGCCGTTCCGTCAGTACTGACGGAAAGTATATCAGTTTTGCTGGCGGATGACGGGAAATTACAACAAAAAAATCGAGCCACCTGGTAGAACTTTAGTTGTAATTCCCACAATTCATTCACCTGATTTGGATGCAAATGCCGTCAAATTAAATCTTTTAAGTCTTAAGTCTGCAGATAAAGTACCTCTTTCTTTTTTTTGGTCTCATTTCAAATCCGTTGTGGTTGTGTTCTGAATCAAAAAGATGAGAATCACATCGATGTCTGAATATTTATGGACCCGATCATGTGGATAAGAATCGAAATGCTCACACTGATGTCGTATAGACAAACAAGCTTTGACACAAACCTGACAAGTAAAATGCAAGCCACCGCTCAGAAATGAACAGACTATCAAATGGAGAATAAAATAGCTGATGGTTGTCAGTGGAGCAACGTAGAGGTAATCTGACTTTTACATCTATGGGGGAAGAGTTAGTCCTGACTCCAAGCCAAACACGGCGATACGCAAAGTTAAAAACCAAAAATCAACTGTAATGTTGCTATTGGGTGTTTTTAGGCGGTCAGGAGACTCAACTCCCTCCCTGCTCTGTCCTACCCCTGCCTCCTGTCACAGACTATGACCCTCCCCTCATTGTCCGACATCTGCGTATTGCACAATGCACTACCTCACTTTATCCAAAATAGCCACAAGTGCCATTGTTTATGCTGTTTATATTGTCTATACTGTTTATACAGTACTGTTCAGATGACATATTATGTCTTTTTATACAGTTTAGCTGCTATCTTGTCTTAGCTGTGTGTGTTTAATGCACAGCATGTTGCATGCATGTTTGCACTGAGGATTGAGAGGAAGAAATTTCATCTATGCTGCATGTCATGCATAAAGCATATTTGACAATAAAGATGACCTTGACCTTACTTTTGTTTCTATCAATGGGGTGTAGTTGTTCAACTGTAATTTGGCTGCGTGTCAGGTGTTTAACAAACGTAAGCGCAGTGATGTCAGATATAGGTCAGTGAAGGGAACATATAAATAGATCAAGTATACACTGTAAACACTACATCGTGTGTGTGCAGGCAGGCAGGCCCTCTCCCACATTTCAAAAGCAGGTATGTTCACTGAAGTCGAAATGTGAGTGTGAATGGATGTTTCGTAGGCCCCCTGAGATTGATTGGCAAGGGTGTACATTGCCTCTCGTCTAAAGTCAGCAGGAATACTGTAGGCCCCTCTCTTACTTGTGACTGAACAGCATAACCAGTAGGAATAGAATGGATGGGGATGCAGTGTAAATCCAGTTGAGGGATTGATGGGAAACATTCATTTGTGCGTTTTGTGTTGACATTCGGACTCACCACATGGTCTGCATGGAAACCGGTTTAAAAATTCTTGTTTCTTCTGCTGATGTGACACTGAAACCGCTGTAAAGTGGGAGGAGAAAGAAAGATCAAGACAAAGAAATATAGAGTGCGACTACCGGGGAAAAGGGAAGCGACGCTGACAAAATGCAATCAAGAGGCTGGCCCAAAAGGAGGGTGAACCTATTTGAGGTCGATGACTGGTGAGAAGCGTGAGGAGTGAACAGAGTGTGCAGAGAGGAACGTGTCAAATCGCTAATTGGCACAGTTGGGGTGCGCAAGTCAACATGAAGGGAGTCGAGTCTCCTCTCAGCAGACCAGCAGATGTGTGATAAAACATCTTGTGCGACACAGCATGTGACAGAACACAGCAGTGATGTCACTCAGGGCATTTTTCATGGACTTCAAGCTCACACATGAAAGGACCGCGAGGCTTATGTAAGAGCTCGAGTAAGCGATAGGAGCAGTTACACTTCATGGGAAATGATTCATCTCCATAAATAGCAACGGTCCTTGTTCATATCTTCTCTGGCCAGAAACTCAGTGGTCGGCTCCGCGTCTGTGCTGCATATTTCTGCCATTTTCATTTATTCCCTTATCCATTCTACTCCCTCAAGGGAGTTTTATTGTCACCAGTATGTGGTCTTGTTGACAGTATTGTGTGAGTTTGTTTTCTTTGTTTAATGTTGGCAATGTGTATGTTAAAAATCCGCCCATCATAAAAATAATCACAATTTAAACCCCCCCATCCTTCTAAAATCCTCAAATACACCAAGGAGCCCGCACGTACCCGTCTCCGTCCAAATACACTTGCGTGTCGCTCCAGACGGGCAGAACCAAGCCAATGGTGCACTCATTACTGAAAACAAGCAGATGGCCAAAATGTGCTGATGAAGCAATTTGCGAATGTCTGTCAACTTTCTCTCACTGTTGGGCGTACACACCTGTCCTGTTTGGGGAAATCCATGCCAAGCAGGATGGTCTCGTCTTTGTTAGCGAGAGTAGAGACAATGATCAGATACCTGATTCGAACCGCACTGACGGACTCCAGCTGCACGGCCTGCACAGAGCACGGATGAAGATAAAGTGGCGCAGTTTGTTGCATCTCAATCAATCGCCTAATAAACCCGAGTCTGATTTCACACAGAACAAATCCCGTAGCACTCTGTGACTGCATGGTTAAGGAAAAACAAGCAATTTATGGTCACATTGGAGTATGGCCGTGCAATGTAGCCCTACACCAGGGGTGTCAAACTCATTTCACATTGTGGGCCACATACGGCCTCGCAAGATGTAAAGTGGGCCGGACCATTAAAATTATACCATACTCTGCTATAAATAACCAAAATAATGTCTTTCCTTTGTTTTGTCTAAAGAAGCACAAGAACATTAGGAACATGTTGACATTTAATGAACAGATCTTTTACAAAACATTTCATGAAGCTCCTTAGATTTCCTTAGACAAATTTACTTTTATAATTCACATATATGTCTTGCAACTGATCCCACTGATTGTACAAAGGCACACAACTTTAACAACTAATTGGTATTGAAAAATATTGTAATGCACTTTTAAGATTCAACGAGATTTATGAAGAAAGGAATTTTAAAACCATTTACACGTGTATATAAAATTTAAATGTAATCCCTGCCTACACTTTACAAACTAAGGAGAGTGCTATTAAACATGTAAAGAATAAAGTATTCACATGTCCTTAATAGCGTCTGCTGTGTTGGGTCTATCTCAGTGACATACTGAGGCTGCTGTTGTCTTCTTCTGTGATCAAAACAATGCTGTCTTTTACTCTGATCAAAACAGTGTGTCCCCCTAGCGGATACTCAATGAATTGGACCTTATTAAAAATATTCATTCCGTGTCTTTTATGCATTTTTTAAAAACTTTTAAATTGCCCCGCGGGCCTGATCAAACCTCCTTGCGGGGCGGTTCCGGCCCGCGGGCCGTATGTTTGACACCCCTGCTCTACACGATAACATATTTTAAAGGACATCCGTGTGCTTTTTCTTTTCGTATTTCTATTTCGTATGATCAACAACCACGACCTCTATTTCAGATTTAATCTGATCCAATGTGAGAAAGGCTTTAAACACTGCACCTCTACAGCGATAACAATGCTATTTGGACCGACACGATTAGACAACTGGTATACTCAGTATACCAGAATGGTCACATCAGCCTCAACTAAATATTGAAAACAATTCTCGGCGTGAGGTAGTACAGACTTAAACCAATGTAACAAACACCTAATTAAACAGATGCCTTGATGTCAATGTCTACAACAAGTGATGAACATTGTTATATTTGCAAGGGATTCAGGGGGAGTTCTGGAACCAAAACAAAAGTTGCATAGCGGTTTTCATCCATGACGGGTTTCAAGCTCATGTGACTGCACGTGTGCAGAAGCAACTTCAGGCTATCCGTCAAGTTGACAAGAGATTCTTTGTAAAACAACCCATACAACACATTTCTCATGAGATAGCAGTTTGTTTTTTGTTGTTGTTTTTTGGGGGGGGCGGTGGGTGTATTGGATCAATACATGTGTAAATATGAGCCCTCACCAGCTTGATACTATCTTCTGGTCGAAGCAGCTCAACCATGGCGTGAATGTGTCTGTGACGCTTGTCTGAAGCGCAGTCTTCTTGTTTCTGGGGAAGCAAAGTCTCTTCGTGAGGCTCCTCTCTCTGGGCCTCTTCCAGCAGGAGCACCGCTCCCTTCACGAGGGCAAAGCTCTCCCTGATGACCAACAAGACTCATTATGTATTCTGAAGGCTCACAAAGGCTGAAGTTTGTAAAAACGTACCTTTTCTGAAATCGCCCTCTTCTTTGGGTGGTTTCATCCTTAAAAGATCAAATAAATTATGAGAAGAATGCTTAAAGAAGGGGCAAAAGGTTAAAAAGCCAGTGTGGTATTTTGACATCAGTGTAGCTTTATTCGGAAATACTCTATAATGGGGCATGTTTGCTCTAAATTGGGGAGAGAGAAAAAAGGACACCATGCCATTCTCAAGTGGTCTTTTCCAATGCAAAGTCCTTTAAAATGACATTTTAACAGACTTGAAGACTGTGTCCAAATTTGGTGAATGAATAGCTTGTGGAGGGGGAGGGGACTGTCCTGTCATTTTGAGGGAAATGTGGTACAATACTGATAAGGTGCAGTGGAAGTCTGAAGTGAGGAGACAGACAAAGATGGTGACAAATAAGCAAGGCGAGCTATATAGGGTGTTTGGGATGGATAAAAAGCCTGCTAGTTGAATAGAATGGCAGAGAAAATAGAAGCATGATACAAAAAAGAGCCATTTATAACTTAACTTATTAAAGGGTAGTCAGAAAAAAGGAAACATGACACAGCGACATTACCTTTTACGCAACTGACAAGTCCAGACAGTCAAGAAGCAAAATTAAAAATACAAAAACAAAAATTAAGTGGAGGACTGGGCAGGAGCTATGGGAAAAGAACAATGGGTAATTGGAAGAGAAGAAGGAAAAGGAAAAAAGAAGACAAGTTAAGACCATGATTAACATCTACGATAAACTACGCAGAAAGACACCTGGACTCCGGCTTACTTGATGACACAAATCGCCTTTGGCTGCGAAGAGGAATTCTATGCGTTTAAAGCTAGGCAAACGCAGGAAGATGAGATGGTCATGAGGCAAAAGCTGATGACACAGCGAGCGTTTAGACAGAGAGGAAGTGAGACGATGGCACCATCTCTGCTCTAATGAATATGATTCAGCTTTGATGAAGTCACTAAATATCTGTGGAATGTTTGCTCCCTAAACCGATGTGATCCGATGAAAACGAAACATTGTAACTGCACTGATATGTTGTTCTGTTGTCCTGGGGCAGACTGACGTTGGTGTTCCGAATGCATCTTTCTATACTGGCAAAGCGGAGCTTCATGTGAAGGCATGACACAAAATGACTCGCTTGACAGACCACTGCAAGGCATGGGCATGACTCACGGGAGCAGCGCTGATGGAGGGGAGCCTGTGCAGAGTCAACAGAGCCATTGTGCGGTACAGGTGTTGCTCCACTCAACGTGTTGCTGGGCTGCTGCTGGCAAGCTCAGACAAGTTTGGCAGGTTTCTCGAGCCAAAGGCACGCAGGCACAGACACCCGTACAATCTCTCCTGTGGAAAGACAAATGTGTGACTACATCCTTTCAATGATGAATAAATCAGGAGAAAGTTTCTCTTTCATCATGTTTTGGGCAATGGAATAAATATGCATTCATGATATTATTATATTTTATTGCATGGGATGTACGATTGAGAAATTGTGGATATTGCAGATGACAAGTGCAACTGACATAAGTGCTTGATTTTAACCTGAAGGAAGGACTAATACATAATTAAGACAGCCCCTTGCTTAAGGCATTAATGAAAGCTCGAAGATAGAATCTGTTTAAGGTATACCCACAATGGATGGCAAATGTAGAGGAAATATATATATATATATATATATATATATATATATATATATTGGAGAAGATGACATTTTACACGAGACTGCAAGCGGTAGAGGAAGAACAAAAACAGGAAAAATGGACTGTCTTCAAGAATTCAATGATTGACACAAGAATTAACACCTAATAAATATGCAAGAAAATGACTCCCCCGTAAAATGAAATTCAGAAGATTGTGACAGTTTTAGGTTCAACAAAGTCTCTAACCGATTAATCAATTATCAAAACACTTCGACTCCTTTGTAGTCTCAATCCGATGAACATGATAGGAAATCAGGGCCAATCATGTGGTGGATTTTTAAATGTTCTCAATTTCTAAAGTCAAGAATAACATATTTCAGTTCTTTACTTGATTTGAACTACTGCTTATTTACAGCCATTAAAACACAAGATAATACAGACAACTTAGATGTCTTCTTTTTCTTCTGCATTGCATTTCAGAGGTATTGGATAGGGGGACGGTATCGGCAAATCAAGTTACGTGGACTCAGACTTGGATGCAAAAATCGAAACATCCTTATATTTGACAATTGATTAGTTGTCAATTAATCGTTGCTGTGCAATTATTTAACAAAAACAGGAATAAAGACTAAAAAGATATGCCTATTTTAATAGGTTAGACATTCCCATCGGTAACTTTACATCAAATAATCAAAAACGAATATGTGCAGAATTGATCTTAAAAATTGTTTTCGACTGTATTATACAATTGATCCGCAGTAATAAACACTACACACATACTTTAAGCACATATTAATAGCCTTAAAAAAGAACCAAGAGTTTCTAAAAAGATTTTTTTTAAACTACAACCAGACATCATAAGGATGAAAAATCGCGTTTAGATCTGTTAGTTCCCGACTGACTGACTGGCTATTTCCAAACACTGCAAACCTTGTTTATGTTAGCCTGTTGCAGCTAGCGGTAGCTCATGTGTCAAATGCGCAGCTCTGTCAACTAAAAAAAACGGGGAAAAACGTGAGGAAAAAAAGACAAACATCTTACGCTTCCAAGACGGAGTCCCAGGACCTATTTTCGTCTGATGTACAAAAAGTGCCAAACTCGAGGAGGGGCGGGAGTAGGACGCTTATACAGTAGTGGTTGTTTTCGCGACTCCAGTCGTGTGCAACGACATTTGCGTATGACTACGCACATTACGTTCGTAAACGACCATGTGAATACTATAGGGTTACACAAACTCGCCTCAGTACTGTATTTCACGCTCCTGTCATCAGCTAGAAAATTTCCAAATGATTAAATACGAGTAATACGGCAAATAATATACATGAACACAACCCTGTGTATAGTGAATCGGAATTTAATTTAACCTGTTGAAACAAATCGCTTTCAAGATTTTACGAAAGGGGTGGTTATTACTTCCGGGTGCCGTGTATGCTTTCTTTGTGCCTATCAGGAAAATCCGTCGTTCAAGGTTAATAATTAATCGGCCGAAGTTGTACTTAATGAGTGACTTAATTCTCATTTCTGGTTGAGCAGGATGAAAGCAGTGAAGAAACTTATGAAGGTGATGGTATCCAGCCAGCTCCCGCCTGAGGGGATGAAAATTCTGTCAGAGTCTGGAATGTATGCACCATTTTAATGCCTTACTTACATATATACAATGTGGTATGATTGCATGTAACTACCCTTTCAGTTTCAAACAATTCACTGTAATTTGGCAATTAGTTACACCTCCGATGACGTGAACGAAACAATCTGCGTGACTGGCCCAAAGTGCAGTTTATTTGAGTAAGCTTATATTTTCATCTTGGGTTCGCATGGAAACAGGTGTGATTTGTGTCAGTGGGACTCAGGCGTGTCACGAGCAGAATTACTCAAAGCTGTGCAGGGGTCCCACGGTCTCCTGTGTCTGCTGACAGAAAAAATCGATGCTGAGGTTCTAGATGCTGCAGGTACTTTTATTTTGAACGAAGTTACCCCCATTCACTGCATTGGACCAATGTCTGCCAAATGTCAGTCCTGAAACATTCTGAAAAAAATGCAACCAAATATTAAGGGGAATGCCATACTATCACTCCCAGGACATTGAATCGACCGCAACTTGGGCGTTGTAGTTGTCTTGGAATTTGAGGGCATGCCTCCAACAATAGTTGGGCTTTTCACACCAACGCACGCTGACCTTGTTGCATGAACTATTGAAGTTCTCACAGATCAGAGGCCAAACTTCTTCTAAGACAACCTGAACCGTCCAGTTGTGATTTTAAGTGCCCTCCTTCACTTTCCCAATTTAATCCTTGAGGTAATCATCTGATGGTGGAAAAATAAGGTACAGTATTTGTCAGAAATGTTCCAGGACTGGTGTCTCAAAAGATACAAGCCGTCTCAAATGTCACTATCCACTTCCTTCTTTCTATTTCATTACATATATCATTTCTATTTCATTACAGATGTGAAACCATCAGCATGGTGAGGGCTTGACCGTTGAGGTGTCAATTGGGGAGTCATGGGCTTGTAAAAACTGCAAAGTCTCGGCTGTTAAGTGCTGATGGACTCATCTCTCGGCACAAAATATTCAATGAAAGAGGAATTGTATCGTGACTTTTGGGGCACCATGTATGTTTGAAATAACAAGCTACTCGTTATGTTCCAAATCACAGGACCCAACCTTGTATGTTTGAAATACCAAGCCACTTATGATGTTCTGAATCACAGGACCCAACCTGAAAGTAATCAGCACCTTTTCCGTGGGATACGACCACCTGGCTCTTGATGAAATAAAGAAACGGTCAGAAACAAAATTGACAAAACAATATGTCTGCATACAAGAGGAAACTTTTCAAGATTGTATTTTGCTTGTTTTCAACAGCGGCATACGTGTCGGCTACACTCCCGACGTCCTAACTGACGCTACAGCTGAACTGACTGTTGCCCTTCTCCTGGCCACAGCTCGCAGATTACCTGAAGCGATGGAAGAAGTCAAAACGTCTGTCCTACAAAGTTACACATTCACTTTAGAGTTTTGCAGAAGTGTCAAAAGTAATCACACAATTTAAAGTAGGAGTACAAATACATTTTTTTTTAAAAAAAAAAAAGAAAGAAAAAAGATGGTCAAAGCAGAAACATTGATTTAACTGCTTAAGCACAAATAAAACAGGTCTAGAGTTCAAAAGTAAAAAGACATTTATCAGCTACACAGTAACTGTTTTGAATACTAAACAATGAAAAAAAAACTAACACATTGTGGTAACGTTGGAGCAGAAGTAATTGCCTTAATGTCGCTCACTCACCAAACAATGTCTCACAGTGGCGGCTGGAGGTCTGGGACAACACTCTGGATGTGTGGATACGGTCTTTCGGGTAGCACGGTGGGAGTCATTGGACTGGGACGCATCGGTGAGGCTTTCTTTCCTCCATTACTTAACATCTATGTTTGAACGACGACTATCATTCAGTTTGGACGATGACCTGTAGGTTACATGATGATCTGTGTTCAGGGATGGCGATTGCCCGGCGCCTCATGCCATTTGGAGTGAAACGGCTTCTCTACTCTGGAAGAACAGCCAAAGCTGACGCCGCTGAGCTCAATGGAGAATTTGGTTAGGAAACAAATGAAGCCGAAACATGAAAAAGGTTGAGGGCAGAGCCGGGGGGGTGCCATACTGGTTGTTTGTGCACGCAATTTACACACAAAAAAATACTGTATGTGTCTGGGTGGGACATAAACTAAGTCGCTGCTTTTGTCCTTTTGCTTATTTGTCACAGTTCCTCTGGACACACTTTTGACTGAGAGTGACTTCATTGTCATTTCGTGCTCACTGACACCAGAGACCCGGGGAATGTGTGATAAGGCCTTCTTCAGCAAGATGAAAAACACTGCTGTCTTCATCAACACAAGCAGGTAGCGTCCAATGAAATGACGAGTATGGGCAGTTTTTAAGCATCTACAGTGAAATCTCCAGTCAAATGCATCTGAGGTTCTATAAATTGGAATTTGATTTCGAAAAAAAAAAATCCTGCCCGCAAAAATACCTCGAAACGCCGATGCAATTTCAGAGTTTGAGCTGCTGTCCCGCAAGATCTTTCATTTTTTTCTCTTTTCTTTTGTTTCCCTTTTCAACCCATTGTGCAAAAGGACAGAGTGCCGTTGTAGATCATGTTGTGTGCGTCACATGAGCAAGTAAAGTAAATTTGAAAGGATTTTCTCCGAATGAATTGAAGTTCTTTTTTGGCCTATTGTGGCTTTTTTTTTTTTTTTTTTTTGAAAGATTAATTTTAAAAGTAGGACCAACTTCAGTAGGTATGTTAAGAACACAACGTGAAAAGAGTAAAAGCCAGATGTTTTGTGATGATAATATACATGCCCAGTAGTATACAACATCCAGAATCCCGCTTGGAACTCAATCATTCCAATTGAAAGTACAGTAAACGAAGCATGGCTGACAACTTTGCTAAGTGTGTTGTTTATTGTCTGAGCTACATTGTCGTCAATTCGGCTGATTAGATGTGCGGACAAAAGACCTTATCTTTTTGGTATACATTGCTGCGAAATAAAATTTGCCCCTATTTGTGTGTGCTTTGCATATTTATCACACACAAAGGTTTCAGTTGATCAAACCGATAATAATATCACACAGAGACTGACAAGGAAATACAAAATGCCAAGTCAAAGTCCGGAGTTGAATCCACTTGAGATGCGGTGCATTTGAAAATAAATGTACAAATTCAACAAGGATTCAAAATCTGCAACCACTTTGAAGATTGGTGCATATTTGAGTAACTTTCACTTTTGACCAATAATTTGATCTTGAAATTAACCTTGTGGATCACGTGACCGAAACAACAATTTTCGGGAAGTGTAATCTCTGACGTTCTCGAAAGCATAAAGGTTTCAGGCATGTATCTTTTTTTTTTTTCGGCACAAAGAAGTCTAAGTATCCATACCATCAGGCTTTCAATGAATATTCAACTTTTATTGAATATTTCATAAATATTTGAAACCATTCAACAAATTCCATCTTGAAATGTGTGTCTTGAGTATAGTTCAGCAGATGTGTCGTTTGTGCTGTACTGTATATTGTCATAGAGATTCACAACAAGTGTTGACATTTGACACTCAAGGGGGGCTGTCGTGAACCAGGAGGATCTATATGAGGCTCTGACCAGCGGAGAAATTGCTGCGGCTGGCCTGGATGTAACAACACCTGAGCCACTACCGACAAATCACCCGCTGCTCACACTCAAAAACTGTGGTGAGTACAGAAGCGTTAAAATGAGATCTGTTTATGTCTGCTTCCCATTTAGATCAAATTGTCTTTTGACCCCACGTCTCGCTTTGCGCAGTGGTTTTGCCGCACATCGGCAGCGCCACCTACTCCACAAGAGGCGTCATGGCTTCCTTGGCAGCCCAAAACCTGCTGGGAGGTTTACAGGGCACACAAATGCCCAGTGAACTCATCTTGTAGAAGGACCGGCCATCATCATCATGCTGCTGCAGTTCAGATGGCACCGTGAAGGCATTTTGTAACATCAATTGAAGACCAGAGTGAATTGACATTGAATTGCACTAGTTCAAAAATTACATTTTAGTTCCAACGCCACTAACAGCACTTGCCACTCTTTGAAGCATTTCGACATGTCCTACTCTGAGAATCGTTGATTAGCGATCTGGCTTTTTCTAAATGAAGTAATTCCCATGATGCAACGCTCTCTACATTGAATATGAACTTCAATTCCAATTGGTAGTGTACAATAGTTCATTTTCTTGAGAATAAATAATTCCATTTCGTTTGCATTTAAACCTTCTCGTGTCCTTTGCACTTACTTCATGCTTCATTGTCAGTGAATTCAGAGGCATGAATTACAACGCAGTAAAGGTGAGAGCGTAAACCACAGAAGAGCTTCAAGAATTTGGCAGGGCCAAACTGCGGTGCAGTCAATGCAGAGTGTCTTGTAATGAACTCTTGGCCTTCCAGTTCAAGCAGGTGGAATTTTTCGAGTGCTTGTACAGATGTGATGACTGGCTGAAGCGTTTCCCACACTTGAGACAAGGATAAGGCTTTTCTCCTGTGTGGACGCGGATATGCTTCCTACAGTCCGCCAAATTCGTAAATGTCTTTGAGCAGATTTTGCAGGCATACTTCTTGTCTCCTTCCACGAGAAGCACGTTGACTTCAGCCGCTGCTTTCTTGCACTTGGACAACACGTCCTCAGAAGCTCTTGTTAGAGGCGCTTTATCGGGCCCAGCTGATCTGGATGCTGCTGAGTGATCCGCTTCGGATACTGGCACCCCTTTGGGGGCGATGCGACGGAAGGTCGTTCCATTTGATCCTGCTTGACCCTTGGAGGGCTTCGAATGCTCCAGGCTGAGGAATCCCGATAGGGAGCTGGGCGCAGGCTGCAGAAGGAGTGTGTCGCGAAAAGGAGGAGCCTGAGTAGGGACAAGCTGTTGCAAAGGGAGTGAAGTTACCGGGAAAACGAGAGAAGATGCATTTGAGTTTTGACACTGTTGCTCCGCACCACCTGCAGCAGCATCGCTGGCAGCAGCCGCTGCGGTGGCAGCTGCCGTTAGACTCGCGAGACTCGCTTCTTCCTCCAGAGCGCCTTCTTCGCTGTCTTGACCAGGATTCAGGAAGCAGGAAAGGGCCAGTTCAGAAAGGCTGTCAACAGCTTCATCCTCGTGGAGATCACCGCACTCTTTTTCAGGAAGAGCTGAGCAAAGCTGGGATTGCAAACAGCTAACAACTCCATCTGCGCTTATTTTGTCATCATGGACTTCAGAGGAGTCCTGTTGAGGCGTTGATGGCGAAAGATCAGGAGAGGAGGAGGTCATGCTTTCTTTTTTAATCCTCACTGTCTCCACCTTGAGACTGCCTTCATCTTTGACTAAAGTCTCTCCACCTGCGCTGCTGTCTGACTGACTCGGCACCTGGATCTCCTCCGAGTCATTCATGGATAAGACATATTTTTCCTCCACTTCATCCAATTGGTCCTCCCAGATGTTTACTGTCGTCTTTAAATGGTCCGGAGAGAGCAGCTCCTCTCCTTGCTCCTCGTTGTTGGCTGTGCTTCGGGTCACTGTTGGAGAACTTTCTTCATCTCCAGACACCCTGCGGGTCCTCTTTCTGTCATTCAGCCTGTCCTCATGTGACTTTCTCTTCTGCTCTGAGAAATCTTCCCCCGACTGGCTCACCTCTACGCCCTCCACGTCAAGTAGCTCCACACATGTGAGCTGGGTTTGAGAAGACAGACGCTCCCGAGGCTGCACTGAGCGCCAGCCTTTAGGCGCCGTGGCTGGGAAGTTTTTTCTGGCCAGGTAGAGCTTACAGGCCTTGACCACGGAGTTGAGGTGTAGGTACGAGGCGGCCAGCAGCACATCCATCACGTTGGAGGCCTCGAGCGACAAAGTGGATGTGTAGATCATATCCAGCAGGGTGGAGAAGGCCTCTGGGGTCACCACCTCCGGGTCGAGTGCCATCAAACCGGGACCTCCGACTTTATCAACACTTCGTCCATAAGCATCGTCGGTAACGTTACTGGAGCTGTTGAGAGCATTGAAGTGGGAGCTGCAGGCTGCCAGGATTGCGCGGTGTGCGTGGAATTTGTGGCCTCCTACCTCCACTATACAGTCACACATTTGAGCATGGAGCCGCTGGAGGTTCAGCTGCTGGAAAATGTGCTGGAAGTGACCTGGAAAATCCATATTACAGTGTTCCCCCACTATATCGCAGATTTTTATTGCAACTTTTTGTTTTGTTTTGTTTTTTTAATACGTTTTGACAGTGGACAGACTAGTCTAAGTTGCGAGTTAGGCACTTTCAGTTTAGTACCACGTGCTGTAACAGAAAATCTGAGATGCAGTGAAGGAAATGCAGTGTCAATACAATAATGACTAGGCAGAGAAGCTCAAATATAAGATAACAGTAATAGTTGTTTCTACAGAGCCGATATATGCCAATTATTATTGGTGAATACTCTGTTTTTGTGTTGCTGCTACATGTGTTAAAATAGCTTTTGGTTGAAGATTTGTAATTACCCTAGCGTTGGTGTTAATTCCCATTAGCCCATCTATGGCATTTTGCATTGTTCGCATAAAGCAAGAATACTTTTTAAAGCAAATGATATGGTTGTATCGAACAATTTGGTGTTTAAATCTACAATGACAAATTCTCTTTTATTGCCTACTCTTAGAATGTGTTCCTGCTCCGTGTTTTTAAACTTGTAGTTGTTAGGTCGTATATTATTGGCATCACATAACATCAATATTATTTTCTGTTAGCCCGTGTGTAGGGTTTCACGTTATGTAAGCATTAAGCTTTCCTTGGAAAGACTTATGTTTTGGTTGAACATTTCAGTGTATAAATGTCTGATTCTCTATTATTTTGGGTGTCGGTTTTTACAGTAAGTCAACTGAGTGACAATTGTGAGCGCGTGACAACAGGCGCTTGGGAATACTTTTTAAAGTGTGTTTTAATACATTAAATTTAAGTGTGGAAGGGCAAAAGGGGTCCTTACATAATGTTCACCTATTGCGGTTGGCACTGAAACGCATTCCTCGCATAAACGTGGTTACAGGTACACTGAATGCTAACGTTTACGTGGATGCTACTGGCGTTCGATCTAGCAGGTGAAAATGTCTGAAATGGCATCAAAGTAACTCCATTCTGACCTCTGGCTTTCAGTCACGTCAGACGCGGACGTTCATTGTCTGCATCCGAGGCTCAAGCAGATGCTCTTTGTGGGGGAGATGCAGGCCTTCAAAGCCGATCGATACGCTTTCTCAAGACATAGATCCGAAATTAATAGTTGTTTATTCTCGCTGCACGAAACGAGATCCAGGAATACGTCGTGGGATTAATGGTTTGTCGGATAGTGTGCGGACCAAGTACTGTATTCTCTGACCATCCAACATGCGACGTAACCGGCATATTAATGCAACATTACCACCAACTGGTTATCTTGTGAAAGCGCAACAAATGTTCACCGGAATCATCGCACGGGAACATGTCTTCCCACACGGACTGTTATTGCAGACACAAACCTTGACATCAATTTACAGCGATGGCTGATACCCAAGAAACCGTCCGTAAAAAACAGAAAATGTCCAAAGTTTGGGATCATTTCAGACTTAAACAATACAACATAGTGCAATGTGACCACTGTCAGGCAGAATTGGCGTTTCACAGTAGCACGTCTACAATGATTTCCCATTTGAACCGAAAGCACCCGGTCGTTGTTTCCAGCTCTACAAGCTTCGATGACACAAGGTAACGTAAACATTCATGTTATCTATTTTACTGTCACCTACGATCGCAAGTTAGCACGTAGAGTCTCTGCAGGGGCCGCAACCCGATCTCGTTATGACTCTATTATGCCCAAACCAATCTAATATCTGATCATCTTATCCCTTCGAGGGTCGCGGGCGTGCAGGAGCCTATCCAAACTGACTTCGGGCAGTAGGCGGGTTACAGCCGAAATGGTTGCCAGTCAATCACAGGGCACACGTAGACAAGCAATCATTTACACCTATGGACAATTTAGAGTGATTAATTAACAATTAGCCGACCGTGCATGTTTTTGAATGTGAGAGGTCATCTTTGTACCAGAAGAAACCCCATGTAGGCATGGGGAGAACATGCAAACTCCACACAGGAAGGTGTGTGTTTGTTAAACTAAAAAGATTTCATTCACTTGTCATGACACCGGAAACCATTTTGCAATTTTGGGGTGGCCGTGGTATGTAGTTTTGTTTAACCCTCTCTCCTTCTGTTCTCTGTTCCACTGTAATAACACTGCTTTGTTTCCTCACAACCTTGCCAACCAATTTCTAATTGTTTGTGTTTGTCAAATGGGTACGTCTCCCCACTCCCCCCCCCCCCCCCCCCCCCCACCCCCTTTGGTTATTTATTAGTAATGGCAGATACTTAAATGTATATTTCCGGTACGGTGTTTACTTGGCTAGTTTAACATCACAGCATTTCTTATGCATATTAATAAATGTTTCCCCCTGCCCCCAGCACATCACTTGGTCGCCCAGTTCCTTCATGCTCTGTTAAAGAAGCTGCCTTGCTGACAGAGAGCATTTTGGACATGCTAGTCACTGATATGCGCCCAATATCCATGGTGGAGGACAAGGGATTTAGGAAGATGATTTCAACTTTCAACCCCAAGTACATCATACCGTCAATAACATATTTCACAAATATCATGGAGAAGAGGCACCAGGAAATGACAGAGAAATTGAAAAATGTCCTCCAGGACACGGAGTGTGTTGTACTGACTACAGACATCTGGACAAGTGTGGCCACTGAGGCCTATCTCGGGGTGACCTGTCACTTCTTGGGGGAAGATTGGGAATTGAAGTCCCTCTACCTCTCAACAATGCGTCTTGAAGAGAGGCACATGGCTGTCGACGTCGCGGACTGGCTTGAGGAGACCGTTGTCAAGTTTCATATTCCATTGCTAAGGGTGAAGGCAGTCGTCCATGACAACGAAGCTAATGTAGTGGGTGCGGCAGGAATTTTGGAGGAGAGGCACGGCTGGGCTACTGTGTTATGCTCAGGGCACACTCTGAATTTAGTTGTTCAGAGCACGCTGAAAAATAAGGAAACCATTGCTAATTGTGTGGATTCGGCGAGATGCCTGGTTGAGCATTTTAAGAGAAGTGAATTAGCTTGTACCAAACTTAAAGAAAAGCAGCAACAAATGGGAATGCCGCCACTGATGTTGATCCAGGATATAAGTAGCCGGTGGAATAGCACGTATCACATGCTGTCCAGGCTTCTCGCGCAACGATGGCCTGTGACCGCAGCGCTTTCCGATCCCGCAGTCACCAAACGGCACTACCTGGATCTAGATCCGGAGCAGTGGAACCTGAGTGAGGAGCTGACTCAGATCCTCGGACCATTTGAAGGAGCAACAGAGTTTCTGAGCGGGGAGCAGTTTGTTACTCTCTCTGCTCTTCCACAGCTGGTGCACAACCTTAAGAAGTCAATACTGAGTTCAGCATTTAAAACTGCATCTGTCAGAGCCTTCCAGGCTCAAGTGGCAGAACAGATCACAGAGAGATGGCAAAAACTGTTTTTATTTCAACCTGAAGCTCCCAACACTGTCCTCCTGGCTGCTGCTTTGGACCCAAGGTTTAGAAAACTGAAGTTCTTGCCTGCTGAAGATGTGTTTAATGTCCAGTGTACAATCCAGTCCATGGCACTCGTTGTTAAAAAGGAAGCAAGACAGTCAAATCAAAGCGGGAGTGAAGCCACGGCCAAAACCAAAGACCATTTAGGTACAAAATATGGATCTTTGCTCAAAAGTATTCTGGGATCATCATCAGACTCCAGCAGCAGTGAGGAAGAGGAGGATGAGGATGAGCAGCTTAGTCAAGCGGTGCAGAAGGAAGTCTTGCAGTATTTTGGAGAACAGCCAATCTCCAAGAAGGAGAATCCACTGCCATGGTGGAGATCAAACGCATTACGATATCCAACCCTGGCCAAGCTGGCCAAGTCCTTTTTGGCTATCCCAGCGACATCGACACCCTCCGAGCGATTGTTCTCTGCTGGGAACATGGCCTCAAAGCGGAGAGCGAGCCTCGGTTTTGAGCAAGTCGATATGTTGACTTTTCTCCATTGTAATAATATGCTCTTGTAAAGCCTTGCAGTTGCACAAATCCATCACCACACACAATCCTACCTACCTCATCTCTGTATCAAAGTTTGTTTGGTGATCAAAACATCTCAGCCTGAATGGCCTGGCATTCTAGTTTTTACAAATGAGTTTTGAATTTGAATGGTACAAGATATCTCAATATTTGTATTTACGCTTTTAGCATCGTTACAGATCCCAATTTTTTTGTATTGACTCACCTGAAACTTTTTAGATGTCACAAATGCTTTGCTTAATCACCAATTCTTTAAATGTTTTAAATTGCTCATATGTCGATTAACACTGTATCTTGCATTTTCTAAACATGTTTTATAAAAAGGTGTTCAAAAACCCGTCTTCAATGTGGTACTCAAAAAAAAAAGTTTGATGTCCCAGTTTTAGAAACCATTTGACTTGACATTTTCTGCATTATTCAAATATATTGACATGCATATACAGTATAAGCCACTGGCGCTTCAGAAATTAAACATTTCTAATACAGTACGTGTCTATGACAACAGTAACATCCCCGATTTTTACTGTGCTACATGAAATTGAGAGGAGCTTCACATGGGAAAACAAAATACACCGGTCAACAGCACATTTTAATCAGAGATGGCTTTGTGTCCCTAATTGCTTTTTTTAACGCTTCAGTATTGCAAACATGGCTTTACGTTTTTCCTAGCACATCAGGTTCTGAAAGATTTGTTTTTCTTTCTTTTTAAGTTTCACCTATAAAAGCTTGCGCAGTACGGATTTGAACATGCATTGACATTTATAGCTGTGATGTGTCAGGGAAAAAAATCCACCTTTGGCTGAACCCAATCCTTAATTCATGAATACTACTAATTATATGTAACAACCTGGTGTGGTAGTAAAAAAAAAAAAAACTAACAAAAAAAACTAAGGGCCAATTCGGAATCATGCTCTCTGACAAAAATATTTTTAGTGCTGTAAAACAAAATAATTAACCATATTAAAGAAACATGGCCGTGTCAACACTGAACACACATGACACCAGGTAATTCTGAACAACATTTAATCCAACATGCTGGCTTTTAGTAACAGTGATCATTCATACTATTGCATCAGCACAATCAGTATGTTTCACTAGCAAACTCCAGGGACGAAGAAACACAATGAAATTGAATGTTTTGCAAGTCGCGCAGTTGGACAGATGCTGGACAACCGCCACATATCGCGTTCCACCAAGCCTCTGACATCCTCGGCATGGAAAGAAGACGTCCCTCTCATATACTGTCCAGCTGCTTTAATACAAATGGAGCTGTGAATAAAGGAAGATTTATGATTAGTCAGCAACACAATTTTGAGTTATAATTGTGATCGGCCCTCATAGCTATTTTCCAAACATGACACATTCTCTCAACCATCCATAATGTACACTATTCATTTGCAGCCATCAATCAGATCACAAGACAGACTTGTGAGTATTTGACCTATTTTTTCTTTTACAGTATTTTGCGATTTTAATCTTCACAAACTTAACATGTTTTGAGTCTTTAATAATAATTATGAAAAGATCTTTAAATAAAAGGACATTGTTTCTCACTAGCGAGATTCCAATGTCACCTGTGTGTACTCACTGGCTCTGAGGAGAGCGACATAAATGAGAAAATTTCGTAAAGAAGAGACGACGTCTTGTCGCATTTTCTTCTTCATTTCTTCTGGGTCCATTTTGGGTCCGAGACCTTCCAGTTTGAACATTATAGCAGTGGATTAAATGAATTTGGTTCTCCGTTTTGCTTTCAACGCGAGATTACTCCGTTTCAGGAGCATGGACCAAACACCACGACCCGGAAATAAGCGCCGGAAGTAGTTTGCCGAGTACGGCGTCCTCGGAGAGACAAACTGCGACGAGGCTGTAAAAAAAAAAAAGAGGGCGGGGGAGAGTGATACGACGTAGTACAGTAGTGGTAAGTACTTGGAGGATTTAAAACACAATGGCAAATCGTAAACTTGGTCATATATAATACAGCATTCGCGCCTATTACAGAGCTCCAACAAACACTGACGAGGAAAATGAATGCCCTTTAAATGCTACAACCCACTAAAATTACTATTATTAGTTGTAGTAGTAGTAGTAGTAGTAGTAGTAGTAGTGGTAGTACGTAGTAGTAATTGTCATAGCAAGGTGATCACTACGAGGCTGCAGAGGTAAACAAATAGCATCTCTATTCAACAAGTGTTGTTTTTGTTTAACACGAGGAAACGCAGCAGCCCGCTAAATCGATTGATATGCATACTGGTAAAATACATTCTATTCTGGATTATTTTTTTTTTTTGGCCATGATTTTTTTGGTCTAAAAGGTCTGGAACATTTGTTTGATGGTGCAGTCCTGTAATGAGCTATTGGGATAACACGCATGTTATAATATGATAATAAAAAGGTTTGCCTGCCCCTTACCTCCGACATTGTTTTTGAAGGATTATACATACAGAAAAAAATAATACTGGACACTTACATTCGCATTGCGAAAAAAATAGTAAAACGTGGAAAATAAACAACAGTCATTCTGAAAACTATCGAGAAACCATCTGCGTTTTTGTGACGTACTTCACTGATGCCGATGTATGTCGCTCTCTGACCTTGCAAAGGGAGGGGCGGGGGTCCAGTGGGCAGACAACGGAGGACTTGGGGGTGCGGGGTGGGGGAGGGATGGGTTACATGAGCGAGAGGGTGGGTGGGTCTATTTCTGAGCCCAGGGCCGAGGATTAAAGAGAGAAGCAGTCCCGGCACGATGACAGCATCCTGCACATAGACAGCACCCCACCACCACCCCACCATCATCCTCATCCGGGATCACGCCACGGATTTTTCGGGGGAGAGACAATCGCTGTTTGTGTTCACATTCTCCGCATCGCCCCTCCGTAGACTCCCGGTCTGCGCGCCTCCTCTTGAAAACCACGAGGTGAGTGAACAATATCCACGCACCGAGGCGCCCGATAGCTCGCCTTCCTCGCACCTTGCGTTGATTCTTGTCTTTTTCGTTTGAGATTTCTCGGCCGAATGAATAATTCAAATGACAGCGGTCCACGCAGCCCCCGGACTGCACCCGCGTTCCCATTTGAGTGAGGCGATGGGGATATTTAAATCCGATTAAAAATATATATGGATCCAACAAAAGACTGACCTTTTCCCTTTGTTTAGTCTCTTGATTTGCGTGGCTGTTGAAACAGAATTTGACCATAGGGTAAGGGTGGATGCTTTCCGGGGGCATTAGGAGCAGTGTGTGACCACATGTATATTCACATATAGACATGGGCATTTTGAATAAATACGGTTAAACCATGAAGCCTCCTGTTAGATGAGATATTGAGGACCCATTCTGAATGCACAGTGAAAGCTCAATTGAATCTTGTGATTCATGATTATCCAAGGAGTGCAGCTAGTGAAGCACATACAGTATTATGAATGGGCGTAGGCGACTGGCAGTGCCTTGGGACAGTCATCTTTTTTTCTTTCCCTGTCCTCGTGCCCTGTGGCCAGAAGCAAAAGCCTTCTTCTTCTTCTGCTGTTGCGAGCCATGACAACACCACTAGACCGGGCCAGTGCATTTTGGTGTTGTGGAGCTTTGATTGAACACACAACATGGTTTTAACATAATCTCAGCTCACACTGTCATCAACATATCTCTGCTTTGGAGGCAGCAGCGTCACACATATTTAAAAAATGACTTTTACTTTTTTAATCCACATCAGGTTTTTGTGATATTTTCATTTTTTAAAGAATTGTTTTTGTTTGTTTTAAAGTTTGACCGATGAGAGCTTGTGGCAACGGATTTTACCATGCATTGTAATTTATAGCTAAGACGTTTCAGGAAAAAAAAAATCCGCCTGTTTCCGAAGCTAATCCTTAATTCACAAATATTACAGTGACCCCTGTGAGGATAAACAGTTCAGATAATGGATGGATATTGCTATATCAGTCTTACATGTTATATTACTAGTATGGTATTATTACTTTATGATTATTATGAAAACAATGATGCTAGCAACAAAAAAAAGGGGGCCGATTTTGAATCAGCGCAAAAAAAATGTAGGAAAGTTTACTTGTGTCTCTAAAAAAATGTAGTAAAACTTTGTTGACAAGGGTTATCTAACAGGGGCGGCCCGGTAGTCCAGTGGTTCGCACGTCGGCTTCACAGTGCTGAGGTACCGGGTTCAAATCCAGCTCCGGCCTCCCTGTGTGGAGTTTGCATGTTCTCCCCGGGCCTGCGTGGGTTTTCTCCGGGTGCTCCAGTTTCCTCCCGCGTTCCAAAAACATGCATGGCAGGCTGATTGTGCACTCTAAATTGTCCCTAGGTATGAGTGTGAGCGTGGATGGTTGTTCGTCTCTGTGTGCCCTGCGATTGGCTGGCAACCAATTCAGGGTGTCCCCCGCCTACTGCCCGAAGACAGCTGGGATAGGCTCCGGCACCCCCCGCGACCCTAGTGAGGATAAAGCGGTTCGGAAATGGTTATCTAACAGGGTCACTGATGGCGTAGTGGTACACTCGCCTCACTTGTGAACGGGCAGCGTGGGATCAGTTCCCACTCAGTGAAGCTGTAGATGTGGGTGCGAATGGTTTCATGTCACAATATGTGCCCTGCGACTGACTGGCGACGAGTTCAGGGTGTAGTCCGCCTGAAGTTACCTGGGATATGTTCCAGCACCCCCCTGTGACACTGTTCTTAAGCGGTGTTGAAAATCTAACATGTGAATCATCTCAACACTTTTACCATAATTGATAAGAACATTAATCAAAATTTACCATAGTTTACTTTTTGAACCGCTGTGCATAACTCGACTTAATCTCGTCTGCATCCTTCTCGGCTGAATCTGACAGTAGTCTTGCAGCTGTCAATAGTGTCTGGTTTTGTCAGTCTTGAACTCGGATCTTAAACTGGACAGCGATTTTTAAATCGGACTGGCAAATTGGTGCTTCTTTGATTTTAAGCAGCTGGCTAAAGTAAAGCCTCACCTTTCTCAAGAGCACTTTGAAACAGTGTTTCATGACTTCGTCACATCTCGGTTGGATTACTGTTTTACTGTAATTTATTGGTTTATTGTTTGTTGTACGAATTATTTTTGCTCCATGTACAGCAGCGGTTGTTTTAAAGTGCTCTATCAATATATTTGAGTTGAGTTGAGTTTTAATCAGGATTCGGCTAAAATATGTCTTCTTCAACTATATTTATGTTCCTTATTAATACCCAAACCTCAAATAGTAAAATTCCTGGTTTATTCCCATGAATTCCAGTTCTTTTCCATCAAACGTTTTTCAACTGTTTTCATTTCCCAAATTTTGCATCCCTACTCTTGCGATGTGTGTATCTTCTGTGTTTGGCTTAGGTGCGTGCTCTGGTCCTGCTGCAGGCGGCGTGTCATGACTCAGGGATGTATATGTTATCCCATGTGATGGGACGTGCATGCTCTGAGCTCTTGCTGCCAGTGGAGATTCACAATGGGCAGAGCTCGCACATCAGGAAAGTCTTGATGCCTGCCTGCATTAGGCTGCGACTGCCTCGCTGACTGCTCCACTGTCCCACTTACTGCAGCCAGTCTGGCCGACCATGCTTTTCAGCTCTACTGAGTGTCTTCAGGGCAGTTACTGGGTTGATATTCTCGGTCAACCGGTAACTTACTTGAGTCCTGTTGTTGTTGCTGTAGGATGTTGACTCGTTCATCATGTAAATTAGGGCTACAAATTATCGTCATCGCGACGACGGCACGTTCAATATGCGAATCGCAAAGACGTGCAATAAATTCATACAATCGTATGAAAATGCATGATCTTATCTGACTTTGAGCAATCAGATGCAATCTTAAATTGCCATCCAATCAGAGAACAGTATCCCTGGGCATTATTAATGCTAAAAATACTTCAACACTTTAATAGACCATAAAAAATAGCATAGTTTTAACCCTCCGTCATCCTTTCAAAACATTTCACCTCATTCAAACACCTGTGAAAGTCTTCCTAAGCATCCGTTCTCACTTTCACTTTGTTGTTTTAGTCACTCATTTTAACCTTACTGTAAAACCACCACAAAACAAGTGACACAAACCTCAACAAACTATTTTATAAACACCCAAATATTTGACCAAACCATATAATTTCAAGAGAACAGAAATATATATATATTTTTAAACACTTTCAGGCCTTAACAGAAATTAGTGAAGATCTTACTGTAATTATTAACAATCAAACAACTGCTACTTTTAAACACACAAAGCAGCAAAACATACAAACAGACCATCCGTCAATATTTACAGTATTATATGTTATATTCTCTTTGCCCTGTGGGAACAATGTCTATTACTGGAGCTTAATCACGCTACATCTCTTGCAATGTTTCCTGGCATGTTCCAGCAAATTATCGTACCACACTGACGGCTCACAGCTTCAAATATGGACTCACCTGTGCGTTATGAAACCCACGGAGGGGGGAAAAAAAATGTCACACACAGTCCAAAATCTTGTCAAAAGGCTTTTCAGGAGAGAGGAAGCTGCCATTACACTTGCTGTAGGTCTCCGACGTTTTAGGACATAGTGTACAGTCAGTAGTGTTTCCTGGTTGCTTGGATGGATGATGGTTGTATAGGAGGAGACGTAGGGTACAAAACATAATAATAACAGACCATACACTATGTTGAAGAGGAAAAGGAGATGTGACCTCATTGATGTGACAGCTCCATGGTGATGGCACAGTTGACTGGCAACGGTGCCACAATGTAGGCCAATTCTATTTAGGAAAATATCGTACAAACAGTTATTAGAATGGAACAGCTAAGACTCTTTGTTTAGCTTATGAAGAGCTCCCTCCCTTTTTATTTCAATTGGAATATTGAACCCGTTCAACCTGATAACATGGTAAGCTGTCCACTGTTGGGTCATTATGAATACTTGGGTCTACAGGGCCCAACATGACATTTCGGCACAAGAAGTCACACATGTAATTTTAATGTTTTACATTTTGGGCCTCTACGTGTTTATTTTTAAAATTGTAATTATGGCTTTACTAGGTTTTTTAGGTAGGTTAGTGATGGACTCTGGACTGTGTACAAAGTCAAGTTACCCTGGATTGGAACCCCTGCATTTTTTATTTCACCTCAAAGCTTCAAAATGATTGAAATGATTGTACTTTAAGATAACTCTTGATATGTAGTTATTGAAGTGAGTCTCAGACACCAACAATATATCACGCTCTCACATGCAGCGAGACTTTCTCGGCTATCAAGATGTTCCTCTCTCTGGCCATCGATAGTGACGTGTAGCACAACACAGTGCACTATTAATCTTCAAAAGATTCATTATTTCGTGGTGCAGTGGAGAGTGCGAGCCCCGCCAAGTCGCCGATGAAAGAGCAAATGAAATGAGATGTGCACGGTGAGTTCAGGCTTCATAAGGCTAATGGAATGAGCTTGAACGGCTGCATGAAGAACAGCAGATGTGATGTTGTCTCGAATTCCAGTGGCAGGCATAAGATCATCCAGTCCAGCATTACAAGTTTCCTGTTCACGGGGGCAACATTAGCTCTTGGCTTCCTGACTAGACGGTCACAGGTTCAAAACCTGCTGCAGGCAAACTCAGGGGTGATGGGAGAGTGTGGGTGTTGTAATGCTAGTTCACTCACTAACACGCCATTGAGCAAGGCACTGAATTCCCAGTCTGTTCCGGGGTGTAACACAGTTGTAAAACATTTTCCCTTGTTTGTGGAACCCTTTTATGGTTGTGTGTGAATTGGGATGACTGTGAACTGTGAAAGGCATGTAATAACAAATAGCAGTGTGTGTGTGTGTGTGTGTGTGTGTGTATACACACACACACACACACACACACACACACACACACACACACACACGGTGTATGACCGGTTAGCACGTCCGCCTCACAGTACAGAGGTCCACAGTTTGGTTCTGGGTTCTGGCCTTCCTGTGTGGAATTTGCATGTGCTCCCCTGTGCCTGTGTGGGTTTTCTCCGGGTACTCCGGTTTAGTCCCACATTCTAAATGCATGCACAGTAGGTTGATTGAACACATGTCCCTAGATGTGCTTGTGAGTGTGAATTGTTATTAGCCTATGTGTGCCTTGCGATTGGCTGTTAAACACTGGACATTTAAGAGTCTTCAATGCATCTAACATACATGTTTTTGGAATGTGTAAAGAGGCCAAAGTATCCAGAGAAAAACCAGACAAGCATAGAGAGCATGCAAACTCCACACTGGAAGGTCACAACTTTTGATCAATTTTCCTTGTTGCCAAACAGTTCTGGCTCTACGGTTAGACAACAAACTGTAGTCACGTTTCCAGTTCATCAAGTCACTGATCCTCGACTGCATATGACTCTCAACAAAGCACAAGACACTGCTAAAAATAAATGACATTTTTGAGTACATCAGCTGCTAACCATCAAAGTGGTCGTTGTTCATTCTGAATGGGCAACAACACTGAGCAAATACCATACAAAATCCTGAAAGTGGTTTCTGAGGCATTCAAAACCACAGCCGTGACACACACTAAAGAAAAGAAGGATATGTTTTCATTCGCTTTAGGTCAAGTTATAGTATGAATCCAGATGACTGACGTAAAACAGTTCCAACTGCCCCAATTAAAACAAGTCTGATTCACGACAGAAGAATGAAATGTAGTTCTATTCATGTTGATATTGTTCCAAGTGAAATATTTCATTCTGGAGCCCCAACTTACTCATTCTGAATTTATTTTTACACTCAAACTGATAGTTTTAGAGTAACATTTTACAAAAGTCATTGAAAATCGATATTTGGCTGGCAAGTGCATTGTGTTTGTGAGTGTACGACTGAAGTTAAGTGTGAAGTGCCACTGCCGAATCCTGCTCTGCTGCTGATGTGTTAAACTGGAGAGTGTCCGTGTGTGTGTGTGTGTGTGTGTGTGTGTGTGTGTGTGTGTGTGTGTGTGTGTGTGTGTGTGTGTGTGTGTGCGCGAGCGCGCGCGAGCGTGGGGGTGGGGGGTAGATTTGGGACGAGCTGTCAATAGCTGCCTTTCCAAAATAAAGCTCCAGTCTTGTCAGTGAGGGAGGCTCTTTTTCTGTAGTACTGTATTGTGCGCACAAGTGGTGTGTTTGTAACAGCATTATGTGAGCGAATAATTCAAGTTAGTTATTCTCAAGCAGGACAGAGCGGACCATCTATGAACTGCATGTGTGCTCGTAGCAAACCACAGGACTGAACAACAAACTGTTTTGTCAGACAGGGAGACTTTGTGTGGGAAAATGAGCAGCGAGTGGGAGATTGTCTCGAAAGAATGAGACACAGACGTTGCAACACAGGGATTGAGACAGCCCTCATAACCTCAAACACATCATGAAGACTGGAGGAGGTTGCAGGGCAGAGTGCGCCGTTGCATGGGGACTTTAGGATCCAACAGTAGTAGAACATCGGACTCCCATCAGCTTTTGCTCATTGATTTATAACTGGTATCAAATAAAATGCGGGCTAAGTAATGGGTTATGTCTGCATATAAAGTAAGGAAGGGGAAGGACAAATTAAGCAACATGGGGAACGAGACTGTATTTAGCAGTTTGTAAATCTCCGCCAAGGCCAAACAATCCTGATTTGGATTGGCCACAAAATTGCACACCTTCACCATCATGCTACATTCAAGACGGCTGGGGAATCACAAATGTCATATGTTGTGCTTACAAGTGTTCTGATTGGACATAAACAAAAACCATGGATGAAGCAAAAGTGGTCTATTTTTTTTTAAATCCCGCTGGTTCTCAAACCGACCTAAAAAAATACAAATAATTTAAAACTGTCCTTAAATGTAGGAAAATAGAAATATGTAACTAAAGCAGTGGTCGGCAACCCAAAATGTTTGAAAGAGCCATATAGGACAAAAAAAACCCAAAAAACAAATATGTCTGGAGCTGTAAAAATATAAAAGCCTTGTATAAAACTTGAAGGAAACACATGCTGTATATATGTAGGAGACTGGACTGTCTCCGAATTGTTTATGTTATTCATTCCTTTGTTGTGTGTTCACAAACACCCCCATAGAATTTATTTCGTTTTTTGATTTTCAATCAAAATCTTGATTTTGATTTTTGATTTTTTGTTTTGGTGCATTATTTTCGCTTTTCTTAGTGTCAGTGAAGTGATCATTAATTTCCGTTTTTCGGAGGCTGTCTTTGAACGCCTCTCGAGTTGAACGAGAAGAGAGAAGGCACGGAGTCGGACGCAGACCTGTCTGTGTTTGTCGAGACTGTTGAAAGCATAAATAAAGTGTACGTTTTAAAAAAACAACACCACAGCTCTCCTTTTTCGGAGCTGCAACATGTATCTATATCTATTTGAGCTATATTAGCCTACTATCCAAATCTTTTTCCATTTTCAAACATTTTTATAAAGCTCCAGGGAGCCACTAGATGTCGCTGAAGAGCCGCATGCGGCCTGGAACCGCGTGTTGCCGACCCCCGAACTAAATAAACAATGTTTGAATTCAAATGTATTGGCGATAAATGATACCTCTATTCATTAGTTTCCTGTACATTGTTCTTAAAAGTTAAAGACAAATGAACCGTTCTTAACAAAGGCACACAATTAATAAAAAGTTGAAGACACTGAAACATGATGCACAGTTTGAACATTTAATTCAGTGATTCTTCACATCTTAAGGGAGGCTACGGACCACAAGGTGGCATTCACCCAAGACTGGACAGCAGCCCATTGCAGTGCACGTCGACGGCCAAGCATTCAGTTACATTCACATTTATGGAAGTTGTTGGAGTTTTCAACAAATTGAGTATGGATCTTTTTGGAATATCAGAGGAAGCCAGATTCGATTGTTTATTTGCTTTGTTGACGCTAATACTTGACAATGAACCAAATCTTTTTTTTTAAAAATTTTTTTTACAAAAATGGTCACCATTTTGGTCACAATTCTCTCTTGTACCTCAAGGCACCATTGTACCGTAAACCAACTGAAACAATTGCTGATATCAACACATTTTTGGTGGAGCTATAACAATACAGGCATTTTCTTGTGGTTTATTCAACAAGAGCACAATACGTCAATGTCATGACATCTGGCTGTGTTTGCCTTCAAGCACGCCGCAACCCATCACCATTCTCAACCCCTTCTTATTCACCAACTCCCTCGCAACGGACTGTAGTTACTTTTGTGCCTTCTATTCATCCACTTCACTTCAGCAATGCATTTCTTTGACGCTGCCCTCTTCGGCCTCTTTCTAACCCCCCCCCCCCTCCCGCCTTACCCCTTCCAATATCCTGTCCTTTCGCTCTTTTCTTTTCTCCGAATCACTCTTTCACTATCCCAGTCCCCTTTTCTCAGCCCCCTTTAAAGCCGCCTCCCATTTCCCCGCTTCACCTCCGCAACCCCCATCTGTCTTTCCAGCGTCCCTTCTAGTTTTCTGCGCTTGTTGGCTGCATTGGCAATGGTGTGGGAGAAGGCGGTCGTCGGCCGTGCTAGCTGCATTAGCTCCATGCATTATTCATGTAGCCTGCATTCTGTGTTGGTCTTCTTCTGCCTTTTCACTGGGACGCGCTGGCGTCCTCAAAGAGCTCGGC
The DNA here is from genome assembly GCA_018466805.1 of Hippocampus abdominalis. Lineage (NCBI taxonomy): Eukaryota > Metazoa > Chordata > Actinopteri > Syngnathiformes > Syngnathidae > Hippocampus > Hippocampus abdominalis. The sequence goes on along the minus strand of CM031695.1, from coordinate 11,231,764 downwards.
GTATGGGACACCGGGCTTAACGCAGGAGCTGCGAGCTGAAGTCCAGCAGAAGCCGTTTACATCAAGCTGGTCAACATTTAAGTGTAATTTTAGTCGGTTTTAATGCGTGGTTATGCACGGTCTCACTTAACGCCGCAGCCAACGACAGAGCATTCCCCAAATGTTTATTTTCTCCCCATGCTGGCTTTACGTTCCAGCCATTTCCGCCCCCGATGTTCATGATGAAATAGCTTTTATTACCGGCCAAGATTTCTGTCTGCTTGGCAGCCTTTCTGTGTGCGCGCGCGCGCCACACTCGGCTGTCCCCTTTCGAGAGTGCCCAGTCAGAACTGTTAACTGAACTGGGCGCAATGAAATTTTAATTTAGACAACCAGATGAGGATGGATGGCCTCGTCCGCACATCGTCATGTGCATCAGAAACTGTGGTAGAACGAGAGTGAGAGAGAGAGAGAGAGAGAGAGAGAGAGAGAGAGAGAGAGAGAGAGAGAGAGAATGCGAGAGAGCCTTGTGGACCAGAGGAGGGGCCTCTTGGAAAACCACATTCACATAGCTGGTTTGGATTCACATCTGCTTTGCTTGACATACTTTCAGGATTCACCCTGAAAGTAACATCCCGAATACTGGAATAGAAATTTTTTTTTTCACTCGAAGATGCGGATCAGATTTGTTGACTGGATGTTTCATTCTTCAATCAGCTTTTTGTGTGGACATTGATTATTGCATCGACGGGTGTCGTTGATAGATTTGCAATCTGCTCGTCACAGGTGGCTACACCAGACTGGGAGCAGCACCAATGATCACAAGGGTCCCCCTCCAGCTTCTTTCAGCCAATCCTGGAGGGGCTGCTGAGCTGATGTCTCAGAGGGCGTGCGGCTGTTTGTTTTGTGGAGTCCTAAAGAGGCTTACTGCATCACGGTGAGTCACACCCTCTCCCAGTTCCTAGTTATGCGGGGCACTATGTTGGGACCCTGTTCATCTGGCTTTGATTATTTCTGTCTGTTTGAAAGTTTACCCTACTGGGCTGCCATTTTTTTTCTGGATTATTTTTAAGTCTTAACATCAATTGCCAAACCTTCCTGAGCTTAGCATGAACACTATTACACGAGCAGAATAGGGTGATAAAAGTCTGATGTCCCATGAAAAAAAAAAAATGCTCGTAAACCAATGGATTGGACTCTTAGAACTGGAGGGATATAAAACTGCTAGAATGCTGCTGCTCTCAGTCATTGGAGATGGTTATCTGACACGGCAAGAGCAGGAGTGTGAGGGTGAGGGATGGAGAAAGAGGGAAAATGAAATCTCTGCAGGAACTGCTTGACCTAACACTACAGTTCCACTCATCCAGTGCAACTCTACCCACGAGATGGAGTGGTTTGTCAGTCCCAGTTCCTCAGCGGTGCGTCAATAATCACACTCATCTCCTTGGGCGCAGCTGTCAGCGATGTCACTTCGCTCATCCTTCTTCATCATCGCCAGTCGGACACAGTACGGATCAGCAGGAGATGCTAAAGTGACACCCTGCCCAGTGTTGGCCCTTGCAGATCGAAGGCTTCTAATCCTCTTAAAGGTCAAACCTACCCGGCCTGCGATAGTATTACCGCGGGAGGCTCGTCATCACTGGCGAGTGAAGCCAGGATTGTTTCTTCAACCCAATCAGAAATTCTGTCCTGCACATCGTCTATAGGGAACGAGTAATGTAAATACAGTAAATAATGTGGTTCATCGTTTGCGGCCCTGTACATTGCAGACACACTGTAAATTGACTGTCAAAGTAAATATTCAACTCACTCATTTTCACTCTATTACTGAGAAATAGGTTGAAGGTAGAAGATTGTCAGAAACAAAAAATATTCAAGAATAACTGATTATTAAAAAATATATAGATATCTTCAAATTTATTGATGGCACTTCGGTGAGTAGGTGAAAAATGGCACAATTTAGGGGCAGTCTGGATCAACAATAGATCAATTGTAATATTCTGAGTATGACATGTGTATAACACGATTAATGCAAAACACGGTGTGCAGTGATACAAAAAAAATGTCAGATATTCAATTTTTTGTTACTTTTAATTAATTTGCCATTTTTTGAATTCGTAGATGAGTTGGATGGAAAGAAAATATTTCTTTTGTTTCCATCGCTTTGTTGTTATTTCAATTCAACAATCTGACTGATTATGATTCAGTTACTGGTTCGTTCTGTTTTAAAAAAAAACAAAAAAACTGGCACATCTGTTGATCTTTGTTTTCCAAATTCAAAGCAGATGTTTGCAAATGTCTTATTGGGTTGAGAGACTGAAATTCCGAGGATTTGAACTATTTTCATTTAAACAAGATCTCCAAATGATAGTTGCAGATTATTTTTATAATTAGGGTTAAAAAAAGATGTTTACCGATCTTTTTTTGTTGTTTTCGATGCAGTGAAAAGCATGTGAGGGTCAGTCATCAAGTGGCAGTTGTTCCTGATCTTGCCACTGTGTTTGGGAATCACTAGTTTAATAGCGGATCAGACCTGCAAGTACGAAGAGTTAGTTTGCACATGTGTCGCTATTTGGTATGTATCGTAAAAATGTTTTCAGAAATAGAAATGATTCAAAAATCAAATCCTCCAAAATCCAACCCACAAAATGTACCCTCCACATATGTCCCCCAGGCTTTCTAATCTCCTGGGGCTCAAATATATAAACTCATCCGTTCCAGTGTGTGAAGCATGTTCGTCAGGACCGGAGCAAAATAATATTACACAAAAACACAGCGAGCGAAACTTCATTTTAAATAAAGCAAGTATTTGTCTGAAGGTCAAAAAATTGCAAATCTCTAAAACCACAATGAGCTTTGATTTTGTTCTGCATTCTTGCTCTGTGCCTCACAACCAAACACAATAAGCATCCGCATAACCTGTGTCTGTGTGCGCTTGTGTTACATTTCGTAGAGCATATTTTTTCTGCACAAAACAATGACAAAGCTGTGGAAAACTCCTTTCCAAATTAAGGTTATAACCCCGTCTTGCTTTTGCTTCCTCGTGGTTTCACTGAGGCCTCTGTCCTTCATTATGTCCTCACACGATGTTTAAAGAACAGCCAAATAAGAAGTGCGTGACTGCAGAATCCTTGTGCACATGTAAATTGAAGCATGCTTGTGACTTGTTATTGTTACAGTGCAGCTATTTTTTTTCATTATTGCTTTGCTGTTTGGGTCCTAGAATCGGTATGATGTGTTCTGGCCAGCGAGATTCTGCTGCCTTCTCTCTCTCGTCTCCTTCATTCCGTCTTGCACTCCTGACTGGTAGCATGTCTGATCCATCATCACAGACAAAACGATGACAATACACCCGCCTTAGAAAATGAAAGAGGATGAACTTGCAATTATGGAGATGTATTTGCGCTCAGATTTATCTTACAAAGCTATTTTCTTTGATATGCTTTGTTCTGCTTTCTGTAGGCTCTGTGTCGAAAATGAAATTCTTTCTTATCTGTCTCTCTTTAGATAAATGGAGGAAAAGGAGCGGTGTCGGAGCAGGTCTCCAGCTCGGAGGGCAAGCCGGGTTCAGCAGGTGGTGGGAACCATAATACGTCGCACCCGAGAATCACTCAGCAGGTACAACTCGTCCCAGTTTGGCAAATGTAAAAAACACAAGCTTGTTTTCATCTTATTTCACTGTTCAGCAATTTAAACTGTCTGAGACATGTCATCAAACTGCCTCTTCTTCAATCTGCGGGTGACGTGCAAATGTTACCTCAAGATTGAATGTCTGGATGTTTTCAGACAACAATTGAAAATAGTGAGGTTAGATACATGTGCGTGAGTGAGGCTGGTTTGTTAAAATGGATGGCTGGAAGGAAGTGGGTCAGCCACAACGGTACGTTTGCTCTGAGTTTTCTTTCTGCCTATTGGCTGTGTGATGATTTTTTCACACTAGGAGGTATTTTCGCCCATGTAGGTTTCATTGTAGAGGAGTTTCACTGCAAGATGTTTTATTTTGAAAAATTACTGGATTCTCTGTTTTATGTTATGCGTTTATTATTTTGCTTATTATGTTAACTGTTTTGTGAAGCTCTTTGTTTCAGCTGCAGCTGTTGTGAAAGCGCTATATAAATCAGGATGTATTGTATTGTATTGTATTGTATTGTATTGTACTAACTTGTTACATCGCCTTTTGTGCATGTCAGTTGTGCTTTTGATTATGTTTTTACAGTTTCCCCTCTTGTAACTTCTCACCCCCCTCAGAGAACGGTTGCTAGGTGATGGGAGGCCTCAGCGTTCCAACAGTCTGTCCAATCAGAATTACCAAGCCAAGCTGTCACTGCAGATCACAAGGGATCCTGTGCTGGACCGAAGTACCGGACATGGATTCGCCCTCACAACAAACACACCCCTGCTGGTCAGGGATGTGGCCTCAGGTACATGCAGTGTTGAGCGTGCGAAAGAGCATGTTCACATTGTCCACACGGGTCTTTTTAAGTGGCCACCTGCTTTATGTAACACTTCACAACCTCTCTCCTCTCTCACACACCCCCATGTACGCATGCACGCACACACATTGACTGTCTTGGCATTCAGGCTGCTGGGCTCGGTGCCAGAGGTTTCCCCTGAACAACGGCGACACCTTCTCAACCTTTCTAAATTCAATCACTTTTCCATTCGCCAGCTTTTGGACGTAAAACAAAGAAAAGCTGGTATATTGCTTTTATCTGTGGCTCAATGTCAGGGTGTTAATTGATGCCGCAAGTAAACTCTGACACTTAATAGAGGAGATCATAAGACCGTTTTAATTTTAGCACTATGAAAAAGATTACAGTTGATATCCTCATGCAATCTGATGATGATGATAATGATTGTTGCAATGCTCCATTGTGAGGTGACGATACAAAGTGACTTGCTGTGCACCAACTGGCCTCCAGTGGGGATTTATTCCACCTTTTAATGCCACCACGATCACATCGTAATACTATTCAATAAAAGCAATGTAACAGCGCGCATCTACTTTGTAGTTCAGAATCAACATTTACCTAATAACATGACAAAAACCAAGAAAAAAGAAATCAAATGCATCATATGCATCAGGGATGATGATTATTAAATGTCTTACTGTCATCATGGAAAGGCTACAGACATGTTTTGCTCGTCGGAGTAGGGCTGCAACAAGTTTTGCTCACACCAACCAATCAGAGGATGGAAAAAAGCTGACATCATTGAGAGCCGCTGCTCGAGCTTAGTGAAGACAAATTTGAAATTTGATTGGTTAAAGAAACCGTCCCATTGCTAATTTCGCTGAAGTTACATAGGCGAGCACGACCGATCCTGGAGCCCAGAAAAGAATAGCACGAAATGGCAACACAATAAAGGCTGAAACCTGATTGCATCGATACAGTCTTTTGTCAACATCAATTGGAAGCACTCCAACCAAGAGAGACCCAACAAAATGAGGACAGTTGGGAAGATACAAATACAATTCTATGGAACAAATATTACAATTTATGTCGTCAATGTATCTCATTGCCCCTGATACTGTCCATCTGAGAAGGCCTTGCTGGCCCTTGCAACTCACCACTGACATTACCAAACATGGTTCTTTGCCCAAATAAAAGGATAACAGAACAAGGGGATCGCACGAGGGATGCAGAGAACAAGAGGCACAGATGTTGGCCAAAATGCAAAAAAAAAAAAAGTGAGGAAATCATGTGACATTGACAGGGATGCTTGACATGGCTGCAGCTGAAAGCTTTTTGGGGACATTTGTGGATTAATTTGACACATGGAAAACAAAGAGGAAGGGAGGGCTCTTAAAAAACGGCAAAGATCAGGATATTAGCAGAAGTGACACATAAACTCGACGGGGGAGGGGTGTGCTCTTGTGCAGCATGAGTGAGCCTGAATGTGTGCCAACGTGTGCGTGTACAAAACTGCATGCATCTCTGTGGGCAGACAGGGCTTTGCCAGGCAGATGGGGCGTGCGAAAGCAGCGCGTGGGTGTATGCATTTACGCATATGTGCTCTCCGTGCGTTTTTGTGTTTGCGAGTGTGCGCTAGTAAGCGTCAGCCCAAACTGCTACGCCAGAGTTGTGCTGCTTGCCCGAAGACAAATGAGTATAAATAAAACGAGTGAAAGCCATGTGGAGCCGAGCTGCAAGAGACCGAGAATAACTGTAACCCCTCACGTCCTGGAGAGCTGTTGAGTCAGCCATGTTGAATAACCAAATGTGTCATTTTGCGCGCGCGCGTGTGTATGTGTGTGTGTGTGTGTGTGTGTGTGTATGTGTGTGTGTGTGTGTGTATAGCTCCCCTTTAATCTGTACTAAAAGGATACACTAGCCCACAAATGCAACCAGTACTGATTTATGCGAGCTACATATGTTTTTGATTCATTTTCGTGAATGTGTGTTTGTATATGTATGCAGGGAGTCCTGCAGATGGGATACTCTACCCAGGAGACCAGGTGCTGCAGATCAATGATACAGTGCTGGAGGATTTGAATCGCGATCAGGTGGAAAACATCTTAAGGTGAGAAGTGCAGAAACACTTTCATCCATCCAACAGCGTTTGCATTCCCCCCCCCCCTCCTAGTTTAATATCGTTAACAAAAAATGAACACATTAAATAAAACTTAAATTGAAAAAAAAGAAACATCAACATGAATGAAATGAAATAAGAAAAAAGAGAAATGAGAACGCTATAAATAAATGTCACCTAATTGAAAGTAAATCAACAATGTCATTTGTTTTCATCTTTGTCATTTGATTTAATACAGATCATGAAGGCTCTTTTTCTATTGTATTTATTTCTGTTACACTGTGCGTATAGAAGAAAGTAGGTTGGACAGTTTGGGATTTATAGTTTATTTTACTACACAATACTTATTGTGACCACTTGTCCACGTGTGTGTGTGTGTGTGTGTATATATATATATATATATATAGAGAGAGAGAGAGAGAGAGAGAGAGAGAGAGAGAGAGAGAGCGAGAGAGAGAGAGAGAGTTAATAGTAAAACTAATCCAAAACTCAACTAAAAAGGAAACATTTTGGGGGGGGGGAACAATTAAAACTAACAAAAACGCCCTAAAAACGAATTAATACAAACTCATTTAAAAAAGAAAAGAAAAAAAAAAGTCAAAATGTCCAAAGCTATTCTAAACCCGCCCCCCTTCACATTCTTGTTATGTTCCGCCACAACTCCACGGTTGTCTTAAAAACAAGTCTGTGGCAGATAGGCTATGGGATTTTTTTTCACCGCATATTTCATACTGAAAAATAAACTCAGCTTTCATGAGAATGACAACCAGTGGGCTGCAAGTCACAGGTGCCTTCCTGTCAACTATCAGCTGTCTCGTCCTCCTATTCGGTCGATGGGGAGTGATTGTGGCGGCCAGCTGCTATAGCTTCAAGCAGGGCCGAGTTGTATAATATCACAATTGATGGTTGGGCAGACGCTTAAGAGACCCAACTACTGTATACTACAATAAAACAATAACAAGTTGGAGTTCCAGACTACATTATGTGCCCTTTAAGCATGGAAATAGAGCCGAGCTTGCTCTCACTCAGAGGGAAACAGAGTCACTGCCCAACTACTTTATGATTGACTGTATGACATGTCCTCTAATTAAGCCACCAGATCGGATCAATTAACCTTTCCAGTCACCAGGCCAAGTGTTGCGCCACCATGCGCGTGTGATTTGATGATCTTCATTGTTTGGCGGACTATGTTGGGATTGATAAATGTTGCAGCGTGTGTGTACGTGTGACAATAGCTCAGCAAAGCTTGGAGGGAAATGTGCTTGCTTGACAACTGAAATAAGAATATCGTGTGTGTGTGTGTGTGTGCGCGTGCTTATGTGTGTGATTTGTTTTTCTGCACAGGGACTTGGAGGACTGTATAACTGTGACGATCCTCCGGCACATGACTGTGAGTACAAAGAAGACATTGATGAACTTCCCTTGACACGCCTTCACTTGGAGTCATTGCACCATCACGCATCCCAACATATCCTTTTACTGTATTTCAAGCATGTAGCCTCAAGATTGAGTGACCATCCAATTTTTTCCTAGTTTACAAAATACAGACATGCAAACAAGTCATGTTGTCGGTCGAAGAATGAATTGCTTTTTGTTCTGCTTGAGTTCAGCCAGTGTGTTTCCGCCAAGACAATGCCACATGTGTGTATGTGTGTTGCAGAATCCCAAATCATCCATCATGTCAGCAGAAAAGCGAGCCCGTCTGAGGAGTAATCCAGTTAAAGTGCGCTTTGCAGAAGAGGTGGTGGTCAATGGGCACACTCAGGTGACAACATTTCACGCCACAAAGACTCCTATATCAATTCAGTAAAAAAAAAAGAAGCAATTATATATATATATGTATGGGGAAATTTAAGGGACATGGATGTAAACATCTGTAAATAAAGGTTGAGTAACAATAATTTCACACACATATTAGTCTATGGTTTGACCTAAAAAATATTAAGAGTGAGTAAGACTAATAAATGCTGATAACTGAAATACAAAAAAAAAAAATCTGAGTTCTGTTCACATGGCCAATAAAGCCAACATGGGCTTTGTTCCCCCTTTGCTCACATTCTCAACGCAGCCTTGTCATGTTCCCTCTGTTCTTTTTCTATTCTCTCCATCAGGGAAACTCTCTTCTCTTCCTGCCCAATGTTCTAAAAGTCTATTTAGAGAACGGACAGACCAAGGCCTTCAAATTTGACCACACCACCACCGTCAAGGTATGTTCTGTACATGAACTCCAGTGTGAAAAGTGTGTGCAAATTAAAGGGGTGCGTTTCTTTTAATACACAAATCCTTAATTGCGACAACCGTAATTTAAAGAATAACAGTCAATTAAATGCAACAAAGACAACACTTGTTATTCAGCCATCTGTTTTCTGTAGCGCTTGTTCCCATTTGAGTCACAACCCATAATCAATAAAGTGTTCCCCAGTCATCGCGAGAGTTAAGTTCCAAACCCAGCCGCAATATCGAGACCATGTAAAAGCTTTTTTTAATATACTTTGAGCCTTAAAATACTCCTCGCACACACACTTTAAACACATAATTATTTGAATGAAAATTCTAAGCATAAAACCTCTCGAAAATACATAGTAAAATTGGAATACAAATGAAAAACATTAGTTTGTTAGTTTAAGCCTTTGAATCCCCCGTCACACATGCGGTATTCACATTTTTGCTTGTTTCAAAGCACTGGGGGGGGGGGGCGGAAAGCTAATTATTGGGGCAGGGATAAGTGAACCGCAATATAGCAAAGGATTGCACTCAGAAAACCATATAACATTGATTGATAGGCTCTCAACTGCTACGCAGTCCTCCTTGTTTGAATTAAAGCCCACTGAAAATCTGCCAAGTCTCAATGCCTTGAACCGGATTTTTGTTTCAAGAAGCCTGAAGTTGGAGGACTGTCATTCACACTGCATGACATTTCATAATTACTCAAGAATATTCGAGGGTGGGTAGACTGCAGCTGCACTCCAATGACGCGATTGTAGAAAGCAATTAATCGGATGGCTTCTGAAGGAGGAAAGAGGGGGAGAATGTTCCAGTGTATGAGGTAAACGTAAGAATAACTCACGTTTGGAATGAAGGTAAAGCTGTGATGTATCACATCTGGTATTTATGCATGTAGTTAAAAAAAAAAACCGAACGCACACACGCACACAATTTTGTTAACAGCAGGTTTTGTATTTTATTGCTTGTTTTCCTCACCACAGGGGGGCAAATGTGAGAGGGACAATTTGCAGTGACCATCTGCCATCAGCAGACTGGAGTGAATTGTATTTGTTAAAGTGGGTCTCACTTGTTGTTTTTTCACCATTCCAGGATATTGTTCTGACTCTGAAGGATAAGCTATCCATCCGGGCTATCGAATACTTTGCCCTGGTGCTTGAGCAACAGTACAGCATTACCAAACTACTGCTGCTGCATGAAGATGAACTTATACAGAAGGCAAGAAAACACACAATAGCCCCCCCGCCCCCCCCTTGTTTCTTGCTTTGACTTTCGGAACTCACTTAACGTTTACATCATTGTCTCATGTCTCCATCAGGTGGTGCAAAAAAAAGACTCCCATGATTACAGATGTCTGTTTCGGGTGTGCTTCATTCCCAGAGATCCCACCGATATGCAGCAGGAGGACACCTTTGCCTTTGAGTACCTGTTTTTACAGGTTAGAGATGAGCAGCTACTGCTTGGCCAGTCGTCACAACACTAACTTAGTACTAGAGTTCTTTTATTGGTTATTTGTCAGTACATTGAGTGTTTCTCTAATAGATTTACAATACATTTGATGAAATATTGTTAATTGGAAGCTGTTGTATAAATGGTTGAGAGGTTCCTGTTACATTCTTTGCCCAAGAACGTGTACAGGGACATCATCTCCTGTGGAAAATGACATTGGTGTTGATGCTTGAGACTGATTTTAAGATGGGTGACTGGATGCAAAGCAGTGGGTTGCCCAATATTGTCACACCGCATTTCATAGAGAAAAACTTGCCGTATTGATTTGTCGCTGAGTCTTTGCCTCTCAAAATGATTGTGTGTGTGTCATTCGAAGCGATGGATTGGGGATACAAATGTTGCTTTTATATACATCTGTGCCCAAAGTGTTTGTTACACTTTGCAAGCCTAAACATTATTTTGCACTTATGTGCGTAGATTACACATACATACCGTAATTTCCGGACTATAAGCCGCGACTTTTGTCACACGCTTTCAACTCTGCGGCTTATTTAATGAAGCGGCCTATAAAAAGGCTTTTTTAATGGCCGCTTGTGTACCGTCTTTCTTTGTAAATATCTCATGTAACAATATGGGCACCTGCGGCTTATAGACAGGTGCGGCTTATGTGTGTACAAAATGTTTTTTTCCTTTAAAAATGTAGTGGTGCGGCTTATAATCAGGTGCGGTCTATAGTCCAGAAATTACGGTAATTGGTTTGTGCTTCCAGAGTGTTGGCGATGTACTCCAGGAGCGCTTTGCTGTAGAAATGAAGTGTAACACTGCACTGCGCCTTGCTGCCCTGCACATGCACGAGAGACTGCACAGCTGCGGACTGACCAGGACCTCCATCAAAGCCATTACGTGAGTGTTCATGTGCATGATATATGGTTCACATTGATAGAACACACTTCAAGCTAATCGACATGGTTCACAAAAAGTTGGGTGTATTGAGATCTCAGGTGAAATGCCAGCATGAACCTAAACTGCACTATCACTCACTTTGTCTTCTCAACTTTTGAATGCACATTTCCAACGATTCAACGGCTCGGTACTTGTTGCACAACTAGCCGTTCTCTAACAAGGAGCTTGGCAGCAAAATTCAAAACAGGTGTTTGATCCACAAATCCAACAATGCATTTTCCACAAAAAATGCTCTGTTTTGATCTTCAGCAAGTGCTTGATGAAGCAATATTTTTTTGTGGTGTCGGGATATACATTCGAATCCTGTGCTTATCATTTCTCCCTCTGTATGATGACAGGAAAGAGTTCGGCCTCGACAGCTTCATTTCTCCCACGCTGCTGAGCAACATGAGGGAGAAGGACCTGAGGAAAGCCATCAGCTACCACCTCAAAAAAATTCAGTCTCTGTTAGAGCCTCGCCAAAAGGTATAAGTTTGGCCGAGGGGCCCGAGGATACAGCACTGTGTAAAAAGTTGGAGGGTTGGATGAAAGCTAACCCTCCAGTGGTTTTAAAGTGATACTGTATGGATTGGCAGCCTGAGTAGTCAGGGTACATAATGGGATCTACTTTGTAGTTAACTTGGTAAAAGGAGTGGAGAACATTATTTTGCAGAAAGTTTTTTTTTTTTTAAATTTCTCTGACCGTCTGTATTCCCTGTGTGATCTCAACCACTGTTCTTTTGTCCTCCTATCCCTCACATATCTGTTGCTTTAGGTGATATCTGCTTCCCAGGCTCGTCTGGCCTACCTCACTCAACTGGGAGAGCTTGTTTCTTATGGGGGAAGATCTTACTCAGCTACAATGATGGTAAGGGTGGAGAGCATATAATTTAGACTAACAAAAGTCTGCTATCTTAATGCTACTTTAGAATGTGAAACACCATAGACAGGAAATTAGCATAGATTTTACAGTAATTTAAAACTTTCTAACAATTTAGTTCAACACACACGCACACAGAAGCAACACAAACACAGATAACATTAAACAATACTGACAGGCACATACTGTATTTTCTGTGGTCTGTGGCAACGATGACTATTAGTGCAGCTTTGTATGGGGAAAGTTTGATATGCAGCGGGGGCATGAACGATGACCTGTAAAATAGCAGGGGAACTTTGCATCTCCTTTTTGTTTACTTTCTCGCAGTGTCTGAATACTTGTTCAAGCTTGTCTAAGCCGATGTTTTCTCTCTCATCAACACTCAGCTTCAAGAAAGGGAGGTCTTGGTCAGCCTGTTGGTGGGATCCAAGTATGGCATGAGTCAGGTCATCAATCACAAACTTAACGTAATCTCTACAATGGTTGAGTTCAGCAGCATCAGCCGCGTGGAGTTGCTTTCTGAGTCGGACAAAGTCAGTCTACTGCGCATCTCTCTGCACGACATGAAGGTATGTGAGTTATTTGCACATTGACACGAAGAAACTTGGCTTAGTTTTTCATTCAAATGAAGGCACTTTTGTGCTGACACAGATTAGACAATTGATGCTCGAGTAAATATAGGTCAAGCATGCCTCCCGTCACACCATGTAGCCTAAGGGAGCGTGTATGAGCGCCATAAGGTTAATTCACTGGACTCAAATGTGACTCTCTCTCCCCCTTTGTCCCACTCCATTGCCTTTTTCTCCCTTACCCCCCCTGGCTTAAATCACTTCCGCTTTAAACTATCTTCTACAATGCCCTCCATCTCTCAGCCGTTTGCCTTACTGATGGACTCTCTGGCAGCCAAAGACCTAGCATGTCTGCTGGGAGGGTACTGCAAACTCCTGGTGGATCCGAGTCTCAATGTCTTCCGAATGGGGCGCCCCAAAGTCAGGGTGCACCGCATTTCTGCTGAAGAAGGTGTGTTTGAGAAGTTCACCGTAGTAGAGGGCGTGTGCTATGAATCCCTAGCAAGTGAGCAAAAACTATTTTCAGTAATCACTCTCTTGACTTTGATAATTTCGAAACGTGGGTTATTCCAGAATTGGAGGACAATTTCTCTTCCCCACATTAAATTTCAAATAATCCATTCAAAAAATACAGAAACAGGCGCATGCTGTGTAAATCGCAGTTGTCCAGAGAAAACTGCACCAACCACAGCACTTGGTAAGTAAAATACGGTGCAGCCATGATGGTAGAGGGAGACAAATCTGTTTTTCAATTCTGGAATGACCCACATCTTTCTACCACGTTGATTTTTGCCACCAAGTATGGCTACAGATGGAAGAGCCACTCGTGGGTATATAGTGAGGAATTGACAAAGCATTTTGCTAACATATCGTTTCTCGCGCTAGGTTATGTGTCTCGCTGCTGTACTGACTCAGATGAGACAACGGATGAGGATGACCCGATGGACTCTCAGAATTACAAACATCATGACCCAGCAAGTCAAGACTGGGAGGAAAGACGGAGAGAGGAGGAAGAAAAGAGGAAAGAGGAAGAGAGACAGGAGAGGGAGGAGTCAAAAGGCAAACAGGAAGTGAAGATAATAGTGACAACAGAAGGTAAGGAATACGAGGGTAAAGAGGAACAAGGTGCTTCAGGAAGCGGTCTGCATAAAGTGATGAATGAGGAACCGAATCCAGAGACCACTTGGTACCACACGGATCTACGGGTGACCAGCAGTTTTTCCAGCTTGTCTAGCAGTTCGTTGAGTGCTGCGTTAGAGGAAAGCGGTGCGACGGTTAAAGCTCGCCCATATCTTGATACATCGAGAGAGAATCCCCAAACTTTGGATGTTCATCAACCCTACCTTCTGGAACCAAAACGCCCTCCAGGCCCTTCAAGACCGACCAATCTTAATTATCGAGTCAGTGACAACTCTTGCCTTTGTTTTGCTGAAATCTCTAAAGCTGATTCCCTCTCAAGCCCATCAGGGGCCACTAGCGATGATGAAGAGGAGGAAGAGGAGGAAGAGGAGGAAGACCGGGGAAGGGAGGTACTAAGACGCATTTCTAAGATCCCGAGTTCGAGAGATTTAAGGATGATTGACAGCACACCTTTCGAGAGAGCGCCCATTAAAAGAAAAAAGAAGACCCCTCCCAAAGTACCAATACGAACCAGCTCCATACCGGGTCACAAAGCAGGACAAGTTGAGCAGCGCCTCTCCAAGGATGAAGAGTCTCTTTTCCAAACGCCTTCTTCAAACCCTAAAGCAGCTCTGTTGGTCAAAGACAATGTGTCAGAGTCTGAGGAGGAGTTCTTTGACGCACAGGAAAGATTCACTCCTCCAGTTCCAGATCTCTCAGGTTTGCTCATGACATGTTTATCTTAACTTCATGAGGTCGTTTTTTTGTTCAAATGTAGGATTGCATATTTTTTATACTTGATGGACCTTTGTCAAAACCTGACTGGAAAAGACAATTATTGCTACTTTTCAATAAAAACTGCTTCTCTTTTACAGATGTAGAGCTTGCAGATCGTCGGAATGCTAATCGTTTGAGTGGAACATGGAATTCTCTTCCAGCAGCGATGGGAAACGAGCCGTCATCACCTCTCTTCAATACAGTGCAACCTTCGAAAATAAAGAAAGACACAGAGGAGCATAAAGATCCCACAAATACAGTCAATAAACCGTATCCTGCAGAGAAACATGACGTTAAGATTAAACCACCATTGGCACCGAAACCCCAGCTGCCTCCCAAACCTCAGATGATTCCGCCCAAGTCTCCCAAGCATGGGAAATCATATGCCCACTGCAACGGAGATGCCTGCGGACGTCTGTCTTCTGACCTCCTGGAAATGGAGCCGGACACTATGGAGTTCAAATCAGTTACACATGGTACGGGAGGGTTGCCTCTGTCGACGCCACTCATAACTGCAGTGCGATGTAACAAACAATCGCTACCAGTTACGGCACTGCAAACGAGGGAAGAACAGGTTAATAGGTCAAAAGGGAATGGTCAACATGTTGTTTCCAAAGAGAAAACACACATTCCTGACAGAAAGGACCTTTCCGAAGTGACAAAAAGTCATGGCATGATGAAAACCCCACAAAATGCACCCCTCATCCCTCGCTCAAATTCAGGTTCAACGTTATCTGCTCCCCCGCCAGTGCCACCAAAACCTACTTCCTCTTCAACATTAATTGCTAGCTCTCCAGTCTCTCCAACAGACTCAAACAAAAGCATCTTTATAGACAGCACAAGCCCATCAAATGGCATTCACCCCTGGAGCAGCCACAATGGCAGTGTCCAGTCAGGACCAAGAAGAGTCTCCGTGAGCCACGAGAGCCTGTCACCCAAAAATGCAGACGCATCAATTGCCACCTCCCTCGCCTCGAACGCCTCAAAACCAGTTACTGGCCACGAAAGTAGAGAAGAGCAAAGATCTGGGTCTGGCTCAGACCTTAGAAGTAGTTCTTCTAGCCTTGGAGGAAGACTCTCTGCCTCTGCTCTTAGAGGGAAGATTCAGGCGCTTCCCTGGTACATGACACGCTCGCAGGAGATTTTAGGGACTCTGGACTACCCCTCTACCAGCTCAATCAACGGGGATACATCTGGTTTTGGGTCAGGTTTGTCTGTAGCTAGTGGGCTGTCTGATACCAACAAGACCCCTGTGAAGGATAAAGAAACGGTGACCTCAAAATCAGGCGGGAGAGGCAATATTTTAGAGGATGGAGCTGAGGTTGTCATAGCGACCATTAAGGAGGCAGAGGAAGTAAGCTCATACTTGAGAAAGGTTAATGGGTCACATCCAAATCTCAATTTTGCAAGCAACAGTGGACACAATGTTTCATCAGAGCAACCCCAGTCACGGACGCACTCCGCAGTGGGAGTGGGAGGCATATCCAACATGCAGGTTGGGGGCGATTCGCCAACGTCTTCTCTTGGAGATGGCACCCCTCCGCAGCAGAGGGAGGCTTGTGGCTGCCGTACCGTTTACGCCAACTGTTTCAGCGGAGACAACGAGGATGGCATCAGCTTTGACGAGGAGCTTACCGTCTATGAGTTCTCCCGCCGCACGCGTCCCAAAACAACACGACCTCCTCCTGTCCCTTCGCCCGCCACAACCACTCCAAATCCCAATATCCTGTCACTACTGAGAGACAACCCTCGTCCACTTTCTACTCTCTCCACCGCCTCCTCTGAACTCAGTCCCTTAGTTTCATGTCCGGTGTCGCCGACAACCTCACTCCGGGGTCCCCTTCATTCCCTTACCAACAAGAACTACGGCGCCCTGAAAGGAGGTTTCGCCTCCCTGCGACAAGATATAGATCAGCTTTTATTGGTCTTGGAAAAGGCAATACCCGAACAGATGCAAACAAACCTCCTGTCAAAGCAGGATAGTGCGGCGCCCGACCCTAATCACAACGGAAGTGAAGGCGATGCGACACAAACATATTGTACGGGATGCAGTCCCGGCAGCATGACGGAGGCTGAGAGGAGTCTTCTCCAAGCAGAAGCTCGACGATTGGCGTCCGGGTGTCAGCGGGCCACACGTGTAGGCTGGGCTCCTGATGAAGCCCTGCGATCTTTATCTAACGGCTTCGGTGCGTTGGTTCAGCTATCGGCAGCATGCATGCGAACCAGTCCATGCTCCGACTGTGAGAACTGCCAAAACCCAAGCTTGGACGACGACAGCCAGGAGCCCATGGACAAGTTGAAAGAGATTGTGGCTCTGTACCGAGAATTTGTTGGGGCTGTTGAGACAGCTGGAACTGGTGCTGGGGGCAAGAGTGTGGCACTTAATGGCTTTGGACAGAGCCAAGGAGAAGGTGATGGCGTCAGGCTTCTTGCCAAACGCTGCACTGTACTCATCTCGTCTGTGTTCGCGCTCACACAGCTCTTCCGGACACCCACATTAGGCTCCTCTGACACTGCTAGTGGTGTACCCCTCAACTTTTAACCTTCTTACCCCTCGGACTGTTAAGACACTGAGTTTCGAGTACGAGAGGTATAGGGCCCTTTGTTCTTGTACAGTAAGTGCCATGCACATGCACATCACACATATCTACGTGAAAACACAATGCCCACAAAACCCTAAATGAGGAGGGGAAACTTTGCCTGGCCTCTTTGTGGATGCGTATGGACTATGCATTTGTATATATAAGTTTTATAACTCTTATATTTCTCTTATTTTATTACAACCTGTGTATGTATGTAAGGATGAATTGTCCATTTATGTATTTATGTATTTATTTTTTACAGTATTTGCACCGTGGTCTGTGAGGTTCAGGTCTCTGGTGGTTACAAAAATATATAAAACTATGGATGTCACTGGATTTTTTTTTTTTTAACTTAATATTTCAGGCAGTATTAATTTGGATTCATTCACCCCACAAGGTGTAATCTGTAAATTGTCTCTTTTTAAATTCAAACACCTACTACAGGTAGTCCATTATAATACGAACAATCATAAATGCACAACATGGAACCAACTTGTTTTGTCTGTGCAGGCTTGCACCTTTTTAAAGATTTTGTTTCTCCAAGATAATAAGAAACAAATAACTTGGGATTAGAAAGCACCATTACAAATCAGGGAGAGTACTTCTGACTGTTACAGATTGCACCTTTTTATAAGGCACATAACCTTGTGTTATGTGTTTTTCTACACTTTCCTCTGTCCTTACTGAGCATTTTTGAAACACTTCCATCATTCAAACATTATGCAGTATTATAACGTCATTTTCATCCAAAGGACAGCATGTACATATATAAGACAGCATATATTTTCTGGAAATGTGAGAATAAGGACCGTGGCGTAAAACAAGGGAAGGTGTTTATGGTGAAATATTTTGGCAAATCAGAAAAGTGACTGCTGACGCTGTTTTGATGTAGCAATGATCCAAAGTCTTAAAACACCGATCCACAATTGTCTCCCATATGTTTTCCTTTTTAGGTACACCATGTGCTGTAAACTGAAGTCCAAAATGTACCATTTTATCTCTACATGTCTTATTATCAATGTCACTCCTTTAGTTTTTATGGCTATGCAAACGCCTCATCTCTCCATATAGTCTTTTCGTCTTCTTGTGCCAACACTGAAAACAACAAAAACTGCATTACGTTTGTCCGACAATAATGGGTGCTTTCTTTGTTGGAAATGTTGGCCGGTGTCTCTATTCTGGAGAACGTAACTACCTGCAACATTCGGCAAAGTTGCGTGGCACTAGAATTTGTCAATATAAAGACTCCATACTGATATCTGTGTTACAGTAACTTAAACTGCCTGTTTACACCACATGGGAAAATAGAGAACAACGTCTGCTCATACAAATGTGAAAAAGAAAGACGACATTGGTGAAGATGTAGTCTTACAAGTAGGTGACAGTTCATGTTGAAACAGCCACCAACCTTCGTTCGAAGCCTCCAATTGTGTGCCAACATCTGGAGGTCGAACACATAACAGTATCGTACTACTGTTGCATCTAACAGGCTCAAGCATAAAACCTGCGCCGGTGCCTGTGCCACCTCATTGTTTGTTCTCCTACTGGGTTAGAGTTGTGCACTTCATCCCGCAGTCATGTTTCTGTACCCACAATTATGCAGATGTACCATGATACGTGTTTTGGGAATAAATGACAAGTTGACCGTTCATGTTTTTGACTGATATCAAAACATTGTTGTCCAAGGTCTCTCTTTTTAATCATGAAACTCTCGGGGAGGCATTCATTAACATTTGTTTTTATTGTGGCAGTAGTTTACCATGGTGTAAAAGCATCCGAGATTCAAATAGCGAAATGTTAACTATAAATGTACAGCGTGATACACCTTTTGTGTTGTCTCACTGTGATGCGGAGGCATTACAGTGCAATGCAGCAAATTACAACCACAATTTTATATACAGTATACAGTATATACAAAATTTTAATAGTTCCTTTGATGGGGTTTACATAATATTGTGGTCAGGTAATGTTTACTGCACAACTCTTGTTTTTGCTTTCACCAGGCAGCAAGGCGATTGAGAACATTTAGAGCCTACACTCCCTTAAAGCAGCGAGCTTTTAATTTTGCCCCAATGAAAAGAGGCACTTGAGCAGAGAGGCTTTGTAACCACGACAGCTCAGGCCTCCAGCCTCAGCCAGATTGCCCTTAATCTGATCGTCTGACTCTGTCTGACTTTTTGATTCAGTAATCTAGAAAGTCTGTAGCAAGGCACATGTCTACAAAACATTCTCATTGTAATGTGATTCTGATTTCTGTAAACACAAAAGAAATCATGTCCCGCGTTCGTTGTAATTGACATTAAATGCCAAGGTAGAGTGCGTACACTAGAAGTGAACACATAGTTGTGTAGGGTAAAGAGTGCAGGTTTTACAAACGTTTCAGATGTGGCTCAATTCATTCATTTTCCAAACTGCTGGTTTTAGCACAAATGTCCAATTGTATTGGTTCAGAAATTTTAAATTTAGATCATCAGGCGCACAATTTCTCGTCTCTTAGTTTTTGTTGCATCATTCTTGTAGGTTTGTTTGTTTTGACGGTTGTGACAATGTTATTATGGCTATGATTTATGTTAATGGCTTTGGGTCACACAGAGGAGCTGAAAAGGTTTGGGAGACCATTTTAAAGAATGACCCCAAGAGAAGACTTGACTTAATGGTTGCGACGGACAGGAATCGAGAAATGAACGGAGGCGGCACGGTAGTGGACTGGTTATCATATCCAAATTAGAGTACTGTACAGACAGGTCCAGGGCTCAGTTGTGTCTCATCCAGGGAAACCAAGACAAAAAGTTTTACCAAAAAAAGGACGAGATTTATTTGAGGAAAAAGCATGGAGGGACACCATTCACAGATCTGTCAAGGGAGCCTTCTCTCTCTCCGCGTCCTGCGCTTGTTGGGATGTGGTGAAGGTCAGCGCAATCAGCATTTTGAGCAGCTACAGAGTGCAGACTCGTGCTTGAGCAGGTAACTTTGCTTATCTGCAAAATAACTGGTCAGCATTCAAAGGTACGGTCACCATTCAACGGTACGAACAGTTACTTCCATTTAGCGCTGTTACATGTCAAATTGCCATTATACCTGCGATTGACTGGCAACCACTTCAAGTTGTACTTCTACTGCCCAATGTCAGCCAGGATAAACACCAGCACACCCGCGACCCTCGTGTGCATATGCGGCTTGGAAAATGGACGGATAGAGAAATGAACGGTTGACTCAATGTAGTCCACAGAAATGATACACCATTCAGACTGACAAACATTTTATTTGGTTGTGAGGAACGGCTTGAGCCGCTTGTGCTTTAGGGTAAAAGCATTCATATTCATAAAGCCCAACCATATAAAAGGCAACACTTTGTAGACTGTCGAAAATGAAACGCAGTTAAGAAATAGGCCAAGTGGTCCATTTACATGGCAGCTTGAGCTTTTTGTGCCACTGAACATTTTCCTCTGCTGCCATTATGGTTCTGTGCGCCCAAACAGCGCCGCCTGTACGCGTCTCCAGGCGGTCAGGGATGGCTGCATGCTGAGTGGCTGTAGCTACTCGAGTGTGAAATGTGAGCCCATTATGTCAACAGATGTTACAGACAGCAGAGGAGTGCAAGCGTGGCAGGAGGAAGGACATACGTTGTGAATGCAGAGCCCAAAATAAATGTCAGTGACACACAAATAGAAGAGGAGTTGTTTTTGAGCTCATTATATTAAATACTTTGCTAATAATAAATACAAATGCAGCAGCAGTGCATGGCCATAATAATGGTGGGTTGATGTACAGCTGCTGACATTAAAAGACGCCAATTAAATGTACTGACAGGATGGACGCTTAACATAGTTGTGAGGCTTACTCCTGGTCAAGGTGAATGACTGATCCATCGGGTGAAATAAATTCAGGGCCTATCCATTTATTCCCCTTTTTAACAATTCCTCAGGAGAATTCAGTAATGGTGGCGGTGATGTAGACAAATTAGTGATTGTTCTCAATCAAACCAACAGAGATAATGTCCCACAAAATACAAAACTCCTCAAATAAGTCCTCCTTGATGCTGTAAACAAAAGGTGCTGGCCTGGAAGTTTTGCACAAAAAGGAAAGCAATACTTTCTTTTGTTTTTTTGCATTGGACCCTTGTGTACAGTTGAAATCATGTGACAGTTACACAAAGTCATGCTCGTATACGGTCAGCTCACACCGAATGTTATCCCCCACAAAGTGCAACATCATCTCTCTGGAAAAATCCTCACGCTCCATTTGTTCATACATCATCATCTTCCTGACTAGATCGGCCACACCATTTTCTCTCTCACACTCTCATATGAGCTTCAGCAGCAGCTCGTAGGTGGCGTTGATGATGCCCCAGGAGAGGAGTGAGCGGTGGTAGTTGAGGTGGGCCCCCCGAAAGAGCATGGCTACGCTTCCACCTCGCTCGCGCCACACCATGAGCAACACCTGCCCGCACGGCTGGAAGGCTCCGCCCACTCGAGACTGAGCCCGCGACTTGATCACGTTTAACGGGTAGAACATGATGCCGAGTGCCGCCCCAAGAACGCCCCCGCATACAAAATCGTTAACGAGGTGACCGGCCCGGCTGGTGGCTTCGGGGAGCTGTTCCTTTATGGGTCCTCGCAGCCCGAAGAAGAGCATGTTGCTCGGGCCGTTGCGGAGTAATATGGGCACGAGCCCACGGTAGCACTCCCGGAAACCGTACTCCGTCAGGAGTGTCCTGAAGGTGTGAGCCGTGTTGTTAAAGCGTCCGTGGTGTCGGTGGTCCTGAAGGAGCGTCTGCACACGCTCAAAGGGGGCCAGGAAGGCCTCCGCTGTCCCTGCCAGCGCAGCGGCAAAGCTTCGAGTGACCAGCTCTGGCACACCGCTGCCCTCGGCCCGCTCCAGAAGAACTCGGGAGAAGTCCTGGTACAAGCCGAACATAATAGCCACGGTGGTGCTCTTCTGGAGCAGCGGTGGGAGCAGCCCCCTGTACAGGTTTCGGAGGCCGTCCTTCTGGAGCTGCCGGACCGCCTCGACCGCCAGGACGCCGTGTAGCTGTTGGCGAAAGAGAACCTTCTGGATGGGAAAGGTCACCATAATGTTGGTGAAAGCCGCGATGGAGCCGCAGACGTAATGCTTTCCCTGAGGTCCCAGAATGGCGCTCAGAGGCCTGGTGGAAAGCAAGGAGTGACCTCCTTTGCTCAAGGAGGCCGGCGGTGGGGGTGTCTGGGCTGATGGGGAGTCCATGGTGTCAAGGAAGACTCAGTGCTCTTTGAGAATCACATTAGACCTGCTCTCCTCGTTAAACACCTGCCATGAGACAGACAATATTTTGTTGCCTGTACGAGAAAGGTGACAAATGATACCACACCACCAGTGTTGTACGTAAACAAGTTCAATAAACAAAAGTTCAGGAATTAATTCGTATTTTAGGCAAATGTGAACTGAAAATAGTGTATTTTTGATTCGTGAACATATCTGTGAACAAGCTCATTCTGGGGCCAGTGAATGGTTTTTGAACGGCAGTTAATTTTTGTCCAAGAATGCCAGCTTTTCTCTTGTAATACTACATGGAGTAAAGCCGGCTCACCACGCTGTATCAATGTTCACCTAATTCATGTGTTTCATCATGATTTATTTGATCAGTTAGCATCTGTAATGGTGGACATAATTAACCTATTAAGGAATTGTTTTTTTTATTAAATTAATATTAATTTAAAAAATACCTGTTACTATCAAGGAAAGCAATTCTTACCATGATATGAATGTTGGGCTATATCGTCCAACATCACCGAACCCTCGGGTTCGATCGAACCCAGATTAAGAACCACTGCACTAGCATGAAGATGGCAGCAAGCAAAACCAAAAGTAACCACTCAATAACGTAACTACAGTACACTGACGAAAATGAAATACATATGATGAAATTACTAAAAGCCTTCACGTTTTTTTTACACTAGGATGTAACTCGAGTGAAAACAATTGATGTTCTTTCTTGTAATTGGAATTTATTGTTTGTTAAAATCGTATTTCGGGCGGCCCGGTAGTCCAGTGGTTAGCACATCGGCTTCACAGTGCAGAGGTACCGGGTTCGAATCCAGCTCCGGCCTCCCTGTGTGGAGTTTGCATGTTCTCCCCGGGCCTGCGTGGGTTTTCTCCGGGTCCTCCGGTTTCCTCCCACATTCCAAAAAACATGCATGGCAGGCTGATTGAATACTCTAAATTGTCCCTAGGTGAGAGTGTGGGCGTGAATGATTGTTCGTCTCTGTGTGCCCTGCGATTGGCTGGCGACTGATTCAGGGTGTCTCCCGCCTACTGCCCGAAGACAGCTGGGATAGGCTCCAGCACCCCCCGCGACCCTAGTGAGGATCAAGCGGTTCGGAAAATGGATGGATGGAAAATCGTATTTCAAGATTGTGCCTCTTAGTAAGACTCTACGTTTAAGTGTTTTTAATAAACGGCTTATAATGACAATAATAGTCAACACTTCTAACTTTCTTTCGACTTTTAACGTGTATTTTATGTATGTATGTATGTATGTATGTATGTATGTATGTATTTTCAAAAACACGGTAGGCCGGCGGTGGGCTTCTCTACCAACAACAGGCGTAGCAAGTTATCTGGGGTAACCCCTCTCATCCATTACATCAAATGCCAATACATTTATGAACAAATATGATGAACAAGTTTACACAGGCCAGATATCGCAGGGGTTAATCAGATCGTTACTCAACCTATAGTTGAGACGATTAACAAATACGCGTAACTACGACGACACAGTTCACAAAGTTGCGGTTGAACGCTTACTGTGCAAACATAATAAAGAAAAATCCGGGCATTATTGTGCATACTTAGACCTCAGTAATGCTGACGTTAAACTAAGCGCTCCTCTACATTAATGTCTTCGATCGACTTGGAACACGCCCTCTGCTGCCTTGCACTTTGTCCCGTTACGCCAGTTTTCGATCTTGAACTAAAAGAAAAGCTCCGTAAATGCAACTAGTCGTAAAACATGCAAGATTGAAAGCTGGAATGTGAATGTATGTTGAAAATGTGTTACCCGGGAGGTTAAAATTCAGTAACTGCTCGGGAGCTAAACGCGTTCGTCCACCCAATCGGCTATCTTGGCTATCTCAATCTTGCACAAACGAAATATCAAGGTTAATAATTATAGAATATAATGTAAGATACAATCACGGCGTGTCAGTTTAGCATGCTAGGTGGCTAGCCTGACAGCCTCAGATTGAACAAGGGGCATCATGATGACAGGTTGTTGTGGACACCTGACGGACATTGAACGTCAAGAGACAAAGGGAGAACCTCCACGTTCAGGAACCTGCGGGCTTAAAAGGTGTCCTTACCTGTCGTGTGGACCAGTGGCTGTACAGTCCCCCCAACAGGTGGAGAGCAGTCAGTTTACTTCCCTGCAGAAGAAATAGGCCAATGGTCTAGGTCGTGTCTGCAGCCGCAGTAACTGGTCTCTCTTCTTCTGTCTCAATTGTATCCACTGCCATGACTATTGGATAGCGTTCTCGCCATCTAGTGGATAGATGTGTAACTCTAATAGATGTCGTCAGATTGTACGTTAGTTTGCTCGTACACACTTGGTAGTCAACACGTATGGTTTTAGTGTTGTTGACAGGGGTGTAGTGGGCGTGGTACGCCGTCCACCCACTTCTCCCGACGCCACATTAAATTTTTATTTCGGTTTTAGCCCTGCACTGTCTGCGGGTTATTGAAATGTTTGTTGATCATTGTTCTAATGCGAGTTATGCTTAATAACGTTGGCCTGTGATTATTTTGGCGTAGTAAAACATTAAATTTAACGTTAGTTCAACTGGTGTTGTAGCCTATGATTGATGTTCTGTATGTATATATAGAACATCCCAGAATCTCGTACACCCACTTAAAAAATCCCCACTACACCACTGGTTGTTGATGATGATGGTTATTATGATTCCATAATATGAGCGGATGCTTGGATCTTGGTGTGATAAGCCTTAGCATCATCTCCAAACAGAAACTATGTGTACAAAAGGCAGTTGCAAACTTGCATGATCGTATGGACTTTTCTCTTAGATTTCACTATGAACGTACGCATACGGCTACATTGATCTCCAATAACAAGACTACAAACCAGTGTAAATACAAGATTCATTTTCCCTGGGTTTTAAAGTGGGAATATCGTCGTTTATATCAAACGATACCGTATAAAATATTATTTGTGTATTCGGACACATTTGGGGGGAAAACACGGTAAACAACCCTGACCAATCATTGGACAGAAGGTCACCAAATGACTTCCTTGTTTCTGATAGAAGTATGTTTGGTGGTAAAATAATTTTCTGTTATTTTATTTCACACATCGGCATTCATTTGAATGCTGACCGAACTAACCTGTCGTTAGCAGCAGACGTTTGGAATTTGTGTGTTCCAAAGCGCGGGTCGTAGTTTTTTAAATTAATTTATTAGAGGGAATGATTCTTTATTTATTTTCCCAGGAGTTGTCGACGGGGGCCGTAAAGTGGGGTGTTTGCGACAGTTGTGTGACGTCATCTGTTTGCGACAGTCGTATGATGTCATCAATAAATCCCGAATGAACGACCGATTGGGATTACTGTATTTAAAATAAATATATTATCTGATCATTTCTTTTATAATGCGTGTAATGTTACACGCGAACGCATGCATGTTAACTGTTATCGAGAGGCGTAAACTGGAACACCCAATGACATTAGACTGAATAAAATCGCTTAATAATGCTAGCGTTAGCCTTATAGTTTGCTTTAGACAGATTAGGTTTAATCTTGAGAATGTAATTTGCACCCGCTACGAGTAGGATGAGATAAGAATTCTGTATGACAGAACTGGACTAGAACGAGAGCTGCGTCTGGAGCTAGTTTGTCGTCTTCGCTACCGATAACTGTTCATCACTAATGTCAGCGCAAAAAGACTGCGAGTTTTTGGTCAAAAGAGCTCGGGAGCTTGTTCCTGATGACCCCTGTGCGGCTAAAGCCTGGCTCATAACTGCCAGAACGCTTTACCCTGCCGACTTTAACATACAGGTAAGGTCTACCACACCTGTTGCTGTATTTCCCCACCCCCACCCCACATGATTGTAGGTTGTTCAATTCATTCGGGACACTTGTACAATTTAAAGAAATTCAAAACATATGCTGTATCAGTGATTCTGCCTTTACAAAAGTCATAATGCTTTTATTTGATTGCACTGTCAGCTATACATTCACTTCACCACTGTCAGTTATTTTAAAAATGCAAACTTGTCCAACGTGTACATGAGTCACAATAATACATTTTCTCCACAGTATGAAATGTACATCATTGAACGCAATGCAGAAAGGACAACTTGCGCAGGGAGATTGCTGTATGACATGTGAGTGACTTGCTCAGTGGTTTATGTCTTGGGGTGGAAACACTTTTTGAAGATACTTCGTCCATCCTTTAGGTTTTTAAATTTCCCAGATCAGCCCATTGTGTGGCGTGAGATAAGTGTCATCACAGCAGCTCTGCGCAATGACGCTCAGGACAAACATTCGCAGTTCCTTCGAGGTGAGAGAAATGTGTAGTTGTGTAGTTTCTATTGTGTTTCTTTGTGCATTATAATGCTGTACGACTATCCTTGAGGACTTAAAGCCCATTTTAAAAGGCACAGTTTATGTTTGTCTTTTTCACCAGGGCTTTTTGAAACACTGCCTGGTCGTATACAGTGTGAGATGTTGCTGAAAGCAACGGAGCAGTGCTTCAACACTTTGGAGAAGGCAGAGATGCTGTTGCTCCTCCTGAAACGCTTTCCAGAGTCCGTGGTCCAACACGGGGTATGTGATTTATGACAATACAGTGAAAAAAATGGAGGAAATATAATTTCATTATCCTTTTGTCTCAAAAGGTGAGTCTAGGCGAGACACTGTTGGAAGCAGAGACATCTGAGAAAGTGGAGTCACCAATCAACTGCTTCAGAAAACTTTTTGGTTTGTGGACACTTTAATTAGTGCTTGCAATCATTTTCTCGTGTTAAAAATGATGTGCAAAGTGCAATTATTAGAAATCGTAAACTTGAACATAGGGCACTGTTTTACCTCTAAGAAACAGAATGAAATTATTGTTCCAGGGTCAAACTGTCCCCATCATATAACCCTTGTCAATTGGAAGTTTTAAAGTCACATTTTAACATTCTTCAATATCATATAGATATTGAAATAAGGCAGCGGTGTCAAACTCATTTTTCTCACGGTGCCCATTGTAGTTAAGTTTCCCTTCTGTTATGCCTGTAATTAGATAAAGAAGTCAAGAATGTTTTATTCAACTATTGTTTAAGTTACTTGAATGAGCGAATTGGTAACCAGAAAATGCTCACAATATCTGTCTTACTTATTAGATGTGAGAATTTGAAATTTTGGTACAGGTTTTAGCAAGCATCATGGAAGATGTTTGACAAGTGTGATTTGCTTTCGCGGCCACATAAAATGATGTTGCGGGCCAGATCTGGCCCCCGTGCCTTGAAATTGACATCTGTGAAATAAGATAACCACCAATATAAAAACAAGAATCCTAACTTAAATGATGACTGAAAGAAGTGTCTTTACTTTTCTCTAGCATGTGAGGTTTTTGCGATTTAAAAAAAAAAAAATAATAATTTTTGACCTACCAAAGGTTGAGCGATACAGATTTTACCATGCGTTGTAATTTATAGCAATGATGTTTCAGAAAGTTCATTTGTTGCTGAACCTAGTTTCTGTCTTTGTGATACAGTGTGTGACGTCTTTCCTTTGGTTATAAACAACATGGACATGCGCCTGCCAGCCAGCTTGATGCAGAAATATATCCTGAAAGCTGCTGAATTCTACATTGGTTATGTCACCCGAGGACCTTCACCCGATGGACAGATAAACGGTGCCGTAGATCAGTGTGCTTGTTCTTGACTGTTTCTCGGGTTTCATTTATTCTGACAGCAGTAATATTAAGCTTTGTCTTTTTATTTTTCGGTTAGCGTCTCAAGAAGGTGGTCCCCTAAAGTCTCCCAGTGTCTCCCGTGGCTCCCAGCGCTACATTATAGGTGGCTTGTCGGAAAAGTCCTCAGTGGTCTCCGAACCTTGGGAGAGGCTGTTGGACCTGGTTGCGGTCGTCGGCACTCGATGCGAGTGGCAGGGAGACAAAGGGCAGAGGTAGGCAATCTATTGATGTCTCTGTATAGCTGTAAAAATTTGTCACACATCAGTTATACAGCGACACGCATCTAATGCATGCAGTTTCTCAAATGGTAGTAGTGTGGGAGGTACTTTGAGCTTGTCCAGCCAATCATAAAGCCGAGGATCCTCTGTAGTCCATCGGATTGAATATTTTGTGAAGCCCTTACTCATCATCGCATCGATGCAACAAATGACAGTGTTTCCTCGTGTTCAATGATTGTTGCAATTTAAATACATTTGTTAAAATGTTTTTTTTGTTTGTGCACACTGACCTACCTTGCAATTAATGGCCAACATTTATGCTGTGAGGTTACTCAATTTGTAATTGCACCTTTATTTTATAGAAGCTATATTGACTTACTTCAGAGAGTGAAGGAGCTGTGTCGCTACTTACCGGGCCTGGAGGGAGACACCAGAGCCCGCTGCTGCAGCCAGGTCGTTATCTGCGCCGCCCTCGTCCTCTTCCGCAATGCCTTCCTCTACATCTCAAACGTGCAGCCAGCTCTGTTCCAAGGTCGGTCTTCATCGCTGCACACACACAAACATCGACTCACTATGTGGAACAGAATTAAACCTGAGG
This sequence comes from Hippocampus abdominalis, assembly GCA_018466805.1. Classification (NCBI taxonomy): domain Eukaryota; kingdom Metazoa; phylum Chordata; class Actinopteri; order Syngnathiformes; family Syngnathidae; genus Hippocampus; species Hippocampus abdominalis. Next base: position 11,202,950 of record CM031695.1, on the reverse strand, counting down.
ACCTGTTGGTTTTATTAATCAGGCGTGAATACGCTGAACTTGAGCCCGTGGATTCTAGTAGAGGACTTCAGCTCAGTGTACAATGATGTGGACGCGGAGAGAGGAACCGTCAAACACACGCACAAGAAACGCAAAATGGCCGATGGCAGAGAGAAGACCATTGTGAGGATAACGCAAATGTACACCGATGGATTTGCTCGAAAAAGGGATTGTGTCTTTATCTACTGTGTCGGTGTGTGCATGCTTGTGTGTGTGTGGGATTCCAGAGCTCAGATGATGAGGAAGGCTTGGGGAAGGTGCGTGGGCGACACATCTTGGTGAACAAGACCGAAATGCCCAACTGGTCAGAGACTCTGGAGGGCTTTTACACAGCGAAGGAAAGCTGGGACCTCCTTCACTCCCATGACACCCTTGAAACTGGTAATCATCCCCTCTGCTCTTTTATGTGTTAATGTTCCGTTATTCAATGAAAGTATTTCATTGGCACCAGCCTGTGGAATCTTGGTCCCAGGGCACTATGTTGAAATGAGTTTGAGGAGCTTCATTTAAATTAAAGTAGTGCTTTGCTGCCATCTTGTGACATCTCCAGGCAATTATAAACCTTTTGTGGGCAGGGGGCGGTCACTTACTCGTGCATTATTACTACTTGCAGGGGAACACCGTCTCAGTTTCGAATGATTGTGGGACTTTTTATTGACATTTTATTTGGGGTTGGGGGTTGATTTGTTCTTTTTACAGAGTTCAAAAAGATTTGTGCCTCTTGGAAGACCGAGAGCTGGCTGTGGTTCCGAATTTTCCTCACAGACATGATCATATACCAGGCAAGAAACTATTCCATAAACCAGAACAATGTTGAGCCAAGTAGACCAGTATGAAGTGCTGTCAGACTACAAACACAAAAGTCCCTTCCAGATTGTTCTCTGCAACGTTGTTCCAACTGTCTATCGTCTTGCTTGATAAGTGAGGGTCAACTCTGTGTTTTCCAGGGCCAGTACCGTAAGGCCCTGTCCAGCCTGCATCAAATGGCTGGCGTGCAGCAGCCTCCGTCGGGCCAGCAGAGTCCCTCGGGTCAAACCAGTCTGGAGCACCACAGGGCCCTCATACAGCAGGCCTCCTGCCACTATGCGCTGGGAGAATACAGGGTAAGCACAAGCATGCTTGTTCTGTACAATGTGAGTTGTCTCTGCTGCCCCACTCATTCCATTTTTTTTAGATGGCCTGTGAGAAGCTTCTCGATGTTGTCAGCGGAGTGGTACCCCCAAACCATGAACCAACAAAGGCCTCCGAAGAGCAGATAAGAGTCAAGAGCAAATCGAAGAAAAGTAAGATTCAGTAATCCCTCGTTTATCGCGGTTAATGGGGACCAAAACCATCTGAGATAAATGAAAATCCCGAAGTAGCGACCAATTAACATATATACAGTCAAACCTCGGTTTTCGTACTTAATCCGTTCCAGAAGACTGTTCGGAAACCGAATTGTTCGGAAACCGAAACCATGTTTTCCGTTGAAATCAATGTAAAATGTTTTAATCCGTTCCAAGTCAAGAAAACAACTTTTTTTAAACCACTTATTTTTACAATTTCACACCATAAACTGTACAAATGTAATGGGAGATTACCAATTTTAACATTAACATAGTAACATAAAAATTGAAGGAACATCTCTCTCTCTATCTGTCGTGGGGCGTGCGCCTCTCCCAGCTGTCAGCAGGCAGCAGGCGGGGCATTTCGGCATCCCAAACTCCTTCGCCAACACAGACACACGCACACCTGACTCATATTTTGCGATTAAATCTTTCTTAAATTCTATAGTTTTGCGCCCTATTTTCCTCTTTTCTTCACCAGGTCCACCACTCCCACTTGCTTTCTTTGGTGCCATGATTAGGGGCTGATACACGATGCAAAAATAGCAGTCCAATATTACGTAGTTCTCACCAAACACGTCTGCTTTAAAAAAAAAAAATCTTAATCGAACAATACAAACTCTATGATGATCTATGTGTCTCACTGTTGTTTTGCTGACTTTCGCTGCTTCTCGTGGACCGCTTGCGGACTTTTTGCGGACTTAAACCCCCCCCAAAAAAACAAAACAATGAATGAATATGTTTGAAAAAATCTGCGATGCACCGAAGCCGCGATAAACGAACCGCGAGATAGCGAGGGATCACTGTCTTCATTCTTGCATTTTTCACGAGGCGATTTGACCAAATAACCAAATCCGATGAATGATTATTATTATTATTGTCCAAACTAGGTCATGACCTGAGATTGCTCCCATGCACCAGCAATGCTGTGTTGCCTTTCTGCCTCCAGCTGATGTTGGCCTGTTTTAAGGTACTGTTTGTCCACGTTGTGCAGTTGTAGTCATATGCACGAAGACAACCATTTCCTCTTTTTGCGCCACCCAGCCACGAGCCTTTACAGACACCCGAGATGACCTGTCGTTAGGTCACGTGGTGGTGCTCCTGCAGTACGACTGGCCACAGGGCGAGGTGCTCTTTCTAAAAGCCATGGATAAGATCTGTCTTCAAGGCAGTTTCCAGTATGAGAATTTCTTCAACTATGTCACCAGTATCCTGCCTTACAGATTCTTTATTGTCCTAGCAAACGTAATATGGATCTATTTTCTCAATGTTGTATTTATTCCCTGTCTTACTGATAAATGATTTAACCTTTACCAAAATGGAAAAACATTTTTTGTGATTTAGATGACATTTTGCGATAAAATATCTGTCAAACAAGATTATGTCCTGACACAGACAGAAAGAAAGTAAATTAAGCAATTTTTGTTTTGCTGTCAAATGACAAAATGAGTCAAATTTGACCTGAACCGGTTGTAAGTACTGTATTTTTTGCGCAATAAGGCCCTCCAGAGTATAATTCACACCAGTCAAAAAGTGCTACATGAAGATGATGAAAACAAATGTCAAAAGTCACACTGAAGTATAAGTTGCATTCTTTTAGTGGGAAATTGATTTGACGAAAACCAAGACAACCCAAAATCCCTGTTCACTCATCGTGGCAGCGTTCGGAAATTAATCTGACCGGTCACAAATTTATATCATTGTTCAAATGTGCCAAAACCATAGCAGCACCACATCCCGTGTGCTCTCTTGTCATGGATGTTACCCTCCTTGAGCTCACATCCTTTGTCAGACATCGACATGCTGGAGGAGTTTGCTTACCTGCGAACTCCTGACGGCGGCAGGATCCAGCTGGAGCTGCTACCCAATCAGGGAATGCTGATTAAGTAAGTGCTTCACATTCAATCAGTCGGCATCCGGTCTGGCATACCCCAGGCTTTGTTGGTTTGTTGTCAAGAGAGAAGGTCAACTTGATGATCGGTTTGTCGAGGACTTAACTCAAAAGGATGCTGTCATAGGAGCGGGCTTTAAAAAGAGAAGGGTTGTACAGTATCTCATAAAAGTGTGGACACCCCTTCCAATTTTGCGAATGTATTTTTTTTTTTTAGGGGGAACACAGAAGAAATGATACTTTGCTATAATAAAAAGTAGTGAGTCTAGATGAACTATCACCTCAAAATAACTCAACACGTAGCCATCAATGTCGAAACCACTGGCAACAAAAGTGACTACGCCAAAGTGAAAATGTCCATATTGGGCCTAAAGTGTTGATCATGGCCACCAATGTTTTTTTCCCCCCATTACTACTCCAACCTTCTTGGGAATGGAGCTGACCAGAGTTTTACGGGTAGCCATTGGAATCCTTTCCACTCCTCCAGGACGCCGACACGGAGCTCGTGAGTGGGTATTGGCAATCTTCCTATAGCCTTGAAAAAAGGCCAGAGGTCACCAACATTTTTTGTGAGCCGCCACTTTAGTACAGAATAATGTGAAGGGTTACCATTTAGATCGGGACTTCTGAAATACCAAATTGCTAAAATTTGCTTTCAATACAGTATATGGCCATCAGTAATGACACGATGAAGAGCACTGATCGTTTTTATGATTTCTCACAATAATTACAGGTATGAATATTTTTACACTTTTGGTGATTTTTTCCCCCCGTTGATTCCGAATCTGCCATCTTTTTTTTCACTTGCGCATCAGGTCTTCATAATAGTAATATACAGTAATAACAGTAATATAATATGTAATGTAATCTATTTTGTAATCTTTATGGAATGAATGGTTAGGTTCAGCAACAGGTGGAATCTTTTTTCTGAAGCGTCATAGTTATAAATTGTAGAGGTAAAATCCATACTGTGCAAACTTTTGTACGTCCAACTTCAAAATGAAAAAACCCGTTAAAGGACATATACTGTAATGCATTCTCTGATTAAAATTTGCCGTTGACCAGTGTAAATAATGACATGTGATGGTACTGATCGTCATAATAATTATCAACAATGATTGAACAAGGTAGGATGTAGAGAAATATATATACTCAACTCTTTCTATAAATCTCTTCATGTGTTGACATTTTTTAATGTTCACTTCTACAACATTTCAAAGAAATCACATTGTCTTGTCACTGTGGAGTTACTTTTTGAAGAGGCCTCCTTGTGTACAGTACGTAGGGCAACACGTCTTTTTCACATCTTAAGCTATTTGCCACGAGGTGACATGTTCAACTTCCAGTGACCGCTGTGAGGGTATGAGAGCGATAACACGAACAACCCGCACGACACCGTGGATGAAAAAAAAATGGGTGATTGGGCCCAATATAAACAATTTCGCCTTGGGGTGTGCTCACTTTTGTTGCCAGGGTTTTAGACATGAATGGCTGTGTGTTGACTTATTTGGAGGGGAAAGGACATTTACACTGCTCTACGAGCTGCACACTGACTTCTCTCCAGTGAAGTAAAGTGTCATTTCTTCTCAATTGTCCCATGAAAAGACAAAGTGTTGAACAATGTGCGGGTTGTACTTAGTTTTGTGAGATACTGTCTGTCAAATCTATCAACTGAAACGTTCAGAGTTTCAGATTTAGGAACACTGAAATGCAACCGCGCTGACCGAGTGTTTGAATGTTGCTGTCCCTCAGGAACCCTAGGCCCACCCTGGGGTTGGAGTTAAACACCCTTCTGCTACAAGGGGTGCAGACGATGGACAGGTACCGCGGGCCCCTCCTACCACAGTGCCCATCCCTCCCCCAAGCACCAGTCACCATTCATTCCTAACTCCAAGGCCTGTCATACGCCCCCCCCCCCACCCCCCCTCCCCCTCCAGCTCCCTCCCAGATTTTTATTTGGGCCAATCATTTAAGAACAAGTCGTCGTTTGGTTGATTTGAGCCATCGCTCGTCTTTCTGTGGTCATCACCGTTGTTAGTTAAGACGATGTCGTTCTTGTTGTACAGTTGGTTTCTTTTGGCCTTTTCACAGCAGTTGGTCTCATTTCATTTGTGCTTATATTTCATGTGCACTGTACTGTTGATTGAGCTCGTTGCTTAATCGTCTATAATTGATGTGCGTGTCATTCAACCGCAATAACTGTTTATCTGTATTCTCATGTGTAGACACCACACAGTGACGAGAGGGATCACCAAAGGAGTGAAGGAGGATTTCCGTCTGGCCATGGAGAGGCAAGTGTCGCGGTGTGGGGAGAACCTGCTCAGTGTGCTGCACCGTTTCTGTATCAACGAGAAAATCATCATCGTCCAGTCTCTCCCTTGACAGTTTAAACATTCTCAAAAAGGAGGTTCAACAGGTTTTTTTAACAGTAAAATGTGGAAATAGCACTTCATAGTTACCACACTGGTATTTTGTTTTGGGGCGGGGGGTGCTTAATAATAACCAAATATAGTTTAGTTCTGGTTTGTTGGCATCAACATGCATAACCACGACATTTCGAGTGGTTTCATTAGGATGTGATATTTTGTCAGGAAATTGTTCTTCTCTTCTGATGCATTACAACTCCCACCACTGGGCACAAGATGGCAGCAACTAAAAATTGCATTCAAAGGAAAATGGTTAAAACCCTTGTAAATACCTTACTGACGTTCAGAGTGAGCCACATAAATAGCCGCTTTTGGAGCTCCTCAGATTTTGCAGATGTACTTGGGTTCTTTTTATTTTGCTTTTGTGGATTTTAGATTGGCCTTAAATTGTAAATAAAGCAGCAATCCTGGTATATTGATTGAGATTTTGCATCTTACTCATTTTTCTTCTTTTCTTTATTTTCCCAATGCAAACAACAGTAGTTCCACCATTTGAATCCAGAGAAGACAATGATGTACTTTGTTTAATTAGGTAGAACCTTTATGATGGAGTGCGGCCCGGTAGTCCAGTGGTTAGCACGTCGACTTCACAGTGCAGAGGTTCCGGGTTCAATTCCAGCTCCAGCCCCCCTGTGTGGAGTTTGCATGTTCTCCCCGGGCCTGCGTGGGTTTTCTCCGGGTGCTCCGGTTTCCTCCCACATTCCAAAAACATGCATGGCAGGCTGATTGAACACTCTAAATTGTCCCTAGGTGTGAGTGTGGGCGTGGATGGTTGTTCGTGTCCTGCGATTGGCTGGCGACCGATTCAGGGTGTCCCCCGCCTACTGCCCGAAGACTGCTGGGATAGGCTCCAGCACCCCCCGCGACCCTAGTGAGGATGAAGCGGTTTCGGAAGATGAATGAATTTATGATGGGGTGGGGCACAGGTGACAGATTTTCATCAAATTTACCACAGCCCTGCAGATTACAAAAGCATTTCAAGTTGCTCAAAAAACCCCAAAACAAAACACTTAAATATCCAAGAGAGCTCAAAATCCAAAAATAGAGAATGCACCTTTCAGTGCGTGTCAATTTTCATCAAGAACCACTGCCATTTCTATTCTTGCGGGGGAAAATTGATCAAGGTTTAAAACTACGGGGTTTGGCCTCAACTCTGACAAAGTAATGGAATGAGATAAAACGTGACATACACAGACCAAGGCATACAGTATTTGACCAAATATTTGGCTTTACTAACGAGCAGATGCAAATTCCCCATCTCGTGTTGCCCAATGTTTATCGGGTCATGCCTTCACGCGATATTTCAGCGAAATGTTCTCGGCGTTGTCGCCCCAAGCAACACCGCCCTGTACCGCCGCTCATGTTGCACATGCCAGAAACCACCAATGCCTCCTCCATTCTTTTCATTTTACAGACAAAACGGACAGAACAACTTGTCGTCCATTTCGTTTATTACAACTACCACAGGAATAAATACAATATTGACACAGGGTTTAGTTCCACAATTGAAGCAGGGTTAATCTCCCAAAATGTCTACGACTACTTGACATTGACAGTCCACTTGTAGGTAGAAGTTTCAAACACAAGTTTTACATATGCCTTATTCACAAAAAGTAAAGAATATTGGGCTTTCAAGTGAAATCCCAGGATGAACCAAAAATGCACGATGAACATTACAGGGAGACTTCTTCTGACTGCGTCAAAACATGACTGCACATGTAACCGTTGAATCAATGCGCAGCTTGTGCATTCTAACAAGGATCAGAATGGCAAAATTCACAAGAGGCGTTCACAGGTTTTGAGGTCAGATGTAAAGGTTATAGAATTATCCTGAAATTTCATTTGAAAGCCGACTATCCTGAACCTTTCGTGTGCAGTGTACTGTACGTCTATATAAATCAAGGCAAGTGGTGTGTGACATAGGTCAGCCTTTTATTGTGTGAGTACGGTGCAAGACTTTTCTTCATTGCACAATATTCGTTCAAATATACATGTTCAAAAAAATACAAGCACAAATAATTAGTACAATCTCACCAAAACATTTTACCCCCCCCCCCCCCCCCCCAAAAATCTGCATATTCTATATGCTCATCCCCAGTGGATAACAATGTGTCAAAAGAGCATTACTGGTTTTTAATTCTTAATTGGATTTGCATAGCCAAGGAAAAATCAAATCTGGGCAAAGTTTAGTTGGATTAATCTGACTAATTATCTCGTGAGGAAATGACTGTCATTGTGCTTGGGGTGTGTGTGGAGGTGTCACAGAGAGGGAAAAGGATTATTCAGCATAATAAGATTCCTGTAGCTCCTACGCTCCAACTTCCAAGAAGAAAGTGACGCTCCCAAGGTTGCGGTCGGTGGGCGAGTCGTTGATGATGCCCTTTCCGTTCAGCTTGCACTGCACTTGGATATGAGTATCGTACTGGACTCCCGAGAAACGCACGGCCACCACCGGAGACGAGTAGTTCACCTGAGGGCCCAGACGTCAAGACATTGATTGTGTGACAAACTTTTGGAATTGATTGGTTGGTAACATGCTTCTTACGTGTCGGAGTTTCCCGTAGTAAGGATAGTACTTTGAGTCAAAAATACTCTTGGGGAAAAATTGGATTTCTCCCAAGGCATCTGGTGGTCCTCTCTAAAAGAGACATTTGTTGAAAGAGACGTTCATTTAATTTTCATTATTTCATATAGGTAAATGTAAATCACCCTTGATAATGTATAGGTTCCACATAATTGCATTACTCTCTCAAGATACAACACACCGATTAAAAGGGGATGTTGATCGATACCTTGACTCCGCAAGTGACATTAACTGGTTTCCCTTGGCCAGGCAGGTATCCAAGAATCTAGAAGAGAAAATGTTTCATTTTTGTACATCTCACTATCGTCGCCATAACACAGGGGTGTCAAACTCATTTTTATTGCGGGCCACATTGTAGTTACGGTTTCCCTTGGAAGGCTGTTTTGAATTTTGGGAAACCATAAAAATCTTTAATCACCTCCACATGTTACATACACAGTGAACAAGAAATCGATTGAAGGACACTAGTTTTAAAATCAGAAGTCAAGAATAATGACTGACTTATTGTGGGGACAATTTGAAATTTGGGTTCAGACTTTAGCAAGCATCATGGAACTTGACGTACTTCATTTGCTTTTGCAGGCCACATAAAATCATGTGGCGGAGCAGATCTGGCCCCGGGGCCTTAACTTTGACACCTTTACCATAACAGAATTCTTCTCCTTCCTTTTTCATCTCAACGGTCTTTTTTTATTTTTTTATAGCAACACTGCCACCTAGTGTCCAGTCAGAGAACATAACACATTTCATCCGTCCATTCATTTTCTGTACTGTAGCTTGTTCTAATTGTAGCAGCAGCTCTGGTTTTTGACATTTGGGAGGAAGCTGAAGAAAACCCATTTCGGCAAGAACACGCAAACTTCACGCACCTCTCGATTGTGAGGCAGACATGCTAACCCCTCATCTGTTGCTATTAAAATCACAATCAATGCTGCGAACGAGGGTTATCTATTCGCTGCATGATTACAGCAATATCGAAAATAAGTAATAAAGTAAGTAATTGAGTTCCTTGGCACCAAGATGCCAGCAAAGCACTATTCTTGTCTAAATGAAGTTCCTCAATTCACTTAAGCATAAATTCCTTGGCTCCAACATTTCACAAGATGGCATCCCAGTAATTCTTTGATTGCCATCCCCAGATGTCTTTTTTCCTCTACCTTAAATGGCCATAAGGTGACACTACAGCAGTGGTGTCAAACATACGGCCCGCGGGCCGGAACCGGCCCCCAAGGAGGTTTGATCCGGCCCGCAGGATAATTTAAAAGTGAAAAATGAAAGACACAGAATGAATATTTTAAATAAAATGCAATTCGTGGATTATCCGCTAGGAGGCACACTGTTTCGATCACAGTAGAAGACAACATTGTTTTGATCAGGGAAGAAAACAGCAGTCGCAGTCTGCCACTGGGATAGACCCAACGCAGCAAATGATATGAAAGTGCCAATCAATGCTTCTTAATACCAAAACAAAGGAAAGAGATGATATTTTGGTGATTCATAGCACAGTATGGTATAATGTTAATGGCTCGGCCCACTTGACATCTACCGAGTCCGTATGTGGCCCACAATGTGAAATGAGTTTGACACTCCTGCACTACAGTATATAACATAATACCTTTGTATCACTGCCCGCCCCCCAAAAAAAGTTGGATTCTTTCCCGTCTTACCCTGTTCATTCGCAGGAGGATACATGGCCTCCCCTGTGAGTAGCCGTAGTGGGGGTCCTGCAGGCCCGAGCACTCCCCCAGCCAGGATCTCTTGAACTGGCACGCTTTCCTCTCGGCGTCCTCCTCCAAGTCTTCCTGCATGAAGTACCTGTCCTGTGTGCAGCGGATGTTCTTCCTCTCCTGTGCGCCATCATTGTAGGCTAAGGGGGGGGGGGGGGGGGTGAAATAAGGGGATCGGGGCTTGAATAAATCGTTGCAATAGCTCTTCCTTGCCAAGGCCTCTGACTAAGGCAGCGTGAATGAATACAAGAAAAGGGGGCGGGGGGTGGGGTGGGGGGAGATAAGCAGGGGGGCACACACATACACACAAAGAGGTTTCCCTTCCCAGCATGCAATGCCGGAGCAAAAGAGACTACGGGACAAAGGTACTGATGAAGATCCGTGAACTGGGTTTAACCCATGCGAGCCTCCCGAGTGGCGCAAACTCACGTCGTAAGTGTTCATCCATGGAGCGGGCGTAGCGCTTCCACGATTTGCGGTCAGAGGCGTTGAAGGAGATGTCGTGACCTTCCAGGTGTGGCGCCATGGTCATACCTGCCAGTGGAGACCCACAGACAGTCAACTGTGACAAGACACGAGGGGTGACCGACAGGGAGAAGGAGAGCCGGTGGGGGCTGAAGACTTGAAAGACAGAGTGTGAAATCTCAAGTCTAATACGTTTGCGCACTTTTCCCACCAGGGATCGACTCAAAAAATATACAGTATACCTCTCCAAATACCACCATGATGACCAACGTTAAAGTACTGGAACATAGTAGGTGTAATTATACCTTTTTAAAAAATGAGAGGTTTTACTGCTAGAAAGTATCATCGTAGATCATTGTAAAAGTATGCACCGTTTGAACATGCACTGCACTTACTAAAGGGGAAAACCAACAGAATTAAATCGTTTCATTCCATATTGCATATTAAAGTTAAATAACAGTTGTACATTCAAGAAAAAAAATTGAAAGCGTACTGTTAAAATTTAGTGCAACTGTATGGTACTCTGAAGTTAAATGAAACTGACTGTACTTGAAAAGTAAAAACTCTCCTGTATTGGATTATATTTTTTTTTCCCCGCCAAACAGTCTGTATGCATCTCGCTGCAAGCTTTATTTTAACCTTTGATGGTATTTAATGTTTCAAATATACATTTTATCTTAATTTAATGCCTCTTTTGCAGACCACAAGAGGGACCTCACATGCCACCCGTGCCCCTCCGACCACAGAAAAGATCTGCCTTTTGCGCAATGGTCCCCCACCTTTTCTTCATCTATCCATCCGTCCATCCATCCATCTATTATTCCATATTTTCAAAACAAATGATTACATAACACAACAAGATGACCCCCAATCTGTGTGAATTCATTTTGTTGAGGATGTTGAAAATGGAAGGAATTCGTTGCTTTTCTGTCACTCTCCCGCTAGTCTGTTTAAAATAGTTCCCAGTTGTTTTGATAACGTGGTTTCGTCAAAATACCCTGAGGATAAAAGAATTAAAGTGCAATTTATATGATAGTAGCAGCCGTAGCTGCGGGGGATAATTATTCAGATAGCGTAGGCCAGACTCTAACCGTCATGTTTAAGTGGCTTGAGAGCTTTGCTTAACTTAGCTGATCATGTAATGAATGGATGAAGAAACTCAGTGAGGGTCGGTCTTATGTAAATTTGCCCCACGGTTATGTAACAGTCGGTAGGAAGTGCAGAATGTCTGACAAACACATTTTCAGATGTACTTGGCGTTTCAAGCACATTTGATGGTTTGGCAAGCAATTAAACAGTCCGTTTTTCATAATATGTCCTCTTCAAGATGAGCCTCAACCGATGACATCGTAGCGTTTCTTTTTTTCCGGGTTATCATAACACGATCACATTTTACAGGAGTTCATTTTTTTCCACATTTCTGTGACAATTGATCATGTTAAAAGAACTTTTGGTCATTCAATTCCTGTCATGCTATTAACATAGCTATTAACAAGATATTCCGATGCAGTGTGAAGGCTGTGGTGTTCCGTTTACCTGGTGGCATCACTCTGTCATTATAGGTGGGATGATAGGGACTTATGGACCACATGAGGCAAAATATACAGCCGCCGAACATGGCCGCCAGGAAGGTGTAAAGTGCAGCGTAGAAGAGGAGGATGAGGCCTAAAAAATGGAGAGAAAAAGAGCGGTTAGAAGACCTCATGGGAACTCACAAGACTTCACCTGTACTTAAGAATGGACTGCACTGGAATGTGACCTATACAAAAACCTTTTGGCATACATGTCGCATTTGGAATTCAATCATCCGTAATGACCCATTGTGCATTGATTGCAATTATTAGACTTGACCAGTGATCTTTTTTATTTAATACAAAGACTGTAGATCACATTCAAGGACAATTACTGTACTGGAAGGTCACATTGTGCTTCCTGAACACCAATTTATTTCCCTTCCAAAATGGCCTGATCTGACAACAGAATAATTTTTTGAAATTTTAGCATGTCATAGCTGAAATCTAAATTTAGCATCGATCAGTAGGATTGTGGCGTATTGTTGCTAGGCAAAATTCATAGAACTCAATGAACAGTGAAACAAATCAGTGTTTTTCCCATACACGTACATTTACATTCTCTACGAAAAACTGCATTACTAATTCAGCAGCTTGCCTTTGTGCATAATTTTGCATTACTATTGTTGTAATTTCAAGATTCAATCATTTTGGCTCACGGAATTGTTAAGATTACTTATATCCTCCGACTTCAGTTCAAGAAAAAACAAACCGAACAAATCTACACGTTACATGTGTGGTTTGTTCGTTTTTCTGAGTCTTCTTCAATAACCGACATTTTGCTGTGCGTGCACTTTTCACAGGTCGGACTATGTAGTTGCAGCCATGCCTGGTGTACCCCGTGTCCACAAAGGCCTTTCTGTTAGAGCCCAGTGAGAATTCTTCCAGCTGTCTTTTCACTAAGGAACACAGTGAACCTCCGGTTGACATCGTAGTGAAGCTCCTTTGCAGCCATGGAGGCCCCGGCCAGCCAGCACCAAGGAGCACCAATCAGCCCACTCTGGTATTGTATGGACGCGCTTACTCACTTGCTCATTCTTGCCCGGGATACGTGGGCCCCTATTCCTCCTTAAGGTTGCACTCATTGACTAGGTGGCTGCGGTAAGCTGTGCATGTGCTGCAGCATCGAGCACGTTTGATTTGGGGTTTTTTTCCCACCTAGAATTAAAGCTACATTTTCTTGACAAATGTGTGCACCAAACTTTTGGAGTGGGGGGACAGAGGGGGGGGGGGGTGTACGTGCTAGCTTGCACCGAGGGGGTTTGGCAGCCATGATGAGTTCATTGTAGGGGGTGTCGCAGCAGCTTTGGGAACGAGGATGTGGAGAGCATGTTAAGATGCGGCTGGAATGTGATTTCTGGCTAACACGAGTCTCGGAGCGGCGCGCTCCCACTGGGATCACGTCCCCAGGCGGGCTGTTTTTCTCCGGAATTGTCTGTGCACCTATGTAAACAGCAGTGACACACATAGACACACTTGACTGGAAGAACTGTTCAAGTTTTCCCAAAAGCATCTTTAAGTGAACGGTGGGCAACCTAGGGCCCGTGGGCCATAAACGGTTTGTGAGTGCATTTGATTCAATTCAAAAAACAATTTGACACAGGAAGGCTGAACTCCTTAACCTCAGAACTCTGAACCGGGGGAGCTAACCACTCTTGCACTGCGCTGCTACATTCACCTCACACATCCTCATGTTACACAGCCTACGGCCCGGTGCACACAGACAATCGGGCTGTTTTTGTCCTAATTTTGCCCCTTCCCAACCAACGACATCAAACGTGATCTATTAACTGTCTTGTGAGATGATTCTGTAAATCAGCCTTTGATCTGAGGTGCGTTAAGTATGGATTTGTCCTAATAATGTGGTCCGAAATGGGCCAGGGCTGGCAATCTCAATCAATCGTATTCATTCAAATGTATTTAATATTTACAAGCAAAAATCTTCATGTTGGTATAGAAAGCCGACCGTTCTCGAGTTATTTGATTCCGTGGACTGTGACACAATATAGCCAATCAAAGAAGTGCCCTTGACTGACAAAGAAGGAGGCGGCGGTGAAAGAAACATGTCCCATAAAGTATTTATTTATTTTGTATGAAAGCGGGTTCCCCACATGACAGGATGTATTCTCCAAAGCAAGTTTTTTCTTGCTGACAAAGCCATCTTAAAACGCTCCCGCCTCCGGTCGTCTTCAGAACTATCGGCGCATTCCCGGAAGTGTCTGCTCATCTTCGTTTTTGTGAAATCACGTGTGATCATATATGATCACTCTGCCTTGAAGGACAGAATTCTACGCTGGTGGTGAAAGTGAATCCTTGTGTGTGGTATTCTGTGTTGAGATTATCTGAGCAGACACACACATTAAGATCAAAACTGTTGAATGTCTGATTTTCCATTTTTATGTGTGAGGTCTGTCAAAGATTAAAAAATAAATAATTTAAAATGGAAAAATCCTGATGAGTGTACCAGGCTTAAGTTACATATACTGTATATATATATTTACATTTTTTAATATTTTTATATTTTGCTATGTAGTGCTAATTTTCTTGATTAAAAACATTGAACAAAAAAAGTGTGCTGTTTTTGGGGAGCTGGAACGGATTAATGGCAATTACAATTTATTCCAATGAGGAAAACTGATTTGGGATACAAACTTGTTCACAAAACGAGTTACCACTGTGTAATCCTAAAAATGTTTGACTGCCACTGGGGTTGTTCCTAAATTCATTAAGGCCTTGAATTCAAAGACATTCGAACATCGCGTGTTTGCGTCATCACAGCAGTTTTCCCCCGTGATGCCCAACCAAAATGTTACAATCCCAGGACCTAGAAAACCTCAGCCCGCCTCGCGTCAACTCACTCCAGCTCTTCCCCGAGCGGCCCATGAACTCCTTGGTCTCTGCATTCCACAGGTAGGTCTTCAAGTCGCTGATCTTCTGGTGCAGCGTCCGTCTGGGCAAGGGCCGACGCTTCCACCTCTCGAAGTTGAGGTCCTCCTGCTCCAGAGGCTGGTGCTCGGCCAGCTCCTCCTGCTCCTCCTCCAGCTCCTGACCATGTTTGAGGATCACCTTGGCCGGCTGTCGGAGAGAAGGGGAGAAAAGGCGCTCAACGCACATGTCCACCTCTGCCTGATCGAAAGTGGGGTTTTTTTTTTTTTTCTTTTGGTGGTAAAATGACAGACATTTAAGACGACCCTTCACTTGGCTGCATATTCATAATGTGGTCCTGTCTCCTGTCTCCGCGTTTAGGTGGATCATAAGATCCCGCTGGTGACCTTTGTGGCCCCACATTGAGAGAGACGACCTCCCTTGGAGCGGACCCTCCTGCTTGCATGGGCCAGCTCATGTCCAGATGTTTGGACTCGCAGACCCCAGGGGGACACGCAAGTACAGTAAGTATCCCCCAAAAGAGTCCCCACGCTCTCCCAAAAAACTAAATATGAATCCAACAGCTCACACACTGTTTCAATCCTAAAATGATGATTTTCATTTTCTTTCATTTGAGCACTTACTGGACTTTTCGGGAGCGGGGTCTCCTCAGCTCCTCCTTCCGTGGAACCGGGCTCCATCTCAGCAAGAACCTAAATATCATTAAACATGTTTTTGAAAATATTAAAATAATATGGAAACGAATCAAAGACCAGAACAATTGAAAAGATACGGAAAATAAATCACTCACCTGACGTTCTTCCAGTAGAAAAGTGTATTTAAAATCGTGTGAAATGTTTAAAAAAAATGCGTTTTGTCAAAAGTTTTTGGGGGGTTTCATTAGAAAGTTTGAGGCCGAGGTGTGGAGAGCCTCCTTCATCGAAACGCCCAACTTAGTGAATGAAGTCAGGAACTGAGAATCATTGGGAGAGGGTGGGGGGCGAATACTAAAGTGCTTTTTTTCCCCCGTAGGGTTCAAGGAACGTTTTGGCAACGGCCCGCAGCCCGGCGCTGCATTCTCCACACGCGCACCGTTACGCATTGTCTCTAAACTGAGCAAAAGCATAGCCTGAACACAATATTTCAAGCTGGTTACAACAGTAAAGATACAATCATTTCCCTCTCTCATTCATGTACCTGTGCAAAAAAAAAAAAAAAAAGAACCCTCCCCCCAAAAAACCAACGCTGTGATTCATCTCTTTTTTTTTTTTTTTTTTTTTTTATTATTCTGGTTCCAAGCAATGAAAGCAGCATAATCAATGACACGGTAACATGCGTTGGCACATGCATGGTGCATCTTACAGAGCCTCTGCAAGCGTTCAACATAAACTCCTCAAGTTCAAGGAGTCCCCCCCCTCGCCACCCACCCACAACTATACGCATCTGCACAACAGTCACGTACGTCGCACCAAACGCAAGCCCGAGTGCAAGAGGGAGAAGAGGACTCGCTTGTGAGCCCGGCTTTCTGTTACATGAAAAGAGAAGTTGCGTCATGGAAAGAAAAACGACTGGATATTTGGAACGTGCATCCTCGCGTGCTTCTTTGTGTGAATTTCATGGTGAATGGGGACTCATTCTCAGCATGTTGCACTTTTGCTATAAGACCGCCAAACGAGTTCATTGAGGACCATGATGACCTTAAAAAGTCACTGCAGTGAATCGATCAGGTTAAAAATGAGAGTTTGGTGTTCTAATGTTTTGGTAGGGATGTGCTTTGGAGCTTGGGGAGCTTCACACAGGGAAACCCTGAAGGTGGTTGAGTGCACTGCATTGTGGCATTGACCCTAGACTTGCTGTGTATTACACACTCCACCATCACACCCACCCATTTTCAGTTGTGCTTATTCTCATTAGGGTCACGGGTGAGATCGAGCTCATCCCAGATAACTTCAGCCAAGAGGCGGCGTACAACCTGGACTGGTCCTGTCACCAGAGAATCACAGGGCACAAACAAACATTCATTCACACTCACATTCACAGTGGTTACAGAACACCACGAGGACATGCACACCGCATACAGAAAGGCCAGTTGCATGCATCCATTTTTTTTTTCCCCCTGTGTTGCCTATCCTCATTTGGGTTGTGGGTAAATTGGAGTCTCTCCAAACTGATTAGTTGTGTGTGGCAGCGAGGGGTTGGGCTCCACCCTGTACGGGTCACCACCTCATCGCAAAGCACACAAAAGCAACCATTTACATGTACATCTATGGACATTTGAGTCTCTTCACTTAAACATGCTAAGCACTAAAGAGCAGTGTGTGGTAATGATTATTCAACGTTCATACAATATTTATAAGACAAACATATTTAGTTCTTAATCATTTCGGTGCCAATTTAAATAATTTCAACAGTTTTCTGATGAAAAGAGAATTGCGCCAGGTCTTTAAGGCAGGTGCTTAAGTCTGACAGCAGATGGCGCCATTTAGCAATCTGATGGCGCACAACGTAGTTGATCAAATTCCGTTTATGTGACAAAGGCCTTCGAAATGACATGATACACTTAAGTATGTTTGACACTGTTTTGTAGTTATTCCTAATCTTCAACGGATTTAAATCTTCGTATTTCTATCTACCAACGACCAAAATGAAATGTCAACATCATTTGTTTGCTTTTGCCCTCATCTTTTTCAACACATTTCTATTTTCTCTAAAATAGTATACAAAACCTCAAAATCTTTCACCAGCAACCAATTTAATTTGAACTTTATTTTTACTATATTTCGACTACACGAGAGCAGGTGTTGAACATGCAGTTTGGCAACCCATTGTAGATTAGTTTACACTTTTGGTGAAAATTAAGTCATATATTTAAGTACGTCTCACTTAATATGTCTAACTGCTATTACTGTATATAATTAGAAATGTACTTATTGTATTTGGTTACATTTTCGTTTACTTTGGCCTTAAAAAAAGCAACTATTGGTTTACGATTTTATCGTAATTGGATCAAACGGCGCACTGCAGGCTAAATGGACACTTAAAGTTGATAGGCCAACATTTAAACTACCGGTAAAAGACAAGATGGAGACATTTTAAAAATAGAATTATTCGTACTTATTTTTGAACCAACATATACGTGGATATTCATTCCTTTAAATTGTGTGGGATATTGAGAAGCGAGCTAGGAGTGAATTTCAACAGGTTTCAAGCTACTGTTCCGTGAATGGATGTTTTTCCCCTTCACGGTTATGACATGCGCACACACTGCCGCGACTCCACTCGGAGTCCCCCACACACGGCGAAGACACGGACCCACAGACGTGCAAGCAGCGCCGACAAGGGGATGCGAGTCAGTCGGGGGCGGGGAGGGGATCTTGGTCGAGGGAGGGAGCTGCGGTCCTGGATCTGATGTTACGTCCATTCAATGACTCCGGACAGCTGGCCCGAAGATTTACAGCGAATACCATCGAGGCGTCACGCGTGGCTCGTTCCGATTTGATTTACAAGCGGCGGGATCCATCGTCCGCGGCCCAACATGCCCCCGGCGCCGAGCCTTCAGTCCAGCGGGCTGACGCTGTCCGAGATCAGCATCGGTAGGCGTGTGTGCATGCGTGCAAGGTCAACAGCGTGTCTGAACAGCACTCGTGGTTAGCCTGTGAGCCAGACTGGAGAATGCCAAGCTTGCAAACTAATAATCATAATACAGCAAGCAATGCATTGATGTTCCATCACGTATTTTTCAGGTTCATCCAGGCCGCAGCGCGTCACTGCAGGTGCGGCGCCCTGCATGCTTCTTTCGATGCATCGTGCTCCGTTAGCCACCAGCAAAATACAGTCGACAGCAAATGATGTGGTACCACGTGTCATGATGGCATTATGTGGTGTAGGTTAGCTCCCAGTTGCTTTGCTATCACAAAGAGCAGGGTAATGATTTGTTGTGGCTGTGGAAGTTGCACACGTTTGGGAGGAAAAGTTATAGGGAGCATTTATAGAAGACTACAGTTTGGTTAACTATGATTATGCCCCACCAATCCTAAAAGCGCAACAGTTTTCTGTTTGGTAATGCATCTAACGTTTTGTCCAAGTTGCACACAACTGGCAAGAAAAGTCATGTTATTATTCCTAAGAGTACTACTATTAGGACCATTTCTAAGTGTAAAAACCCGAGGTGAAAAGCATTTCTCGGCGAATGTTCTCTGTTTTGGTCAAGTGCGGATGGATCTGAGAATGGATGGCTATGATGTTGCTCGATCAAGAAACCATTCTTGTTATCTTTTTCTAGATGGATTGAAAACAAAAAGTGGATGGCACTGTAACCAATGCCAAATGGTATTCTGACTCACGGGCAGCAAAAGGGAGTGACTCCACTTATGTTTAAAAGCAGCCAGACTGGCTAGTTGTCAATGACATAATCAACTTACTTCTAATGGGAGTTGCTACCAGGCTAATTGCTTTGTGGTTGGTAATTGTGGCAGTGGAGAGTGATGTTGTGACAAAACACAGAGGTAATTTGGAGTGATTGTCTTTTCTGTGGACATGCACTCTCAATTGTGTGGTCAATACAGCGAGGGATAGAGTGATAAAAGATTGCAAAGACTTCAGTTGAGATGACATCCAGGCCAAGTTTGAAATCTGAATCTTGCACAACATCTCACCGAGCAGCGGCCATTGGTGGCCATGCATGCGTGCGTCATTCTCCATCACCGTACCCACAATCAAGGTTTCATGAAATAAAATTCACCCATGTCCAGAACCATGCCCATCACATTCATAATCAAGCAGGAACAAGTCGACCAAAAAAGCGACATTTTGCTGAGCTTAATTTACTGGATAATGTTGTTTTCTTTGCCGTTGCTTGACCTTTTTATGTACTGTCGCATCGTCAACTTGTGTTTTATGCACTTATTCGTGAGCTATCAATCAGAGGGATCAACTGTCATAGATGGCCGATGCAATTTTGCATATTGCAATCAATGGCGCAAATATTAAATCAGATCTAAAAACCACAAGGACACAAAAATATCTCAATTCTTCACAATTCTAAACTTAGTTGTTTTTACTTAGTTTCTTTCCTGCTTTTATTATGTGTGTGTGTGTGGGCAAGATTTGTGTATGTGTGCATTTCATTTCATGAAACCATGACTCACAGTGTTGTGATAAACAATTACAATTACCTCTCAGCTTACTTGCTTTGGCATGAAATCAATGAGCTTAGTTGATATTGACTATTAGATTTGTTATTCTTTCCACACAGATCAATTGTATAATTGTGAGCGTGCAGTTAAAATAAACAAATTGTGGCAGAGTATCTAAGAATTCTCCATCCAGGTAAAAATGGCAGAAAAATTGCAGACATCAAAATGCTCCCCGATGGCCAAGAACACCCCTGCCCAACACCTCTGGTGTAGCTCCGCCCCACATCACATGACAAGTGGTGGAGCTCAAATGTTAACTTTTACACATCAATAAAGCTATTCAGCTGTGTGATGAACTAACTACACTACAGTCTTTTTCCCATATGACCAATATGTTATTGTAGTCCCACCAAAGCCAAATACTGAACTCAAGACTGTGGGTCCGCTTTGTCCATAATCACTATGTCAGCCAGTCAGCCCAACAATTTGGCAGCATTACTGTATTTCCCTTTGTGATCAAATGAGCCCTATTGATTTTGAATGAAATCTGACACAAGATGGCCCATGACGGTAGCTGAGGTCTTATTTCAGCTTCCCTTTTAGCCCTCTTCCTGTCACACGTTTCAACTGATCTCCAAACTCTCAGGAACTGTTATATATTAACACAAAAGCCTTGTGTGTGTTAACCCAGTGATTTCCAACCTTTATTGAGCCAAGGCACGTGCATATTTTACATTGGGAAAAAACCCCACAGCGCATCACTAAACACAAATGTCACAAACGTTTTTTTAGAATGGAATGATGATCTCGTCACAATTTACTCACATATTACGGTAACTGTGCATGCCGTTATGTGAATGGCAACAGGTGACTGCAAAGGTCAACTGCACCTTCTGTTATTTAGTGGCAGATGATGGAATTGTTCTGTCTGTTACTATTATGTTGCTAGCATAGATAACTTAACAAAGATGCATTATTTGATGAATTCAGCGAAATTGGCTAATTTCCCACGGCACACCTGATGATTTCTCACGGCACTGTAATGTATGACTGCGGTAGGACTCCACACACAGACTAAGTTATGGCATTCAGTTGGCTGACATTTTTGATTCATTACCAATTTATGAAAGTGTCTGCTGTCTTGTAGGTTCTTTTAAGAGGAGGAAGAGGAAATCCATCATCGTTACAGTGATGCTGCTCATTGTGTCAGTGCTCATTCTCATCTTGGGCTTGGCAGCGACGACTAGGACGCAAAACATTACGGTGGGCGGCTACTACCCAGGACTTATTGTGAGTGTGCAAGGAATAAACACAAACACACCCACGACCAATGATCACAATATGTGAAGTAAGCAAGTGCTTCCCACTTGCAATTCCTGCAGGGTGTGGGGTGAAATTTCCCGCCACTCATTATTCAGCATCGCTCTCATTAGAGGCTGAGTGACGTGAAGACTCTTTGCCATTCATTTGTTTTTTCAATTTTTAGCATTCTGACACACGCAAAGAAATACCAGCAGCATATAGACATGTTTTAACTAACATTGTGAACATCCTTCACTCTCATTTGTGGGGTTTTTTTCAATGCCAAAATGTCAAAATATTGCTTGACATAAAACTGATCTATGGCCCTGTGGCTTTACTTGACTTTCGAGCAGTGCTTCTCAATGACAGTATTTTCTTTTACGCCTCACCTAGAAAGAAGAAAGCATTTCGTCGCCCCAACTGTCTGCCGTTACTACAAACACGCGTAGTATCATTTGTCTAAAAAATCTTATATCTCTGCAAAACATTGTGAACATGGAAAAATGAAAGAAACAAAGACCAGCTTCCCACAAAGAAAAACTGAACTTGATTTTTAGTCTCTCTCAACCTTTGTTTTCATCCCTATCAAATATTTTTGCATGTTGTCTCATAACTTTGTTCACACTGCACTTCGTATCTTCTGCTCTGTCCAGTGAGTGCACATGAAAAAATCCCTACACTTTAGAACAGGCATGTCCAGCTACAGGCCTCGAGGGCTGCTGTCCTGCCTGCTTTCTATGTCTCTCTACTCCAACACATCTGATTCAAACAATCAGCTCGGGGATCTGCAAATGGGCTCTACTCGCTGCGCACACTTTGACAATGAGAGCGCCACCGCCACCTACTGTAGTGGATGTGAAATTACATTTTCTTCCGATACGAGAAAAAAAAACATGTACTCTGAGGTCACACCCCTCCTCCTCCACAATGTATGGATTTCGCTATTACTGTACTGCCGGACAGAAGAAGATACGTCAGACAGTCCTTTAGTACAGTAGTTTATTTTACTTTATTACGCAACACTTAGTGACCTCTTTTTTTCATCTTGTACTCAAGAAATACTCCATGTACAGTCAAACCTCGGTTTTTGTCCATAATCCGTTCCAGAAGGCTGTTCGAAAACCGAAATTGGTCGAAAACCGAAACCACGCTCTTTTTAAAATAAAAATGTTTACTGAACACGTCTGCTCACAATGGAAAGCAAAACGAGGAAGCGTCACTTCCTCGTCTACCTGAGGAAGCGTCACTTCCTCGTGTAAGGAAGGCGAGAGGAGTCAAATGGTGCATTCAAGTGCGCTCAGTTTGTTCGAGAACTGAAATTTGTTCGTCATCCGAGGCATAAAAAAATCAAAATTTTTGGTCGAAAACAGAATTGGTCAAGAACCGAGACGTTCGAAAACCCAGGTTTGACTGTATCTCTCTCTCTCTCTCTCTCTCTCTCTCTCTCTCTCTCTCTCTCTCTCTCTCTCTTTCTAGATAGCTAGAGATAGATACAGATACAGTATATATAGATAGATATAAATATAAACTAATACGAATTAAACTAAAACAAAGCATTTTTTGACCAAAAAAATGACCAATGAATAAAAACTAACAAACCCATTCTGCAAACGACTTTGTAATTAACGCTACCGGAATTTAAGAAACAGAAGTCAAGACGAAATAAAAAAAGAACTCCAATGAAAATTCCCAAACTTGTTTAACCCCGTCCCTAACAGCTGCGCTCTCTTTCTTTTCAGCTGGGCTTTGGTTCTTTTCTGGGAATCATCGGCTCCCATTTAATCGAGAACAAGAGGCAGATGGTAAGCATTATGACGGCGGTGTCACCTCACAGGGACAGTGCCAGAGCACTCGTCCATGTTCTCTTACAGCAGCTTGATGTCAGTGGCAGTGGAATGACACAACACCGCAGCATAAAACAAGTCGGGCCTGCAGAGGTTTGCGCCGCTGTGTACCGGAGCTAAGTGAGCCGCATCCAGAAATAGATGCAGACTGTAACGGGAGCGGGCCAGATGTCCACACTGGAACGTGGGGAGGGAAACTGGCAGCGGCAGTCCCGTTACAGCTGACGTGATGAATGACTTTGGCCCGTGACACCTTTTCCAACAATGCAGGGAAGTTTGGACGGCCAGCGCCTGGGTCGGCGTGTGTCGTGATGGTTTATGCCACATGGCTGATCGGTACATACCTTTTAGATCTGGTTGCTGATGCTGTTTATGAATGTTTATTGTCTTTGCATTCGCTGGCATCAAGATACAATTCCTGTTATAGTTGACGATTTAGATGCCAGAGAATGGATTTGCATTTTTACCAAGTTGCAGTGACTAGACAAGTGAAATTACCAGAAATAAAACATTTATTTATAAACATGGAAGCATTTATTCACAATGTCAAGCAAATCAATAAAACAGTAACCTGTTACTAATGCTTTTCAGCTTTGATTAAGGTTACCGTAGGTAATTAATCAATTTGAAATTTTTTTGTCAGGATTCTTTCTCCTTTGTAGCGTTTTGTGTCATCCAAAGTGTGTTCCCACAGGTGTGCGCTGCTTCCACTAACAACATGGCTGCAAGCAGAGACGAGTCAGTCACAAAATCTGAGTCAGTGTTGCCATTTTAGCGATTTGGTTGCGATATTTCAAAAGCGCAACTCGTGGCTTGAATTCCTGCTGAGAAACAGGAGACATGAGCTGAATCATTTTCACATTTTGTTCCATATGATAAGAAAAGAGTCCAGTGATAGACAGATACATACAGATACTTTATAAAATTGCCAAAGACAACGGAAAAAAAAAATATCATCAAATTCATTACCGGTAATCAGATTTATGTCAGGCCAAAAATCTGACGTTTTATCTGCTCGACTATGGTTTTAATTTAAGGTCCGTCCGTCCATCCATTTTCCAAACCGCTCTATCCTCCCTCATAAGGGTCATGTGGTGTGCTGGAGCCTATGCCAACTGTCCTCAGGCAGTAGGCGAGGGACACCCTGAACCGGTAGCCAGCCAATCGCAGGGCACACATAGACAAAGAACCATTCACACTCACACCTCGGGACAATTTCGAGTGTGAACCTACCGTGCGTGTTTTTGAAATGTGGGAGGAAAACGTAGTACCAGGAGAAAGCCCACGAGGGCACAGGTAGAACATGCAAACTCCACACAAGGATGGTTAGGAGCCGGAATTGAACCTTGCGCCTCTGCAATGTGAGGCGTTCGTGATAACCAGTTGATCACCGTGCCGCCCTAGTTATAAATAATGGAATAATTTAAAAAATAAATGATCATTTCGAGACCATGTTGAATCTAAACTTGTCCAAATCCTCAGAATTTGAGCAAGCTCTCGGCAGTAAATACTCTTAGATTTGTTTAGTCCTCCATGAAAGCAGACCTATTATCTTTGTGTTGAATAAAAAAGTGAAACTGTTGCAAACATCTGCTTTTACTTTGGAAAACAATATTGAACATGTTTGCCAATTTTCTGACATGTTACAGACCCAAGCCAGTAACGGAAGCTTAATTAACTTATGTTTGTGCATTTCCTGCTCTGTCAGTTTGAAATATTTTTTTTTTAATGTAGGGATTAATCGATCATTCAAACGAGTTGCATCCCTCGTTGTAATCACCGCTAACAAAAAGAGGCAATTCAACCGGCATGCTTAGATTTACGTTTGTGAGAGCTGCATGGTAGATAAAGCTGATTGTACGCTTTGCTGTCTGCTCTTTTTCCAGTTAGTGGCTTCTATTGTCTTCATCAGCTTTGGAGTGGTGGCTGCATTCTGCTGTGCTATTGTAGATGGAGTTTTTGCTGCCAGGCACATTGTGAGTTGAACTAAAGCTTCTGACAAAGCAAAGCCAATATCCTGTTGTGCTCATAAGTTTACACACCTTGGCGGAATTTGTGAAACATTGGACACATTTAGGGTGGGGCAATATTCCAGATGACTGAATATCTCATTATTTTCTTATTGTGATGCTTTGTTTAATGATTGTTCTATTTTGCCATTCCTTATAGTTCACTTTGAATCCCATTAAGAACAAGATACAGTAAATGTGTTTTGGCTGATACTTGTTTTCTTAAAAAAAAAAAAAAAAGATACCGGTATGTGTCTCGTAAATTCTGTAACTGTATGTGAGATTTGAAGGAGGCTTGTGCTTGAATGTATGACACACCTATTGATCAATGCCAGACTCATCAAAGTGTAATGAACCTTAACTGAACGAGACATACATAGCTAGTGGTAGTTTGCTGAATGGTAGTGAGAGCGATTCTCCATCGTGCACGTCATATCAAACATGAAGTAACCAGTAATGCACTCTGAAAAACAATTAGGCGAAAATAAGCTCTGGGCGGGCGGAAAGTGAGAAGAGCTTCTTGATGTCGCTTCTGGAAGTGATTTAGTTAATTAGGTGGTGATGGAAGAACGTTACTGTGCTTGGAGTGCAGAGAAAATGAAGAGAAGGAGGAATTGGATGATGACATGCCATTATGCAGGTTTCTAAAATTGTGGACATCTTTTGTACTCTTATAACTATAACCAATTATCACCCAAATGGGGTGTGAAAAACTGAGGGCCAACGTCACAAAGAATGAACAGTGCCGCCGTTCATTCTTTGTGAAGTTCAACTTCAACAATACCTTCAATTGCACTTCATTTCCACTGGCAGTTTGCTCTGTATTAGCGCTTTCTTCACATAGCATACTGCACTAATGACATACCAGCGCAAGCGAGCCCACAAAGTTTGACAGCTGAGTGCCCCTGATTTCCCCCTGGTTGCAACATGCCATACTGTATTTCTTTTATTGCTGAGCGCAAAAAACGGCAATTGGCCGAGTATTTTCCGGGCTCCCGACTAACTATTTTTACTGGGATCACAGTGACTCTTGACCTGCAATTTTAGGGGAACAAGTCGAAATTGCGGGGAGCACAAAAATAGACTTGAGGAATAGATATTCACATTTCCACTGAGTATGTGGGTGGTTGGTCAGAAACCAAAACAAAAATATTCAAGGGTTAAATAAATAAATAAAAATACATATATATATATATATATTGGGGTCACACGAATAGATGAAAATGTTTGTTGCACTGTCTCAAATTTTGGGGGCAAAATGCCACCACTTTGGGTCAGTCTGAAGCCCTGATTTTTGTGAATTATGGAAGATCGGTTTCCAAACACAAAAAGATGTCAATTTGAATGCTGAACCCCCGAGGCCGGGGGTCGGCAACACGCGGCTCCAGAGCCTCATGCGGCTCTTTAGCGACATCTAGTGGCTCACTGGAGCTTAATAAAAAAAAAATTGAAAATGGAAAAAGATTTTGATAGTGGGGTAATATAGCTCGAATAGATATAGATACATGTTGCAGCTCCGAAATAGGAGAGCTGTGGTGTCGTTTTTTAAAAACGTACACTTTATTTATGCTTTTAACAGTCTCGACAATCACAGACACGTCTGCGTCCGCCTTAGTGCCTTCTCTCTTCTCGTTCAACACGAGAGGCGTTCAAAGACAGCCTCCGAAAAACGGAAATTCATGATCACCTCAC
Organism: Hippocampus abdominalis; assembly: GCA_018466805.1. Lineage (NCBI taxonomy): Eukaryota > Metazoa > Chordata > Actinopteri > Syngnathiformes > Syngnathidae > Hippocampus > Hippocampus abdominalis. Next base: position 11,176,075 of record CM031695.1, on the reverse strand, counting down.
TGACATTAAGAAAAGCGCAAATAATGCACCAAAACAAAAACAAAAAATCAAGCGAGGAAATCACAAAATAAATTCTATGGGGGCATTTGTGAACACACAACAAAGGAATGAATAACAAACAATTCTGAGCCAGTCCAGTCTCCTACATACATACAGCATGTGTTTCCTTCATTGTAAGTTTTATAGAAGGCTATTATTTTTTTGCGGATCCAGACATATTTGTTTGTTTTTTTGTCCTATATGGCTCTGTCAACATTTTGGGTTGCCGACCCCTGCCCTAGGCCGATATGGTGTGTAGAAATCGAATAAAATGGTGATCATTACATTGCAGGACCTGAGGCCTCTTTATGCAGGACGCTGTGACTACCACTCCAGTAAGACTGCATCTGAGTTAGACGTAAGAGATTCCCACCATCTATATTTGCGTCATACATTCGAGGTTGAATGAATAAACGGGATGTGATGTCTTGTGCTGTGCGTGATCCCTAGGTGCCTTGCCAGACGTCGTCTCGCACGTCCTGCAACCTGCGCGTGAGAACCAACACATGCTACTGCTGCGACCTGTACAACTGTGGCAGGTGAGTACGAATGGGCGGTCAAATGACGCCACGGCCTCGGTAACGAGCTATCTGCTTTTGGGCTGCTCGCCATGATTGTTTCCACTTTGTGTGGGACACTTATATATGCGGCCTAAAATAATATTTACCTCGCATCATACCCCCCAAAAAACTCTCACACTCACCAAAAAACCTCACACGGTAACACACAAAATCCTCATTCACTCCCAAACCCTCTACACCCTATAAAAAGCTCACTCACACACACAAAAAAATACTCACACAAAAAACTCTTACAAAGATAACAAACCTTTCATACCCCCCCCCCCCCTGAAAAAAACTCACTTGCACAAATAACCTCTCACAAAAAAGTCCAAACAAAATATAAACTAACTACAAATTGATTTTAAAACTATTAGAAGCGTCCCTCTGATGCACCCAAACTGTCATGCACACCAAAAAAACAACAACTCACACTTACCCAAAAAAATCTCTCACTCACATAAAAACAATGGTCACTTAAATTTAAAAAACTCCCACACCCAGACCCAAAAAACTCACTCAGTAAAAACCACAAAGACCAAAAACCTCTTTCATGCACGATAAATCACACACACACACACAGACACACACTGCAAAATCACCTCACTCGAGAAATATTTTTGCACTCACCAAAAAACGCACTCACACCAAGAAAACGTTTTACACAATGTAACTAAAATCTCTAATTCACCAGTTCACTTTCGAAAACATATACACTACTGTATATTTCTAAATTTGTGTCCAAACCACTGCTTTCTGAGGGAGACACTTTTTTTCTAAATCATTCCAAGTGAGTTAAAAAAATTGACCATGAAAGGTAGTTGAAAAAATGAAAACAGATGGCATCTCAAATCTCAAATTCTAATTATCTCTGCCATGTATCAGGTCCCTCCCTCGGTTCATGTTGGAAGACACACTCAATTTTCGTTTCTGAGTTTTATTTAGACTAAAAGAAAGTTCTCACTTAGAAAAAAAATATATCGATTTTTCTGTATGTGTTTTTTCCAAGAGGACTGTGAATAAGAGGCCTTTTCTGGTATGTTTGAGTCAGTTTTGTGGTGAATGTGAGAGGTTTTGGGGTAAATGTTATTTTTATCCTATACAGCACTTCATACTTTCAATTGTTACCAGAAGAAGAATGTTTCTTTTTTTTCTTTTAATCTTTGTTTCAGAGAGCATCCTCTAATGGGACTTCAGAATAGAGATGGTTTGAAAAAGTTTAAGAAACCATCCATGATTTGGAAGTAGGTCCCTTTTTTTAGATCCATCATGGCTGTCTTTAAAATGGAAATGACTCCACCGTCGAACTGTGTTTTCCCCCCTGCATGCCCGCTATGTGTGACACCCACTGTCGACGTCCGTGTGCCAGCTCCACAGCAGCCTCCTCTGTGCCTCGCCTGAGTCGTTTGATACCAAAAAGTTGAACTTTTGAGGTCTGACTACCGCTTGCGCTGTTCTCTGTGTTAGCCGCGTGGAGGTGGTGGGCGGCTACCACGAGTACACAGACGTGAAGAGCTGCCAAGACGTGGTGCACCTCTACCACTTGCTCTGGTCGGCGACCATCCTCAACATCGTGGCTCTCTTCCTGGGCATCATCACTGCTGCGGTGCTGGGCGGCTTCAAAGACATGGTGGGACGGACGGAGATTTGAGGCTTTCGTGACCGCGCTTGAGACGAAACACGAATAATGTGGTTTTCTCTGTGTGTCAAGACACCTGCTCAAACATCTGAAAGCAATTCGGAACCGGAGGCCATCACAGCCTCAGTAGCCTCTGAGGCGACGCCACGCACTAATTCCAATGTCAACTCCTACCGCGACGCTGCCCCTTGCCTGCCGCCATACACGGCCTACGATGCGCAGGTAATGTAGACAGTGGAGCGCTTCAGACCCCCACCACTAGATGGCACTAGCAAATTCCATTACAATTCATTGCAATGAGGAAAGATGATTTGAAATACAGTCAAACCTCAGTTTTCGAACAACTCGGTTCTCGACCAATTCGGTTTTCGACCAAAAATGTCGAGGTTTTTATGCCTCGGATGACGAACAAATTTCGGTTCTCGAATAAAAAGAGCGCACTTGAATGCACCATTTGACTCCTCTCGCCTTGCTTACACAAGGAAGTGATGCTTCCTCGGGTAGACGAGGAATTGACGCTTCCTCTTGTTGCTTTCCATTGTGAGCAGACGTGCTCAGTAAACATTTATATTTGAAAAAGAGCGTGGTTTTGGTTTTCAAACAATTTTGGTTTTCGAACAGCCTTCTGGAATGGATTATGGACGAAAACCGAGGTTTGATTTAACAAAGTACAGTGAAGCCCCTACATTGCAGCGTTACCTTTCAGACCGCCCCTGCAATATATGAAATCCACGATACAGCATAGAAGTAACTTCTTTAAATACTCCTTAGACATGTTTTTGTTTTTATTGCATGTAGGGCACTTCAGGGTTCGACATGAAGAGTGACCCAGGGCCACAACGTGACTGTCGAGTCACCTGAATTTCGCTGACGCTGGCTAAAATGCAGTTGTAACTCCCCACTAACAACCCCCCTCCTTAACCCCGGAGAACCCACGGGGTCAAATTTGGCCCCTATAAATTCTGCTACTCAAATGCTACCCTTAAATCCCAAAGGGTTGAATTTGGCCCTAATCTCTAAATTAGGATTAAAGCATTAAATATTTGAAAAACATATATTTGGGTGTTCAGTGAACATATAGCAGTCATTTAATGTAAAATGCTTCATTTTCCAAAGAAGAAAAGGGGTCTTGGATTCTCCAGGGTTAAAAAAACAACAACAACAACAACAAAAAACGACCCCCTTGAACTGCAATGGAGACAGATTAAAAGGGAAAGAAAAGTACTGGTAGTGCTTTGCTGCCATCTTGTGCTGTCTACAGGTAGATTTTAACTTGTTGAGGATAGGGTTGAGGGGTGGGGGAGGTGGGGGCACATCTTGCAGAGTTATGCAATGCATTGGCAGGTATTGGGCCCTATACTAAGCAAATAAAGGGGAACTCTGTCACGCGATGACTTAAATCATTTTGTATTTCCATTTTTGTCAGGGTTCCTATATGTTCGCCGACTCTTCTGGCCTGTCAGACGACTCCCAATCCGGGGCCAGTCACCTTTGGCCCACCATGGTGCCTCCGCGCTACTCCCCACCTCACAACCACCCAGACGACAAGCCGCCACCGTACAGCCCCTAAGAGGGCTCAAACGTCGTCTTCGGGTCCTCCCCAAAAGGACCAAAGTGTGGAACCCGAGTAGGAGGGCGAGCGCGGCGGATGCTATCTTTTGAGTTGAGAGCCACTTTAAAGGAGCAAAAAGGTCGTCTGGGTACTGCTTGCACGCTTGGCCTGTACCGTTCAAGCGAATCCAGTCAGAGGCAACCTGTTTACAGACGTCCTGCCTTAACGCAAAGAGTCTTCCAACACGGCAGCATTCTGTTGTCTTGATCTTTTCAGATGCTTTCTGTTAAACACATCCTACTGTCCTCCACGTTTTCGGGAGAGATCCTTGATGTGACTAAGTTACAAGTTACACATCCTCAGTGGTTTGGAGCAGCAGTGCCCCAGATTTCTTGCACCATGGACCGGTTTCACACAAATGCGTCAGTATACTGATGGACTGGCATACGACAAATGATTGAAAATAAAACACGGAATGTACTTGCTATAATTAGTGGGTGACCTGTGTTTGTTTCTATTCAACAAGCTAGTCCCCCCCCCCAAAATAACATTTTATAGACAGGATGCTGCAAATGGCAGTTGTTTCTGTGTAAAATATGAAGAATATTTTGTTGTTGGACTTTTTTTGTTTGTTTTATCTCCATACATTTCTTGTGCAAACCATAAATGGACATCCATGACGCTGTGGCTGTCTTCCATATTTAATCCTTTGGTTTTGCCGAGTCTGCGTATGCGACTTTGTTTCAATAAACTACAACACACATTGGGCTTTTTCCTTAGTAGGGGTTTATTGAACAGAAGGGTGATTCCATATAAAAGCAGCCAAGAAATTTTCCTTCACCTGTCATATTTTCTACAAAATTGAACAAAACAGTTTTTGTTCGAAAGAGATTTGGAATACATTTTTGAATTGGAAAGAGATTTTGTGGACACCGCTTCACAATACTCATAACACATCAATAGATGAATGAAATGCTCATGATCATTACCGATAAAATGCCACTCGGTGACAGTAAAGCCCTGAAAACAGTCATCTGTTAAAATGGTGAAGGGGTTTGACTTTATTTTTGTTTTATTTTATTGTGATTCATGGGTATTTATACATGTATGTGTGAAGAATGTTAACTGTTAAGTTTTTTGGATGGCAACTGCTTGACTCTAAAATGAATGAATTCACCTTATATGATTTCGAATGGGAAACGTGTTGAATGAGAACAACAGAAGTACCGAAGGCAACCAGCATCACAGAACAAATTAAGGTAAAACAGTAAAAGAATAATTTATTGTCATCCGACTTCCAATCGTATCGACCAAGTGGGACAGTTTGAATACAGCAACAACAATTACTATATAAGAAAAGCAAGCATGGGTCTACAAAAAGGACATTACACAGAATTTAGACTGTACATCTCACACAAACACACATCAATGTTCATCTGTTCATTGTCGTTGACATTACGTAGGATGTCCCTGCCAGCGCTACCTCTTTAATCACCACTACACTCACAGTGAAAAGTCAATGAAGAGTCCAAACTAAGACAACAAAAGAAGCTCTCCCCAATGATTAAATACTAAGTGCTAACTTTCCATCAACAGTCTAAGTCAGGAGTGCCCAACCAGTCGATCACGGTTGACCGCGACGATTTGTGCGTCTCGTTTATATATTTTTGTATTTGTGTACACTGCACCCTAATCATCCCCATTAGTTTCACACTCCAAAAAACAACAACGTTGTTAGTAGTCCGCAATTTGCAATTGCAGCTAGCGAACAGAACATTTATTTGTTGTTTTGGTCTCCTTCAAGGTCCTGTTTGATCTGCGATTCAGCGACGCCATTGTGAAAGAATGGAAGGTGAGAGGAGAAACATTTTAAAATGGTACACGCAAGCACCGAATGTAACAAAAATTCAGCCCTGCCTCCTTGTGTCAGGTCTCCTTACTAAGAACTCCGTCTGGTCTTGTATCTAGTTTACTTTTCTGTTTCGTTCATGTTCAGGTCCATTATGACTGTTGTTCATCATGGCATGCGTGTTTGCCTGCACGTGTAGATGTGTGCACGGTCGGTAATGGTTCGATCGCAGATAGTTGGCTGCTTGAAAACTAGATCTTCTGTCAAAAATGGTTGGCCACTCCTGATCTAAGGGTTTACTCCCCTAAAGCATGTATCATAAGTGGGGCTTGAGAAAGGACCGTGACAGAGATTTAAACTGCCTGACTCAACTTTAAATACCTTCCATGATAGCCATGTGCGGGCTTGCCAAAAATAAAAATATGTATTTAAGATCAGGAATCTGTCTTGTGCAAAGATGAGCAATGTCAATGAGGGAATGTGGAGTGATGTTTGTTTGCTGAAACTTCAGCGATTCTTCTTTTTAATCACAGAAACCCTAATGAGTTGAAAGGGTGAATGTAACATTAACTAATTGGTCAGAAAATGATTATTCAAACGAAATAATGTGCCTTTGTTCGTCAATCTCTGCCAGCAACGTATAGTGACGAGCAGAAAATGAAGTGCTCTTCCACAAAGTACAAATAATCTGTGTCACCATCTGTTGCCAGTTACACAACAGAATAGCTTTGTGTTCAACTTGCATGCCCAGGTTTCATACCAAGTGCGTTTTTAAGTCAGTTAAAACGAGGTCCAAATTTTTTCTCAAACTTTTGGGATGTATATGCCTTTGCTTAATTAAGATTGGGAAACACCGGTCTAGGAAACATGGCCTAAAGTTCAGTACTCTGGCAGCAAAGATCAACACTGACAGAGGAACTAAACAAGTTTGATGCCTATGAAAAGTCAGCTGTTCAAAGTCTTGAACAGAAAATACAGATAATCAGGGTTCTGGATGCAGATTCAAATGACATGCGGTGCAGTCACGTGTGTGAACATTCGCTCATCCAGACTACCGTGGAGAAAGTAAGCTCCACAGGGGAGGAATGGAAGTCCAGGTGGGGCCCTCCAAAAAGGCACGAGTAATGGCACGGGCCAGCGCGGCTCAATACGTCTCCGGAATGTTAAAATTGAAGTCCGATTTGCCCTCAGGTGGGCTAACGTTGATGGGCGGCCCGGGCCGGCCCGTCATCATTTGTTCATCAAAGTCGAAAATGTCGTCCCAGTTCAAAACCTGGCCCTGGGCGGGCGGGCGCAAACCCTCCTGGCCGTGACCCATGTGGTGCACGCCGCCGTCCTCGCCGATGAACGGCACGGTCGACACGTCTGTGCTCCACGAGTTGGGCTTCATCTGCATCGTCTTGCAGGGCAGCAGACGGTAGATGTTGTCCTCGCCGTCCTTGGCCTTCTTCCCGCTAGGGTCCACGTTATGGACTTGCTTGCAGTGGTTGGAGAGCAGTTGGTAGTTGAGGAAGGTGCCCTGGCACATCAGGCACTGGTAGCGCCGCTCGCCCGTGTGCTGAATTTCGTGTTTAGTCCTGTACTCGGCCAGGGCAAAGACTTTGTCGCAGTAGCGGCACGGGTACTTCCTTTCCCATGAGTGCGTGTTGAAGTGGCGGCGGAGGCTAGTCCGACACACGTAAGGACGCTTGCACACGGTGCACACGTAGAAAGTCTTGCCGTCCATGATCAGCTCGTAGTGGTCCTCGGACTCGGACTTTGACTTTTTCTTGTTTGGCGAGGGCTTGAGATTCTCAGGTATTTGCGGGATGGATCTCTTCCCTTTGTTGGACTTGGAGCCGCCCTCCCCTGGATCTTCCTTAACGGGTACAATGTCGTAGGTGTTCTCTCCTATGTTGGCGTAGATTTTACAATCTGGGGAAATGGAATCGATTTCTGTGGCTGCATTGAGCGTGACCGTTTTTTTCGTTTCCATCGTGGGTTTTACGACATTTCTTTGACTCGTGGGGCTGTCCGAGATGTCCAACAGCCTAATTTTGAAATCCCCTTGCTGCGGTGAAGTGCAAATTTGCTTTTTGTGGACACCCAGTATGTCAGTGCTTTCCAACACGTTGCCATTTCCAGACGACTGAGAAGCACTGGGCAGCTCGGGGGTTAAGCCGCTGGTCTGAGCCGGCGTAGTGGGAGTACTTTGGGAGGAAACTCTGGTGGGGGAATTCAGGTTATTGGAGCTGCTGTCTGGACTGCGCAGTGGGCTCCTGTCGGGAAGCTTTATTTCTTGCGTCCCTGCGGGTGCTTCTTCTTTAAATGTTGCACTTGCGCATTTTTTGCTTTGCACCTCTTCAGCCTTTTCTGATTTCACCGCATTAACATAAATGACATCTACTGAAGTTTCCTGATTGGCAGCTCGCGATCTGGTGTCTGTCTCCGAGACAAACATGACATCATCATCATCCGAGTCCACGCCTCGATCCGTGGCGTTGCTCGACTGCTCAAACTCCTCCGCAGATATGGAATAGGACTCGGAGATGATTGGCATATCTTTTCCTGACGATGTTTGGCTTTGGGCGTTTTCATCCTTTGAGAAACCAGGCAGCCCTCTGACGTGGGAAAGCGGTGCCGCCAAGTTCGAGAGGAACTTCACCCCGAGTGTCTGCCCGGCGCTCATGAGCTCCTCCAGCAAGTCCGAGCGAATTCGTACAATCTTGGAGCTGTAAATGTAATTGATGATGTGCTCGAAGATCTCCGCTCGAAGAAAGTTGAGTTCAATGACTTGCTCGGCGACGACAAAGAGCTGGTGGAAATATGTACTCGATGCAGACAAGATGGCTTTGTGGGCGCGAAACTTCTTGTCTTGCACAATAATAGTAACATCGCAAAATAATCCAGTATTGCGCTGCTCATTCATCGACTTCAACAATGCGGCTGAATACTGAGTGTCCATCGCTGTGATCAGCTTTAGAGTTGGCATGTCTGCAAGAGGAAAACAAGAACAATTGTGAATTAGAGGAGACGTATTTAGCTTTTTGTTGTTGTTGAAACAATTACAAAAAACTGTTCCCAGGTGCTTTGGCACGTCTCCTCTTGCATTCGTCAGAAGCTGTCGTCAAGTGAGCCTCAGGAAGGTTCAAAATTATATTGCACTTGACGTTTGGATGCAGTCAAACAACATTTTCACATTTAAATAGTTTAATTTTTTTAATGGATTTCAATAACACTCCCATATCTGATGAAAGGCATTTCCTTGATTTGATACATCAATAAATCAACAATAAAACTCTTCTCTGCATTTATTTCCTGCTTACTTGTTGCTGGTGTTGCAAGTCTTGACAGGAGAGTACACGGACTCAGTGTTTAAGTCCAGATGCATAAAAAAACACAAACAGGTGAATATGGCCCTGAGTGTGCAAGTAATAGCATATTGATAACACTTGTGTTTTTCGCTATATTACATTTTTTAATGGTATTTACAGTATACGTAGTCACTTTAACATCCTTCCGTTTGGTAAAGGAGAGCCACAGTCACAAACCCCTTCTCAGCTACTTAGTGCCACAAGAACATAAAAAAAAAATACAGACACACACAATGAGCACACTCATACAGAAGCTGCCCACATCTCTCACCCAAACATTAACATGCAGGCTTGCTGATATTGCACTCTATCCCACCAAATAGGTTTCGATTTATAATGTGTTCAAAGACAAAAAAGTGTCTTTCAAAAAGTTTAAATGTGTTAAAAGACGGTGGCCTTTTTGCTTCCATTTGTGGAATCCAAACACCAAGCCACCAAAATACATAGGTAAATGGATATAGTAGTGGTGTGGTGCATGACATCGACATGATCACAAATAAATCTGTGCTGAAACTACAGCTCTTGCTTGCCTTTCGGCTTTCACATGATAGGGGGTTGCCCTGGTCAACTAGATGTCATTGGTGGAGAAACTCGGTGTGAGGGCGGTTATTATGTTAATTACTTGGAGTGTTTCAAAACTGTATACATTTTTAGAAACAAGCAAGTATCTTAAGATTTACCTGTGTGTTTTTTTAAATTAAATATTTGATGGGTAGCAGGCACTACAGAGCCCAACTATTTGTAATTAAAAAGTCAATTTTCTGGAACATGTCAAGAACACCAGTCGTATTTAGAGAATTCCTCTGTGGCAAATCAATTGTTTTCTATTAACCTTGATCATGCAGTAATGTCACTACTACATTGAATCAACATATTTAGGGACATTCATTTAAACTTATGTTTTTGGGCCAAGAGATGTTTGATTGTAAGGTGTCCTTGAGTGTTTTGAAAGGCGCTTATAAATAAAATATATTATTATTACTATTAAGAGATGTGAAGTGAAATTGTTGCATCAAATTCTTACGTTAACATTCAAAGTCTGAAAACACTGCAAGCAATCAATCCCCCATGACACAAACTCACAATGATGATAAGTGACGTTTGCTAGTTTTCCTTGAGCCAAGAAATAGCATATACAGTTCATTTGACACAGTACCTTAAAATCTTTAAGTGTATCAGATAGATCAAGGCTCCAACTTTGACTTGTTTGCGTGCTAAAAATGTGATTATGCAGTTTTCTCATCCTATTATGAACAATGGAACAGAGAGGGCCTAAATTATGTCAGATCGCGAACGCATTACCTTGCAGAAATGCACAACAGTTACTACTTTTGACACGGAACTGTAACCAGACGACAAGATGACTACTGAAAACTGATCAGTTTACCTGCGCCTTGTGCGTTTTCCGCCCGCATTAAGAAAATAGCGATCGTCGCTAATGCGTTAGCCGCTTGGCTACACAATGGCAAAGAGCAGAGGGGCTTCACCTGCCAAACGAGGAGAGCAGCGTCGTGGCGTGATTGTCACAACAGCCACGAGGAGTCGCCACTGCGTGACATTAAAACGTTCATTTCGGAATTGTCTTTTAATTCAGCATACAGTAACATATCTTTAAAACATGATATAAAACATCACATGCGTTTTCCGGTATGAAACAACTTCCGGGTTGTCTAGACTGCCTTCAAAATGACAAGTGACGAAAGTGCCGCTGCTTCAAACCTATGAAACTTGTTCCAAAGTAGTTGTAGTACAGTACTTGCATTAAGTGGTTTAAAGCAACACGACTTGTGCTTCTCTAACACTATAGTTTGCTAAATGTATGAAATAATTAGTGAACAGTGCATTTGGATCTATATTAAGATGGTTTGAGTAGGTTGACAAACTAACTAAGCATTTGACATTTGATCGAGCTGTGTGTGGCAGTCACGAGACATAGACATACACACGTAAAAGTAGCGCTTACAACTGAATTATACGTTGATGTGGCCGCCATGTTAGATGAGACAACTGCTTTCTAGTCAAATTAAGTTCTCATGCAGCGGAAAAGCCACTCGCCACGTTTGACAGGGACACCGGATGTAAAATGTGTCCATGCCATTTTTCGAATGCCAGGATTTGTGTTACATACAGTCTATAAAAATATATATACACAGTGTGTGTGTGTGTGTGTGTGTGTGTGTGTGTGTGTGTGTGTGTGTGTGTGTGTGTGTGTGTGTGTGCGCGTGCGTGCGTGCGTGCGTGTGTGTGTGTATAAATTATTTTCATATTTCGTAAGCGTGGTCTCCGTCCCCCTAGTTCCAAAACCGCAAAGGCATAAAAAGACAATATCTACAATTTCTAATCTTATCGATGCACATATTTACTCTTTGTATCTATTCTAACCAGTACAAATATTTACTCTTTGTATGTTTCAGCTGTACACTCGTGATGAGCCAAAACAACATTTGTTATTCTAAAGTTTGCATGAGTGTTCACAGCTATCAAAGCATGTCACACTGAAATTCCTACAAAAACCTTCAAACACCAAGATAGTATTTAAATTCATAGTGTTAAAAGTTGTATTTGTTCTTCTTGTTGCCATTTTCCGCATTTAGTACCTATTAGTGGGTGTGTGAATCGGAAAAAAATACTTTGTGCACTTACAAGTAGGTGCAGTACTTGAATTAGCACGCTCGCGACCCTCCACCCTACTGAGGATAATCGGTGAAGAAAATGAATGAACGGATGGATGGTTTGCAGACGAAACTGACACATACAATATGGCGAAGGCGCTTACGTATGAGTCGTCCACGTGAGTAGAGACTTGTCGAGTTCGACGACGATACAGGGAACAGGCGACGACGAGGAAACAGAACACGACGAAGAAGAAGGAGGAAACGGAAATGCAAACTATAGGTTGTTGTCGTTTGGTAGTTTAGAAGAGGATTTTGCTTGGCTGGATGAGTTATGCTATTTTTTGAGTCCATCTTGATACCGTTTTTTCTGTGATCCATTCGCTTCAGTCATGCCACAGTTTAGCCGTTCGGCATCTCGGAGTCCCCGTCGCGTTCGAAACCGCTCTCGCTCCCACAGCCGTGAGAGGAGCATATCTCCAGACAGCTTCGGGCCTAGACTACCGAGGCCTCGCGACCGGGAGCGTGAGCGAGAGGAACGAGAACACCGACTAAAGGAGGCGAGGACCATCAAGCGGTTCCGAATCGGAAGCCCCGGACGCAGTCGGTCACGATCCCGAGAAAGGTACTCCGGCGCTGGCCAAAATTACAACCGCTGGTCGGAGCAGAGAGACGCTTCGTGGAGGCACGGCGGCTCTCGAGACGATTTTTACCACGACCAGCAGAGAGACGATGCTCATAGACAGAGACAAGAAGAACTCATGGCAAGGTATACCCCTTCATTCTAATTTACCCCGTTTAGCACTTGCTGTCAACACTAAACACGGAAGCATATGAATCAACATCTACGTTGTGTTGGCAGTAATGAGTCAAGGGACTTGATAAAGTAGTGAAACAAAGTTAAGTTCAAGCATAATGGTGGACTACCTAAAAAAATAAAGTTCAGCATTGCCATTTGTCACCTCTGTAATTTTGACCCAAGACTTGGTTCCATTTCATGCCTCTGTTAATTTAATGCACAGTACATTGAATTTACTTTTTGAGAGAGAGAGAGAGATGCAGAGATTGAGCTAAAAATATACAAATTGTCTGATTAATCTATTATCAGAATTTAACCTGCCAAATATCAGAATCAATTTGAGCATATAAACATCCATATTGGTTGGCCCCCTGTACCTACTCGATGTTATGGGTAGCTTTTCCCACCTTACCTTGTATGGACTCAACAAGTCCGATGAATCTTTGTATTCTCAAGAGTTGATATTCAGTTTCTTTATTTCTTCCTTTTAACAATTAAACTTATCCTTTTATTTGAATGTTTTCAGGCACTACATTGTCCGTGAAAGCAGGTTCTAGAAACAAAAAATGTCCTTAGGATTGAGTACATCACAGTGAATCCGTGGTTGCTTAAAATGGTCTTGAATTTTCACGTCAATGTTGTGCGTGTTGAAACACTGACATATTCATGGTGATGCTTGTGTTGTTTTTAGAAGGGAGATCTATCTTTTTAAGACAATGTACATCTGTGATGGTTTATTTGGGCAAGTCTTGTATGCTGTATTTCCCAAACCAAAAAAAACAAAGCAGTCATTGTGGAAATTAACATGCCACTTGAGATGGAAATGTTTTCTGTTGACCAAATATTCTTGAAAAACACTGATTTTGAACCTGGTTTCTCTCAAATATATTACTGTTTAGAATTACAACTTGTCATAACTGACATTTGAACATTGCTCCTCTGTGGCATGTCAAAGTTACAAAACAGGTACAGGTATTTTTTTTCAGGGAATCTTCAGGGTTTTAAACCAGTCACTATACATTGCCTGAGTAGTTCACTTGTGTTTGGTCATGTCACTTGGCGTGTGGCTGGTTTTATGCCGTTTGCAACCTCGAAACCAATATGTTCAGATCACTGTGAAGCAATGGTCCCCTCTAGTTAGTAAGATGGGCGAACTCAAGCAGTTGTGTGTGTGTGATGTGTGCTTGTGTGACACAGGCGGCTGAAGGAGCGAGAGCGCATCGGCGAGCAAGGTTGTCCCGAAGTGTGGGGATATTCGCCAAGGGTGAAAGAAGAAGAGTAAGCCAAATGCGAATCACCTTCTTTCTGCAATGTTTTGTCTCATTTAAATGATGTAGTCAGTCACAGAAAGTTTAAAATCACTTTTGTCTTGTTTCTCCACCAGCTCTGATGAATTCACACCCGTGGAAGATGACGGTAAAAATGTCAGCTCGGCATCCAACTCGGAAGGTATGTGTGGCGCGCGCGCACACACATACACACACACACACATGCACACTTATGAAAACAAATTGAAATGAAGAAATGACGTCAATTGTATATTTAGTTGTTTGGATCTGAGTTGGAGAGGCGCACACTTTTCTATTTCTATAAATTCCCACAGGTCCGTGTACAAAATGGGGAATGTCAATGCTTTTTAGTTTACAGTGTGTGGATGAAGTGCCGCCATAGGTGAGAATGAATGCTTTGACCGTTCATGGGGGCTTGTCTGCCCTTCGCAGTTTGGACTCGCTCAACAAGTAGCCACTCCCAACATCTACCACTAAATACCTGCAGTGGGGGCAAACGGGGGCGTAATAAGCATCGGTTCATGAGCATTTTTACAAGTTGGGACCACCGACTCAAAACAGGCTGCATTCAGTGAAGCTTGAAAAAGCAAATTTTAAAATAATTCGGGATTTTATGTTGTTTTTGATGAAAGCATGTCCCAGCCTGCGTCACTTAGGAACTGTTTAAAAATTTCTTCTTTGAACAGTTTTGCTTCTGTGCGCTTGTAGATGAAAAGAGGAAGAAAAAGAAGAAGTCAAAGAAGAAAAAGCATAAGAAGCAGTCAGACAGTGGCATGGAGTCCGAAGATGGTAACATTGAAATGCATTATTTGACGATATTATGACTCGCATGCTTAACTCATGGCGCCGTAGTTGGCAGCCGTCTGCAAGAGCTCTTCAAGAGCGCTGATTTTTTGTTGTTTTTGTCTTTTGTTTTGTCATATGGTGTTTGTCGGACTTCGTTGTGGACTTTTTTCAGCGTTTTGGCCACGACACTCGTTGAAGAAAAAGACAAATTTGTTCTTGATGGTTGCGCCTTGGCAGCATGCGTGTACTGTACCAGCAAGGATTTTGATGGGGAGAATGTCGGCGTTATTTGACTGTTGCTGCTTGACAGGCCCAGGTCGCTTGTGTTTGTTGCGCCTGTAATGGACAGCATTTTTCAGAGCTCCGTTTTGTTCTGCGGTGACGTCGACGCTGTTGGACAGTCCGTGTTGGTGCGGCTTGATGGTTGGCTGCTGGACCTGAGGATGAGAAAGGAGCGTCGGTGTGCAGCTCGGATGCGTATTTGGACCTGAGAGTCGCTGCTTGGAATTGAAACAGATTTACATTGGACAGGAGGCGTGAACCAATCTCTTTTCGTCAATGGAAGCTCCAGCTTCTTGTTTACTTTCAAACTTGGCTTGGAGCACACGTGCACAATTTGGAGCTTGATGTCTCTGATCCACTGGTGAAAGGACACTTTGATTCTCTCATCTGTCATTTACAACTGCTTGAATATGATTGTGATTGTGTGACTGTCTATGTCTTATGCGTTCTTTTATACTGCCGCATTTTGTCATTCCATGTTAACTGTTCTGTAAAGCACTTTGTTACAGCTGCAGTGAAAGCGCAATATCAATAAAGATGTTTGTTTTTTTCAGAGGACGGTGTAAAGAAAAAGAAGAGTAAGAAAAAGAAGAGCAAGAAGTATGTGTTTGTATAACTATTCGTTTATCCTCTCCAAAGAAAGATACTGAAACATCGCCACATTTGCTCTCAGGTCCAAGAAGTCCAAGAAGAAGAAGAAGGTGAGGAAGAGCCGCAAGTCGTCGAGTGACTCCAGCAGTAGCGAGTCTGAGGAAGAGGATGCTGGCGAGGTGATGTGGGTTGAGAAAGGCTCCGCCGAAGATAACCTGGTGGGACCCGAAGCGCCGCTCACGCTCCTCTCTCAGGACGAGAGACCCTTAGAGTAAGTTTGTCATTTGAAGAGAAAGAAGAGTCAGCTCAAGTTATGTTTGAGAAGGGAGACTATTAGGTGGAGGAAGATCATTTGCGTCAACTCAAACAATACAACATTCTACATGCGCACCTCCATGCTAAGAAACGAAGAAGGCTTCACAGTTAGGGTCCCACATATTCAAGTTTTGTATCCTTTTTTCTTACAGTTTCGGTCACGCTCTGCTGCCGGGTGAAGGTGCGGCCATGGCGGAATATGTTAAAGCTGGAAAACGTATTCCAAGGAGAGGAGAAATTGGGCTGACGAGCAATGAGATCGCAGACTTTGAGAAGTCCGGCTACGTCATGAGCGGCAGCAGGTATACAGTTGGTCATCTTACGTCTTTATATCCACATTCAGTACTGCGCGGAGACACTCAATTGGTATGAATGTCACCCCCGGCAGACATCGCCGCATGGAGGCCGTGCGTCTGCGAAAGGAAAACCAGATCTACAGTGCAGACGAGAAGAGAGCGTTGGCCTCCTTCAATCAGGAGGAAAGACGGAAAAGGGAGAGCAAGATCCTGTCCAGCTTCAAAGAGATGGTTTACAGGAAGACCAAAGGGAAAGAGGACAAGCCATGAGACAAACAGCTCCATTTTGAGCACGTTTGTAAGCTATTATGTAAATACCACTTTTTTTTGTAAGATAGATCAATTATTTACTTTCATTTACTCTTTGTAGTGTTGCAAATTTCTGAGTAAAATAATTTTTGCAACTACCAGTATTGAGTTATTTTGGGATTTTATTGTTCATCACATCCTAAATGCATCTGATCATTTAGTAGTTAATTGTAAGTTAGTCAAAGAATAGTTCTTATAAATTTGACATCTTACCCAACATATTCATAGTACAAGCAGGAATGAACAAAAGTAAAAAGCAATGTTAGAATTATGAAGAAATTGCCCATTAATGATAGAATGCACAATGGCCCTCTGTGACAACTGATCACACTGATTGGCTGTTAGCTAGTGAATAAGTGCACACAATCCCACCTTAATTTTTTCAGCCGTTATCTTCAATCAAGTGCAAAGTATTTAGAAACTAATCTAGAAATTTACTTTAGGGGACTTAGAAAAAAAAATACAAAATACAGAAGTGCACCGTAACATAAAAAAAAAAAAAAGTACAGTCAAACCTCGGTTTTCGAACGTCTCTGTTCTCGACCAAATCGGTTTTCGAAGAATAATTTCGAGTTTTTGATGCCTCGGTTTACGACTGAAAATCGGTTCTCGACCAAACTGAGCGTACTTGAATGCGCCACGTGACTCCTCCCGCTTTCCTTTCACGAGGACGCGTTCTATTGTGAGCAGACGTGTTCAATATTTCGGTTTTCGAACAGCCTTCTGGAACGGATTATGGTCGAAAACCAAGGTCTGACTGTATTTGTGTAATTAATCTGTAACGTTAATGTATTTTTGTACAACCACAACCCAAAACTATCACACACACACACACAAATATTAATATATTAAACATTCGTCTATTTCTTTAAATTCACCTCAGTTACATGTTGAAAACGTCATCTATCAGCTCTTTTGTGCTTAGGTCTGTTATTATACGTATATGAGAATTATCCAGTAGAGGAGCTTTCATTAATGCATTTACAGCATCTTGTGGTATATATAGGACATTATAAACTGTTTGAGGGGCATTGATTACTTGCAGTTTTTCTATATTTGCGGCAAGGGTCGTCCAAGGGAACACTGAATCACATTTGTATATAAAGACTAAAAATGTTTGCCTTTTTGCTGTCACATAGCGGCCCGGTGCTCAACTGATTAGTGCGTGGGCTTCATAGTGCAGAGGTGCAGGGTTCGATTATGGCTCCGGCCTTCCAGTGTGCAGTTTGCATGTTCTCCACGCGCCTGAGTGGGTTTTCTCTGGGTACTCCGGTTTCCTTCCACATTCTAAAAACATGCGTGGCAGGTTCATGGAGCACTCTAAATTGTTCCTAGGCGTCTGTGTGAGCGTGCATGGTTGTTTGTCAATGCGTGCCCTTCGATTGGCTGGCAACCAGTTCAGGGTGTATCCTACCGACTGCCCGTAGACAGCTGGGATAGGCTTCAGTTTGCCCCGCGACCCTTGTGACGATAATCGGATCAGAAAATGGATGGATGGATGTTGTCACACATAAATTCCTGCAGCACAAGTCAATTTGGAATAAGTAAATTGTGACAAAAGTTACAATATCATTATTTCAGTGTATCGCAGGCATTGCACTTTTGGTGGCATTACTATTTGGGTGTTTGTCTTTAGATTGTTGTGTGATGTAAAATGTCAGCCTTAACTCAAAGGTTGTGGAGATCTGCATTATTACATGACAGTGTTAAATGGCAACATGGAAACCTACCAACTCTTAAACAGTCGATCACATTTTAATTAGGAAGATGACACAAGTTACTGTGCAATATAACTTTTTTATTATTGAACAACAAATAACCATATTATTCTTGTCAGTGGATGTTCTCGAGTCCCTGTAGAGAAAATAAAAAATAATTGTAGAGCATCATTTAGCAATAAAGTTATGATTATAGTGAGTTTGTGGTGGCTGGTAGCTTTCAGTAAATAGACTTGGTTATCCGACAAACGGACGTGAACTTTCACCTTGGAGTCAAAGTAGCGCCCCGTTCCTGACACCCGCTTGTCTCTCTCCATCAGGTACCATTGCCACGGAACAAGGGCGATTCTTTTCTCCTGCAGAAAAATAAAAATCTACACATAAATAGTATGAAACAAGATGTTTCCACGTTTCCTCTTACCACCGCTACATTAGCACTCAGTACCCCATCCACCACCAGCTCACCTTTCCACCGTTGGTAAATTTATGGATCTGTGCAGTGGCGACGCCGGGAATAATCAGACACGCCGCCATGATGCCGAGGCCGGGCAGAATTTCATACCACATGACGGCCGCAGGCGTTCAATAGCCCGGAAATCAATAAATTTGAAGACCGCCGAGTTCTCCCGTTTATTTAACCCTAACCCTAACAAAATGGCGCTCTGTGCACAAGACCTTCCACTACCGGAAGCATAAACGACCGTTCTGCCTAAATTGTTCAAAATAAAACAACTCATGTTGGTAATCAGCGAGGAAAGAGTGTTTAATTAAATGTGGAGATTGTTTTTTTCCCCCAACTTTTTGAAGTATTCAAAGAAACCATTGCTCATAGCAAAGTCCTAAACTTTCATGATATGCGACAAACTCACATCTTGAGCTTTTATTTTGAATCGAATTAATGTTACTGTTAAGCGTGTATTTTGCCCACAGCGTCCCCTCTTGTTGCTTTTGTAGTACTACGCCAGAGGGGAGGTTGAATTTTGCGCATGCGTGCTTGGTTTCCTTCTCACTTCGGCGAAGTTAAAAAAGTAAACAAGTCTTGGGAATGACACAAATTGACATAAGTAGCCTTTTAAAAATATGAAGGAGGATAAAGAAAACACCCGACCCAGGGAGAGGCGGGTAGAATTAATGTGCGAGGATTCAGACAGGACGGAGAAGTCGAAGGAAAAGAAGGAGACCATGACAAAGGTGAAACTCGAGCTAGGCTAGGCTAGCCCCACGAGTACGAGTTTGTGATTGTCGTAAGGGACACACTTTAATCTGTATTTTATTTAGCCATAATATTTCACCAATGTATACATGTGTGCTTATACACGTGTTTAGATATGTATGGAATTTTTATCTTTTTAACACTAGTTAATTGATGCTATGTTCATTTTCCATGACTGCGTCACTATTCTGAGGTTTGAGGTTCGAATCTTGACTGTGGTCTCCCTGTGTGGACTTTGCATGTTCACGTCGATTTTCTCAATTTTCCGCACACTTTCCAAAGACATGCGTTTTAGGTTAATTGAAAACTCTGTTTGCCCGTATGGGGATCATCAACTAATATGGACTGGTAGTACTGTATACTATTGACAATGCACAAATGTTTGCTTTTTGTTTTTACGATTTATCAAATCAACATCGTGAACAATTCAGATTCAGATTTAGAAAACGTTATTTCTGAATCTGAATTTGAATTGAATCTGAAACAATCACTATATACATTCTCTGCGCTGTGTACTAATGGAGGAAAGTCACTCTACTTGTAGATTGTGATCAGAAGGCTGCCACCGAGTCTTACTAAAGAGGAGCTAGAGGAGCAGCTGCAGCCTCTTCCTGAAGTGGACTACCTGGAATTCTTCTCCAATGACACCAGGTGATCTTGTGACATCTTAAAACTCATTAAGTACCGGCCAATTCTAGACCAAGTCTGAAAAGACGTTTAAAAACGTCTTTTGGAGTGAATGAGTTAAACTTGATTTTTGACTTAATTTTTTTCTATACATGTATCGTTGTGAAATTTAACAACCAAATAAATCTTTTGCGAGCTGCCTTTTTCCCCAAAAATATGTCTTTAAGAGCGATTTTCTGAACAGTGCGACTAATTTATGGACAGTACATTCACTGCCCACATTACGACGTGGCTGGGTGAGAATCTGCCATTTTGAAGCGATAGCTGGGCGACACAGAATCATTATCGCATAGAACTTGAGAAGTGTTTTAAATTGTGAAAGAAAATCATAAAATGTCTCCTTTAACAAACGTTTCTTCTCTCAGCCTGTACCCTCACCTCTTTGCGAGGGCTTATATCAACTTTAAGAACCAAGAGGATATCGTCCTGTTCAGGGATCGCTTCGATGGCTACGTGTTCATTGACAATAGAGGTATCAAAAGGTATCCTGATGTTGAAGTTTATATGAAAATGTCCACTCAAGGGGGTCTTTGCACATGTTTGTTGCCAAACAGGACAGGAGTACCCTGCTATTGTTGAGTTTGCACCTTTTCAAAAGACTTCCAAGAAAAGAAGCAAGAAAAAGGACGCCAAGTGTGGAACTATTAGTGAAGGTCTGTATTTTCAGAAATGTAATTAGTATTTTACTCTTTTATTGATCCGCACTCTCCAAATCTTTACTTATTTGTAATTAACATACAGAACTGCCAACTGACATTTTCAGCAAAAAATGCTATATTTCGTGTGACAAGCAACCACTGAGCCGCATAGTCACATCGTCACGACCTCTTACCTACACCAAAATCAGCCCAGTTGTATCACCACACCATCAGTGAAACACTAAAACGTTTGTGGTTCAGTGAGATTCACTGCATATGTTTAGTAATTAAAAAACAAAAAACACATTATATGCTTAACCTTTTACAATATCGTGTATTCTTTATGTGTACATGTTCTTCAAGATCCTGATTACAAGAAGTTCTTAGACTATTACTCTGGAGACAATGAGAAGTTGACATCCACGCCTGAGACTCTGCTAGAAGAGATTGAAGCCAGGTCAAAGGAGCTCATAGGTAAGGAAGGGCTGGACCATGCCAATTGATTTTATCAATGAACTTGAATATGGATGTTCTTTTTTATCCTCATGTGCCCTGCTTCCTCAACATGGCTGCAAACAGAAATAAGATAGTTCCCAAAAACGGAGTCAGTGTTACCTAGTTCTATTTAGTGACTTTATTTCACAACTCATGTGCCTACATTTGAAAAGAGCGACTCACAGCAGACATCAGTTTGGCAATTTTACAAACAAGAAAAGAACCCGACGAGATGCTATCACAGAGTCAGCTGCACGGAACATTTCCAAACGCATAGTACAGAGCCTGTGTTTATGTTGCAGAAGCAGTGATAGACCCACATAGTTTTTTGATCCAAGGTTTGTGCATTAAAGCCAAGATCGCCTTGCCTCACCTTTACAACTACGCATGAGAAAAGACTGAGAGAAAGTACATGAGAAGCAGCCATTTTCACGTCTCTAATTTGTACTTCTATTTTTCTGTAAATGTTTTTGCAAGTAAATGCTGCTGGGTGGGGAACTTGCTGCACATCAACTATTTCAAAGCTTGTATGGTATTAGAAAAAAGGAAGCACATCCCAATAGGGAAAAAATGTAAATAAAAACTGTTTTTGAATCATGTCATTGTCATTTGTAAAGGGAATGACCTCAATTACAATTTTGTTAAGCAAAACAAAGTAAGGCCATGTCGCCCAATCCTACATTAAATTAATCAATACTCTTTTTGTCTTTGTTCCACTAAATCTAACTTTTATTTTTTCCAAAGCTAAAAAAACAACTCCTCTGCTGGACTTCCTGAAGAATAAGCAGGTAAGTCAGGCACAGCATTGAGCCAAACTTAACAACAGAAGATAGACTTCTTTCTCTCCTCAGAGAATCAGGGAGGAGAAGAAAGAGGAGAGGAGGCGGCGGGAGCTGGAGCGCAAGCGCCTTCGAGACGAGGAGCGCCGCAAGTGGCGTGAGGAGGAGCGGCGAAAGCGCAAAGGAGCCGAGAAAATGAAGAAACCGGAGAATGGCAAGGACCAAGTCAAAGACGAGCCAAAAATAAAAGTAAGTAGTGGACGTGGGAAAAGTAAACAGACTTGAAAGAGTAAAAGTAAAAAGTTGTTAAAAAAGGTTGGACCCTCATGTGAAGTACGGATACCAGAAATATCTGTTTTAAGTATTTAAGTTAAGATTGTTAAGTTGTAGGTTAAAATCCCTTCAGTTCTCACACACACACACACACACACACACACACACACAGTGCCGGATGACGTCCTCTCTTTTTGTCCACTGCGTAGCTGCTGAAGAAGCCAGACAGGGAGACGATGCTGACTCCGACAAAATGAAGGAGAAGTTTAAAAAAACTGAGAGGCCCGGAAAAGAGCAGAGCAGAAGCGCTGAGCACAAAAGACGACAAAACAATGACATCAAGGACGAATGCGCAAAGAAGTAGGTCATAAGTGGCTCATATTATCTTTTATGTAAATAAATAAATCTTTGTTATCCACTCCAAAACATTGTATTTCAAACATACAGTAGTTTGATGATCGCCTTTATGGTTGTGTCATCAGATTTGCAGCTGCATATTTATTGTAAATAATTTGTTCATTTAAAAAATAGTGTGTGCACCGAACACATTTTGTATCTGTATTTAAAAAAAAGTGTTCATCAGATTTTTAATTTCATTCTAATCAGTTGCAATTATTTTTGAATTAAAAGTATGATTTAATTTCATTATATTTTATGTAAAATCTGAATTAACATATTTCACGCTTCAACATATTCCATGTTTTCTCCCCTCGTAGACCAGACGAGGAAGGTCGCAGGGAGCTACGGGAACATGACGCCGACCGGGACAGGGAGCGCGAGCTGGAGAAGGAGCGCCAACAGAAGGAGAAAGAACGCATGAGACGGCAAGAGCGACGCAGAAGGAGGGAACGGCACGACGGCGAGAATGTCGCCAGGAAGTGGGCAGAGGAGGAGGGACCAGCCAACAAAGAGAGAGAGCGGCCACTGGACAAGAAACGGACAGACAATGCATCAGAATCTGACAGGATGGAGAAGACACCAAAACAAGACAAGAAGGACGACAGTGCCAAGAGAGAACGATTACGGAACAAAGTAATGCGTCAGTCTTTCTATCAAAATACTGTTCATGTCTACCTGTCAGTCATGTATCCATCTTTTCATTTGATACATACTATATGTATGTTTTTTTAAAAGATTTTATTCAGGTGTGTATTTTTTTATATTTAATGAGGATAATATATTTTATTTAGAGGCATCTTTTTAAGGAGGGTGTTTCTTGACATTTTTCAATCATTAATCCACATTTTTTTAATTTAACTTATCATTTTTAAAATATATTTTTTATTATTCAGTTTTCTATGCATTGAACAAAAGTATTACATTGCAAAGTTACCCAATTGTTTTTATAATAATGTAACATGTTTGATTGATTCATGAATCAAACCATTTAAAACAATATTTGACACGTCTTTTTAATAAATGTTTACATATTGAATTGTCTTTTATTGGAGTGGTGGAAGCCCCCAATAGCCATTTGTTTGTTGTGCGTATTTGTATCTTTATTATCCATTAAAAAATAAGAATAGCTATTCATGGGTTTATTTCACAAGTATGATTCTTTGTTTTTGTATTAGGATCGTCCTGCTATCCAGCTGTACCAACCTGGAGCAAGAAGCCGCAATCGTCCAGGAGGCGGCGGCGCAGGAGGACCTGATGTCAGCTCTGTGGACAGGAAGCCAGACAATGAGACGAAGAAATTGGCTGAGAAGGGTGACGACTGAGTGGATTTCTGCTTGCGGCTACTTTTTGTTTTGATGGAGGAGGGTGCGGCCAGCCAGACTCTGAGCACCATGTTGCCTCATGGCCCCCTCTTCCATGTCTGAGGCTCACGACTGATCCATGGTGGAGCCAGGCAGTGCCTCAAAGTGACCCTCTTTTTGGTTTCACTCCGTAGGAAAGCTAAGACTTTGGTTACAGGGCGCACAAAACCATTAAGTGACCTTACCTTTTGATGGTATAACTGCAAACGTGTTTTCATTATTGCTTACACAAAATGTTCATCCAAACAGCATTGAAAAGCATATCAATGGCATTCATGGACTGAGAATAAACACAGCTCTTGCTACAAGTTTTTTGTAGATTACAACAAGTATGTTTACTATGTGTTTAAACGTGTGTGGAAGAAAATATTTGTCTATATGGTCTGTATTGCGAATATGGCAAGTTCCGTGGAAATGGGTTTGGATGGACAGACGCCTTTAATACATGAGTGTATCCAGAGGCAAATATACATAGATAAGAATCCAAAGTGTTTGGGAAAAGCATGGAGAATGAGAGACATGAGGGTGAAAACAAGTGAGTACATAAGAAATGTGTATTATAGCAAAGTGACCATATATACCGATGGTTCGAAGAATGCCAGGCGAAGTGTGGGACAAGGTGTGTTTATTCTAGAATTTGGGGATTGAATCCGAAAGAGACTATCACATCATTTGTCAGGATACATAGCAGAATTGGCGGCAGTAATTATTAGTCTACAAAGGGTGAAAGAGAAAAGACCGGTTAGGGTGATGACGTGTTCAGATTCAATGGCCTTAGTGGAGTCACATAATCAGGGGAGATTTCTTCATTGAAATACAACCTAAAAGTAGGTTTTTTTTTCAGGATTCAGAGGGATGGCATTGAGGTCCAAATTTGCTTAAAGCCAGCACACAGGGATTGGTGGTACATTTGGTGTGTGTCACACAGCCGATCTGATTAATGGAGTGGAGCATGTCATGTAAATGGCAGATTGGAAAAGATCGCGTCACCTATAAAGTGGTGACCAGAGATCTTTATTTTGAATGATTTCAGTCAGAATGACACAAAAAGGTCCCCATGTGAATAACCCGATTTCCACAAAAATTGATTTGTGTGGTGCGACATTTTATTATTAATTCGGTACAAAATATATTTTTCAAACTTTCAAAATGTTCCCATAAGTAGTAATTACCTGTTAAAAATAAGATGTCTCCAGTTGGAAATTGAGACATTAATCTGTAGTATCACGAATTTGCCTGCTAGTGTCGCTGTCTATAAAAGAGTGCGACTAAACAGCCGGATGCATCATTGGCTAAAATAGCTTATGTCACAGCCTTCCGTTCTCTTCTATCGACGTCGTTGTGAGGAAAGCACTGTGGTCGACATGGTAACTAGAAAAATCATCTAACATCCGTCAAAATATACACTGTACACTCTTCTGTTTCCTCAGAACACTTAGATATAATACCCACGATGTGTTACATGTCTATATGGTGCGTCAAAATTGTAATTATGTACATTTAAATGGCGCTGCGCACTCCCAAGCTTACTAGCTAGCTAGCTAATAATCTAGCAGAGTAGCTCAAAGAAGGCGTTTAGCATGTGGACTGGTAACTGCACAGTTTTCAAATGTGTTGCGTGATCTTACATGATTTCGTTGTGCCGTGTGTTTTTAGTCGTCCCACAAGACTTTCAGAATCAAACGCTTTCTGGCCAAGAAGCAGAAGCAAAACAGGCCCATTCCTCAGTGGATCAGAATGAAGACCGGCAACAAGATCAGGTAAACGTCGTGTGTTTGTGTACACTGCTATACAATGGTCGTTTATAACGCCAACACGCATTAAAAAAAAATAAAATCATATGAACCCACTAGGTAAGTGGGAACTAAGTACAATCCTACTGCAGCAACACATTCGCAAAAACGGGTCATGATAGTGATTCCCTCCATTGCCAATCAAGACTCCCATGAAAACGTTACATTGTTATGTCCTTGATGAATAGTTGGGATATTGGCACCTTGCAGCTGAAATCTTTGATTTCGTTTTCTTGACATGTTTTGCCGAGCTTCATCTTGTACATGTTTAATGAGTGAGTTACAGGCGTACAACTTTGTGATCATCTGCCCCATTGTTTTATGTTTAATTTAAATTGAGAGATAGGCAACATCACTTGTAGATGCAGGAAAAAAGCAGTGTCTTTCCAAGTTGATTTTGATGATTCAAATATTTACTGAATTGTACATATTTACATACTTTCTCTGTTGTTGGAATGCATAAATGTGTAAAATAACTGCATTTCTTGTACAATTACATTATACAGAAAAGACTCAATTTCTCAATTAATGTATTAACCAATTTATGGGAAACAGCTAAATTATAAAAAATTAGTAGTGCAGCCCTAGACATTTGATTAAATTCATGTTTAAAAATGTATACATTGAAATTAACCAATTTAAGAAATGTTAATTGTAGTTATAGCATTCACAATTGATTGGCTTGCTCGTTACTGTCTTATAACAAACAGATTTGGATTTGCATTCATCAGTCATTCAGTTCAGTAAAAATAAGACATTTTGGTAATCAAAACTAACCATTAACAACGTTGTCGCCACAAGACAGACTTGCAGCTCTTTTCTGGTTGGACAGGCTTGACAGTAATTGAAGACAAAATGTGTTCATTGGTTTAGTGAGGCACTCAAATGCAGAAGTTAGATGAGGATGTGTTGGTAAAACTGCATGGGTGTTGAGACTCCATACTGCAATGGCAGAATACTACATGTTGCAGTAAAGCAGGCCTGCAATTGCAGCACTTGATGGCTGTGAAGTGCTGTCATTAAACCTGCTGAGATTATTACTACTCAGTCTCAGAGCTTGTCATCCTCACTTGTGAGGATGAAGAGGTTGCTCTATCACTGAAACACTGTTAGCTAGCTAGTAGCAATTGTTACTCAACAGAGATAATCCTACTTCATGGTCGCTTTGTATTCACTGCACTGTTGAATGATTGTATTGTTTTTGTGTGCATTGTGCCAACTCCCCCAAAACACTCATACTCACCCCTGCAATAAGTGAACCACAATAGTGTGGGATTTGTGCATGTCGTTTTTTGGGTGACAACGCTGGAATTTGAATTCTTTTCGTCAATGGTTATCCTGACACGGATGGCAGTGTGTTATTCAGTGGCAAACTACATGCTGTATCCATCCATCCATCCATCCATCCATTTTCCGAACCGCTTGATCCTCACTAGGGTCGCGGGGGGCGCTGGAGCCTATCCCAGCCGTCTCCGGGCATTAGGCAGGGGACACCCTGAATCGGTTGCCAGCCAATCGCAGAGCACACAGAGACGAACAACCATCCACGCCCACACTCACACCTAGGGACAATTTAGAGCATCCAATCAGCCTGCCGTGCATGTTTTTGGAATGTGGGAGGAAACCGGAGCACCCGGAGAAAACCCACGCAGGCCCGGGGAGAACATGCAAACTCCACACAGGGAGGCCGGAGCTGGAATCGAACCCGGTACCTCTGCACTGTGAAGCCGACGTGCTAACCACTGGACTACCGGGCCGCTGCTGTATCCATAAATTTAATTTTTAAATGGTTTTGTGTCAGGTGTCGTGCCAGTTTGTCTTGGTTGACCATTCTCCTGCATTGGGTGTCTTGAAAGGCGCTCATAAATAAAATGTATTATTATTATTATTCTTCAGGTACAACTCCAAGAGGAGACACTGGAGGAGGACGAAGCTGGGTCTGTAAACATGACGTTCCGCAGACTCTATTCTCCTCCATTCCATCAAAGAACCTCCAGCTACCAGGAAGGAGAGGCTCAATGTGGTAGAGCCACAGTTATGTACACAGTCTGGTTCTACATTCGTGTTTGAAAATAAAAGATCTGTGATCAAACAAATACTTGATGTACACATAATTTGTTTTTATTTTGGTTTATTCAGCACAGAATGAATGGCACTTGGCAAGTATAGTCAGAGCAAAATGAGATATGTCTTACTCTTTCAAAACTTTCATGGGGAGGATTAAAGAAAAGCAGCGAAATGAAAAGCAGTCATGTTTTTTTTCCAATCTACCCACACCACAAATGCTTGAATTTGTAGCTCATGTTTGCTTGTCTCTGCTAAATATAACCCTGGCATTCAAGATGGAAAAATAACAGGCTAGCGAGAGTGCTGTTTGCATGACAAAATATTGTAATTGGAACAACCCAAGGTCCAAAGCACGTTCGAGGGAATGAAAGCACAGTAGTGACAGAAAATGTCAGCGTCTATTGGTGCGAAACGAAAATAACCTTTTCACGGAACCAAACCTCCAGCTGCCTACTCTCCTGCTGCGGTCAAACGAGTCCACCTCATCTGTCAAAGCCTCAACGTCCTCTCCGGGGATGACAGTCAGGTCGCCTCCGCTGTTGTTACAGTTCTTATTGGCGTTGGGTTCCGCCTTGCGGGCGTGCTCGTCGTCCCACGTCCCGAGCAGCTCCTTCATCTCCCGGGGGGCGTCCGGTGCCAGATACTGCCAAGCGCGCCTGCCCCCGTAGTCCATGACATCCACGTCGGCACCGAACGCGCCCACGAGGAGCTTGATAACCGCGTAGTGGCCGTGCATGCTGGCAACATGCAGCGGAGTGAGGCCACCGCTCCCCCGCACGTCTACGCTCACTGGCTGTCCTCCGGCTTTCTCGGCTCGGTGGAGCAATTTGAGCAACGTATCGTGTCGGCCGGTCTTGGCCAGCCAGTGGAGCACCGAGTAGCCACTGATGAAGTCCCGCCTGGTGAGTATAAGCGGTTCCTCGGACACGAACTCCAGCAGGGTGTCACAATTGCCCTCCACGGCTGACAGCATCCACACGTGCTCCATTGGGTACAAAGCCAACCCCAACCCCCCCTGGGAAAACTCTTTCGTGGATTTCCTGCGCTGCGCAGATGTGTCCGCGTCTGAGTCGTCTTGCCGCCTCCGCAGCAGCCGCGACCTCCGCTGGGGAGCACCGGGCATGAGCGACGTGCCATACCGGGGGACTCTGTCAACTGCGCCTTGTGTCCATTCTCGGTCCCGGTGGGCGTCAGGGGTGGTATGCGGCCCAGTCGAGCTGCCCTCATCCATGGTACTGCTGTTCCGGTAATTTTGGATGACAGCCCGACTAATTTAAATGTCAAATTTCAACGAGTTTCCTCTCCACAAAAATCGCGCTGTATCCTTCCACTGAGCTTCTCTCCATTTTAGACTTTTGAACAGTCTCCATTTTGAATGTCAAAAACAGTTCGCATACTCGTCTTGGTCGTTGACGTGACTCACCTGCTCGACTTTCATTTTGGTTACTGACGTTGGTTTGAAAGAATCCACGTGTATGCGGCTGCTCATTTCTATTGCAATTTCAAACCACTGGTTGTAAAATAGAATTTCAAGCGATTAGTTATTGCTTAGACTTTTCCCACTTCCCAGAGGAACTGAGCCAAAGTTCATGGTAATCTCAAAAGAGGGAGTGTGTCATGTGACCACTGATGGATTGCAAAACCAGGAAGTGCATATTTATTTTTATTGCGCTGCCTTAAAGTGACAAAATGCAGATGAATAGCAACGATTTAAAACGGTAAAACATTCCAATTCAAAGAAAAAAATTGTATGAAGAGTAGAAAGCTGCATTTGAACATATTTCAGTTGGTGCCAGGCTCAGGGGGAAGCTCAATGATCAGTTCGTCAATCGTTTGGAGGAAGGCGTCAAACTCTGTGCAGCCATCTGAAATAAATGAATGCGTTACATCAAAGTAGCTGTGGATTGAGCCACTTCGAAGGCACACATCTCAGGCATTATGAGCTTACAATACAGTGCAGCCTCTAAAGTGAGCTTGAGCACTTAAAGTCTCATTTGTTAATCAAAATAGGGTACATGATCAACACAAATTTGTTACCCGAGCGTTGTGGCATTCTCTCAGGTGACAGGCTTGGGAGTGGAGGCACGTAATTATATAGGTCTTTTCCAGAAAGAGGAGGCCTTTGGTGGAAAGCCAGACCAGCCAGAGCGAGACTACCGAGAGGAATTAAATCCTCAGGAACGGAGTATTTCTCAAACTCTGAAAGGGGGAGCGTGAAACAAATTAAAAGCAAATAAGACTGATTTTAATCATTCTTAATCCATTCTAAACAGTCTTAATTACCCATGGGATCATAGGGGATCATTTTCTCAATCTCTGGGTAGTCCTCTTTCTTCTGAGCTTCATGCTTGAGTTTGGCTTCCTGTTGGGTGCAACAAAAACACTTAACACGAACTTTCAATAAAATTAGGGTTGCAAAGTTTCAGGAATCTTTGAGTTAAACATTCTAAAGGGATTTTACAAAATTGAAGGTTGGCACTTAATAGGGATGTCTTGTCCAGGGAAACCAAGACAACGCAAGTCTTTGCTCAACGATATTTATTTCAGCAACTATTGAAGGAGAAACACCATTCACAGGTCTGTCATGGAGCTGGCTCCCCAAATGGTGGGGTGCGGCCCTTATACCCTTTTCTTCTAGGGAGAATTGAAGAGTAAAACAAAACAGACACATGTTTCAGCCTTTTCATTATTGGTGGAGGATAGGAACTGATCTCTACCATGAAGAGCAAAAATCCACGAGTCACTGATGCCCCCCATCAAAAAGGTTTGATTGGCTTTAATGTCAAGACCATGGCAAAGCAGTTTTCAAAAAAACTTCAATTACTTGGCACCAAGATGACAGATTTTTGCAACACTGGCATACAGAAAATTGAGTTTTATTTCCTCTTGTTGCAGTCTACAGTTTTCGGTGAGAGGAACATTAAGTCTCCAATGATCAGTATGAGTGCACCAGGATGCAGAAAGTGTAAGTTCGCGATCACATGGTGTATGATGTCACTTGCACTGGCTGCCGGAGCTAAAATTTAAAAGTGAATAACGAACAGCAGCTAGTTTGCCTGATTGGGCGCTCCAAATCGTCCCTACTTTTTAGAATAAATTGAAGTGAAAAAAAAAATGTAATGTCCGTTTGGGAGCCGAGCCAGAAAAATAAAGCCTTTTAAATGAACAGCTGTTTAACCGTGACAAATTTAACCATGACTAAATGTTTGTGTGCTGAAATGCATGTTTGTCTTTTTTAGGGTTTAAGAAGACAAAGTTGCAACAAATGCTTTCGTTTTTCCAAAGAGAGTACCTTGTGGTTTGCCCTAGTTTCAAAACTTTGACTGCCCCAGGAAATTTCCCATTGTTTTGCAACACTAAATAGAACAATTACAACACATTACAGATACATATCCAACCTGAAATTTCTCAGTTTTCTTCCCCTGATTATGGACAACAGGAGTTGATAACTGCGTATTGACAACCCCAAAAGCCTTCCGACCAGTACGCAGAGGAGTTCTCATAGTTTTGGGGTTGAGTGGAGTCTTCGAGGATATCTCTGTAAAGATAAATTAAATTGAAGTTCCCCAGGTCGAGACACACCAAAACACAATTTGTGCTCAAATTGCCTACCTGGTATGAAGGAAAGACTTTGATTTTCCCGTTGTGATGTGATGTGAGCCATCGTGTCTAGAAAGGACGAAACAGACGTTAACATTTACGGCTAGTGTTCCATTGGTTAGCTGTTTTTTACACGCTTTAAAGTTGTAAGCCTTGGACAATGCTTTCCATATGGGCGATTAAACAGGCTTAGTCAAAAATGTCACAAACAAGAGAACAACTTCATATAATAAAACAGACTCGATATATTAACGGAACCGTTACCGCAGTAGTGATTGTGTGTCTGGATTATTTGTACGAGCTCCGACTTGACAAAAGCAGAGACGTTTTGACATGGAAAGGAAAACGGATCGCGGCTCATCTTTTAAATTCGCTGCTTTCACGCTATTGGTCGACGCTGCAAACATGGATGTGAGTGGGCGGGAACCTAAAAAACACACTTCCGGTTAACGTTTTTTGTCCTTTTCACTAATGAAGAGCCCACGTCTGCAGCAACGGTAGTTTCTTCTCCCTTTCCCCACCAGATTTAAATACAGTATACATTTTTTTCTACACGAATTAAAAACTTGAAAATACATTTATGATTACGATGTTATGACAAAAGAATCTCATTTGCATTAATAAATGAAGTTTGTTAATATTTTGTAAAGATGAGAATTCAATATTGTTTCCGCGTCACGTGCGTTCTGTGTACTGTACACTATTAACACATACTATCAACATACAGTACCATTAATGTACCTGGCGCATGGGTAGACATATTTAGAAAATCTAATCGTGTCGTAATTTGTGAAAAATATATATTTATACATTACGTGTGTGTGTGTGTATATACGCGCGCACACACACACACACACACACACACACACACACACACACACACACACACTCACACTGTACGCACACACACACACACATTTTCCCACCCAAAAATAGACTTTTTTTGGGGGGGGGGGTCTACCCAGAAAAAAACGTTTTCTTTTCCTTTATGGAGTGATCTATATACTCGTGATGTTCATTCACTCAGGTTCACTACCAGTCGGTGTGGACGAATCCATTAAGGCTGCTCGTAGGGGAGAATTGAGAAGTGTTTGGTCAAGATAATTGCTCACGATGAATTAATAACCTATAATGGATCTCTTATAACATAATGCTAAATCTATTCGACAACTGAAACATAATTTAGGGCGCTATAGTATTCAGGCAGTAAAATAACACGTGTTAAATGTGTTTCAGCAGTGGTATATGCCGAAGGAGAGGGGGAGTTTTCGGTGTAACCTCAGCTCTTCAGCTTCCCCCGCTCAACTCGGAGATCTTGCTCGGCTAACGGCTATCACCAATGGCGTCTACGGAGATAGCGAGGCAAGCGGTGAGTATCCCGTTTCAATTAACCCACATTGATAGTACTGTTTCTCTCAGATCTTTCAAAAAATCATGCATCATTGGAAGTATTGTAATTTTGAATTGTGTGTTAGTCAGCCGCCTCCCTCCAATGTGGTTATCGTCATTTTACGGGCAAAATGTCGTGTTGAGATTATGATAATCTAGAATCGTCAATGCGAAACTCAATAAGGCTTCGCTAACAGTACCAATGAATGTGAGTTTTCCAAAATTATATATGGTGCGCGCGTGTTGGTTTGACACTGTTGTTGGCCAAAATGCACAAGTGCCGTGTAAAATGTCAATTTTTAACCAATTAAAATCTGCGTAAATGAAAATAATAATAATGAAAAAAAAAGAAAAGACGT
Source organism: Hippocampus abdominalis (assembly GCA_018466805.1). Lineage (NCBI taxonomy): Eukaryota > Metazoa > Chordata > Actinopteri > Syngnathiformes > Syngnathidae > Hippocampus > Hippocampus abdominalis. Next base: position 11,143,033 of record CM031695.1, on the reverse strand, counting down.
GCTGTTCTAAAGAGGCCATTCATTTTCAACGCGCTGGTTTCAGCGATGCTCATTTCCGTTATGTTATCTCATGCAAGTCAATTCACCTTTCAATCGGGCGTTGTCATGCCTGTTTAAACGGAAAAAAGCAAAATTGTACTTTGCATTTAACCCCGCAATTTGCACAAAAAAGTTGTTTGTCTAACGTTACTGCATATATTTTACTGTGGCTGCTTTACCCCCCCCCCCCCCCCCCCCCCCCCAAAAAAGCAGACAATGTGCCCAGAATAGCACGTTTCTCTCGTTTTGACATCCCATTCTGCGGCTGTCTGGTGTGTGGAATTTGGCTGTGAGTGTCTTGAAAGGCAGGAAGGGTTTTTGGAATGTTGCACTTACAACCAGAGGTGTATGTTGTCGTTTCGGGTCTATAGATGGAAAGACCCCCCTATCAGGCTGCAATGCATTCCAAGTGGGCCACATTTATCACGTGATCCAGATTTTTATGAGATGTTTTGGGGCCCCTCGAATCAATTGTCATTGTTTGCCTAATGGCAAGTCTATCTCTGCTGCCAACTACTATACGATAAATCAGTGTTTCCCAACCTTTAGTGCAACCAGCCACACATTTTACAGTAAAAAACATACACACAAAGCTGTGACCACATAGCCGACAGGCACTCCAACCACCGCTACAGTCCACATCCACACACACCCACACATGCTTCAACTGGAATTTTTACACTTGTTTCAGAGAGACCCGGCATGCAATGTAATACAGTACAACGTTTGCTGGCTTGTTTATCAGCATCGGCGTCACATTAATAATCACACCAAATATGGAATATTTCCATGTTCATTGCATACATTACACATAAATTACACATATACACAAGCGACATGTAACTTCACAAGCATCAACAGCAGGAAGTTTTAAATGAGTGTAACCTCCACCTTACTTACCTTTAATGTAGCATATTAAAACCATATTTATCCACTATTTAATCGCAGAAAACAGGCCATCCTAACATCATGGGGGTTATCTTTTTGAGTAGAAGTGGAGTACATTGTACTAGTTTTTTTGTGAGGTTTTGACCCGCCCACATAGCAGGGTAAAGAAACCAAAATGTTAGAAACCTCGATAAGATCTGTAACCCCTGTATCGTACAGCTGACATCATTGAACACTGTCAACCAAGCACATTATCATATTTGAAAAGGCCGACGTTTACTCTTGGCTCTCATTAGATTTTGCACGTGTCTCTAAAATAGTGGTCTATGAGTACATATCAAAAGTGTGAACCTTGTGAAATGCCCAATAAAATGCACATTTACTCTGTGGTTTCCTGACGCGGGTAGAACCTCGAGAATCCAGGAAACAGGAAGTCTGCAGTGTAAATATATAACAGACACGAACAATTATTAATCAAGTGTGATAGAAAGAATGTTAATCTTTTGTAGGATGGTGTTTGACGAACATTTTATTTGTCATTTGTTGTTTTTAGGGAGAAGGTGCCCGCGCTGTACCTCTCGCTGGCCATGTTGGCTTTGACAGCATGCCTGACCAGCTGGTCAACAAATCTGTCAATCATGGATTTTGCTTCAACATCCTCTGCGTTGGTGAGTATGTCGTATGTGACAATAGATCGAAAAATCAGCATAATGGCTGCTATTTGAACAGTATGGACTAAGGCCGGCTTAAATTTTGTTATCGTATCGATATCTAGCTATGAGCACTCATGATATTAATATCGAAAATGAGGACAATATCTGTCATCTGGACTTTACACATGTGCGCTCCATGTTCGGCTCAGGCCTCCTTTCCAGTTTGCAGTTGATCAACAGCTCAAGCTAGCCAATGGCCTCCTTCTGATGGAGGGAAGGAGGACACACACACACACACACACACACACACACACACACACACACACACACACACACACACACACACACACACACACACACACACACACAAAATCCACAGCCACACACAAAAACTCAATTTCCAGGTCATAAGTGAGGAAGACACAGCCATATGCCGTCAAGCCATGGAAATAGATTATATGAGGTACATGAACACTACTCATCAAAAGTAAGCGATATTTGGCTTTCAGGTGAAAATTCAGGACGAGCCTAACATACATTCAAACCTTCACAGGTGAACTTGATGTGACCTTCTCTAAGTTTTTGAATGCACAGTCCAGCTGTTAAATGTTTTAGTGCTTTTTGCACAAGTTGCTGTTCTTGAACGGGGAGCTTAATGGCAAAATTCATAACAGGTGCAACAGAGATCTCAAGAGACTGGAAGAGTCACATAAAAGATGTAGAAGTCGAAGTTCTTTGGCCACATCCCATTCTGATGACTGTTACATTGTGAATAATGCCCTGAAAAACCGGATGATGAATGCCACTCACTCCAGGCAGGTTTAAGGGAGGTACTCAAGTGTCATGTCAAACCATTCGAAATTGTTTATGAAACTTCTGCGTGCTGGATTACCCACAAGGGTACCTGACCAGAGCACCAGGCACAGGCATCATCATCTTGCATGGGCCAGGGTGCATTTATGCTGGACGTGGGACCAGTGGGCCTCAGTGGTGTTGTCTGATGAAAGTTGATTCACGTTGAGTAGAAATGATGGCCACCAATGATGTTGGAGACGTCAAGGAGAGTGCTATGCATCAGCCAATGTTGTTACCAGATGAGCTTTTGGTGGTGGCGGTGTTACAGTGTGGGGAGGTGTGTCCAGTCAGTACAGAACTGCCCTCCACTTTTTGACTTACCCATACTACCCGAATAACATTATTAATCCAGTGTTTGTGGCGCTACATGAACAACACGGCCCTAATTTCATGCAAAACAATGCTTCATCTTATCGAGGTCGCATCATCACGGAACGGCTGTTGGAAACTGGTGTACCTCAAATGGTACGGCTGGCATTATCTCCAGACCTGAATCCTATTGAAAACCTCCACGGTCAGCTGAGTGGCCGTGTAGAGGCTCGAAACGCTGCACCCCAGAACCTCAATGACCTGAGGGCTGCCTTTCAAGAAGAGTGGGGTGCCATGCCTCAGCAGACAATAAGTTGACTTGTTAACGGCACGAGATGTCGTCGTCAAGCTGTAATTGATGCTCTAGGGCACATGACAAGTTATTGAGACGTTGACGTTTTTTGTTGAGGTGTTTCTTTCCACATCCTTTTTGATTGATATTTAGCTTTTTATCTAAAAATACATTTTCATTGAACCCATCGAAATATTTTTTATCGTATGGTTATCGAGATACCTGGATATTGAGATCTGAAATTTCTCCATATCGCCAGCTCTTGTGTGGACTGTAGAATTATTTTTAGTGGTGACATGAGTGTAGTTGCAGTATTGCACAAATATTGTGAGCAATAATTCGAGCTTCTCATACGGTCAAACTCTGTTAAATGTCCCGCTGCTTTTAGTCAACAATGGATGACTGTCTGTGGCGAGTCAAACAACAGTGGCTGTTTTGTGTCGATTCTGCACACAAGTTCCTGAACTCATCAGTGAGTGCTTCCTCTCAACATCTGCTTTTGTTTAATTATCTCTTAATCACAGCAGTACAAAGAAATTCTATTCATTTCTTTGTCTCTTGTGGCATCTTTGCTTTGGCTTTTGTTCACTGTAAATGAAGTACGGTACATCCATGTGTTAATACATTTTCACATTCGCTTATCCTCATGAGGGTCGTGGGCATGCTAGAGCCTATCCCACCAGTCATCGGGCAGGAGGCGGGATACACCCTGAACTGATGGCCAGCAAATCACAGGGCACGTATAGACGAACAACCATTTGTGCTAACACTCCAGATGAACGACAATTTAGAGTCTTCCATTACCCTGCCGTGCATGTTTTTGGAATGTGGGAGGAAACCAGAGTATGGTTTGACATGACACCTCCCTGAAATGTGCCTGAAGTTGAATGGCAAGGAAACTGGAGTAAACTGGAAAACTCTCGCAGGCACGGAGAGAACATGCAAACTCTGCACAAGAAAGCTGGAAGAAGAATCGAACCCCGCATATCTGCACTGTGAGGTGGACGTGCTAACCAGTCGACCACTGTGCCACCCTATATATAAAGTAGTTAATTATTTTGATGTGGTTTTTTTTGGTGTTAATTGCAAAATGCTTTTTGTGGCAGCAAAATTACATAAAGAAAAAAAGAAAAGATGGTGAATTCATCCAAGTGTTCATTAATTTTCTATGTCGCTTGTTTTCATTTGGGCCTCGGATATTGGAGCCTATCCAAGCTGGGTTTGGACAAGAGGCTGCCAGTCACTCACAAGAGACAAGACAAATTTCTATTCTCACGCACATTCAAATTTATGGAAAATTTTGAGTCTGAATTGAACTTAACATTTAATATTTTGGAATCTGTTTGGAAAACAGACTATCAAGCACGCTTTGCAAAAAGACACGGATTATACATTACTAAATAGATAAGATAGAAGGTGAGTTCAAAAAAATGCATACAGTATTTGCCAAAGAGGAAGCCAAAATATTTGTCCCCTCCAGAAAACAATATTTAGGGTTATCAGTTACAAATTCCGATTGAATTTAGAATAATTTAATCCCCTCTCGTGTAGCTTTGTTTTGCAGATGTTTTTTTAACAATGACTATTAAGATCCAAATATAAAAATGTAGCTTAAAAAGGTTTCAGCGAGTTATCTTACAAAAGTGGGCCAACATGCAGTAGATGGCAGGTCAGGCTGTGAAGAATTAAAAATAGACGGAGCTCGCTAACTGAGTCATCTGACTGCCTCTGAGATAAATGAACATCGGAGTTCATCAGCAAACAAGCTGCTCGCTATCTCTCTGTTTCTCTTTGCATTTGGGTGTATAATATGCATGCATCTTCAACATTACTTAAAATATCTATATTTATTCTTAATACTTCCTCAGAAACCTCGACTGAAATAAATAGACACTGTGTATGTGTCGTTCAATTGGAAATACAAAAGACACACAACATCTTCAAGAGTGTTAACCACTACCAAAGTTTAGCAATGGACCACTCACAAATTCTAAAATGGAAAAATCTGAAAAAGCAAAAGGATGTTGAAGATTTTTAACTATCCCATGCGTGCACATCCCACGACAGAAATTAGCGGGAATTCATGACGTTGTTACTACGGAAACCTGCTAACAAACAAGCAAACGGCCTTGCAAACATCTCCTTAGGGGGAGCTCATAAACACCTTTTATACTGCCTATTGAAGATGGAATTTGTCACCCTGTTGTGTAAAAAAATAAAAATAAAATAGTGTTAGAATGTCTAATTGGGGCTAAATGTCTTCTGTTATAGCTTTGAGACTGTGTCCCTGTGAAAAATTTCATCATCCTCTTGTCCAGGTGAGACAGGTCTGGGAAAGTCTACCCTGATGGACACGCTGTTCAACACCAAGTTTGAGGGAGAGCCCACCCAGCACAACCAGCCTGGCGTTTCGCTCAAATCCAACACCTATGAACTGCAGGAGAGCAACGTGCGCCTCAAGCTCACTGTCGTCAACACGGTGGGCTTTGGAGACCAGATTAACAAACAAGACAGGTGAGTTCCTTGCAGATATAATAAAACAGGACTAGGTCTGCACATTGAACTCCAGCTATTCGCATAGGGACCATGCTATGCTGAGAATAGCAAAAATATCCGCAACGTATTGTTCCCCCAACCCGGGGGCCGGCAACACGCGGCTCCAGAGCCGCATGCGGCTCTTTAGCGACATCTAGTGGCTCCATGGAGCTTTATAAAAAATGTTTGAAAATGGAAAAAGATTTTGATAGTAGGCTAATATAGCTCAAATAGATATAGATACATGTTGCAGCTCCGAAAAAGGAGAGCTGTGGTGTTGGTTTTTTAAAAACATCAATTTTATTAATGCTTTTAACAGTCTCGACAAACACAGACACATCTGGGTCCGACTCCGTGCCTTCTCTCTTCTCGAGTCGAGAGGCGTTCAAAGACAGCCTCAGAAAAACGGAAATTAATGATCACTTCACTAATACTAAGAAAAGCGAATAACATAAACAATTCTGAGACAGTCCAGTCTCCTACATACATACATCATGTGTTTCCTTCATTGTAAGTTTTATAGAAGGTTTTTATTTTTTTGCGGCTCCAGACATATTTGTTTTGTTTTTTTGTCCTATATGGCTCTTTCAACATTTTGGGTTGCCGACCCCTGCCCCAACCCAAAGTGGGTTTGTAATTGCATTTAGAAGCCACTAGATGGTGGCAGAGCACTTACAATGCAAACGATCATAAAGCACCAACACCATGCATTTAGCATATACAGTATAAAATAATAAATCCATGTTACATAAGTCACTGTATTCATTAGTTGAATTGCTCCAAAAAAGCAAACCCCCTTTCTATGAAGCTCATCAATAGTATTATACTGTCCCATAAACAACATGCTAGCACAAGCTTATATGACATAAAATTGAGCAAGAAAGTGTTTGCACTGTCACATGAATAGTGTAAATCAACGTACCTTTTAATATTTACATTTAATAAATGTTAGTGGGTGCAGGTAAATTTATAGCTGCTAAGTAGACTGCATGAGCGATTAGTGGCTTCGTCTGGAGAGAAACAGAAATATACTTCACTTTTGACTATACACATGATGTACGTATACCATGTTGTATACCAGATGACCCAAAAAAACTGGACATTTCAAATGCAGATGAAAAAAAGCGACTATTTGAATTTTCAGTGAAAGACTTGATAGGTTCCCAAATCTGTAAATTCACAAATGCTTAGCTGCAACTACCCAGGGGTTGACTTTGCATCTATAAACCATCTCTTGTGTTTCCCCGCCAGCTACAAGTCCATTGTGGAATTCATCGATACCCAGTTTGAAGCATACCTCCAAGAGGAGCTGAAGATAAAGCGCACACTCCACAGCTACCACGACACACGCATTCATGCCTGCCTCTACTTCATTGCTCCCACGGGCCACTCGCTCAAATCCCTCGACCTGGTGACCATGAAGAAGCTTGACAGCAAGGTAAATGCCACGTTCATCTCGGTCACCTTAATGCATGAGTAGTAGAATGTGGTTAGTTGATGTGACTGATTATTTCACCTTTCACCCTAATTCCATTTCACTTAAGGGACTCTTATGTAAGAAGCTGTGTCACAGCAGCAGAATCAATAAAAAGCAGTAGAAATGTAACTTCAACTGCACAACAGATGATAAAAGTGAAGTAAGGATGATATAGCTAGTTAAGGTTAACTATGTAAAAAAATATGAATTAACAATGTAATGAAAGTAATTTAAATATTTGAAAATAAATTTTTCGCAACACACACAAAAATATGCATCTGCAATATAGTGCGACTACGTACAAGGTGAATCACGATCTACCAGGGGATTACTGTTTGATTAAATTTGAATCCCTTGTTTTATGGTACTACTATAACTGTTTGTCAAAGCTTATCTTCCATGTAGAACATGGCTGGAAGGATGTAGCGCATCACGATTCACCAACCTTTAGGGAAGCCTTCTGTCTGTATGTATATCATCCCAAGTGAATTATCAGTCTGACTCATCTGAAAAATGCGGTCAATTCTGTGACTGCTCCTGCATTTGTGCGACATGCTCTTTTCTGTGGGGTCATTTGCATGGACCCCACGATCCATCCAACCACCGTTTCCCAGAGCAGCTGCACCCCCACGACAAACACTCAAAGTGATGTGCAGCTGCCTTGGCATTTTACATTTAACCTCTGAACGCACACTTCATGAACCAGGGGATGTTACTTTGAAGGTTCACCGTCCGATAGCAAAAAAGCATCCCAGAAAGGAGGCACGTTGATGGGAAAGTCATGTTTTTACATTGCCTACCATTCGACTGCTGACTCACTGTGTGTCCATAATGGTAGCACTTGCTTCCAATTTTATGACGTTATATCTTTTTCATTCATTTCCTTTTTGATTTATTTCCATTTAATAAGTCATATTTTTACTTTAGCGAGAAACAAAATCAGATCTATTTGGATGCAGCTTCGGTGTTGCCCCCTTCGACCGATATTATAGTAGCTTCTGCCTTCTTCTCTCAACCCTAAGGTCAACATCATCCCAATCGTTGCCAAGTCGGACGCCATCTCCAAGAGCGAGCTGGCCAAGTTCAAGATCAAAATCACCAGTGAGCTAGTCAGCAACGGTGTGCAGATCTACCAGTTCCCCACCGACGACGAGTCAGTCGCGGAGATCAACTCCACCATGAACGTAAGCCGCACAGACAAACTTTAGAACGTGGAGATTGGATGTCTGTGACCACTTTAGCTGTCCGTGAGCCGCCCCATGCGTCGTTGTCACTACAGACTGTCAGACAGCTCAGAGCTGACAGTGTGGGAAAATGGTCTTGTCTTTCTCACATTGAGTCAAAAATACCTAAAAGAACAGCATGAGTGTGCAAGGGGGAACACAATCAGTTTGGGGCATCTTTTTTTTTTAATTTATTTATTTTTTTACAAAGGTATCCCACGATGATGCCTTTCTATATGAATGTAAATCAGCAGTGGTTCAAATCATGTATCCATCCATTTTCAACACTGCTGATGCTGAACAGGCTCGCGGGGGTGGTGCTGGAGCCTCTCCCAGATAACTTTGGGCAGACATCGGACAATGCTCTGATCTGGTCGCCAATCAGTCATAGGGCACATATAGAGACGAATAACCATTCACACCCGCAGCCACACCATCACCTAGTGGGAACCGATCCAACGCTGCCCACTCATAACTCAGGAGAGTGTACCATTACACCATCAGCGGCTCAAATCCAGTAAAGAACAAAAATATTATAATTTGATTTAAGAAAATTAAAAATATATGATATTTTTTATCCGATTCTGATCAGCTGAAATTTACATTATCGGCCCCGATTTCTGATCATGTCGATTGGATCAGGATAGCCCTAGATTTAAGTAAGATGTTCACAATTAACGCCACTTCTAGATCGATGGCCTTTTACACACAGTCATTTAACCGAACGACTGAAGATGCGCATATAGCTCTGATACTGTCCCAGAAGGCTCAAAAGGAAAATTTCCCCATTGAATGTTTCCCCCCATTCTTCAGAATAGTGACATGGAAAAAAGCGTAAAATGCCTACCGTATTTTCGCGACGATTCGGTGCACCGTATTATTGGGCGCAGTCTCAGTAACGGGTGCTATTTCTGTATTTTACACATACACAAAGCGTATTATTGGGCGCAGCCAGGCATGGCAAAACATACGCCAGCTTAAACATACGGCATGCATGCACGCATGCTAAAAACACGTTAGCTTGAAGCATACGGTAGCATACACGCTAAGGCATACGGACACACGCTAAAAACACGTTCTTAAAAAGCCAACGGAAGCAAAACTGAGTTCGGTTGTACTTGATTTAGCCATTTTACAATGTACTCACGTTTTTGGATCAATCATCACCCACAAATCCATCAAAGTCCTCATCTTCTGTATCCGAATTGTACAATTGTGCAAGTAATCCATCAAAAACGCCGGGTTTCCTCTCGTCTTCAAAGTCACTCTCATTGCCATGTGGCTCCTCTTACACACCCACCCTTCACTCATTGGCGGACTTCACTCACGTCCGGCCTATAGCATCCTCTTACACGCCTACCCTTCACTCATTGGCGGACTTCACTCACGTCCGACCTATAGCATCCTCTTACACGCCCACCCTTCACTCATTGCCGGACTTCACTCACGTCCGGCCTTTAGCATCCTCTTACACACCCACCCTTCACTCACGTCCGGCCTATAGCATCCTCTTACACGCCACCCTTCACTCATTGGCGGACTTCACTCACGTCCGGCCTTTAGCATCCTCTTACACGCCCACCCTTCACTCATTGGCGGACTTCACTCACGTCCGGCCTATAGCATCCTCTTACACGCCCACCCTTCACTCATTGGCGGACTTCCGCATGCCTTTTCTCTATATAACCAGCGTGTCGGCCAGACGTGCTCTCAGTCAGGCTTTGGAACTCAGCGCATACACAAGGCGCTCCGCATTATAAGGCGACCTGTCCATTTTGGAGAAATTGTAAGACTTTTAATAGCACCTTATAGTCGTGAAAAGACGGTACTTTCATCGGCAGTGTGAAAAGGGCTCTTGAGCGAGCATTGTTAATTTCGTCTTTTCCAGATTGTGCTGTATACTTGGCATGGCGCTGGTTGTTGCAACTGTCTGTTGGTGTTTTTTCCATGTGGTGTAGCTGGATGATTTTGTGTGGATATAAAAGATTATTTAGAATCTCCAGTGTACACGTGGACATTTCCTCAAAGCAGACATCTTATCTAGTCACATGGAAATGACTTGTTTATATAGTCAACTTTGTTTGGGTTATTCTCTTGTGATCAGGAAGCCGGCAGTGGACCAACGCTCATGTCTCATTTAACTCCACAGAGCCATTTACCCTTTGCCGTAGTGGGCAGCACGGAGGAGGTGAAGATCGGGAACAAGATGGTCAAGGCCCGCCAGTATCCCTGGGGCACGGTGCAGGGTAAGTCAGCTTCTCTTCCTGCCTTGCCGGATATGTCAGCGTGCTCCCTGCCATTCGTCTGTCCCGCCCTTTCCCTCCTACGGCCTCCACAGCTTCATTCAGCGTGTTGAGCTGTTACAGCACATGACACTAATGGACTTTCAATTGATTTGAATTGACTTGTTGAGCAATCCATAACAATGAGTTGCAAGCACCGAGTAGCCACACTAGTTTATGAGCCCTTTGAAACATGTGAAATTTCAGACTAAGTTCATGTTTCAAGCATTAATTTGGAGGTCTTCCTTCTTTTTAAACCATACACCCCCTTGAGCAGCCTGACAGCTTGACACATCAACCTCCAGAAAGCCAAACGCCAACCTATTTACGGTCAATAAAGGTGCCATGTGGAAACAATAGCCTTAATATTATTGTTTTTATGTAAATTAAACGTGTTCTACCTTTTAATTTCCTAAAAAAAAATTCACCAGCTTAGGCTTGTTTGACATTCTTTTACGTAAGCCTCCAGGGTAAATAATGCTCCATTTCCTGTACCAATTGCCGAAAGAGGTGTGAAAACCATTTTAAAAGCTGCAAGTCATGTGTTTCACTATAGTACAATGTGATAAAAATCAAACTTGTTTGGTTGAACGTTTGCAGCCCGAGGCTTTTTGTGACAATGAGTCATGTGTTTTGCATGCATATGTACTCACATGGTTTCACATACTAGCTTGGTCAACAGAAATAGAATTTGATATGGTCCCTGTACGATTCTTAATGTTCTGTTTATTCGGCATGTCTCCCACAGTGGAGAACGAGAATCACTGCGACTTTGTCAAACTGCGAGAAATGCTGATCCGAGTGAACATGGAGGACCTGCGGGAGCAGACGCATACGCGCCACTACGAGCTGTACCGCCGCTGCAAGTTAGAGGAGATGGGCTTCAAGGACACTGACCCTGACAGCAAGCCCTTTAGGTACCAGACACAAGGCTCCTTTTTGTCCCCCCCCTTCCCCAATCTCGAGTCAAGGCCTTCATCATCAACTCTCATCTCTTTTTCGCTCTGCTAGTCTGCAGGAGACGTATGAAGCAAAGAGGAACGAGTTCATGGGCGAGCTACAAAAGAAGGAAGAAGAAATGCGGCAAATGTTCGTCCAAAGGGTCAAAGAGAAGGAGGCGGAGCTTAAGGAAGCAGAGAAAGAGGTTGGCCTGGTTAACCCGCTGCCACAGCCGTGTCGCAAGGCTCATCTCACAGTTTTATTATCCTTTTATTCCATGCGTCATTTGTCTCTGCCCCACAAAGCTGCACGAGAAATTTGACCGCTTGAAGAAACTGCACCAGGATGAGAAGAAGAAGCTGGAGGACAAGAAGAAGTCCCTGGACGACGAGCTCAACACGTTCAAACAGAAAAAGACTGCCACTGAGCTCTTGCAGAATCAAGCCCAGCAGGCCGGGGGCTCCACCACGCTCAAGCGGGACAAAGAGAAGAAAAAGTAAGTGTCTCCATCCTAACATCACAACTTCAAATGTATTGTAATTCAACTTGAAGGTGCTCAATAGAGTTGAGGTCAGGGGCTTGATGTTGCTCCATACACTGCAAACAGCAAAGGGCTTTCCCAAAAATTGTAAACAGTAGGAAAACTAATGCAATGTTTTCAGATTCTGGGCCAACTAAGGAGTCTCACCAAGACAACTGATAAATCGATTGATTGATAAATGTGTGTCCATACATTTGTCCATGTTGACTCTTAATATTGTTCGCGATTGTCCCATTTAGTAGGGTTTAATTTTAATGAGCCCCTCTCATGTCACCAAGTCCTCGGTGTGATTTTTTTTTTTGTTGTGTCTCTGCTCATGAACAAGAAGCCTGGGATTTGTTCAATTTTAATCGACACTGTGGATTTTTCACGGTGCCAAATGCCTTCTGAAGCTTTTATGTTATGAGTGTATTTATTCCCAAATCAACAGAAAGGTGACTTGCTCTGAATACCTCGTCACAATAAATGTTGCTCATATCCCAACATACATCAAAAGTTTAACTACTTCTACTTGACTTTTGCAAGCAGGTACTGATTGTCAACTCAGTGGGTTAAAAAAAAAATGGTGTGTGTGCTGGTGTGTGTGCCGGTGTGTGTGTCTGTGTTAGCAAAGAAAGAAAACAACATGCATTCAAACAACATGCATTCAACTTCTCTTCCTAAGTATCAGAAGGAATTTTAACCTTCCTTTACACTGCTGTTAATAACTCAATTTTAAAATTTGCACGACCACCAATTTTTATTTGTACAGTGAAACCTCTACATTTAGATGCCCCTGAGTTAATGCTAAATAATTGTCAAGAATTGACCGATTGTTTGAACTTGACAAATAAATCCTACAATTGTTAAATTCAGATTCGGGTAAAGATGCCCCCAAAGGCACCACAAAACATCAAGCTCAAAGGCATCATGCCATACAACAGAGAATATCTATTATACAACCCAGGACTAGTTGGCCGTCAATCACATAACCACCAACCATTTACACTCACATTCACACAATGGACAATTTAGATTCTTTAATGGATGTTTTTGAAAGGTGAGAGGGAGCTGAATTAGATCTGAGAATCAAACCCAGAACCTGAGAACTGTGAGGCAGACGTAAATCAGATTTCTTCCCAGTTTTTTTTTTCCAAAATCCAAACAAAACACATCCCGAAATGGGTTGCATTCAGCCTTAGATGTCTTTCTGTACATACAATTTGTGTTCTGGTTCATCACTTCCGACAGGACAGTTACTGAGTGCTGCTTGTAGTGTGGATGTCAAAGTGTAAGTGCATGTATCACCCATGTTGCATCCATCATATTTTCCAGTTAACTGCTCCTACACTTGATGCATGCTGCTTGACGCACCCTGTTCTGGTAAGACTTGACCCTACAATTTAATCAAACACCAACTAGCCACAAAAGCTGTTTATGTAAATTGACAGTGTTTATCCCTCACGTGCCAGCTACTAAATCAGACAGTTTATCATCTCTTTGTTGCATCTGTCCTTCTCTGATAAACAAAAGTCTCCTTTTTGTGGAGAAGCCATTCTCTGCCTGCCCCTGCCTTTCACACAGAGCCCTTCGAAAGGGTCATGCCAGAGCAGCGAGCAGCCTCAGGGCCCAACTGTGTTTTGTTGGGATGCCCCCCACCCCCACCCACCCACCCACCCACCACCACACACACACACACACACACACACACACACACACACGTACACACCGGTACTTTCAGGGGCATTTGGGTCCAGGCTTCATTGAAAAACGGAATCAAATACATTTTGACCATAAGAGCCTGGATGTCTAACACATTGGCTCTGTCACATGATTGCAACAGTCGTACTTAAAATACGTTGTTTATCACTATAAGAGTTTCTCACATATTGCACAAGATGTGATTACACGCTTGCAAATGCGACAATGAAATCTGCACAACTGCCTTGGCATGTGGACCTACTAATTACAGCAAATTTATTCGCTGTAGGGCGGCACAATGGTACCAGTTGACCACGTATGCCTCACAGTGAGAGGTGTAGGGTTCGATTCTGGCTCCAGCCTTCCTGTGTAGAGTTTTCATGTTATCCCCATGCCTGCGTGGGTTTTCTCCAGTTACTCCCTTTTCCTTCCACATTCCAAAAGCATGCATGACAGGTTGATTGGGCGCTCCAAATTGCCCCGAAGGGTGATTGTGAGCGCGGATAGTTTTTTCGTGTATGTGTGCCCTTTGATTGGCTGGCAACCGGTTCAGGGTGTACTGTACCTTGCCTACTGCCCGAAGACAGCTGGGATAGGCTCCAGCAGGATAAGCAGATTGGAAAATGGATGGACGGACATTCAATGTAATTGCTTTTTTAATCATCTGTTTTTATTTGCTTTTTTGCCGATTTGTCAGAAAAATGCTTGATGTGAAACTAGTCAGTGAGGCAAAACGTTTAGGGACCTGTGCTGTAGGCTACTCTCGAGGATCACACAAAATTAGATCTCATGCTTTAGATCGCCGTAATTGTCAGCTGGCCATTAATTATGCTGATGCAGATTTTTTTGTATGGAACAAAACAGTAACGGCCCTTCTCTCTTATTTCCAGAGAAGGATTCCTGTAGAAAAGTGCTCCCTTGTGGCCACCCAGCTGTGAATGATCGTCCCTTACAGTGAACCCCTCCCCAATGTCCCTACAACCCCACAAAATGCCCTCAAACCTGGGTGTTACTCAGTTGGACTCCTTTTCAAACACACCACTCTAATTATGATGCTTATTCTTTGTATACAAGATACATTCCACACTTTTCTATTTTTCTATGTAGTGTCTTTCTTGCATGGCGTGTGTAGTGCGCTTTTTATTTTCCATATTAACACACAACATGACCTTGTTTTGATGGGCAGAAATGTGCCAAAGCTCAAGCGAAACACACTCGTGAAAGCTTCATTTTAAACATAATCGTTCGGAAGTGAGTGACTTTTTTATTTTTTTAGTTGGGGTGTGGGGTTAATTATTGTGAAGTGTGTTAGTATTTGAAAAGTGACATTGTAATTACAATTAGGCAATATTTTATTGCTTTAATGATGTACAACATATGATTTGGGCCAAACTGAAAATGGAAAAAATTTAAAATTAAGAGGGGTCATAGGCCTCGCAAATAGTCGGAATGTTGCAAGAGAAAAAGCTAGTTTACAAGAAAGATGAGGAATAAAAAAAGTCATGATTCTAAGACAAAGTGTTAATTTTGCAAGAACACAAGTTGCAATATAATAAATAGTAGTGGTTTGGCTGCAATAAGATCGTATGAGAAAAGTCGTAATTTTACCGGAAGAAAATTGTGATGCATACAAAGTAGTTGTATGCAGCGCTTTTTACAGAATATTCCAATGTCAATTTTAAAGTAAGTTTAGATTTTTCTTGAATCATTGCCTTGTATCATTAAGACTTTTTGTCTCCTCACTTTTATACAACTTTATTGTGAAACATGGTTCTGGTTAATATTGTACTTGTACTGTAATACTATGACTACTTTATCTCCTTGCAGATTACCAATTTATTCTCATAAAATGCCATCCTTTTCCTTTTTAGATTTCAGTTTTCTTGTAAAATGACAACTTTCCCTCAAATTTCAATTTACTTTTCTAAAAATTACACATTTTTTCTCATTAATTCTGTTTTGTATTGGGTAACTAAAGAATAATAGAGGTATCATTAGGCAGTCTCCCTCTGCTTTAAGTTTGTCACGGTCTGTACATTTTGTTAGTTCACTCCCGTCTAACCAAAGCACCAAAGGCTTTCCTTGGAAAAAGTAAAGTTATTGTTCAAATCCCACTCGGTGCTTAAAGATAACTAGCAGGTGAGCTATTAAAGCTTCTAAACCTACTATTAGACTTTGCAGCATCATCCTGAGTCCAGTGCCAAAACGCCCCATCAGACTGTAGTAGTAATCTCAGACACATACTGTACACACTGGGTGTTTCGCTTGGACTTATTTCTTTGCCACTTCTCTCCATACCCCATTGACGGTCATGTGTTTTATACCTTTTCTATTGTATTAGCCGTCACATTTGCACTTTTGTTTATTTTTATACACAAATGTGATGAAATTTGTATGTATGTTGTCAGTGCAATTGTTACTCTTTTTTTGTTTGTTTCTGCAAGTTTTTACAATGGCACATTTTAAAAGTCAGTGGTCATGTTTGTACTACCCCCCGCCACCCTTCCTTCGATTGAGTTGTTTGTCTACAGAGGAAATAAAGGCAGTTCTCACCATGTTAGGACCTAATTTTGTTGATGCTTTATGTATATGATCATTTACGGATAATTTCTCTCAAGAGCAGAGACCTCCCACGTTCCTCAGTTTACTAGTTTGTGTGTATTTCCTTTGCAGTTCTCCCTGGCTCTGCACTGAGTAGGTCCCCATCCCGAAAGGGACCTTCCTCAAACGCCACCAATTTTGTGGGACCCCATCTTTCTAGGTTTTTTTAATACTGTGTACTGATTGATTTTTTACTTCACTGTTCTTTTAATTCCCTCTTTGCCACCACTTGGACTCTTCTTCCACTTAAAACGAGATGGTGATTTCCATGCTTACACATTAGATTTTTTCCTCGTCATTTAGGAATAACGTTGAAATATATTCACTCGTTGTCATTTTCCGCCATATTTGGAATTTTAATGCATTCTAACCAAACTCTTTCCCTGATACCAGAAATATCTCGGTTTCACTAACATCTACATCTTTGTCTTTCTCTTTGTAGCTTCTTTTAATGTGTCTTGACCATCTGAAGAAGGCGATGGCAGCTTCATCAACACTGAAGCACCCTTTAACTCTTCTGTTCTTCTGTTCCCCCTACTGCTGTATTGACTTTTTCCCCTCCATCTCTCCTATCTCATCATCTCATTTTTGTCAAACATGGGCCTATGTAGACTCGCATGGTATCCCTGCCCCACCTTGTGACACTCTGAACCAGGGGTTGGGGCCCTACAGCTTCTGCTAAGGAATTGCAATTCAAAAAATCCAACCATTTCAATCCAAAAAAGGCTCACAGCAAATATTTAACAAATAATTGACAAAGTTCCACACTGCTGGCCTGAAACACAGGCTGGCAGGGCAGGGTTGACACCTTATATCTACTCGTCTTAATGTTAAATGAAAGGCCTCTACAAATCAATCTCACCAAATTGAAGTAATCACTTTGCCAAAGCGATATAAAAACGAGCACTTTTTATGGTGCCCATGTTTACATGCCACTGAATACCATTGTGGTCACATGTAATGGCCTTTTTGACACATGCTTTAATATTCACCAGCCTTCTGTATTCCATATTTCGCATGCATTTAAGAAATCATTTCTTGACCGCTGTGACCTGCTTGTTTTCCATCCCCAAAATAACGTTTCCTGTTTCCTCAAAATGGTGCAAATCATGAGGATCAATTTGTTAAATTCTATCATTATAGGTCCTTTATATTGCCAAATATGATAACTTGGAGTTGAAGTGAACCCAGATGGGAGTATTAAAAAACAAAACAAAGAATGCCCATGCATTTATATAATTTTTAAGGATATATTTTGTGTATTGAAGTGCATTGAAGATTTGTTGTTTATGACCTATGCTCTTGGGTGGTGCAAAGTAACATTTTTGGTGTCAAGAAAACATTTTCTAGTATCCGTACATCATGTCAGAAATCCTCGACCACTCGAGCTATAATTCAATATCTTGCCTAAATTTAATTCCATTGATGTACATTTTCAATAAAAAATATGAACCAATAATTTTGCTTTTTGTCATTATTTAACAATATATACTTGCTCGTATATTATATGCTGTTACATTCATAGTTTGATTTGGGGATTAAAATCAAATTAACAAAATTTGGAGTACATTTCAATAATGTATTTGTAACTGAGTTAATAAAATAAATGATAAAATAAATCACTAAGACAAAGCATTGATTACTGTGGCAATACAGTACTGTGTACTGTAGCGTTGTACTTGTCGCAAAGCATCGTGGGTACCGTGTCGTACTGTGATGACGCCATGATTTAAGCTAGCGGGAGCAGAAAATGGATGGTCCTTGTCCGCGTAGGCGACTCTACAGGCTTTCCGAGACGCATTTTCCCAAGGGACACTGACCTATTTTCTTTGAGGATGATTTAAAACGTCAATGAACCGGCTGTCCGGTTTATTTTCTGCTACATAGCCAGTAAGTTGTACTCGTAAACATCAGTTAGCCAACAACAGAGGCTAACACGACGCCTAATATTTCTGTAGTCATCACGTTTCGAGCAACTTAAAAAGAGCGGCGGAGTCGATAGGGGCTCTTTACAGAGAAAGGTAAGAGGACAACAAATGTGACTGCTCACACACGCATACAATGCAATTTTGAAACGAAGCCATGGAATGCAACGCTGGCGGATAGCGATATCGGCCTTCAGCTTCAGTCGGCCATTTAAATGCATACAGCGGCCCCACGTAAAACAATCATATTTGCTTCAATCTGGTCCCAAAGTATTTACATTTGCTGCAACTTAGTTTGGAACGTACTCCTCTTATCCTTATGCTTACTGTATATTGACGTGACAACATCATAGTTGCTGCCCATCCGTTATGCGCATCTATCCTCGTGCGTGCGTGCGTGTGTGTGTGTGTGTGTGTGTGTGTGTGTGTGTGTACAGCAGGCCATAATTGTAAAACAATTACATGAAAAAACAGGAAGGAGGTGCTTCTTGTACTGCCTGATGTATTTTTTACACCATCTTGTTGTGTATCACCAACCAGCGCTAAGGTAGTAAAGTCACAATTACATTAAATATGGGAAGCACGTGTCCACCATAAACGTAAAACAGTCAAATGAAAACTAGCAAGTACATCCGTAACTGAGCGTGCTCCCTGCACTGTGTGACAACAATTCTTACGCTACTGTTCAAAGGAGTGAACTGCATGCCGTTCATAACCTTGAAATGTTGTAAGATAAAATATATATCGAATGGAACACACTTTTAGGCCATAAATGTAATCTACTGAAATGGAAAAACAGTAAATACGAGAGTAACTGAATGTGCTGTGACTGTCGTGGCCCATATCAAGCTGCTGCACAAAGTATTACACTGCACACCATTCGTAATCTGAAAATATCATAATTACTGTAAATATACCTACATAAAACACCTTTAGGACAGCAGTAAGAAACGATGAAATGGAAAACCACTAGGTGTGGTAGTAAGTGAGCATTCATCTGTCTTACTCCGTGTGACAGTTTATTCTTACACCGCTGCACGATCAACATGGTTCATTGCTCTCCTTCGTAAAAAACTGAATACAATAAACTCAGGATCATTTATAGGGAATGAACAGCACTTTACAAAGTAATTCTTTGACCTGTATTGAATTGCCATGGTCCTTTGTTGTTAATGTCATGTTTTTTCCATCTTTGGTGTTCTCAACAGGCATGGCCTGGTTTTGATTGGAAGCTGCAGGTGATGGCAGAAGGTATCGGTGCGGGCGAAATGCACTCGTTTGACCCGTGTCATAGCTCTGAAGCAAAAAAGAGACATATTTCTTCTGATGGCGGTGAGTGTTATTCAGTTGAATTGAAATATGGTTGAAAGGAGACTTGTTTTGGAAAATAGACTTCAATAGTTCATCCACAATTTGTTTTTAACAGTCCCTGCTCACCAATTAAATATTGTGTGAACTTCCCAGAGCCGCCATATTCAGATGGACTATGCAGCAGCATGATAATGTCAAATCCAAACATTATTAGTGTTCGCTTCTAATAAGTAGGACAATAACTTGACAAAAGTAAAACTGTAAATAGTCAGCAGGAGTGACAAACAACATTAGTACCACACCCCTACCCCAAAAATTGGGCTATCTGCTCAATTGGGCTGGTGTACTGCTACTAAAATATACTACTCACAAAAAGTGAGGGATATTTGGCTTTCGGGTGAAATTTATGGAAAATGTAAAAGGTTCACGCTACAGTGATATCATGAAAGTAGGACATTTAAGTAGAAGGATGCACTGGTGATTTACTCATTTCAAACAATCCATTGAAACAAAAGTTGGCAACAATGGTGGGTACACCACAACAAAACATGTCAACGTCTCAATAACTCGTCATGTGCCCTTGAGCATCAATTACAGCTTGACGACGACATCTCGTGACGTTCACATGTCAATTTATTGCATGCTGAGGCATTGGCAAAAAAAAAAAAAAAGCAACCCTCAGGTCATTGAGGTTCTTGGGTGCAGAGGTCCGGGCCGCTGCACGGCGACTCAGCTGATCCCGCATGTTTTCAATTGGATTAAAGTCTGGAGAAAGTGCCATTCCATTTGAGGTACACCAGTCTCCAACAGCCGTTCCGTGATGATGCGCCCTCGGTGAGCTGAAGCATTATCGTCCTTGAAGATGAAATTAGGCCCGTGTTCTTCATTTAGGGTCATAATCACTCGATGTTACTTAGGTAGTATGCGCTTGTCACTGTAATATTCACAAAGTGTAGGCCAGTGTGGGCTTTTCACTGTAACATAGAGCAGGTCTGTACCGACTGGACACACCTGCCCACACTGTAACACCACCGCCACCACCAACAGCTCGTCTGCTGATAACAGAGGCTGATGCATCGTTGGCGGCCATCATTTCTGCTCAATGCGAATCGAGTTTAATCAGAACAGTACTGGTCCTTCGTCCAGCATGAATGCTCCCTGGCCCATGTAAGATGATGACGCCTGTTCCCGATGTTGCGATCAGGTACCCTTGCAGGTCCTCTAGTACGCAGACCACGCTGATGTAAACTTTTGAATGGTCTGACGTGACACTTGGGTGCCTGTCACCTCCCAAAACGTCCCTGGAGTTGAGTGGCATTCATCATCCAGTTTCCCAGGGCGTTCTTCACAATGTAGCGGTCATCAGCATGGGCTGTGGCCAAAGGACATCGACTTCTACATCTCTCTGTGACTCTTCCAGTCTCTCTGTATCACTGTTGCAACTGCTGATGACACTCTAAGCTCAGTGGCCACTTCCCGGCTGAGAACGTCCTGTTTGAAGCATCACAGTAGTAAGGTACTGTTAATCCATTGTTAGGTGTCATCTTTGTCTTGTGATGTCAAAATGTGAATAGCATGACGAGGACGACTGTTTAAACACCAGCTCTTTTTGAATCAGGACATGTATTGTTCAAGCCAAAGATCAAACATCTGTTGTGAATTTTGCCGTTAAGGTCCTCGTTGGAGAGCAGCAATTGTGCAAAAAGAACTAAAACATTTAACAGTTGGACATGTGCTTTCAAAAACTTAGAGAAGGTCACATTAAGTTCACCTGTGAAGGTTTGAATGCATTTTGGGCTTGTCCTGAAATTTCACCCAAAAAACAAATATCCCTAACTTTTTGTGAGTAGTGTATGTACTATTGTTTCATTTTTGATGCCGAGTTATGGCAGTGCTTTTCTAGTACTGTGCCACACTTACTGTGATGTATTTACCATCTGAACAAGTGTCAGAATTCAATTGATTTCCTCGCTAAGTTTCTTTATCACATATTTACAGGAGAAGAGCCCATGAGCAAGATGCCCATGTCAAAGTTTGGTTCGCGACCTCGATTTGAGCCTGTGCAGTTTGTTAGCGGTGGCAGCAGCAGCACTGTTCGCACTGGTGGAGCAGCAAGTGGCGCTGATGAGAAGGAGAACGATAAGGAGCCCAGAAGGAGGGAGTCGTATGCTGGTCGATACAGGGAATATGAACAGGTTTCCTACAGCGGCACTGGCAGAGCACCGAGCACCTCCTCCCTCAGGCCTGCTTTTGACTCTTGGGCTTCCCGTAGGGATCGAGACCGGGACAGAAATCACATTCCTACTTGCAGTCCAGTCAGCTTAGACTACGGAGGCCGAGGCTACTCATCAAACTTTATGACTAAAATACAACAAGCCTATACGAACAAGTATGAGACCTACAGCTCTCGCAACACAGATTCATACGCGCAGCCTTATAGGCACAATGGATATGGAGGAGGGAATAGATCAGGCGGCTGGGACTGGGGACGTCAGGGTTTGGGGTACAGTCACCAGGATCGCCCTTATAACCGAGCGTACAGCGGCCCTGCCACCTCTCAGCCGGGGGCTTCGTCACAGCCTCTCACTATTAACCAGGCCACGCTAGTGGAGAAGCAGAGGCTCGTCGCCAATTTGGCGTCCGCATTGGCGGCCTCTTTTTGGGACCCTCAGTACACAACTGGGACAGAGGCTCCAAATTACAGTTTCATGTTGAGTCGCAGTATCCAGGCCTGCAAGACCAACCCTCAGTACATTTACGTCAATCTGAAGGACATCCCTCATGCCGACCTACCCAAGAACCGCAAAGTGCCGGCAGATGGCTATGCTTGCGAGCTGAGGTGTCAGGGAGTCTATCTCGCCACGGGATACTCGGGCAGTAAAAACGGCGCCAGGGACCGCGCCTCCGAAAATGCCGTCAAACTCTTCATGAAGCCTGTCGAAATGCGCTTGGTGCAACGCAAGTACAGGCACACAATGCTCAATGACGTTGTGGTGTGCCAGATTAACTGCCCCGCACCCGCCTTAACGCCCGCTCTTTGGAACCCAGAGAACATCGGCTATCCCAGCTTTAAGGGCCCCTATGAGCCTGACATGCGCAAGCACTGGACTGAGTTTGTAGTCATGGACAATGCCCAAGACGCCATCTGCATTCTCAACAATTCCGCCGCTTTCAGTCACATGAAGGTGGACTACAAGTTCGAGCTGCTGCCCAACGGCTCCTGGCTGTGCAGCGTCTACGTGCAGGATGAAATGGTGGCGCAGGCCAGCGGCTCCAAGAAGACCTCCAAACACGCCGCGGCAGCAGAGGCCCTGGCGAAGCTACGTTTGAACCAGGCACAACGACAGCACCAACACCAAGGGCCCCAGTACGGCCGGCGAAATCAGCAGTTGGAGTTCTCCGGTGGGCAAATGGGCATGAAAAAGAAACATCTTAGCGAGCTGGTCATCTTGGAGAATTCAGATAACGCCGTATGCATCATCAACGACACGGCTCAGTTCAACAAGGTGACAGCCGACTACAAGTTCATCTGTTTGCCTGATCATCGCTGGAGGTGCGAGGTGTACTTGGAAGGACAGTACGTGGCAGCAGGAGTGGGTGTCAAAAAGCAGGTGAAGCACATTGCGGCACAGGAGGCCTTAGACACCCTGAGACAGACGCAGGCCGTGGTCAAGTCCAACCTGAGGAAGGAGGGTCACAACGGGGCCATCTCACGCTCCCAAATCCTGGGTCGCTCCGGGGAGGAGGCCATGAAGCAGGAGATAAAGGAGGACAACATTGGGAACCAGCTGCTGCGCAAGATGGGCTGGACGGGAGGAGGCTTGGGCCGAGACGGAGAAGGCATCGCGGAGCCAATTAAAGTCAAGGAGCAGTTCTCCAGAGAGGGTTTGGGTATGGACAGGGACAAGTTGGGGGGCCAACTTAGCAAACGGGACATTGAAGACATAATCCGCAACTATGTCAGCTCGGACCGACAGGATGACCTGCGCTTCTCCACCGACTTGACCAACGACGAGCGCAAGCAGATCCACCAAGTGTCTCAAAAGTACGGCTTACGGAGCAAGTCGTACGGACAGGGCAGGCAGCGCTTCCTCATCGTCAGTCGCAGAGTGGACACGAATCAACTGATTGGCCAGCTCCTGCAGGAAGGACAAGTGGGCCGCTACGAACTTGTCAAACCTCAGGCTTCGCACTAGTTTGCATGGCAACTCCAGCTGCCAACTTTCACTACAAAACAAATCAGACTTCAAGAAATCCACGTTCGTGATTTGGACTTTTCAGATAAGGCTTGGAAGGTTCCTGCATTCCTTTCCCAAGAAATGTCTCAGATCTTTTACATTTGTTTCCACGACACCTTTACTTTCATGTGCGCTTGTGCCCAGTGTCTTGACGAGAGTCATTATTTCCTTAGGCACCAAAAGTTTGAAAGACTATTTCACTGTGTGTAAACCATGAAATGCTCGTTGAGTCATGTAACAACGGGACTATGGAACCATTAATCTGATGGGAGTTAAGCATTTTTTGGGGTACAACATTCTCTGTTATGGTAGCACTTTCCATGGTTATTGTACATGAACTTCGTCTGCATTAACAAAGTGTGTGTCCAGACATGTCCGTGAATAAAATGAAACTGGCTTGACAGGGCCTAGCTTCATTGAATCGGAAGACCAGTCATGTATATCTTTTTATTTACAAGAAAATGTACATTTTGTTACATGGGTTACCAGTGCAAACTTTATCTAGACAAATTATCCTGTATGATCACTCCACTCTGACCACTGATTTTTGTATGATTGTGAAGATTAGAAATATCCGCAGTCTTTCAATGTCAGTATTTTGTTAATGAAACCAAGTGCCCAAATGGGGCATTCATGTCTTGTGTGTTGTACTCAAAACAAAACATCTGAAATCCAGAAGGCAGTTTGTAAGAGGGATGAATCAATGTCCATTTCAGGTTAATTCTAATGCTTCAATGAAAAATATCAGTCCCACTTGAAAGGCTTTTAAAAGGCAAAACAAAGCACGCTGAAACAAAAAGAAATATCCATAAATACACTATTTTTTGTGGAAATAAGAACAGTAGGTGGTTTTACAGCAAGCACATAGTTAGCAGCCACTTTGCACAAAAAAGAGACAAGTAACCCAGATATAACAAGATACATTAACTTTTTTAAAACACCTTTAACCTGATGATGGCATTCGGCAGAAGTGAACGCCACAAACACGACAGCGTATAAACTTGGCAACCGACTTGTTTTTTTGTTTTTTTTTTACAAGGGGGGCAAAGCGTATACTGTGAGATGAGTTGATGACCCGGACACACTGTTCGTGGCGGGGGCCACGATAATGATGACCGTGACGAGGGTCAACAATCGCGCCAACTCTGTTCAACGATAGCAGAAACTCTCTTCTCGTACTCTCGCTTGTTCTCCTGGTACAGCTGCGCCGCCTGGCTGTTGGCTGGACTGTTTGGGTTGGGCTCATCGAGTAAAGACTTGAGAAAACACAACAAAAGCATGTCAGCGGATCACAACAGCCAGCATCATAAATGTGGCATTTGTTACCTGTATTGACGTTAATATTGAAGACACATCATAAGTGGGACTCCAACGATTCTGAAGTATATCTAAGCATATGCTGCCATCGGCGTATACTGCAGAAAGGAGGAAACAAAGTGTGTTAACTATTGATGGTATAAGACTCATTCATTATGTAATAATACAGCATAAGGACAACTGACCCCCACTGACTTACCATTAGGATGAAACATTTTAGAGACAAATCTCACTGTTGGAGGCTTATTTGGATATTCCTCTGTGAACTCTATGGTAAGTTTGAATGTTCCTGGAAGACGGAAACAAAACCATCAGCATCACAGAAAACTATCAAGGATAACTGCTAGGGCATCACAATGTGATTTCCGCACATACGTTGAAGAATTATTTTTTTTGGAGGGGGGGGGGCGGGAAAGACCCATCTTCAAGTACTGCTTTGGCACTACAATATCTTGTGGCATCAAAGTGTCAATGCCTTACCTGGAGCTCTGTTTTATTACCTAGTACCATCAGCAGTTATTTTTTTTAAGATCATGGCCATGTAATCCAATAAACCAAGACTTCTTTTATTCAAAGTGAGGATCCCTTGTAGATTAATCAAGTATGTTAACAAAACTTGAGTGATCGTAGACTACTTACCATCTTCAAAAGGAGTTCCCTCTGGCCTAAAACAGATAGACAAGTTAGTGAGATGTCAAATGTCAGAATCTTGTTTCCTTGGAGTTGAGAGCCAATTTACCCAAAAATGACAGCATTCCACACCATTATATTGTTTTCTGAGGGGGCCCCACTGACTCCAGCTGGAGGATCTTCTTGCAGCCTGACGAATAGAGCCCAGAAGTGAGTTGATGTAACAATAGTGTCGTGATGGATAATACTATTACAGTACTCGTAATCTAAGGGTATTTCATCGAGGTTTGGGTTTGACACGAATATGAATGTTTACTTTCAGTATCTAAAAGAACCACCTAAAATACTGACTGGCAAGGCGAACCGTGGCCGTACGCATTAAGGGCTAAAATGCTAACACTGGTATCGACGTGTTTTTTCCCCCCCAACATTTATAATGCACCCCGCCAGTATCTAACCTCGTTGACTTTACACTTTAAACAAAACAGCACCCTGAAAAAAGAGAGTTGCTTGAAAACACCAGATAATTTGATGACAGCGAATAAATACAGTATAGCAACCATCACGGAATAGCACTGGGGTTGCTAATGTTAGCTTTTAGCTACTTGCCTTGTTTGCGTCTCGCTTACCGTTTAAAATCTCTCATTAAACGTCGTCTCGCCGGAGTTGACATCCTGCTCACGCTTGAATGTACGTATCGGGGGCACAGGAGACAGAGCTAAAGTAGAGGGAAGTGTGTTTTTAGTCTATGTAAGTGACTAGTTTCTACACTAAGCTAACTCGACGCCGTTTGTTAGTTTGTCAAATATTTGGCTGCCTACGGACACAACCATAAGTATTAGAAAGGGGACACTGTTGCCATGTGGCCCAAATTTATTGACTTATACATAGCGATAACCGCATTAACTTCTATCCTGGTGTAAGTGTATACACGCATGTTAATGCATATGAGTGATAAGTGTAATATCGTCATATTTAAAGCAACCGCTTTTGAAGGCGTTCGCCGCACAAATGGAACATTCCAGAATTGATTACGTCATACGTCAACCGCCCATACTTTATGTTTGCACACTTGCATTTCTAAGGCTTTATATATGTACCCCTCTTGAATATTATTAAACTGTAATATAGTTTCTTTTTTCATGCTTCACTCGCTTTAAATACAGCGACGTCAGCCGAAAACAGCTATCACGGAATGATATTATTATTAGTGGCCACGAGATGGAGTGCTGCTCCACTCGTTGGCGTTTACAGCCTGTGGGCACCAAGGCAAAGAAAAAGGCACCACACTTAACTGACTTTTGTATCTTTTTCGCAATTTGGGGACGAGGGTTCGATTCCCAGTACGGGCTCCGCATTTCGATGACGACTCCGCAGATGCTCAACACTAGTCGATTTCCATCTGGACGTATATGACACACCTGCGTTGACATAAAAACATCCCCAAAAAGGTAAACACGCCTTCTTGTGTATCGAGTGAAAACGTAACGATTCACTTTTTTTTCTGCACTTCATATTCCCAGAAATCGTGTTCACTCACTTTTTTGCAGACTAAAAAGAAAGAAAAAAACTTTTCGACACGAAGGGACCAATCGCTTCCCAGGAAAATGTGACTGCTCGGAATTCCCCACGCATTATTGGAGAGAACGTCAGCGTTGTGCCAGGCAGGGAGCCGCGGCAGGAGCCTTCAACCGCTGCCCGCTCATGTTGCCTCGGCTCGCCCTCTGTCTCGGGATAATGCCGTTATCTTTCTCATTTTTATCCCCGAAGATGGGAGCATCGAAGTAATCATCCTCTCCCAAGGTGAGTGTTCACATTACCCATATTTCGCTGTTGTAACGTAAAAAGTGCGTGTTCCCATTTATTGCGTTTAAATGCGGCTGTTAAGGGATTGCGTCTGGTAATGGGATTCGGCCGGATGACATAACAACAAATGATTCCTAATCAGAGACATGGTCTAAAGTTCATCCAATTTTAGTCATATGATGTGAGTGCTTGCTGTTGCCTGGTTACATGCGCTGCTGTCGACCAGTGGGTCTCAAACTTTTTACACAAAGTACAGTAGTGTACCACATAAAAATTCCTTTGCTCTTCAAGCACCACCAGTATCATGACAACATGAAAATACAGTACAATAGTGGGCCCAAGTGTTCATATAAACAACAAAGAGGTTTGATTTCTACAGTGTCTAATTGTCATCAATTTACCAGGTGAAATGTACATTAATGCTGGCATTCTGCAATTTGTTAAACATAATTTTGACTGACACTTCACATATTCAAACAATGTTTCCTCAATCACTATCTTGGGCAAATGACATGGGTTCGCTTAGGCTATTGACAACCGGGGGATTGTGTGACATCATTATGAAATGGGCGACCTACACTCTCAGGAGTATAGGTAGGCCTGTACAACCTGCGACTTGTGCGGTATTGACAGCATTTAATCATTATCTGCATTCAAATTTGAAATGAAAAGATAAAGGTTCTCCATCCGTGACAGTCAGAAACCCATATTTCAGTCTGTTTTCCAGTTCGTGACATGATTGATGCGTGTGTGTGTGTGTGTGTGTGTGTGCGCGTGTGTGTGTGTGCAATTGATAATTGATTATGACTAAAAACCTGGAAATGTTGAATATTACGACCTATCCACTCTTGTCCAATTCAATCGTTGAAAATATAAGTGATCGGCACAAATTTGGGATTTTATTGACATGAAAGTTGAGCTCCTGTGAGGAAAAAACATTGTCACCTCAACAAAACCAAAAATATTGTTATGATCGTTCATGTATTTTTACTGTCTGAACTGGACAAGGGTAGGAATGTACATATGAATGTTGATGGTGATTGGTCACCATTTTCATACATTGAGCAACGCTTAAGTTTTGTTAGACTCCAGAGGCAGGCAGGCTGACAGTTGGCGATGGCTTACACTACTACAGCTGTCGAGGCAGCAATTAGAGTTTGGCTGCTCAACAGATGAGGTTAGAGGGAGATTTTTACAGGCCAGATATAGGGCTCCAACCGAGTGCGGCCGCTTTCGATGCATCATATTGGAGTGGTGTGGGTGCACTCCCTGGAGTTGGACTTGGAAAAAAGAGAGAGCTAATTTATAACAACTTATGAACAATTGAGTTTATGAAAAGCCTCTCAGAAAGCATTGTGTTCGCAGCCCTTGGTGATCCACGGTGACAACGGATTCAGCATGCGAGAGACTGTATCTAAACTGCTCATTTCCTCATTCCCTAATAAATTGATTAGCCACAGAGAGTCTAATCAAAGCAGCATGATGGTCGACTGGTCAGCACGTCCGCCACACAGTGCAGAAGTGCAGGGTTTGATTCCAGCTTCGGCCTTCCTGTGTAGAGTTTGCGTGTTCTCCCCGTGCCTGCGTGGATTTTCTCTGGGTACTCCGGTTTCCTCCCACATTCCAAAAACATGCGTGGCAGTTTAATGGAAGACTCTAAATTGTCCCGAGGTGTGATTGTGAGCGCTCATGGTTGTTTATCTATATGTGCCCTGCAATTGGCTGGCAATCAGTTCAGCGTGTAATCAGTTCAGCGTATACCCCTCCTACTGCCCGAAGACTGCTGGGATATGCTCCAGCATGCCCGCGACCCTCATGAAGATCAGTGCTCCTCACTTAACAATATCCTTCGACAAATAATATTGCCATATTGTACTGAGCAGCCAGGAAAGAAAGTGTGTAACTGTTTTCTCTCTGTT
Organism: Hippocampus abdominalis; assembly: GCA_018466805.1. NCBI lineage: Eukaryota > Metazoa > Chordata > Actinopteri > Syngnathiformes > Syngnathidae > Hippocampus > Hippocampus abdominalis. Next base: position 11,113,573 of record CM031695.1, on the reverse strand, counting down.
GTGTTTAGCATGTCTGCCTCACACTTTTGTGTTCATGTTTGAATCTTGACCTCTGGCCTCTGGGGTTTTACATGTTCTGTGGCTATTCTGTATTGCTTCTCCATTCCAAAACGCTTGTTATCTTAATTAAAGATTCTAAATTGTTCATAAATGTGAACAGTTGTCTGTCTATATGTGCCTTGCAATGAGCCAGCAACCATTCTTGGGTGCGCCTTGCCTCTCACCCTAAAGTCAGCTGGGATAGGCTCCAACTCACCTGTGAACCTAATGAAGGGCACCCAGTCGAGAAAATGGTTGGATGGTCATCATCACATCAATCCACTTTATTGTGACTGGCAGTCTGTGTTTCTGTGCTATAGTCTTTGCATACTCGTTTTGTGTTTTGACATTGAATTTGCTCACAGCTAATAGTCAATGTGCCTTATTGACATTGTCGTCTTTGCTTCAAAACATGGCGGCCACAAGCACCTAATGGGTTTCTCCAGTGGCTGTGGGAGTATTTTGTTGCCTAAAAGAGGCGCGTCGACTTTTGTCAGCAAGTCATGAATCATGACATAATCATTACAAAATTTCCCCCATCAGAACAATAGTAGCAGACTTTATGTGATGTGGTGTAAAAACACAGGTCCTTACGGAAGGCCGCCGCCTTCAAATGATGTCACCCTTTTTGCTTTATTTTTTTTCCAAGATAGCATTTAAGCGGAATGTGAATGAAAACCTCTGTGAACGTCCTCACTTTTATTTACTTACTTACAACATTGCTGTACAGTACGCTATTCTGTGTGTGATCTATACGAGTTTCCCGGGGAGTCTCAAATGTTTCCCAGATGTTTACATTTTTGGCCAACGATGTTTTTGTCATGGGACGCCCGACCTCATTGGTCTCCAGCTCCCTTCAGAGAAGGCGGCAGTGACGCTGGTGGTGGGAGGGGGAGACCGAACGACAGACAACAATCCCCCTTAGCGCTCCCTCCATCCGTCCAGTTTTCCCATGGTGGGATCGCTGGGTGAGGGATAATTGGAAACTTCAATCCACTGAAAGCAATTATCCCCACAGATAGTTTCCAAATATACTCCAGCGAAGTCTCGCCCACTGCATTTGTTGTTACACCATCCCACCATGCTGTTGCCATCTGATATGCTCATCGGTGTGTTTGTGTATGTGCAGATTAGAGAATGTGTGGCTTCCTGGCAGCCTTCTTATCCCGTGACAGCGGAGTCACTCCTCCAGTATGATCCTGCAGAGCAAAGACTCTGCCCTTTTTTTCATTGACCAAAGCTCCTCGAGCCTTTCTTGTCCTGCTTGTCTGAGGTCTGCTCGGCCTCCTTAATGGCCCTCCGCGTATCGATCGGGCTACATAAAAAAGACAAACTGAGCTCACAAGCTATTTAGAAGGCAGCACTGCTCAGGTTTCAAAAAAGCTTTCACAACGGTTCAGTCACAGCAGAGAACAATGCGTTCAAATGCATTTCCCTTTTTTTTTGTGTAAGTTTCCTTTTGGGGAATGATGTGGAAAATTTGCAACATAACGCATTCGGTTGTCAGAAGAAGTCGCCTCACTTACCTACCCGAAGCAACACCCAGTTTTCCCTCCTATCTCATTGAAGTAGTTTGCTGGATGCTTGACTGTTCAACCTATCCTTGTCATCCACCCACTTTACTTTCTGACTACAGATGTACTGAATTCTAAATAAATTCTACAGGCATACTGCAACTATGCTAACTACCTACCAAACCTACCATACACAACCACCCACCAACCTATCTCCCTTTTCCACTGGCCCTAAAAAGACTCCTCTGTGTCCTGTGTATATAAGATAACTCAACTCAACTCAAATGTATTTAGAGAGCACTTTCAAACAGCCATCGCTGCACACAAAGTGCTGTACATGGAGCAACTAACATACACAACAGTAAAGCAAAGCAACAAATCAGTAACAAAGACGGTAGAGAGCACCAAACAGTATAACTAAGATCATAATTTGGGTCATGCTGAGTCAAATGCCAAAGAATACAAGTGAGTTTTGAGGCGGGTTTTAAAGATGGGCATCGAGGAGGCTTGCCGAATGTTTAGTGGGAGGTCATTCCAGAGAGAGGGACCAGCAACGGAAAAGGCTCGATCCCCTCTGAGCCTCAGTTTAGTTCTTGGTACTTCTAATAATGTCTGGTCCGCAGACCTGAGGCGCCGGGCAGGTGTGTAGTGGCGGATGAGCTCAGAGAGTTAAGGTGGCGCGAGGTCATTTAGAGATTTGAAAACAAATAATAGGATCTTGAAAATAATTCCAAAATGTATAGGGAGCCAGTGAAGGGATGCCAGAGTAGGAGTTATATGTTCCTACAATACTAACAACCTGTGGTCATTACTGTAGTAGGTTACCTTTATTTCCCTTCAGGACTACCTTACTCTGTCATTTGACACCTGAGTCGTAACCACAAGGTGGCAATGTTCATAACGCTTTGGCTCCACCGTCTCACGAGATGGCCGATTCCACCAATGACATGCACTCACAATTGCAGGAACCCACTTGCGAAAAAGAGAAACAAAACTCTCTAGCTTCCCCTTTTGTTGGTTTAAAAGTAGTGCGTTCCTGTCCTCTGAAGCCTTGTTGGGGGAACTGCTGCTCTAGAGAGTTCCTTTTAATGGTGAAAGCTGAATTCCACCACGTTAGACATGCTGTAGGCCGCTGCTGCTGCTGCTGCTGCTGCTGCTGCTGTGCATGACATCAGATTGAGAGAAGGGAGAGGCAAGGGAGGTTTCACCTGCTGCCTCATTCCTCTCTCACATTTCATGTCTGGCAATCATATGACCCACAACATCACCATGTATTACTTTCCCCTTCACTGTGTGGATTTTCATCACTTAAAATGAAGTTTTTATGATGGAAATAGGCCAGTTTTCAACACCAGGTCCCTACGGATGCAATACAGAGTTTCACAATACTGTATACATTTATAAGTAATATCACTGTTTTCAATGTATCTGTGGTAATAGATGCATACTTTACACAGTGCAAAGTATAGTGCGCTTTTGCTTGCTGAGGACACCAGTACCATAGAGAAGGGTTTCTTGTTTAGTGCAGAGAACTAAACTGCTAAACGTACTGTATATCTAATGTAATTTGTAAACTTTTTTTTAAAATTACTTTTACGTCTGACTGGAAAGCTTGCTAATTAACACATGAACCTGCACCACTGAGGTTTAAATACCCCCCCACCCCATCTCTATCTTTCCCCTGGTGTTAAACTGGTGGCAAGGTTATCAACTGGTTAGCATGTCCGCCTCAGAGTGCAGAGGTCCAGGGTTCGATTCCGGTGGCACTTGCATGTTCTCACTGTGCCTGTGTGGGTTTTCGTCCTCTCCCTTTTCAAAACCATCCGTGTTAGGTGCATTGAACACTCTAAAACTGTCTAAAGATGTGATTGTAGGTGCCATTGGTTGTATGTGTATTTGTGCGCTGCGATTGGCTGACGACTGGTTCAGCGTGTACCCGATCCACTGCTCGAAGACAGCTGGGAAAGGCTCCAGCACGCCCACGACCCTCGTGGGGATAAACGGATCAGAAAATGGATGGATGGATGTTGTTAAACTTGCTTTAGTTTCAGACCTGCTTGCTTCATTGACATGATTGCTGCGTTTACATCTTAGTGAAGTGTTGAAAATACAAGTATTTGACATATTACGTTAGGAACTTGAAACGTTTTGTTTGTGCTTTCGTGTCTGTCTCAAGTTTGAAGCGTCAGGTAGTATATCTGGCTAACTTGTCATAAAGCAGTGTGAACAGCTGTCCATCAAGTTAGCTTGCTTTATTTTTGTATACATAATTCAAGCTGTAAAAATAATTTCTTGTTGATGTAGAGGTTATTAAAAGGAGTTAAGGATTCTGGTGCTTGTGTTAACTATACGTCTAATGAGCTGCCTTTTCTTATTTCTTGTCAACTGATCTGTATCCAGCTAAATTATCACAACTACTGCACGCTTTATGAAGATGGAGTTTGCAGAATTGGAAACTGCTGTTTGTCTTTTTAAGGTGCCAAATTTTAAATGATTTATGAACACTTGTCAACACTGTCTGAAAGCTGCATTTAGCTTAGCTGGCTAAAGTAGCATAAAAAGCTAGGGACAGTTACGAATAAAACATGAACATATCAACTGCAGCTCAGTTAATTGTGGAGTTCATGCTTATTTGTCTTCTTACAGTTGGAAGTTTCAACATTTTCTATCACGTGTCCCAAATATGATGCTAGTGTTGGCTTAAATGGCAGGGATAAAAGGAGAAACTACTTATAAACTTGCTAACTACCGTGCTTTCTTTCTTGACTGACGATTACACATTAAAAATATCATTGATAATAATGTTTTTAAGGATTTTATGAGGTTCTGTTATCTTTCCATTGAGTAACACAAGATGTGTGCTTTTTTTCCAGAAAGCTAATCGGTTGATTTGAACATCCCCCAAATACCGGGATGTTTAAAATTGTCCTGACTTTTGTTTAAATGGTGGAAATTAAGTGGCATTCATGAGTTTCCCCTGCTTGTGCAACATACAATACGGACTTTGACTTTGCCTCCATTGCGATGAATCACTCTTGCAGCATGTCATGTGATTACATAACCATACTGGTTTGATATTTTTATGAAACCTGAGCGCTTCCAGTGTAGTAAGCGCTGACGTACATTTGAGGAGTGGCTTGGACAGGTTCGATTTTACTGGAACCGCAATTGTTTTGTCTTTTGAGTTAATGTAAGTACAACACACATCCTCAAGATTTGTTGAATAATTCAACTGCATTATAATCCCGGACCTGAGTGACAAGTGTGCAGTATATGCTTGTTGCGGCCGGGCCTGCTGGTGTTGTAATAATCATGAGCTTGAGCTCTACCAGTCTTGTCATTGGAGTAAACTGGAACTGTTGTGCTGTTTACAACTGAAGAATGGGTGTTTATATGGGTTTCATGGAAGAGAGCTATTGTATGTGACATAGCAATAACCTCTGCGTGACGATGTCTGTCTATGGAGATCAAAGTGTCATTTATACTTAATGAGTTGCACTCAGCTAGTGCATTCTGCTGCAGCCACTGGCCATTTTACATGGAAGCAATGTGGGCAATGCCCCACAAGGTCTAGCAGATTGAACTGTTTTTTATTCAGCATTTTTTCCCAATGTCTGTGAATTGGGAATTTCTCCATTGCGGGACTAATAAAGGTTTTCTTATCTTACCTGTGAAATTTTCATCAAGCTGAATGTTTTTTCTCATTAATTTCCTGCCTCTCTCCCTGTCTTTTCTCTGTTGTGTGGCAATGATAAAGAACCCATGACGTACAGTGCGCCATTCACTTATTTATCTTTTGATATTTTTTTTTTCTCATACATTAGCAGGTCAAATAGTCCATTCTGCTGTTTGACACGGTATGTGGGAGAGATTTGTCCCCAAATTATTGTGTGGGAAGGCCAGTCCTGATCCATCAGTGTTGTTGTTGTCTCCATTGAAAGGGGGATGAGCCATCTCATGTTTCTCATTTAAAAATTGGAAATTAAAAATGGAAAATGAGCCTTTATCTGATCTTCTATTATGTATTTGTTTAACACAAGTCATGAATCAAAATATGACTGCAATTTGTTTTCCTCTGACTTGTTTTGCCTTGCACTGGAGACCTGCTTCTGCCGCTACCTCTTCTTCTTCTATATCGGTGCAGCAGTGGACAAAGAGGAGGCGGAGATCAGATAAAGGCTCGTATTCCATATTTATATGTGACTTTTTCTTGTGAGAAATGATTAACTTGATCAGTCTTCACAGATATATATCCTTCGTTATTAATCATGCCAATGACAGTAAAGACATCATTCTTCTTCTTTAATGTTAATTCGAGGACATTCTTTATTTCACAAGAGTGTATCACATTGGTAGCCCCTCGAATTAATCAGTAATTAGCTGGGACGTCTCTCTTTCAAAAAGATTGTTGACCACTACTTAACACTAGCTTCCACAGGCCTGTGCATCATTGTTTCATCACTGGGATGAATCAGTCTCATGATTCAAATACACTGTGTATATAGTTGCATCCATGCTGTGTTTAGTTGCCCTCTGTGGTCATGCTTGGCCAACAATGCGTATCACCTTGGGAGTGGGACCAACAGCTAAAATGAGGAATTATTATTTGCACAGCGCCACAAAGGATGACTGTTGTGCTGGTTTTTAGAAGCGCTGATAATCTCTGCCTCTCCCTTGGTCGTCCAGACAGTCCTCCTCTTCTTGACCTCTGAGCCACCAAAATAATTTGGCGTGTCCTCCAAAGCCCCCGTGTATCTCAAGCCTTCAAGGATGTTCTTATCAGAGTTTATGAGTCCACAGTACTCTGGCATACTGTAACTCTTAATGGAATGATCTGGATTCCCTGTGCTACTTAAACAATGTCATTCTTCTGTGGACTGCTGAAAAGACGAAATAGCGGCATGCGATGATGATCTGGTGTGTGTCAGTGCAATTGCAGTTGCTCTTTCAGATGGGGACACAAGTTGAAAATAATAAGTGTGTTTTCCTTTGATAAGCAGTGATATCACCCCCACACGACGTGTTGATTTGAACCAACGTCGCTTTTCCTCACATTGGATTTGTTTTGCTGAGGTTCCTGGTGAGTTCTGATCAATGTTATAAAGTAATATTCATAAACTAAAATCAGACTCGATTGCTTTGTGTAATTGCATGAGAGTGACATTTCTTTAGCATGATGTCTTTTCACCTGATTTGGAGTGCGGTCTTCATTCCACTCGGTTTCTTACTTCAGCAAACACCACCATTGTTGTTCAGCTGCATTTTTAGAGGGAATTAAAAAAAAAAAGAAGCAAATAGCAAGGAAGCGGCCACTGACAGGGGCCATCCAGCCACGGTAGCCCATTTTTTATCAGGAAAATAATAGTTGCTTGATTTTTTTCAATGTCATAAATTTGTTTCGGAGAAATCGGTGAATAACTAACTACTCTTTATCACGCCGCTTTTTCCTCTCCCCCAACGGCCTTATCCCGCAATTAGTCTTAATCACCGAACATACATGGCTTATAGTGTCCAAAAACTGTGCTCAATTCGCACCAAAATGTATGTGTACAAATCTACTTATGCCCACTGCAACTTCTGAAACGTCAATCTCTCATGTAGACCTGATTTTCTTTAATGATAATAATACATTTCATTTACATAGCCCCCTTCAAGACAGCCACTGACTTTTTTTTTGTGTCGGAAAAAAACACATACTGTAAACAAAAAAACTTAACTGGCATAAGGAGTAGCATCCCGAGGATGAATCCACTGTTTGTGCCACAAGCTTCGGCTGGTGTAGCGGCCGGAAGTTTATTGCCACCGGGCTGCCACCGAGCGCAACGTCGGTTAGGTCCATAGCTCCGGTATTGCTTTCCAACAATAACCAAGCCCTAGGAGCTTCATGGCAGCACCACAACTTCATCGTCAGAAACAATTGCTACAAGTCACTCTTTTCGGCTTGATCCATTCCATTAATTTTGTTTTTCTTAAGTTTTCATGAGAAAATGATAACCGACAAAAAAAGTCAACAATAGCATTAGGCTCACCTCGTTCCTGCTTTGACGTTCTGAGGTTCACACCTCCTTTTCTTCAAAAATGGTAGTCACTAAGACTGCTAAATAGCATCACTAAATAAGCTTAAAATCTGTCGTTTTTTTGGGGAGTGGGGGACTTTACCCGCTGATATTAATTTTAAGTACAAAAATATAAAATAAGCGCCAAAGTACAGCCAATTAAAGAGTCCCTTAAAGTAAAAAAAAAAAAAAAGTTAAAATCTTTTGAATTTGAATCTCTGCAATGAAACCCAACACAGATGCACTAAGATGCACGCGGACACGAACGATCGAGGTGGAAGGTGGTCTGTAACTACCTACTTCACAGTGGTGATCTTTGACCTGCCCTGACTAACTACATCATCCGCAGGTGGACATCAACATGCAGTTCCTTATAAACTAGTTTTGTTCATGTCAATCTCCTGCATTGGCCTCCAGCTATGTGGACCTTACATCTCCGCTGTGCTGAATTTAAAAGGAATGAGATCAGCCGCTTCCATTGGCCGGGAAGCTTGTCGGCTGTGTTCACGCCCACAGCGCAGCGCAAACGCTCATCTGTAACTGCCATCGGCTACGAAAAGTCCAGAAGAAAGAAAAGTTCACCCATGCGCACAATTAGACTGTGCTTTGTGCTGCATTTGGCTGGCCACGAAAGTAGGGCCCGACGTGCGTGTCGGTTAGTGTGTGCCAGTGTGCAATTCAAATGACTTGTTGAGTCAACAAAATGTTGAAAGGTTTGCTTCCTATTTTGAATTCATTTGGGGAAATGCACAAGCGAGGAGCGAAAGAGCACTTTGTGGAATGAGTTACGTTGAGAGCTCTCACAAGTTCACTGTCACTGTTGTTCCCCCTTTCATTGTCCTCATGGTTCCTTTGCTTCCAAAGGAGAACAACACCAACGTATGATTATTCGACAATCTGGAGAGTTCATGTGTGAATGTGACCGCGCCAGCTACCTCAATCATCTTGGAAAAGCCGGCACATAAAAGGAACAGGGTCCTTGCTCCTTCTTAAAAAGAAAAAAAAAGTGACGATATTCACAAAAAGCAAACAAAAAACAGACTTTGTTGGATGTCAGAATATCATGTCAGTTTTTGATTGGCCCAAAGTGAGGGAAGGGAGGAGTCCTTGTTTTGTTTTATTGCCATGCCAGTCCTCATACTGGATGTAGTTATTATGCATTTATTTTATTTTATTCTTTTAAATGAGATGGCAATCATTTATACTCTTTTACAGACGCCCACACTCCAACTTACGGATGCCCTAAACTAAACCATTGCTATATTCAATGCTTGTGTTGTGTGAAAAAATAACTTCTAAATGCTGTTTCAGAGCAAAATGTGAATACTTGAAAATAAAGCTCTAAAGTTGATCTTCCCAAAGGTTTTCCAATCTCATTCCTATTCCTGCCTCACTGCTCCAATCTACTTTTAAAGGGGAACCCCCATTTATTATGGGGATACACTTCAGACCCACACGTGAGAGGGGAAAATCTGGAATATGCGGGTGAACGCTGGCGCGTTTGGCTGCCGCTGCTCAACCCGTTGGTGTTTTGTTGTTTTGTTCCTGATTGTAAAGTGTCCTTGGGTGTCTTGAAAGGCGCTTATAAATCAAATGTATTATTATTATTATTATTATGCTAAAAGGAATTTATAGTCCCCCGACACACACACACACACACACACACACACACACACACACACACACACACACGCACACATCTAAGCTCATTAAAACATACTTCTTCAAGTCTTTCTTCACTGTCTCGGTGTCCAGACAGAATTAGAGACATCAATCATATAAGATCTCTTTGAGGAAAAGAAAAGAAGACTCGCTCACTCATGGATACCCATCTTTGTAATGAATGTCGTTGGCTTGTTCAGGTGTACCTGATCGACTGTCTGTGTATGCAAAGACCATAATAATCCTTCTGTAGCTTTCAGATGAAGTTTGACATAAAGGGGGTGTACAGACGGCAGTGTGTAAAGAGGCTCACCACAGACCACCACTTCCTGTTTGCTCACATGTCATTTCTCATCAGCGTATTCTCACCAAGTCACAGCTACATCAATCAACGCTGCACAAAGGACTGTGAGGCTGATGAAAATGTTCTCCAAATGTTATTTTACAATTTCAGACTGGCAGTCATATGACTGTTCTCATTATATTTGGACACTCATGCTCTAGTTACGACTTTGTCATAAAATAATCTTTTGACAACTTCTCATCTTTTAATGCTGTATGTTTTATTACGACTGCTATAAGTAGTACTTGGGTCTCTGTCATAACTTAATATTAAAAATATTTCATTGTTGTACGACCGTAACTCTCACTGTACTCATCATCTTGATATATTTACCCCGTACTTCCCCTCCTTGTGTGTGTGTGTGTGTGTGTGTGTGTGTATACTGCGCACGAGCAGTAATTCAGTTGTCATCTGATTGGTTGCCCTGTATGTCAGTCATAAGCGCCAATCACCGTGGTTTGCCCATGAGCGGTGATTCAGTTGTCATCCTATGGGTTGCCCTGTATGTCAATCAAGTAACGTGTGTGTGTGTGTGTGTGTGTGTGTGTGTGTGTGTGTGTGTGTGTGTGTGTATATGCTTGCACGTTTGCGATCGAGTCGATAACGGGAGGTTTGTTGCTTCAAAAGTCGATCTTAGGTCAAATATGTAGCAAGTTGACCCAAGTAGTAAGTAACCACTGCAGCTTGTGTGTGTGTGTGTGTGTGTGTGTGTGTGTGTGTGTGTGTGTGTGTGTGTGTGTGTGTGTGTGTGTGTGTGTGTGTGTGTGTGTGTGTGTGTGTGTGTGTGTGTGTGTGTGTGTGTGGCTCTTTGCAGTAACACAGTAAAAAAATTGGCTCTTAGTCTCTGACTGGTTGGCCACCCCTACCATACGCCTTATGCCCAGTGAGTTTCTCCATCCTCAAATTGGTTCAACTACTTTATTGGTTCAGCTCTTTGTGTATTGAAGCTTGATCTTTCTGATTGCAAAATGTTTTAATAAAAACACCCTCGATTTTTGATGTATGACCCCGAAGCTTTTTCTGGTGCTTACTGGTCCAGGTACCACATGTTGCATAGCTTTGTTTGTTTTTGTTCTAAATTAACCCTCAGTACGGCTCCAGACGATATCTGGCAGTAGTTTTATTAAGAAGCTTGGTAGTGTTACTGTTAAGAAAAAAAGAAAGAAGTAAAAGTTGACCTGAGGATGGCTTTCATGTTTGCGATCTAATTATGTGGTGTAATAATTAATCAAATGTGTATTCTGATGTTCTCAACATCCCAACTCCAGCAAAGCATGAATCAGTCTCACCGCAAAAGCTAGCAGTTACTAGCTAGCAGTCTTTCGCCACATCCCAGCCATCCTGTCCCTGTTGCACGTTGTCGCCGGTTATAGTATTACCAAGGCTTTGTAGTCTAAATAAATCCCATTTGCTTCTCTGCTTATAACATGCTGTCTTACTGCCTGGCTCCACAGTATTGTTGACATTTGCCATGGATACCACAAGCTGGATACAAGTGGCTACATCCCACAATGCCACGTGCCTTTCACATGGCATTGTGGGATCTAGCAGCCTTTCTTCATCCGTGGAGAATGTGTGATGCAGTGAGATGGTGTCTTAACATGCCAGGAAGAGAAGAGCAATTATTGAGACTGCGAAGCCTTACTATCACCATCACCAGCGAGCTCTTGTACTGTGGTGGAACCCGGGCAGACACTCGATTGCTGGCTTAAAACTGCAAGTTAAGTGTCATTGTCATTGTCATTTAATGTTAACTTTTCTTTTGATGGTGGCGCGGGCACCCGCAGGGGCTCCTCTTGTTGTATGTTGTCTGTTTAAGAGGAAGGACATTTCTTTTGTGCTGTACAGCACATTTGACAATAAAGTTGTACTGTACTTGACTTGACTTGATTGGCTTCCATGGAGGGACTCAGTGTTTCGCGCTGTGCTGAAAGACTTTCATTTTAGTTTATTTTTTTACTTGTTTCTTTGTTTTGGGACACTCATGTTAAGCACAAATTTTCCGGCTAACTAACCATAGCTAATGGAAACAGTAGGGGTGTTCCGATCAGGGTTTTATGATGCCGATTCTGATACTGATGATCCATGAGGGTGATCGGCTGATACGGATACCAATCACATGGATTTGGTGTAAAATGTTCAATTTTTGAGCTACAACTACTGATTCTTTCTGAAATTAATCTGTAGATTTATTTAAAAACAACATTTGTTACATATCCATCCCTTCATTATTTTGAAATAAAACATTTTTTTACGGTGCAGAAAACGCACAAACTAATTATGACTCAGTTACTTTGATGGTCTGTAACATATGGGGGATAAAAGAGGCAAATGTTATTTTCCCCAAGTAAAAACAGCTCGTTGCAAATGCAAATGTCCTACACGATTAAACACAATAATAATTACTAGTCACGTTTACATGGAGCATTGTATCCCTATTAGCATGAAATGGAATGAAAATACAGTAATCCATATCACAAAAAGCAGAGCAGATAAGTATGGAATTTCGTTTGAGTTCATAGGGGTGGCATATTCTTGTTGTCAATCCTGCTGGAGTATAAATTTGTGTTAATTTTATTAAGTCTAAGTATAAGAAAAAAAAATTAAATGACATTTATGAATAGTTACCCTTTAACCAGTTTTCCACTGATCAACATCACTTGAACAAGAGGAAGAAATCTGACGCGACGTCATGTTATAGCATTCTGCTACACTGTAAATACCTGAATAAAGAAAGAAATACAAGACTGATTGTTGAGAATACTACAGCATCCAAGCATGAATGTTGGGTACAAGCCCAGGCGACCCCTGCCCATTGTGAAACTTTTTGTGGCGATCAAAAATTTACAGCGACGCTGAGCAGAGTGCTAGATGCCTATGCTAGTCCACTGCTGGTGCCGACATTCTCATCGTATGCATTGAAAGTAAGCCATAGCTTGTTCAGTTCTCAAACTATTTTCATGAGGCTGGCTTTTTTGTCAACACCATCACTTGTGCTATCAATACAGAACATACATGTTTTTGGGGGGTTTGGGACGTCAATTAACATCGGTACGTTGCAGCACATGGCGTCGGTTCTCAGAGTGCATTGCGTGGTGCAAAGCATTTAACTAATGAAGTTACTGTATATGGACATTAATCCATGTCATATATGTGTGTGTGTGTATGTGTGTTATCACAAGTTGAATGTGTGTCATTTCTAAGGCTCACATTTTATGTCACTTTTTTTTTTTAAACAAACCATGACATCAGATTGTCTATAAAATAATGACTTTCAGGTCACATTTCTCGTTTCAGTCTGCAACGGGTTGCTGGTGAACATTAAGTTATACGGAGGAACAACCACATGTTTACATACTTTATGTAAATCAAAGGTTTATTATAACACCAAATGATGGTGTAAGTTTTCCCGTAGTAAAATATGGCACCTTTGTTGATTGTTTGCAGCTTCTGTAAATGGTTAGAGTACATATAGGTTAGGAACAATTGGACAATTAGGGTGATCGATCAGCCATAAAAGGCTTTGATCGGTGATCACTAATCACATACTTTTCCATTGGAGCAACGCTAGAAAATAGTTCTGTATTTAAAAAGGATGAAGTGTTGCATAGTGATTTCCTTGCTAACGTACCATGTGATTTCTCCTGTTTTCACTTACCCCTTTATTCTACCATATTTATTTTTAACACACACTGATAAAAATAAGAAAAAAATCTAACTTCCTCTTGGCACTGGAACCGATTAATTGAACTTCCATTCGTTTTAATGTGGAACATGATTTGATTTGGAAACGTTGCAGGTTGTGAAGTAGTCACAGAACAAAATACTTATATATGACTTAATTCAAAATTTATCTGCAAGATTAAGACTTTCATCAACAAAATGTGATATACATTTTCCCCTTGTAACTTCAACTTTATTCAATGACTATTTTATAAGTTGTTTAAAGCCTTTTTTGTAACTCTGACCATTGTCTGAATCTTCATTTTTGAAGTGTTGACTGCGTCACAGTCCCAGACCTTTGCGACACTCGTTGCACAGTGACAGTGAATCGCAATTGAGCCTGAGATGATGTCACCATGTCTTGTGATGGAACGTGATCGCTTCATCTTCAAGTGAGGGGAGGAGCACTAAAGGCTTCATGCATTGTACCTCCTACAGGCAGGAGTTGTTTTATGAGTTGTCGTTTTATTTGTTCTACACTCCCTCGCTTGTCCATTGCTAAGTTGCCTGCCGTGACGTGGCCAAGAAGCTCACATTTCTCTGTGAGGGCTCCATTTTAGGCCTCTCTTTTTTTTTTCTCAGGTCAAAGTCTACAGTGGGTGCGTACCTGTGTTTACCTTCACCTCCTCCGTTGCAGGAGAAACCCGTCTATCGTCTTTCTCGCAGCCCGCCCCTGTGGCTGAGTTCCTCCCATCCCCCCCCCCACCTTCTATCCATCCAATCCCAGAGAATGCACCTGAGCAGATTTGCCTGCAGGGCTCCGCACCTAAGTGAATGCTGATTGGCCAGGTGCAGGCCGCCTGCCCGGGGGCCGCTCTCTACCAATGGCGACGAGGCTGCGTGACTCATAGGGAGAGGACGGCTCGCTTCACGACACTTCTCCTTTTTCTGCCTCCAACTCATTCGTCGTCTTGTCTTTTTGTTTTTTTGTTTTTGTTTATTTTAGCTGCCCCACCCCCCAATCCCTCACCTCATCTTTCAGATTGTTGGTGTGAGAAAGGTGTGGAGTGGGCCTCGGTTGGTTGTTGCACACCTTCAGTTGTCACTTTTAATTCTCTATTTGGATTAGTCCCCTCCACCTCGCCACCCACTTGTTTCGCCCCTTTTGTTTTTGACTTTTTCATTGGTTGTATCGACGTCACGGCTTGTTTTGATGTTTTCCGAGATGGATATGGTCACCTGCATCCTGTTCATTTGAGGTTAGTGGTAGTTTTCTTTCTTTTAATTGTCGTCAATGCATTGAGGACTAGAGGGTTTGATACAACACAAAGAAAAAGTGACATGTTAACGGTTGCTACTTTGCCGTTGCCTACGGACATCAACGCGATTCACTTTCAAGGGATGAACGGATTACACTTCAGCATTTTTAAGTCAAAGCCAAGTAGTTGGTTCAGAATTTAATTTGGATTTCGGCACCTGGGTCTGGCTGCGGCTCATTGCCTTATAAGGCGTGTTGAAATAAGGGCGGGAGCTGACAGTTTTGCAAGGCCCTCCAAACCGACCGACCAAGCCCACATGTTCTATTTTAATCATAATAGTCACTTATTATACATTGCGTCACTTTTGATTCCATTTTGATTCTTACCTATTTTGTAGTTGGTTTCTTTTGTGTTGTTTTTGCCCGCTGCTGTCTTTTTTAGCACTTAGTCAGTCATGCGTGGCTTCCCAATCAAACGATCACCACAACAGAATGTTGTTCGTCTTGCTTTACGAAAAGGGGGTGATGGAAAGGGGGATCAGAAGATCTTCATTTACTTCATTGGGAGGTTCAACCACAGTGTCTTGTTCCTCTTGTGCGCCCCCCCCCCCCATCACACACACACACACACACACACACACACATATACACACACACACACACGAGCTTTTAGAGCATTGTGTGGAAGATCACTAGCTCCACAGATGCATGTTGCAGCTTCCTGTTTCAGCAGAAACCGACGCTGGGGTCACGTTTAACATGCACATTTGTTCTCATTCATTTGGCACTTGGTGGCTCATTTGGTTGCCTGATGTCGGTTGGCGCGATAAGCACACCAAGAGAAATTCTCCTTCTTAGTGTATGACTCATTGGTTTGGATGAATGGTCTGCCTGACTTTGCATGTTGACCCAGTCACACTGTGTGGCTCCTCCTTTTCATGTCATCGCTTTGCATTGAAAATTAGGACCAGTTCACGACTCCCGCTCTGTTTATAGAGGCTGGCGATCAGGTGATGGGGGGGGGGGGGGGTCAGCAGCGGTCACTCAGTGCCTTCTTTCAATAAAAAAAATGAAAGCATGTTGAATCCTGTCAATACGTGATTCAGCACTACATGACAGAGACTTTGGCATATCAAGAGGAAGATGGGTGGAGTTCCAGCGTGCTCGGATATGTACAAGTTAAAGTTTGCAAGAATGCAGTTTCTGTTTCGTGTCAGTCCAAAAGGAATTTTAATTACCGTCACTGAAAAAGTTCAGATTTAATTGTTGTTTGGCTTTTAGATGGTGAGCCCCTTCATTTCCCACAGAGAAGAACCAATTCCATCAAATTGCCAATCCAGGATTGGACAATGGAGGAAATTGGAAAATTCTGAAAACTTTCCACATTTCTCAGTGAATTTCAATGACAATGACGATATAAATGCATACACAGGAAGGGGCCATACAAATTAGGATTAACAGATTTAGGAGGAGGCCTTTTCCTAACTGAATTGTGGTTGTTTATGAAAAGGTGTTTACTCTGAGGTGTTTTGATATTTCAGCCTGCACTTAACAAAATGCTTAATATTTGAAATTGAGCTAAGAATAGTTGTAAATTTTAAGTTAAAAACCCTCGTTTTTCTTTTCATTTAATTCACCTCAAATTGAAATGGAACCATTTTGTGAATCTAAATTAATAATTGCAAATTCTATCTGGAAAAGGAAATATAAATTCAGAAAAAAATAGTTCCTCATATTTTTGGGGAAATTGTCCCAGAATTTGGACCAAACTTGTAATTTTGTAATTAACTCCTGTAGGGGAGACTGGTCCCTCATCTGTATCAAAATGAGGGTGTTCCAAACGCAGTAACCTGGAGTATGCCATGATTAACGTTGTGGAAACAGAAATAGACTCGCTGGGGTCTGTGCATGACATTGGCAGGTATACTGCAAGCTTTCCCCTTGCGAATGATGTAGTCACCTGTACACGTGACATGGGCATGGGCAGAGACCACCTTGCCCCCCCGATCGTGCATCTGTCTGTGATCAGCCATACCCCTTCCTCCCAGCAATAGTAACTGGGGTGCTGTTGAAATATTTTTAAAATGATAAGGATTAGAATCCCATCTGTCATTTTTTTTCTACAATGATTCAGAGGAAGTTGCTGATGGTGTAGTGCAACACTCACCTGACTTGTAGTGTGGATGTGACTGTGAATGGCTGTTCATCTCGATATGTGCCCCTGAGACTTACTAGTGACTAGTTCAGGGTGTAGTCTAACTTTGAGCCTTTCGCTCAAAATCACCACCTACGCTACACAATAGACTAACTTTGAGCCTTTCGCTCAAAGTTAGCTGGGATATGCTCCAGACGCCTCCGCGACCCTGTCCAGAATAAGCGGTGTTGAAAATGGATGGATGGATGGAAGGATTCAGATGGATTGTCACATGCTGGTGTCATATTTTTGAATGAAAAGCGCCAAATTGCGGCTTGATCAAATACACCAAAATCACCACCTACGCTACACAATAGACTTCCTCTTAACTAGTCTAAAATGTAGTCAACTTTTTGTAGCCAAATTTGCCGATGAGCTGGGAGGTGAGGTCGCATTTCTGTCAAATTCACAAACATGCTTAAGTAGACTTTTGTCCCGGCATGAAAATGATGCGCCCGTTCATTCATTCTTATAAAGCTTCATATTAGTTTTACATCAGATACTGAGCTACAGGAGTTTTGTTGAAATGTTTTGAACACCAAGCCTTGAATATCTTTCATCATTTTCATAGCCTTTCTTTCATTATCTTACATTTCACCCCGAGGTATGTTACAACTTTCTCCGACCATGGAGTCAATTGTATCATTTCACACTTTGCATTTGAAATTACGCCATGCAGTATCTGTTTATGCACACGCATTTTCCATGCCATTTATTAGTCGACACTTGGAGCAAATTTGCAGAGCAGTTTGAACACCCAAGCTCAAAAGACCTCAATGTTAGAGACACAGATGTAAAATATGTCAGTGCTTTCACCCAGTTTCCTCTACATTCGAATGTGATGAAACAAACAAACAAAAAAGAAATTTCTATAACAAAGTTATTTGTGTAAAAAAATACTTAAAACATTCTTTGTACATTACAGTTTAATTTTAATATTACAAAACTAAAAGTTTATTCAAATTGAAAAAAATCATGTTTGGCTGGAAGATTATTATTATTTTTTGCATTTGCATGCTATTTCCATGTCGCTTTCTTCATTCCACTCACTCTCTGTAAAGGTTGTGCACCATTGAAGTTACCCGCTTGGAAAATAAAATCCGGGTAGGGAAGATTTAAAAAAACACCCGGCCTGCTCTGGAGCCTACTGCTTAGGTGTTTTTGAGCAAGGCATTTTTGTGTGCAGGATGTGTGCATGTCCATAAGGGATGTGGTGATGTGTTCAAGGCGACATGGTGCCCTGGTTTGTTCCAGCCGATCCTTGATTGAAAGAAATGAATAAATACCAGTACATCAGTCAATCAATTGAGCAAGTGTGTGCTAATGTTGCAACTGTCTCATACTCTGAGCATGCTGCGACTAGCAGCCTCCTTTTTGCTTTCTCTGTCTCTTTCCAGTTCAGTCTTTTTCTTTTTCTCCTCAGATTTCCTTTCAGAATTTCAAGAGGATGTGATACAATTAAACCGCTCTCTGTTCCCAAAATACAAAATAGTTATCAGCTGCCTTTCATTCAGACCTTCCTTTTTCCAAGTGAAGTAGGAAATTTGTGTGTAGTTTGTCACCAAAGAGGCCGGAAGCCTGACTCAAGACACCCACTTGCCTTACTTAAAAAAACAAAAAAAATCATTCAGAGCAGGTGAGGGGGAAAAAAAGGCAGATGCTGTGTGGGAAGGCCAAGTCGCAGCCTCTGATAACACGCACGCACACACACACACACACACACACACACACACACACACACACACACACACACACACACACTTCTGGTTATGCAAGGTTCGATGATGGTCAAGGCTCAAGATTGAGTGATTGTAAAGTCATCTCAACATGGCTGCTCACCCGTATACGTCGTACTGTCGCTTTAAGAATGTTGGATATTTGGCTTTAATTGTAAGCAAATAAACTGTAACCATTTTCTTTAATTGTGGCTACAGTAATTAGAAGGCAGTGTCAAACAATAGCTGGCAAATGCATTTGAATCCGCAAGTCATCTCGATACTGGTATTTTTTTTGTGTGTGTGTGTGTCTGTGTGTGCCACATCATATGGTGCTCCTTCACAATGCGACCCATACAAGAGCTGGTGATAATGATCATAACTTATTTGACATCATTACATTGTCACTGTATTTCCTCGACTATACTGTACTGTCATATGATTGTGGTCAGTAATCACGTTGTTGTTGCACAAGGACATTTAACGTCTGTTGCTAACCAAAACAGTAGTACTTACAGAGGCACATAAGCAGGTTCTGGGTCGAATGACCATATGGGTTTAGCCAGCCTAAGTGTTTCTCTAGTAGTACGCTCCACAGTGTTGGTGTGCACCTATTATTAGATTCTTGATAGCTGCATGTCTTCAGATCCAGCTTGCCTATGTTCTCTGTATTTTCTCACTAATTGCCCTATAATTTCATATATTATTTCACTTTCACCCCCCAGCATTACATTATTCGGGTGGGGGGTGAGGGGGTACATTTTGCTTACTGTTTTAATCGTCATGTATTCTTAGGGGTTGGGGACTAACAATCCGCATACAATTAATGCCTCGTGAAATGGAATTTGGGGCTGGTTTAACATAATAGATTCTTCAAAATTTGCTGATAAACATCTTACAAGCATTTTCCAGGACAACAGGGTGAAATCGGAAGTAAAATAACCCGACAATATTTTTTTCCAAATCTGTGAATAGGTTAATCTACAGATGACGACCTTAATTAGCTTTTAACATTAACTTGACCAAAAAATAAACCTTATGATTGTATTTGTATCCTGTATTAGTCAGATATAACATACAAAATAATAATAATAATAATGATAATAATAAAATGTATTGATTTTGGGCATGACTTGATTTATAATATTATTAGAAATATATGTACAGATAAAGGCCTCACTTCCAGTAAAGGACTTACCACCTAATAGACACCACCTGCTTTCTGCATTTGAGTCCTATATATTCGTCAAAGAACAATGCCCAGTAAAATTGTGTGCGTACAGTGGCCTGTAGGTTTACCGACTGTCAGATAAAAGCATAGGGAAGGAACTCATGAAAAAAAAAATCTATTGTGTGTGCCTCTGCCCGCCATTTGTCAACACTATTCGTTTCAAAACACACGCTGAGTGCAAGGCTGTCTGGTCTCCACCCTGTATGAGGTAACGCGTTTCCAATCATAGAGTGTGAATTGAATTTGTGTGTGCGTGTGAGAATTTTACATTGAGAGAATTTAACCATGAATGCATGTGTGGCTCTATACGAGTGCAATTGATTTCCCTCATGGATCCACGTGGAAACGTGTCTTTGCTCTTAATGACTGCTGAGAACATCTCCGTGTGCGTTTCTTCATTTCTAGATTCGGTAACAATTGAGCTACCAAAAAGCTCTTCAGTCTTCTGCCATGCAGAAATGCTTGTGAACAAGCAAACGCTACGAAATTGTTCGTTTTTGTTGTTGTTTTGTTTTGTGTGTTTTTTTTAAATTTTATTTTTTTATTTTTTTTTAGGAGTAGTACTTATTTCATATGTTGTTATTAAGCTGTGTTCAGCCATGTACCGGTAGATATCCAAGCAAACACAAAGGAGATGTTTATGGAAGCATGCAGTTTTTGGTGGGAATCAAATTAGTGTAAAACCAGTCCAACATGTCTAAAAACATGTTGGAAAGTGTTGGATAATGCTTGTAAGCTGCCAAACAACTTTTTATTGCTCCGCCGTGCAGAAATTTCATCTGTGCTGTATGTTACACATATGTACAGCACATTTGACAATAAAGTTGTATTCAATTCAATTCAAATGTTGGATCTCATGAATGATGAAATGAAAGCTATGGATCTGTTTTTTGGTAGTGGAAGTGGTAACTGTATCAGGATGCAAAGGCGTGGAACATTTCGCGCGCAGTTTCCACTAAATTTCCAAGGCAAGTAAAGCTTGGGAATTCAGGACGTATTCCAAATTCAAACCTTTCCATGGGAATTAGCTTGGAGCTGAACATAATTTAATGGAAACGCATCACATTCCAGCATTCATTCATTATCAATACGGATTCATGTTTTGTCAAAAGCAAACTTCCGTGCTCCATATGCGATGCCTTCGCAGTACATTAACTGTTCCTTTTTTTCCCCCCATGCCACTTGAGTGATGCCATATTGCTTGCAACACAAAACAAACAAAAAAAATCGACTAAGCAAAGGCTTTGCAACCCTAGTTGTGGGAAACTAATAACACTTAAGTGTTTAAATGTTTACGCATTTTTGAAACATTGATATGATGGTGCCAGTCTTAGCGCTGCGAACCTGACTTTAATTGTTATTTTTTATTAGCTCGCTAAAGATAATGCTTCTGTTGACCGGTTTCTCGGAGCAAACGCAGTTGTTGAAAATCATTGTCACGTATGTTTAAATTGCTATCCAAATGTGCGTACGTTTTGAATCGAAGTCCTTTTCCACCCGATGGAAATGGGGGTCTTTAGTGAAGCCCACCTGCTTTCTCCTCTTCATGAAGCCTCTGGCCGCGATGGTCGCCGGGCAACAGCCACTCCTTGTTTGCCTTTGTGTATTTTGCATGAGCGACCGTAATCAGAAAAAGAAGCCGCCGGTTAGCCCCTCTTGAATCAAGGGGAGTCGTATAAGCCAGCTGTTAATAATGAAGACATTTCACCCATCGAGGGATACATACTGTATGCGTTAATCAAATGCAATTATTGCAATCTGTTAAATATTAACACCGTTGTCCATGTGTGCTTACACAAGTCTTCAAACAAGAACTTTATTATCCTTCATTGCCACCTGAGCGCCATAAATCTCCGTACTTCATGAAACCTGTGGCAAATATTGACCCGCACTGTCCCTGCACTTCATCAAAGAGGTGGTACAAATTGAACTGTGATCGAGTAATAGTTGTACGTGAAGAGGAGATGGCGGGCATGTTGTTGGAAGGATGAGTTAACCGTCATGACTTGTTGACTTGTTACTTCACAGTTTCACCTTCTCCCTCCCGTTCCACTCCTCCCGCCGCTTTTCAAGTATGCAGCAAAGTGGTGACGCAGCACTTGAGTGCTGTGCTTTACAGGCACAAAGATTAGATAGAATACATTGGCCAGCGACACCCAATACCACACTGACCTATATCAAGTGGTGCGAAATCAGATGAGCCAGACTGTCTCCGTGAGTGCTGGAGGAGGGGGTGAGAGGACAAGAGCTGATTTCATTCAGTAGCTGAATAGTGGTCAGGGTATTTGGGTCCAAAACAACTACATGTGGAGTTTGCATGTTCTCCCTGTGCTCGTGTGGGTTCTCAGTCACCACCGAGGATGGAAAATCTCTTGAGAATTTACTCTTCATTGATTTGCCTTTTTCCAGAATCTTTTGTTGAAGCTTTGAGGCTCACGAAAAGTTGGCAATTTGCAGGGGTAGGGAATGTTATACCTTTGCGTTTTGTACTAAGTGCACGGCATTGCTTTTCACAGATACGAGTTTATATGCGATGCTTTGTGATGTTACCAATGAATTATCTGCCTTCTTTTTCAAGAATCTGAGTACATGGATTTCTTAATTTTGTAATTAGAATTCTGTCAATAGTTGGGGCGTCTGGAGTACCTGCCCACCCATCAAGTGTGAAATCAAACAAGCAAGCGCTACTTAGATATCAGGTGATTTCTGAAGATGCGCCTGCGATCAAGCAGTTCAGAATTTTGCCCCATTGTGATATTTCAGTTGGGATCATTCACATAATACTGCCCAATTACAAGCAACATTGAATTGTGTTGGATGCACACATTAGCTTGTGATGCGTGGCACATACATGATAGCTTCCTGGACTTGGTAACTTGTAGTATGGGTACGACGGGTTCAGTGTCTGTGTGGTGTGCTTGGCATTGACCTCACAGTAGAAGGGGTGGGGGGTGCCACAACAGAGCTGTAAAAGGTTCTGGAATACTTGAACATTTACCCAGGGCTTTTTTTTTTTTTTACGATTGATTCGTGATCATTTTTGACCAAAGAATGTCACAAATATTCAGACAGCCGGGAACTGTTTTATATTGTGGAAAATTACATAAAATGACTTCCTTTTCAAGATCAAATCTTGGTTTCTGTTCAGGTATTGTTTAATACAAAGACCCAACACAATTTGCAACTGAACACACATTACATCTTTATCCCTTTGGACGTTTCTTTAAATGTCATGCGTCAAATTTCAGCTGTCCGTTTGAGCAGAGATCATTTTCAACACTTTTAAAAAAAATTTCAGATCATGTCTGAAAAATATGGCGCCCTGGTGGTTCGGACATTGACCTCACAGTCTGAGGGCTGGGATTTGAATACCCACTCGGACGGCGCAGCTTCTCTATCATTGTATTCTGGTTTCCTCACTCATTCCAAAAGCATGAATGTCAGGTTAATTGAAGACCCGAAATTGGACATAGGTGTTAATGTAAAGTGTGCAATCCAAAAGTGCCCAGGGATTTCCGAGCGAGCAGTCCCCCACCGCTCGCCCAAAGCCAGTTTAGATAGGCGTGACCCTAATGAGGAGAAGCACATTAGAAAATGGACAGATGGATGAAAACATTTCACTGTTATTAGACATGATGCTCATCATAGATCATCACTGCAAACCAATATGCAAAATATTCGCTACTTTGCGGATTTTCGTCTATCGCGGGTGGTGCCTGTCCCCATTAACCGCGATAAACGAGGGATTAGTGTACAGTAATAGTGAAGGTCTTCTTGACAAAGCAGCTTGTCCTTAAAAGCTCAAGCTTGACCCCAAAGCGTATGACGTGAACGGGAGGCAGGAAAACAGGTTCACTTGGATCTCTCCTTTCCGTGAGGGCGTGTTATGTTTGCTCCACACTGTGACGTGTCTAATTATGGGTGGACACACCAGCCAGCGCGCCTGTGTCCAGACCTGTTTGGTATGCAGCGGCAGCAGCCTGGTACCCGCTTCCCAGGCCCCGCCTTCCCATTATGCCACCTGAGTGCAAAAAAAGACGGCAAAGTTCATAGTAGTCGTTGACATTTCCACGCTGACGTTAGGTTAACAATCAGGAATGTAATTTGTCTTGTTTTTCTTTTTAAACATTTTTTTTTTAAACTCAAGCTCGTTTTACAGTTTGCCGCTGAAATGTTTACACATGAACGTAAACACTGACGAGAAATCACTCTTTCATTGGCCACACAACGTTGCTTCAATTCTCGGCAGTTCACTCTGGAGATTCCGGTAGCCTTCCATATTTGTCCGAATGCGTAGTGTTATAAATAGAAGAGAATACGACTATCCATGTCAGGTCATGCATCACATTGCTCTCACACACACACACACACACATTATCAAGCCTTAACAACACCTAAAGCGTAAAGCATCTCAAATATGTCCTCAAGAACGAGATCAGCAAGCCACACACACACACACACACACACGCACACACACACACACACACACACACACAAACACTCCCGTTTTCCGCAGTATTTCAATTTATAGTAGTCCCCAGATAACGCAAAATAAATATTGACACACATTTGTACAATGAATAGTGTGACTTTGCGAGTCCGCTTTATACATAAAGTGCTTGGAATTTCCCAAGCCTATCTATCCTCGCTATCTCTGTCTTATCGTTTGGTCGACAACTTAAATGAAAAGAAAGCACTGACATCAACAAAGCTGTCAGGGGCTTGAAAGACTTCAAAATTCGAATCGATATTCTCCAATCCTCACTGAAATACTGATTTTGTATTTTCCCAAATTGTCAATCAAGGAAATACCCCGCAATGTGACAGTAATTGTTTTTTAAATGATTATATCGTAAAATGTCAGATAGGAACAATTGACATGTTAGTAAAATCATAACATCTCCATTTTCTTGACCTTAAAAGTATCTCTTTTAAAATGTCAATTTTCAAAGGGATTTTTGGATGCTGACTGCATGACAAGTCAATATTTTCCTGACAAGATCCAGATGCTACCTCTCAGTGTAACTCATGTTTGAGGGCTTTTTCAGAAGAAGCTATCTGCAATTTCCTGTCCTTGTGACACACGGCCCTCTTGCTACATTTGGAGCGATTGTTTGCTTCATACGTTGCCAAGCCATCTTGTAACTACTGTATGTCTTGACTGCTTTACTTTTAATCATCCATTTTTTTCCATCGAGATGTGCTCATTCACTCTTGTGCGTTTATTTTTTTTGTGTATGTGAGGATAGCTGCTTAAGTTTATTTATATATCTATTTTTAATCGCAACATTGCTCTTTAGAATTTTTGGTGAAAACGATACTACACGCTGTTTGCAAAGGAAGCGGGTGGGAGGGCGTCAAAGTTTCTGCGTGCACTGACGAATGTTGCTCAGAGTGTGGTTTAACAGACAGGAAGTAGCTGCTCTGCGATGGTTTTCCTGCCAGTGCCGAACTAGCAGGTCAGTTTGTGGGGGTTGTTTAAGCTTCACCGTATGTCTCTATACTATCCCTTTGAGCCGGGCAATAATTCAATAGCAATATAGATCGTGACAGACACCGGATCAATAGAAATTTTGCTCAATATAAAATCAATACCAAAAAAAAAATAAAAAATCGAGAAGTAAACCCCGAGCCTGTCATTCTGCATGCTGTAGGCAGTGGCTACAGTTTGACATTTGCTTTGTGCCACAATTACAAGCACTTAAGAGGAAATTTGGGGAACAAAATCGTGTTTGGAGTCCACAAGGACCATTTTTGTGAACCTTGTCTGTCGAACAAGCAAAGAAGATGTGCCGAACCATTAAAAGGAAAGTACACATGCGCACAAGTGCCCGTGTGGCATATGTACGCTGAATGAAAGTACAGCTTAAATGTAACTTTTTTCAAATAAACGACGCATCAGTGCATCTCTTTCAAAAAGATTATATTGCATATATTAACACCAACTTCGGATGGATATTTGGTGTAGGTGTAAAAGACAAGCTCTGGTGTTAACCATCAGCATCACACTTCACAGGCAAGTCAAAAATGTCCGATGAAATCATCCATGCATCCATTTTCTGATCCGCTTATCCTCACAAGGGTGGCGGGGCATGCTGGAGCCTATCCCAGCCGTCTTCGGGCAGTTGGCCTGGGACACCCTGAACCGGTTGCCAGCACACATAGTCCAACCGCACTCACACTTAAACTTAGGTACAATTTCGAGTGATTCATTAACCTGCCATGCATGTTTTTGGAATGTGGGAGGAAACCGGAGTACCCGTCGAAAACCCACCAGGCACGGGGAGTACATGTAAACTCCACGCAGGAAGGCTGCAGCCGGAATCGAACCCCGCACCTCTGCACTATGAGACCGACGCGCTAACCAGTCGACCACTGGGCCGCCATGTTCAAATATAATTACAGCCTTTTTTCTTTTGGCCCTTTTTTGAATAGTAAATAAATCAAATCAATAAGTATGGATACTGACGAATATGAAATACAGTACTTAAATCATGATATACGTTTTAGCCATATTGCCCTGCCCTATTATCCTTAGTGTTTGTTATACATATAAACACACACACACACACACACACACACACACACACAACAGTTAACATCAAGTAAAATAATAAAAACAACACATTACATAAAAAGCAAGGACAGTCGTGCAATCTTAACCACTTTTCCCTCATACGCTTTGTTGTTTGAAGCAGTTCTCGATGAAAGAGCAGAGAATAAGTTTAAGAGGAGAGTGCAGCGGAGAGGACCCAAGTCACTGGATGAACAGAGAGATTGTGCAAAGAGGAATGGCAGAAGATCCCTCTTTCTGTATGCTCCCATCTTGTGTTGGAAGAGACATTATTAAATTAACATAAAATGAATCCCCTTACTGCATCAAGCCTGCGCGCTATTGACTTCACTAGGCTGTTGCATTGTTGATCTGAAATGGTTTTCCAGGCCCTTACCGCAGTATCGTCCACTTTTTGTTTGTTTCTGGGCGTTTCTCCCTTCAGTCTTATGTTCAGGAGGTGAAATGCGTGCTACATTGGGTTAAGGTCCACCGGTTGACTTGGCCAGGCAAAGACCGTGCAGTCTTTTGTGTTGGCATGTGTTTTAGGTCATTGCCTTGTTTCATACTGAAGCTTCTCCCCATTAGTTTAAATGCATTTTTCTGTGAATTGCAAGACAAAATGGTTTTATAGACTTCGGAAATTCACTCTGCTGCGACCATCATGAGTTCTATCATAAATGAAGACGAGTAAGCCTGTTCCAGAGGCAGACAAGCAAGTTTTGGATCACAAGCAAATTCTGTCTTCCTTCTCCTTTCCATCTCTTTGGTAGAAATGAAACTTGGTCTCATCAGTCCATCAAACTTTGTTCCAAAACCTTTATGGCCCATGTCTGTACTTGTTTACAAATTCTTGCCTTTCGATTCTTTTTGCTGATAAATGGTTTACATATTGTGCTGTGGCTTGTATATTTCCTCTCTTCTCTTGTTCTTTTGGTCAGTGGATTGTGATACCTTGCCCTGTGGACACTAGCAGTGAGGCCTCTGACCATTGCCTTTGGGGTTCTTCACGCCTCTCGCAATGTTTCTGTCATCAACTGCTGGTGATATCCTTGGCCAACCTGTTCGATGTCACTTGCTCAGTCCAGTGCACCAGTAGTCTCTTTCTTTTTCAGGACATTCCATGTTGTATTTACTATTCCCAGTGTTTGCACAAAAGCTCTGAGCGATTAGTATTCCCCATCACTCTGCTTCAAAATGGTTTGCTTTTCTCCCGTAGACAGCTCTCTGGTCTTCATGTTTGCGAAACAACAAATGCATTTCACAGGTGAAACCTTAAGTCAAAATCAAGCATGAGCAGCACAGTCACATGTTCCAATACTTTTGCTCACTTGAAAATAGTGTAGTGGTACAGTCGGTTGACTTGTGAGCGGGCAGTAGTCCGCCTTTCGCCTGAAGTTAGCTGGGAGAGGCTCCAGCAACCCACCGCGACCCTGTTCAAGATAAGCGGTGTTGAAAATGGATGGATGAAAAGTGGGTGGGTTCAAACAAAAGGTGTTCTGTCCCGAGCTGTTGAACAAATCTACATGTAAATACCATGAAGTAAAAGCGGGAATCCAGAACTTTTGTCTGATTTGAATTTTTTGATCTGAAACCCATATGCCTTCGACATACAACAAAAACACCGGAATTGACCTTGTCGTTCCAATACTTTTGGAGGGTGGACTGTATATATCTACATATGTAATTTGTCCGTGTATATACAACGGAGGCCTCGTCTTCCTTGAAGCAGCAACTTTGTCACTGGGTACAGACAAGTGCTGTTTCAGACGAGCAAGTGTCCTTCTCTCTGTCTCTCTCCGAGCCCGAGTGGAAAAGTACAAGGTTCGCAGGAGATGAGATTAAATTCCACTCGTCTTTTTGGCCCTGGCACAGCGCGACGGCCTCGAATACCCTCTAACGCGAGTCCTCGATGGGTCCGCTGCTGTTCATGAGATGCCATTAGGCTTCTGGAAGTGCAGCTCGCCATCAGTGCTGCCATAATGCCCACTTCCATAGTATTGCAAGCCCTTTACAGCACTCGATTGTGATTTGTAGTTTACATGGCGGGACATGTTGTGGTTTGACAACTTAGCCTTATGCTGCATTCAGACCAAACACCAGACCAAATCTCACGTAAGTTGTTCGATTTGCACCGCCAGCAGTTGGAAATGCTTCAATTCAGCAATACCATGTCACTCGGTGGACTTCTTTGATCTGTATTTAGGCAAACATTTGGTTTGCAGTCATTTGCAAACTGGTTCTTGTAAAAAGCTATTTATGTGGCGTGATGGGGCACTCGAAAAGGAAGAACTAGTTACAAATCAGGTTCAGTCTTTGGGGCTCATCTTTTGTTCACTTTGAAAAAGTATATCCCTTTGATCTAAATACGTAGGTTTTGCTTTGAATTCTTACCTCTGCCAAGGAAGTACATTTGTGTTTGTTTTGAGACATCATGCAATGGTGGTATGGTAGACATGTGCCTAGCCCATCTACATTCACGATCCTGAATTTTTCTCCCAGTATCCCAGTTACCTCCCACATTCCAAAAACTTGCTTGTTGGGTATTTGAGGCCAACAAATTATCGGTAGGTGTTAATATGAGCGTCAATAATTGTTGGTCTCTCCCTGCCTGCCTCATAGCCTCCAGCTCCCCTGCAACCCCCGTGAGTGTGTAGAGAAAATGGATGGTGTATGGACATGGGGTATAAAATGTAATGAAAGATATTCATGAACATTTGTAAACGAGATCACCAAATAACAGTCGGTTTCATGTGATTTGATCTAACGTCATGTTTTCATTCATGAGTTGAGTCATGCTTTGCCCAAGAGAGCAGCGGAATTTTCCCTGACGCTTGTTACTTGTTGCATAGTTTGGTGACAAGTGAATACAAGCTGCCAAAAAGAAAAGGAGCGGAGAACCGCTGTCCAAAGACTGATGATCTCCATCCCACACTACCCACACTGGCTATCCTTAGGCTCCAGCAGTGAGCGTCATATCATTGAGTCATTTCCTTGTCAGGAACTCAGCAGATCCTGCGAAAACAGCGCCTGTGCTGACAATGTTCAATAACATGTGGTGAAAAGCCCACATGCTTTCTGCCAGCATTCTTTAGGAAAGTTTTTTTTTTTCCCCCTTTCGTGGAAATGTTTTTCTGTGTTGGTAGAGTGTCTGGGTGATACACGGTATGACAGCCACATGCGTCAGTCAGTGTCTTTATAGGACAGCAGTGAAAAAAAATCACATTGTTGGCTTTATCCCATTGAAGCAGACTTCAGAATAAACTCAAAGGGAGTGTACTACCACAGTTTGGCCAAACCATTGAATTACTCTTTGTGTCAGCTTGACAACTCATGCGATGAGCAATGCTTGACAGCGGCACCCCATTATTTTTCAGTCAACCAAATGGGCAGATAATACACAGATTATTGCTGTCCCTCTTGTTATAATTGTTGGCTCAAGTGATCTGCCCCACTCTCAAGTTTGTTATGACAGGCCATTTTTTTTGTTTGTTTTTAAAGAAACGGACATGCTCACCAGCTGGTGGATGGTATCACTTCATCTTTGTATCATTTTAACATAGGAGTATTTTGATTTTGCTGGAAGACTCATGGTCGTGCATGATATGCTGTGAGGCCTCCAAGACTAATAATAATGGAATGGAATGGAATGGAATGGAATACAACTTTATTGTCAAATGTGCTGTACGTATGTGTAACATACAGCACAGATGAAATTTCTTCCCCCTCAACATAAAACAAGAGGAGCCGCTGCGGGTGTCCGCGCCGCCATCAAAAGAAAAGTTGACCAAAAAAATGACAAAATAATACAAGACAACACATTAGACACAGACAATCGTGCAATCTTAACCACTTTCCTGCATACATTCCTGTTGTCTGAAGCAGTTATAGATGAAAGAGGAGCGAATCAAAGTGTCCTTTTCACCAGTGGATCAAAGACGTCATGCGGCAATGTGCACACGTCTGCTACAAGCTAAGCTGTAGCAACAAGAAGCTGTAGCATCCATTAACGAAAAAGAGAGATTGGCTCTCTTCTCCTGTCCCATGTAAATCCGCTTCAATTCCAAGCCGCGACTCCCAGTTCCATATATATATATATGTTCCAGTTCCATATATATAACACTGGAATAGCGACGACAGTGCATATTGTTATCGTTACGCGTCCCAACGAACCAATGATGTAACAATATATAATACTCATGATAGTGCCTGACATGCTGTGACACCTTCAAATTGAACAGTGATGCTGGAATAGTCAAAACACTGCGTGATTTGCTGTGATGCCTGCTTAATGAACAATTATAATTTCCAGCATGTATGTAATAATTGATATACTGTTTTGTAGTTCCTGCTATTTTGCATTGACTCTTAAAACAATCAACCATGATGGAATAGTCAAGATAGTGCATGGTATGTTGTGATGCCTCAGAAGTGTCCCGGCGGTGTATGATCTCCTGCAAACCTTTCTAAACAAACAACGGTGCAACAAATGCATTGTGCTGTTCTGCGACACCTCGAAAACAAATATTTATGCTGGAATTATCAAGTCAGTGCATGATCTGCTGCCGTTCAAAGACCAACTATGCTATACTGGAATAGTTACAAGTAGATTTTCGGCAAATATAATCAGCTGGATCAGATCAGGAGATGTTTTGCTTTTATTTCTGCAATCGGTGATCACTGTAGTGTCATAATTTGAGGGTCAGTCTTTGACATCATTGAGCAGATTGGCAAAATAAAACAGGACGGCATACGCAATATTGTTCACTCCAGGGGCGTTCTGTGCTGCCATCGTCACTGGTCTGCATTGACCCCCCCCCCCCCCCCAAAAAAAAAAAAACAAGATCGACATAGATATTTTCTAAATAATTTTTTTCCGCACTGACGACAGTTGTACTATTCATTTTGCACCATATACTCAAGTGTTTCTGCTTTATATGCTATCTGCTATTTTTAGGGGGGGTAGTTACTACTAGCTACTACAATTTAAAATGAGTGGATATACATCTACAAACACACACACACACACACACACACACACACACACATCCATCATAATTGGTGATCGGCTCCAAAATCCTGATTATGTAAAGCCAAGTTACTGGAGCATCATCTGTCGCACAACAGTTAGCACAACCGCCACAACTCTGCGTTTCAGGTTTTAAATCCAGACTTGTGTGGAAATTGCATGGGGTTTTTTTCTGCGTAATCTGGTATCCTCCTCCCAGACCCCAGATGTTCATTAACAACTTATACAGCTCTGCTGGTGTGAACCTAAGTGTGAAGGGTTGTTGTCCATGTGTGACCTGTGTTTGCTTGGCGACCAGTCCAGGGTGTACCCGTCCGAACTCAGATGGGATATAGGCTTCAGTTCTCACCTGCTTCTAAAACAAACACTGTAATTTCTAAAACAATGAATCATGTGCTGCCATTAAAATCAGCACTGACACTGAAATAGTCATAACACTCCATGATATGCTGCAATAACTCCAAGACAAATCATTATTTGGTGGTAAAGTTAAGCATCGCAAGCTATGCTTTTCTAACTTGTGTTAATGTGTTAAATCAGGGGTCGGGAACCTATAGCTCGTGAGCCAGGTGCCCCCTTTTGAATCAGCCCGCTCGGTCATTAGCTCAAAGCTAATCCTTCGACTCATAAGATGGCGAAAAGAAAAGCAAGCTAGCCAGCAGCAATTTCGCCTATGGACCTGACAAGCTGAATGTAATTCCGCTAATTTTGCTGGATCTTTAGCAATCGTGAGGAACGGAAAACCATTCACATTATTCATGAGTATTATTACAACATTATTTAAAAGAATACATTCAGAGGCTTATTATACAGACATTTTGTTGAATTCATTTTGCATTCATTATTTTAGTCAAAAGGGTTCCCGGCCCTGTGTTAAATCCTCTTCAGGCTACTACCAAGTCTCTAACCTGCGAGGGAAAAAAATAAATAAAATGAAACTCCAAACAGTAACTTTTTGTCTCGTATCTCCATCGCTTTGAAAATTAAGACTGAGAGAAAATCATCCTTTTTTTTGCCCACTGTAACCTGAGCTGAAAGTGGCTGATAGGTCAAGATTTGCCTGCCTCGGTCGTTCAGTCTCGCATCCCACAATGTTTGCACTCACCACTTGAAGAATGAGTCACTCCGCAGTCATTCTGCTGTCTTAAATTGCCTCCTTTCATGGTCAACAATGAGCTCAGCTGAGGAGAATAAAGCAAAAAAAAAGTGTGTGTGTGTGTGTGTGTGTGTATGGCCTTCTGGGAACGCTCCATTTGTTCATGTATCCTGACTCTAATTGGTTGTTATTGCAACTGGCAACAACAGTCGTCATGCTGTTCAGGGTGAAGCTCAACTGCTGTGTTGCTTAATGCCGCGTCGGACTCCACATCACAGCTCCCTAAAAAGTCCTCGGAACAATTGATTCACCCCGAACAAACCTGCTCATTTTTCTTGATTAACATTAGCGTCAAACAGATCGGAACAATTTCTACGACGGCCTGATGTTTGCGTACGTTAAATCAGCGCTGCATTTATTTAAATTTGCTGCAGGCTATCAGGCCTGTGTGCCTATCTGTTATGGGAGGTTTACACCACCAGCAGCTGATGAGATTTTGGTCTATTTATAGCACCACGACAACTGATAATCTTGACTAAAGAACCTGTCAATCAACAGTCATTACAAACAAGGCAAACTTAATCAATGTTCCTTGTGCTCTTACGATATATGGAACACATTGGACTTGTGGACTCGTGAGCCTCAGGCTGGACTAATGGACACTAATTAGGTTGCATGGCGGTGGCATCGGGCCTCCAAAATCATCACTTTTAAGAGTGCACAAAAAAAAACCCCAGCCTGTTTGTTCAAACATTAACACGGCATCATCAAAGAGAGCAAGCTATTTTCAAGGCTTTCGATTGGTCAATCTTTTCTAAAAAGTTCCACACATCTGAAACAATGAAAAAGAAAGGTGGGGGAAATACAAAAACATTTTTTGACATTTACTGCGGTTTGTCATGTAGGGTGGAAACCCCTAGAAAAGAGCATGGCAGATGAGTTTAAACATTCAAATAAAAAAATAAATAATTACTCCTCGAACCCCTCAGTTTAGCACAGATCATAACAATAATGGCGGGCATCTTTTTCTGCAACGCTCTGACAAGGATGAGTCCTCAAATGATTTATTGCTGTGAAGCCATGAAGTCAAATTAAAAACAAATAATTAAAAAGGACATTTTCTCAATACATCAATAAAGTGCAACACCAGTTTTTTTAGCTTTAGAAATAACAAACCTAATATTATATTTTAAAAAAAACAGGAAAAATAAATAAATGTATAGTAAAATATCAGCAAGATAATGAATCTTTAAATAAAACAGCATAAAGGGATTATAACAATCAAAAAGCCTGATAAAATTGTTTTTAAAAATAGCACAAATAATAACAATGTCTATATTTAAAATAGTAAATAAATTCACCAGGTGCCACCCTTCCACAAAGTTTGATCCAAATGGCTTGTAATGTAATCCTGCAAACAAACAGAAACCCACCCAAATCCCCTGCCTGCTCACTGCGCTGCATAAACAATCAATTTATTTGATCAGCCACCTGTTCATTGATTAAGGGACATGCCATCTGCCTGTTATTAGGTTTTGAACGACATCATTTTTGAAGTTTGTGTTCAGCTGGGTCCACATTCCAGATGACATGCTCGGATACTTCTGTGTCATCTGCTTCTGTAATCACGCTTCTAAAACCCTCGGGTCCCACCACCCTATTGACTTAGTGAGCTATTATGTGTTGACGAACATCCTGGCGCGACGCCTCCCTTAGGCCTCCTCCCCTTTTCCTCGTCTCTGTATGACGCGGCAGTTTTGCCTCTTCGTCAGGCAGCTGTTGTCATGCGCGCAGGATCATGCGCAGCCTGCCTCTTGCTAATGGATTCCTCTCCCTGAGTGAGCACCATGCCAACTGGACCGGCCGTATCAATGCCGGGATGTCAAACACCCGCAGACTCATGGAATGCTGTTTGAGAAATATATCTAACTCCGATTTGCACCTTCATTTTTTTTCAAATTGCAAACATACCGGGTAAGACAAGCCCGATTCTAAAAAATATGCCTGTCAAAGACGAGGTGGACAGCAGAACTTGTACTTTCACCAACAAAATTTCTTTATGACCAGCTTTTTTTTTTATTTTTATTTTTTTTGCACGGAAATTACCCCACATTTTTGGTCAGAATCAACAGAATTAGTATTTATTATAAACAGAATGGCAGTCAGGACAATCTGGACAGCTGAATTTCAGGGGACCATTTCTCTCACACATTTGGGAAAGTGAATCCGTGTTTTTAAAAATGATAAGTCTCATTGACAAGAAATAATCTAACTGCTTGTTGGGTGTATTTTTCCAGCCAAAACCAACTTTTTTCAAATTGAACTGACATGTTGTCTTTTGTTGTGCTTATTTCGCTTGCTTCACTCTCTTTTACTGATCCATCGAAATATCAAGTAACCAGAGTAAGACACAATCAGCGAAAAGCTCCAGATGACATGCATATTTGTCAGCACAGACAACAGGAGTCCTTCCTTTTATCACTGCTACTTCTCTACATCCCCAATCCAGCCACCCTCCCCATCCACTCTTGTCTGTGTCACGTTCGCGAGGTGGTGGTGGACCCCATAAAGCAGGCAGGAAGGAGGAGCAGGATGTACTTGACGAATTGTATTTAATAAAACAGAGAAAACTGAATCCTAAACAGACAAAGTGCTAACAACCAAAACAAATCCAAAGTATCAAACAAAACCATGACTGAAGCAAAAACTATCACTAAACGAAACATGACAAACAAACCTGACAGCCGCTAACAAGCAAACAATGACCCGACAATGAGTGCTCGGGCTGGGAGTCCTTTTAAAGTCCTAATTGCCTAACGACCAACAGGTGTGCAGCTGCAGGCAAAATCCCCACAGTGCCACCTGTTGGTCACAAACCGAAACATGACAGTCTGCATGCCTGTTGCCCATTGCACCCCCCCCCACCCCCCCGCCCACCCTTGTGTGACTCCACCTTGGACCTGCAATGTTCACCAAGACAGTTCAAAGCAAATATTCCCCACCCTGCAGCGGTGGGAAAGCAAGGCGTGTGTGTGTGTGTGTGTGTGTGCGCATGTGTGTGTGTGTGTATGTATGCGTGCGTGCGTGAGTGTGTGTGTGCACGCTTGCCTCTGGGCTCTATCAATTCTTCAACTCACACCCATTCTCCTGCACTGAAACCTGCCTGTGGGTATCAGCCTCTTTGGCACACTCCTGCAAAGATACCACTTATACCCCCCACCCCCAACCGCTCATGCAAACATACTCCTTATAACACCCCCTGCCCCTCCCCCCAACTACTACAGTACCAGCCCAAGGGTATCCAGTGCAGCATCACAAGGGTGATCTTTGACCCTGGTGTTTGTGTGTGGAGAGGCTTCATTCAGGCCTCATGCTGATCATGCGATGAAAACATGCTGTCCATGAGCGAGCTTCATCAGAAAGGGAGTGTTGTTAATTACAAAGAAAAAAAAACCCATTTTCAGGCAGATAATGGCATATTTTGTCTGTTTTGGTTTGACAAAAAGGAAAAACCTTGTTCAGGTGCAGCTGTATAGTAGAACTCTTTTTTTTGCCAGCAAAGCTTTTCTTTTGCCGCCGTTCTACACAGATTGTACCACATTTTGGGGCAACATTAGCAAAGTCAAAACGGATTTTTAAAATTGAGACCCTTCAAGTCTGGCTGTTGATTAAGCCAAATTATAAATAAATAATTTTAAAATATAGAGCGTATGACCCCCCTTTTTTTTACAGTGAATATTACACTGTGGTTAACATTGACAAAAACAAAGCAGATTTTCAGTCATGGCGTAGCGGTAAAACGAAAATGACTGAAAGCCCCTTTTTTCCCCAGCATAATAATTTTGATGCATCTTATTTCACATTTTGATGAAACAAAATCAATCCTAAACTTCAGACCGTTTTGACTTGCTATACAGTAGAATCCCTTCTGGTTTATTTTTTCCAACATAACGGCCCCATTTTTATGTAGATTTGTCCAGATTTTGGTTGAATGTCAGCATGTATCCTGATTTCTAAAATAGTAATAATAATACAGTACCCCTCAATGATCATCTATCGACCTTTACCAACAACCCCCCCCCCCCAAAAAAAAACAACAACAAAAACAGCCGCACCATGGAACTCCAGCTTCACCTCCTTTTGTCACCATAGCACTCAGCATGTCACACTTAGTTTGCGCGATTCAGTTCCTGATCATATATGTCTGTTTATGTTCCCATCAAATTCCAGCTCCAGGGTTGGAAGCACTTCTTTCACCAGCTGTGGCTTTTCCATAGAGTCCTGCATTTCTTCAATTTGTGGTCAAAACCAAGCCAACGAATCCTGATTTATACTATTTATACAGTGGGACTTTGTCTTTTGCCAGCAAAGCACTTCTTTGCCAGCCTTGTGCCCCAATTCCTACACAGATTATAACTTGGCACTATAACAAGTTGCCTTAACGTGCTTGTGGTTTGCAAAGGTGCCCTACTACTATTACCACTAAATTAACAATCAAAATGCAATATTTTTGTCTTCGTGAAGGCAGATAGAACGCTCGGATTGGGATTTTTATTTGTGACTACAGAAGAAGGTCAGAGGCAGGTCAAATTAGTCATAAAATTATCGCTGTGTATTTGTATGAAGGTAGATATCAGAACTAATCTGTCCACATCTCTTTCAGAGTGAGTGCGATATCAATGGTGACTCAAAAGATGAAATTACTAACTGTCTGTCGACAAATCACACGGTCTCATTCTGTCTTTTCGTCTGGTCTTCCAGGTGTAGATGCTTCAGGTGGATCCCGAGCAGGACCAGGCTGCTTCCAGCAGGGCCAGGCCGATCCTTTGAATCTCAGCCCGTGGTCTCGAAAGAGACAGCCAGACATTTTGCTTTGTGAAAGTCCGCTTTGGGCCTCTGTAAGGGGCGCTGTCCGTGCCGAGAAAGCAGAGTGGCCACCGCCATGACCACCGCTGTGCAGCCCAATGAACTGGTTTTTGAATTTGCCAGTAACGGGATGGATGAAATCAACCAGGTATGCTCCTTCCACTGCTTGATTAATTTCAGAGTGATTAATCTGGTTGTGGTGGTTTGATGGTTGTGATGGGCACAAAAACCTCTGCAGTTTCATTGTCAGACAGGCAGGATTCGACAATGACCACAAAAATGATTTTTGGAACAGCATTTTGTAGAAGCAGACTCTTCACTTGTCATGTGAGTGACCGGCAACCAGTCACTGAACTATTACATGATGATGCGATTTGGCCCAGAAAGGGATCATTTTACATTTGAATGCTCACAAAATGAGGCTTATGTTTTGCCTCAAACCACAGGGTATGGATATATTGCTACAGAAAAACATTATTTGACACATTTGACGTGTTTAGGATTGTTCATGCTCTTGTATTGCGCGTTATTCTTAAGTGCACTTAAATCTAGCTGGTCGTTTACCGCTCTCCGTTTTTATTCTATTTCGCAGAGACACAGTGGCCTAGTCGAAACTTTGGAGGTGACCTGGAGGCCCTTGTTTGCACTGACACGCTGCTTGTTGATATATGTGAGACATGTCCTGGCAGGGCAGGCAAAACTTAAAACAGCATGGTCACTGGGAAGCTGTCAGAGCGTCTCGAGAAGTAGGAGGCAGTGACATGGAAAGTCTGACAAACCTGCAATGGGGTTAGGGTGCATGGGAGAAAAAGCAGGGAGTCAGCGGCTGGGTAGCACAAAATATCTTTATGTCACAAAGGTTACTTGTGCGTCTGGATGCAGTATGCATCTTTCCATCGGCCCATCCACGTCAACAGTTGTCTGGTTGTCGCCACGCCCACGCCTCGATCCAGTGGAGCAGGCTCTTGGGTACAGTGGTGTGCTGTTGACTGCATCGGGTGCGTGCATCCAGAATGACGGGTTGTCACTGGATCCCCAATGAGCATTTGTTCAGGCCCAACCTGACCGACCGGTTCCGAGTAGATGGTACGATCCTACCGTGAGATCTCGCATTGTTCCCCTGGCTTTGTTTCTGGCTGCACCCACCCTATTGAACAAACTTCATCCACCCCCTCAGCCCCTGCAATAACAACCCTTTTACTTACAGCTATCTGTGCGGCATTTACACTGACTATGATAAAGGCATGAGGGGAAATCACAGCACTGCGACTCTTAACAATTAGCGCCACTGTTTTTGGTCGATGGTCAAAGGTGAATCAAGAAATAACATTACAATGCCACGTGCCATCTTACATAGTATGTTTGAAGATCAGCAATACTAGTTTTACTGGTATTATTGCGACTGTTTTTTGACATTTTTGGAAGCTCATGCAAGGACAGGTTTCTGGTAAAGCAATATTTTGACGGGCTGACATAAACTAACTATTATAAAGACAGCTCACCGCTGAATAAAGGTGTTGTTCGCTTTAGCATGTTTCTCTGAAACAAACCAGTTCCGTCTTGGAGTAATGGGGAGAGAATGACACCCCAAATTCTATTTTTCTTTTGTTTCTAGTCACCGTCATTGGAGAAAATGCCAACTGGTAAAGATTGTTGGGCTCTATTTTCATAGACACGCGCATGTGTGGCGGACAAAAACTGGCACATCTTCATTTTTGTGCTGAGGCAAATCTAGTTTACCGGAATTTGGCAGATTGTAGGGTGCCTTGTTGGGTATTCCAGTAGACCAAGACTAGACATTAGACTAGCTAAAAGCAGGTCTAAGTTGGGGCGCAGGTCATGTCACGCAATTTAGGTAGATTTGATCAAAGTGGTAGCAGACAGATTCTGTGCACCGTTGTGTGTGCATAAAACCCTCTGAATCAGTGTAGAAATCAATTAATTGGATGCATTCTTCTTCTTCTCTTCTTACTATTACCGTATTTCTTGGGTATGTGCCGGGGGGGGGGGGGCATAGATTGGGGTAGTCACACACAGGTGCACTGTCGGAGACGGAAGGCTGTTTCTAACTTCACAGTGGCCAACTTCTCCACAAGTAGAGTTGCAGTTCCTTATTAACATTTGATGTGCGCCGACCACCGGCATGGACTCCAGCAAGTCTGTTGTGTTTCTACCATGTACACCATGCGCCTCTCTTATGCTGAATTCAAAGTGAGTCAGAGGACCTTTTCGCACAGTTCGACCACTCTTTGTACTGGCCATGAAAATAGGGCCCAGGATTTTGGAATTGCAAGCAAGGTATTCAGTGCCCCCTTTGGAAGCCTGTTGCCACATATGCATAGCGGGCTTGGTGCACCATTAGCATCACCTGTAGTGATATACTGTCCCAGGGCATTTAAGTAAGACTGCCGAGAAGCTGTTTCTAATATTTTGATCCTACTTACTTTGCGGACAGTGAGTTCACATCAAGTTTTCACAGATAAAAAAGAGGAAATGCAGGAGACTGCAATAATCACATATCAACAAAGAGGAAATAACCTTTCAAATTTGAGCTTGCACAGTAGAGCAGAAGTAGTCACTCTTAGACATGAGAAATGCATGTTTGTATTCGTGGCACATTAGTATGCTGTGAGAATGCGGGAAAATGACCAGTTTTCCCCAGTCGGCCCAAAAATGACACAAATAATCTTTGTTTCTGTCTATGCCAGTGACATGTAGTGGGAGACAGAAAAATTAAATGTTATTGTACTGCTAAGACAAATTCTCCTTATTTCAGTGTACCATGTGCTTAAGATTTTGATGTGGTCGCGTGCCATGAGATTTTTCTAATTAAAATATGTGCCTTGACTCAGTAAATGTTGGGAAACACTGAGCTAGTGTATCATCACAACATCTGCAGAGACAGCAAGCTCTGTCAGCAAAGTGTGTCGCATTCGTTGAGTAAGGAGGAGTTGCTGTTTGGGGGCGTTGAATCGACCAGTAGCCAAAATGTCTGCAAAACACACTTGACTTTTTCAAGGACACTGACAGGCTCGCTTGTTTGCCGTGCCATCTTGCTACATCTGATAGTATCAGACAGTGATTAATGGGAAACTTTGCGACTGATAATTTTTGTAGTCAAAGCAAACATTCTTCCGCGCACATGACACAATGTGTGTTTGTTGTCGCTCATCGCGCTGCAGAATTCACAAACGTTGTCCCGCGTGTGAACTTGG
The DNA here is from genome assembly GCA_018466805.1 of Hippocampus abdominalis. Taxonomy (NCBI): domain Eukaryota; kingdom Metazoa; phylum Chordata; class Actinopteri; order Syngnathiformes; family Syngnathidae; genus Hippocampus; species Hippocampus abdominalis. The sequence continues at coordinate 11,073,139 of CM031695.1, read as the reverse complement.
AGCATCAGCCGACTAACAATGGGGCTAAATAACGAGCTGCTCTGTGACCAGGCCTGGTTAAAGTGTAGCCAAAAGTGGCTAATCAGCCCACCCCACCCCCATAAGGCCTGAACACCTGGTATGCCCCAGAGGTTCACGCCAACAATGGATACTTGTCTCACAGCACAGAAAAGCCTTTATTCCTCTCTGACTGCACCCTTGCCGTCCTTTCGCACTTTTAATGAAGCGCAGGACTGTGAGCATATATTCCCAATGTACGTGCTGCAATGATGCAATTGCTTCTACCGCACCGCTTTATACACTCATCGAGACAAGTCCTGATACTACATTCGAAAAAGGAAAGGTGTTTTGTTTTGTACATTTGATTGGAAGTCTTTAATACACAGAGGATGCCTGGTTATGACATGTTAAAAAACACACTCAGGATTGTTTCAGTAACTGCCTAGTGATGATGATGACGATGATGGTCTGAGGTGAGGGAATTTTTCAACAGTGCTGCTGCAGCCTGAGTAATCTTGATGTGTACTCTGCTGTCATCTAGTGGATTAGTGACGTGACTGCTTTGACTTAAAACACCCACAACACCCCAGTGACAAAGACGGAAAACCCCACACACGTCGGACAATTAATTGCACAAAATAAGCGCTGTAAAAAAAACAACCCCCCCCCAAAAAAAAACTATTATTCAATATTACTCATTTGTCGCCAATTATTTAAGAGTAGCCTATAATTTCATGTTACTCTTGAGATTGACAGTTTTACTGAAAAAATCATCTGTTATTGTTATTTACATAATCAAACAAATAATAATAATAATAATACATTTGATTTATAAGCGCCTTTCAAGACACCCAAGGACACTTTACAATCAGGAACAAAACAACAAATGTATTTATATGTGTTAAAAATGTTGTATTATTGTGGCTGTTGCAGTAGAAATACAGTGAAATACTGTAGTTGTACAGGTACCCGCAGCCAGTGGTGTAGTGGGGATTTTTTAAGTGGGTGTACGCGATTCTGGGATGTTCTATATATACATACAGAACATCAATCATAGGCTACAACACCAGTTGAACTAACGTTAAATTTAATGTTTTACTACTCCAAAATAATCACAGGCCAACGTTATTAAGCATAACTCGCATTAGAACAATGATCAACAAACATCTCAATAACCCGCAGACAGTGCAGGGCTAAAACCGAAATAAAAATTGAATGTGGCGTCGGGAGAAGTGGGTGGACGGTGTACCCCCGCGTACCACGCCCACTACACCCCTGCCCGCAGCGGCTCCTCTCTCACCTGTGGTTGAGAGGAAAGAAATGTCATCTGTGCTGTATGTTGCACAAACTGCATATGGACAATAAAGTTGACTTGACTGGACTTGTTTCCAACATTTGGACAGTCACAAAGATAATAGGATTTTACACTAAGACAAGCAACACTAAGACAACGTGTAAAGTAAAAGATTCCGGACAGGAAAGTTTCCCAAAGTGCATTTTTATGTCAAATTCCCAATTACAGCATCCACATTGACTGGTTTCATTTGAATTCCCAGCCACTGTATGGGTGAAGTAGGCTCACGTTTCCAGTGCTGTCTTCTTCCTCGGGTGGCTCCCCGCGGACTACTGCAGTGCCTCCAAAATTAGCTTCTCTCCTCCGTTGCTACCCATTAGCCCAAATTGCATATGGTGCTAGCTGGCTTTTATACGGCTATAAAAATGAGAGCCAGCAAATCAGGTTGTGATATTAATCCAGTAGGGCTTTCATGTACGTTTTACGATGTAGACTGGATTGAGCCAACCCTCTGCCTCCCATTCATGTATGTGTTTGTGTTTGCGTGTGTCTGTTACAGCTGGACGACCCGTCTGTGTTCCCCGCCGTGATTGTGGAGCAGGTGCCCGCCACAGATCTGCTGCAAGTGTACTCGGGCCTCGAGTCGGACGGGGTGACCAATGGCATTATGATGGACAACACCATACACATAGCCGAGGCGCCCTCCATCCTGGTGGGAGGCGTGGACCTCTCAGGTTGGAATATTTGACATTCGTAGATGTCTGTCCATCCATTTTCTATAGTGCTTGTCCTGGCATGAACATATAATCAGTGTACTTCGTAGGGGTGTGCATCTCACCAATAAAAGATGAATCAATACTTACGATACGATGGTGAAAGTGCTGTATAAGATGGGTTGGATTGGAATTTTAAAGTAGAACGGCTCAATTTGAGTTTCTTGTCATTTTAACAAATGATTTAACTTGTCAGGACCTCTTAATGTTTCATATCCTTTCATGGAATACTGAGTCCGCAATAAAATATGATTTGATACATATCAGGTATTTTAAAGTGGAACAGTTCACTTCTATTTGATTCGGTGCCCTCACATCTTTGAAATCAAATTCAGTTTTGCGATCCAAATTGTTTTGTTGTTGTTGTTGTTTTACCCCCAGCACATAGTACTCCACCCTTTGAATATGCCATATGGCAGTAAAACAAGCCTACGTATAGTTTGACCTAATGCCAGAGTGTCTTAACTCCAGAATTAAATATTTTGACTGGATTAATCATTTATGTGTGTAAGGCATTCATTCCAGAGTACTGGATCTGCAATAGAGAATCATCTAGATAGAATCATTTGACTTTTCTTAGCTGTCTGGCTCACCAAAAGACCATCGTATTGTGAAAGTAGCTTTCGGGATGGAACATAAGAGTACAACTATGTCAGCAATATGTGAAGGTGCTAAACAAAATAATAGTTTGTATTTAAGTCACATAATTTGAAAATCACACCCCTAGTGAACTGGGTACGTTGTACGTTGGCCAGTAGAGGGGTAGTATGATCAAACGTAGTGTACTTGTTTTGTCAAGAGATTTGCTGTAGCATTTTCTATTAATGGCAGCATCTTATTACTCGACATGGAAAGACCAGAAAGCAGCACATTACAATAGCAGAAGCAAGACGTAACAAATGGTGGACAGAACGGGCCTTATACCTGTATTAGCGAGATCGTGGAGAAGAAACCATGCAGTTCTTCTAATTATCTTCAGGTGACTTTGAAAGGAGAGACTTGAGTCAAATATCATGCTGAGAGTTTTGGCAAAGAACACTTTGAGTCATGCTACTTTTATCCAAACTCTCAGTAGTGTCCTCAAACACGCACCTGTGTCTCGCAGGGGCAATCATCAACATCTAAATGTTCACAGGGTTAAGACGCAAAAAGTTACAGGCTTGACGGTGAAAGCTCATGTAATATTTGTGTATGATGTCGCCAATTGGCACCATCTAAATACGGCACCGTAGGGGGCTGCATACTGATCCCAGCAGAACTCCGTAATTTACATTACAATGATCTGAAAGCACATACTGCCACGGATTACTCGGCGTGTCCTCCCCGAGATATAAGTTAAACACCCAGGAAGTGCTGAGCCTGTCGTACTGATCCATGTTTCGAGGTGATCTCGTAATACAATCGATCAGTTCAAAGTCAGCGCTGGAATCGAGTAATCATTGAAGTGTTGAAATCCATAGTGGGGCAGAGCTCATACAACAATAGTCACTTTTGCATGGGCAATCTCAAAAGAGTTCTCTACTGTATTTTGAATCCAGACTGAAAAAGTTCAACGAGATTGTGAGAGGCCATGCGACTGTTGTGCTCCAATTTTTTCAAGAACATTCAAGATGAAAGTTCCCTTTGGTCTTGCCGATGTCACAACCGCCAAACATCAGACCCGTCCGTCCTTAACAGCCAATACTCAGAGGAACTCTTGCGAGGAATACTTGGGTATCATTTCAGGTTCTCCAATTTTTGAGGAAGTACTTGACAATCTCGCCTCTATTTCACTCTGCTGGAATGATACAGTAGTCACAAGTAAATATGCATGAGCGCAACCACATCTGACATGGAGTGGCCCATAGGCAGCACTCAAGAGTAATGTTGGCTGTTCGGGGCGGGCCTGATAAGTGGCACTTGTGACATCAGAAAAGATCAAAAAATCAAAGAGACATTTCATCGTAGGACTGTACTTAATCTTATGGTAATGAAGTGACTCTGTCATCCTTAACCGCAAACAAGAGCCTTAACAGCGTTGACTGGCACATAGCACCAGTCAGTTGGCAAGACACGTTTGATGTGGCTCCTCCTTTGTCGAACGCTATATGCTAGGTACAGTGTGCTCTCCTTTTTCTATCTATCTATCTATCTATCTATCCATCTATCCATCTATCCATCTATCCATCTATCCATCTATCCATCTATCCATCTATCCATCTATCCATCTATCTATCTATCTATCTATCTATCTATCTATCTATCTGTCTGTCTGTCTGTCTGTCTGTCGGTACGTTTCTCGCAGCCTCTATGCGCCAATGTTTTTACCACACAATACTATCGTTAACCTTTTTTTGTCACGCACTTGACAAATACCTCATATGAAAGAATTAAAACTAACACCAAAGCTAAAAATCCTAAACAAAAACAGTACTCTCAAAAAATACAAACTAATTTCAAACAACATATAAATGAACTCTAAAAATCGCAAACCAGGCTGATGCTAACATCAACTGACTTTGTGTGGATGGTTGGATGCATCTTGGCCAAAGAACATTTTGGACACGGTTCTGGTGTTGGATCTTTTTCGATTGTTTTTTTTTTTTGTCTTTTAAGAAACAGTCTCGGCCACTGAAGACAGCATGGAGACAAATGAGGCCGCCGCGGCTCTGCTCAACATGGAGTCACCAAACAACATATTGGACGAGAAGCGCATGTGTAAGACGACTGACTCTTTGTTGGTGTTGGAGGCGGGGAGGGAGAGGATATTGTGGACATGGCGGGATCCTTTTGCCGTCCTATGCGTCCTCCATGTTCTCTGCGTGTTCGTTTAAATTCCGGCTGAGGTGAGGTTTGAAATCAGAGGCTGGAAACGGAGAAGTTTCTTCAAGAAGATTTTATCTGAACATTCTGGGCACAAGTGTGATTCAAGTAATCGTTGTGGTCAAGGCACAAATGCGCGCCAGCAGCATCTCAAGACATGTCTTATGTATTCAAAGCAAGGCGTCGTTTTCAACTGATACGGGTATATCACTTTCGTTTTTTCCAGATCATTTGCAGCATTCTCATTTTCCTAAGAACTGTTTTAGCATTTCAGTTCAAGAATCGCTATGGTAGTACTTTTGTTTCTAGCAGGTTTGGACAGGACATCCAAGTCCGCTAAAAGGTGCATGCACAGCGTTGTCGGGTCTTTGTCTGCAAAGGTGTTTACATTATTTACCACTGCAAAGGCAGTTCAAGTCGAGGTCATACCACAAGGTTCAAGTCGAGGTTATTCCACAAAGTTCAAGTTGAGGTCATTCCATGAAGTTCAAGTCGAGGTCACATTATAGTCAAAGTGTAGCAGTCCGTAATGCGTCGTTAAGATAATAATGCTCATCGCTAAATCATGGCTTCATTGGCCACAATGCTGCTTCTAGAATCCTAATGTAGACTTGTTTGCAAGGTTCTGTGGTTCATGTTCATCCCAATATCCATTTTCTCAAGCACTTTTCTTTATTTGGGTTCTGGGGTGAGCTGGAGCCTATTCCAGCTGACTTTGAGCAAAAGGTCGCTATCCAAAACGTTAAGTATCGATAAACAAGCTTTTTCTCTCATGTTCACACATCAGGATAATTTAGAGTCTTCAATACAGCAGGAAGCTAGAGTACTGTACATGGAAAAAGAAAACATGCAAGCACAGGATCAACATACAAACTTCACAGAGCTTTGAACCTAGAGACTCTTGACTAGCTTTGAACCTCGAGACTCTCGACTGTGAGGCAGACCTGCTAACCACTTAATACCATGCTGCCTGCTAACGAAATAGAAAGCCAAAATACACTAAAGCCTATATAAGGTTGAGCGCACCACTAGGATGCCGTTTATTCAGATTTTGAAAAAAAAAAAAATCCCTTAAGAAATGTATTGAAATAGAATTGATCTGAGTCAGGCTGACATTTTATTTAATTATCATCCACATGTAAAATCAAGTCACTCGCTACCAAAATATAATGCTAATAAAACATATACCATCCAGTCAGCCTTCAAACCGTGATAGCATCTTCCTGTTCTTTTTTTTTTCTTGAAAGATTTCACTTACCGCTAAGTCATTTTTTACATCTAGAAATCCGATTTATATGTGAATATGGTCAAGCGAACTTGAGTCCCTCACTTGAGCTCAACTGGACCTCGTGTCATTCCATGTTTTTTATCACACACGCCCCAACCACTCTTCAACACGTTGTTAAAGATTTTCTTCTGTTTTCTAATTTATTTTTTGTGTTCTCTGCTGGGGTGTAGTTCACAACTATGGTACTCTGCTGGAGGCGGACCTGACATATGCGCCCCTGAGGCCCGACCACATGGAGAACGGTGCCCTTGACATGTCGCTGGACGAGGACACCTCATCCATGGATGAGATCCCCCAAAAGTCTCCCTTGAAGCCACAGAAAAAAAACAAAGGTGAGCTTGTTGGCAAGTGTTCATTGGAAAGTACAATGCGTGTGCTAATTTTATATTCTTTTTAACACATCGCCCTCTGTGATTTTTCTCAGTGAGGAAGCCCCGGGCAGTGCGCTCATGCTCCCCCATCTCCACCCCGAACCTACCACTGAGGAAGAAGAACAAAGAGGGCAAAGGTAAACCTCAAGCGGTCCTCCCTTATAACGAGCCAATCAAAATCAAGGTCGCTCCCCCTCTGGTGGAGCGCTCTCTGTGTTCACCCTGTGTGCAAACAGCCAGGGTGTGATGATGGCTTTCTCAGGGTCTACAGGGACATGCTTGCAGGAACATTGATGCCCCACTGAAAGAGACTAATGTGAACCGCACAGGGTGTCACGTTTTGGTCTCGCCCATATACTTCACCCTGTCACTACGGCTGGGATTTAGGCGACTATTGGGAGCGTTATTGTTTTTTTTAAACATCTCTGGTTAAAGCATGCCACACCTTAGATTAATCGACTTCCTGCCTTTCTGTTATTTAGTCCATCCCAAGACGTACATGCACTCAGTACAAGGTTGGACAAGATCAGCACCGGGGTTGGACATCACCCTCTAATATGTTGACATATAAACATATATTTGTTGTCGTACGGTTTTGGTTATGGTCATTTGGGACCGCTGGGAATTTAGACCTCATAAGGTCAGACTTCAAAGTCTCCCAGTCAAAGTAAGCCAAAAAAATGGCTTTTATTAAAAGTAGTATTTTACTGATCTCTCCTGAATACGAATTTCCTGGTTTGAAGTGGGACATTTAGGACTTCAAAGTGGTCAAGGAACACACCCTTTAGTGCTTTGGACATCAGTCTGCTAACTTTACATACTGGTAGCTTCCTTTGTATATTCTTCTCCCTGTTAACATAACTTGTTTAGGCAGCTTATTCTTTTGGAGTGTTGCAAAGAAGGTCAAAAATAAGCAAAACAGTTCATCAGTGTCTTGAATTGCCATGGTCTGAACTCAGATTTACCAACTTCCTCACATTCCATTTGGACAACTTCAAAGACAGTCCTTCTTTAATACAACTGAAAAAGTGTGCCCCCCCACCCCCCGCCCCCTATATGTAGACCCTTAAATTATTCAAGTCAAGTACAACTTTATTGTCAAATGTGCTATACAGCACAGATGCTTCCCTCTCAAGACAACATGCAACAAGAGGAGCCGCTGCGGGTGCCCACGCCGCCATCAAAAGAAAAGTCAACATAAATTGACAAAATAATACAAGACAACACATAAGACACAGACAGTCGTGCAATCGTAACCATTTTCCTGCATACACTTTGTTGTTTGAAACAGTTATAGATGAAAGAGGAGCGAATCAAAGTGTCCTTTGAATGAGTCTTATTGAATGAATAATAGAAAACGGGTCCAGTCTGGGCTTTTTTTTTCGATGAACCTTTATTTTACTGCAAGCCAACGCTACTTTGTTCGGAAAGTTCATTTTCTATGTGAACTTCTTCAAAGTGCATTTCACACATTTCTTTTAATGAACTTGTTCAGTTCAGTTCAGTTCATGTGAAAATGTTTTATTTTTTTTATACCCAATCCTCACAAATTTAGAGTGTCCATTCAACCTAACATGCATGTTTTTGGAATGTGGGAAGGAAACCCGAGTACAGGGAGAAAACCCTCACAAGCATGGGGAGAACATGCAACGCCATGTAAAATTGTATTCTGTGGATGTCAGGTGTGTTTGAATATTCGATAAAAAGCAGCAAACACAAATTTGTTTGCCCGTCCTTATTTGCAGGAAACACCATCTATCTGTGGGAATTCCTCCTGGCCTTACTGCAAGACAAGAACACCTGTCCCAAATACATCAAGTGGACACAGCGGGAGAAAGGCATCTTCAAGTTGGTGGACTCCAAGGCGGTCTCCAAGCTTTGGGGCAAACACAAGAACAAGCCCGACATGAACTACGAGACCATGGGACGAGCGCTCAGGTATAAAAAGAGCGGGATTGTCATTGTTGGAGAAATGTATCTGCGCACTTCATTTCACACCAATGGCAGGGGACATTTGACAGAAAAAAACCCCCAACATTCATTTGTTACAATTTTTTTTAATGATTCTTTAATACTTTTTTTTTTAATTGCCTCGCTCACGTTATCCCCGGCGAGTGCTTTCTCATTTGTCAGTCTGATCAAAAAGCAAAACAACAGCAAAGATATGGAGCATCTCTTGATTCTCATAGCCTGGTTACACAACGCGAGAAAAAGAGCGCAGATCTTTCCGCTCAGCTGACAAACACTTTCTAATGCTCCCTTTAGCAGTTTTCCTTTTGTCAGGAGCCATCCTGACCGTTCAGTATTTTATTTACTTGTTCTTGTTTAGCAAAAGTTTAATCTGTCAATACGGGACCTACTCATAAAACACGGCTGCTTCTGACATGCCTGATTGATTGGTTGACTCTTTTGTGCCTAGGTAGACGTGTTTTGACCTGATTACACCAACACGAATCATTTGTTATCTTCATTAATAAGTGGCTTCATTTCACGAAGTAACGTACACACTGTAAATGTGCTACATATTTTTGGGGACTCAAAATGGAATGTTCTTGGACTTCTTCCACCCCGTCATTCAGAAATGCAACCGCTATTAGATTTGCGATTGGATAATCAAGGTTGCGGAGGTGGATCTTCCACTTACATTTTCAACAGCTTTCGGCCTTATGTTGCCGAGGGACACAACTGGTTTTTAGTTTACAGCAATGCATCATGCATGTTGCCAACGATGGTTATTGCAGCACTAGAAGAGGTAAACATGGATGCGTCCGCTCCTCTATGCCAAGATTCTTTGTACAGTATACAGTATTGAGAATAATACATGAAGAGAGGTAATTTCCCGATTAAAATTTTGTATGTAGAACAGGTCTGTGGGCTTCACTTTTGGTCCCTACGGGCTACCTGGTGAGCGCTGCCACCACGTTGGCGACCCTTGATCGACACTCTCATTCACCGCAGATACTACTACCAGCGAGGCATCTTGGCTAAGGTGGAAGGTCAGCGTCTGGTCTACCAGTTCAAGGAGATGCCGACTGACCTGGTGGTGATCGAGGACGATGACGCGGGGTCTGACGGTTACAACGGGTATGGCAACCAAAGGTCCGCCGGCGGGAGGTCTGTGGCACGGGGGGTCTCCAGAGGGAAGGCTCACCAGCAGGTCAAGCAGATGAAGAAAGAGCCCATCGAGCAATGTCTGCAGCAGGAAGTGCAGGGAGGACAAGCTGAGCAACTCCTGCACATACTGCAGGGTAACCAAGGGGTGGACATGGCGCAGGCTATGAGGTACACATGCAGCCTACACAGACTCAAGGTCTTTTTGTACCAAGTTAACTGTATTATCATTGGCAACTCTAATAACCACCGTAATGAAGAAGTTAAGATTTGGTTATGATCCGGCGCATCCAAGGTTGTGAACTTTTTGGCCCATAAATTCAAAAGCTACGTTTGGTGAAACACAAGACTGCTCATCCCCAAAAGAACACCGTACCTACCGCGAAGCATGGTGGAAGCAACGTCATGCTTAGGAATTGTTTTTCTTCAGCTGGAATTTGGGCCTTTGGCAATGTGGGGGGGAATTGTGAACAGTTCAAAATACAACAAAAAACAACCTTCAGGCTTCTACTAGAAAGCATAAACAATGTCAAGAAAATCCTACCAGATCAACTGAACTCTATTTGGGGTAATTGTTGGAACGTACTGACTTCTATTTTTTGTAAGTTTCAATGTGATTAGTTCATTCTGAATAGTCAAATTCCAATCATAAGAGGGTGCGGCCACAGCATCCATTTTTTTTTAATTTATCCCAAAAAATGACACTATATCAATATATGATATCGATTGTACAAAGAATTAAAAAGTTACTTTTCCATAATATGTTCTCACTCTTTTCTTTCCAGGGCCATGAATACTCCTGCTTCACTCCCAGTTGTCTTGACGTCTAATAGTTCTCTCCCGTCTCTGCCCCTCACCACCGTTCTCCCCAACGGGGACTCCACTCACTGCTCCCCCTCTCGCGTCCTCCTCCAGTCCATGCCCCCCACCACCACCTCAGCCAACGACGTGCTGTGCATCCAGGCGGCCAACGGCCTGCAGGAGGGTCTTCCCCAGCAGCTGCTCATCACCAACTTCGGCCCGTCCGCCATCTCGTCCTCCTCCGCCACCTGCACAGTCCCCATTTCCCCCGCCTCGAGCCTCCCTCGCCTGCTCACAATCAACACCACCTGCGGGCAGACCATGGTGGCGCAGCAGCCCGGCACGGTCATCGCCACCGTGCTGAAATCGGGCGATTTGTGCGGGCTGCAGGTTAAAGAGGAAATGCTGGACTCCAGCTACTTCCAGTCCATGGTCAACGGTGATCCTTCCCTGGCCAGTACGTTCGCCAAGGAGGAGATGGACGCCGGCGAGGCGGAGCTGCAGTACCGGACTGTGATCATCGACTCCAGCCACACCCAAGGTCTAGAGCTTGCCAGCGAGGCGGCCTTCAACGGACTCTCTTCCCAAAGCAGCAGCCCATGTGAAGGCCTCACCCCCGTGGAGGAGCTGGAGGTTCGAGGGGAGATGTCCCTGCAGTCCCAGCAGGCCATCAAAAGCCTGCAGGAGCTGCCCCTGTCAGTCCAGCTGCCCGCAAACTTTATCCAGATAAAGACGGAACCCGCGGAGGCTTGACATGCTCTCTGCCTCTTCTTCTTCTTCTTAAGCTCAACTGAAAAGCAACAACACAAGGACCAATTGGTGGACTTGACGGCGGTTGTTTTTATTTTCTTCCACATTGCTGCAGTCTGATCCAGGATCAGATGTTGCTCCTCAAGGTTGCTCAAGTTCAGCCTCAGGATTGAATCGTTTACTCACTTCTTTGTGATCATGTGCCTAAAGAAATGGATCAAGGGAGTGTTGCATATTTTTTTTTTTTTTTTAAAGATGTCACATTTCAGTCTTTGGGCGTGCAAAGATATTTACACACCAAACTCCTCCCTTAAGGAGAACAGCCATTGGATGAAGCAGGGATGCCTGTCTGCCAAATGTGCCAGTTAGTCTGTTGTTGCCTTAAATCTCAGTGGACTTGTAAATGGTGGAGAAAAAAAAGAGTCTTGTCTCAGTCCAAACCAAAACATGGGGGGCTGAATACAAAACGCTGCAAGGAAATTGGACTTTCCGGCTGAGGGAACGCCAGGAACCAACGTGCGTCAGTACGGGCCCTCACTGGCAAAAGGATTCTGATGACTGCTTTTGGGACTTTCACCGGAACTTGTTTATTTTTGTTAAAATCAAAAGGCAAAACATGTCAGTACTTCCAAAATGTGGAAAAGGGCATTTGGAAAATAAAAAAGTCTTGGTGCACACTGGACACAAAGACTTCTAGATATAACTGTTATTTTGTCATCAGCCTGGTGTTTTTGAGGCTGAAATCCTGTTGATATGAGATGGAATATGCACGTGGTCTCTCATTGTATATACAAATGATATATGCTTGAGATTCACCACGAAGGCCACTGCAAATTTTATTTATTTGATGAATTTCTAAATTCTGTATAAAAAGGCACATTTGTACTCTATTTACATGAGGGAAAAGACAAAGAATACAAACGCTCAGTGCGGGAAGACCAAACTTTTATTTTATTTTATTTTTTTCCATAAATAGATAAACAACTTTTCTATTTCCATTGTTTCCGTTCCCGTAACATGCTGTTGTACATATCCTGCTGTGTGTGTGTGTGTGTGTGTGTGTGTGTGTGTGTGTGTGTGGATGCGCTCTTTTCTTTCTGTTCAGCAAGCATACTGTAGCTCTCAAGCATTAGAAGCCTTCAAGAATCAGTATCAACATAATCAGTCAGTATGGGTACACAAAAGTCATATATCAATTTTCAGAGTCTCTTCTGGGCCACTGCTGTTTTGTACATTTTCACATGCCCTCTCGGCTTCTGCTCTCGTGCGAGTCCAGTGTGCGCTTTCTCGACATGCTGACGAAACCCGAGGCGATGAATGAATGGGTTGAGGCACGGCGGAAAACGTGCAGACACCGTGACCTTGATCCACAGAGCAGGAGTGACAAACTCAAATCTTGTTTGTGGGGACAAGCTGAATGTATTCATACAGTTCAAATATATGCAAGATTATGACAATCAATAATTACACTGGAGACATTTTCTGATCCAAAACTTGTCTATGTTGCTGCTTTGTTATTGTTGTTTATTTGCTCTGTATACACGTCATATATCCTGTTTACAGAGCACCCTCGCCTTAACCCTTTTGGAAAAAAAATGCACTGTTGTTTGTGACTGTTGATTGTCAGTGATCTTCCTTATGCTGAGTATAGAGTCGTTTTTCAAGGCTTCTTTCTTGTGTTGTGACACAGCAGATGTCCGCAAATCACACAGCAGCAAAAAAGAAAAGGAAAAAAAACCCATGCAGAAATATTAAACTTGGAGACAAAACAGGTGTGAGGGCTCACAGCGTCATGTCATTTGCTTCTGTTGTCTCATTCCAAGAAGGATACATTGAGTTGGTCAGCGAGTCTCGAGAATCGATTCAAAGCGGAACTAACATTTCGATTGCCCCGTAATCCTTTGTATTTCAAGAGTCTGGTTCCGCATTTCGGTGCTTCATCTGCCGACCCGAAGAACTGGATGAGACCAACAAAGAAGTGCACACACTCGCGCGTTGTGCAGATACACGAGGCGCTGAACCCAACTTTTCTCTATTAAATGAAGAGTCACCTCTGTGCAACACTTACAATGAGACACTATTGTACCAAGGAGGTGGCATGACGTGTAAATGGTAACATATGCCACAATCCCAGGCCATAGCTGGAGACTGCGTCACCTTTTCATTGCCAACGCTGGCACGTGAAGTGTAAATATCTCAATTAGTTTTTGCGACAAAGTTTTTAGTGAAGGAGAAAGAAATGAGAACCACATTCTGTTATACTTCCTTGCCACTTATAAGGTAAGAAGTACCATAGCACAAGGCAGGCAAATGACCCGGGCCTTGTTAAATGTTATTTTAATTTGTGCGTTGAGCCGATAAAATGAATGCCGGTAGTTTGGACAAACCTGAAATGTATTGGAAGAGGAATCATTGAGATTCAAACAATGGCTGACCGTACTAACTTCATACACTGTCCACTGCAAACTGCTATTACAAAGTTGGTTTTGTACTTGAATGAATGAATGAATACTTTATTGTCATCGCACACTTGTTACAACGGGCTTTTGCAGGAGCCTCCACCCCCAAGTGTATCGTGAAATATAAACAAAGTATATAAATACATTGCACTCCCCTAGACCTACACACAATCACATACACACGTTTAAAAATTGAGATTCAAGGTTATGGAATGGATTTTAAAAAATTGTGACTACACACTGTTCAAGGAAGGGTTAAAGTAGATTTTTCTTGCAAAATATATGAATTTGTATGAATCAGGCATTGACATGAGAATATGTAAAATATTCGGCACTAATTAAGACACAGTCAAAGTTGTCTTACAAAACTTTGGAAGGGTACCAGAAGAAAATCGCAAACGCGCCAGACTGAACCACTGCCGTGCATTAAATCCTGCTAGAGCTAACGGTAGCATATCTGCAACTTTCCCTTCGTGCTGGGAATAATTCAACCTTTCAGGAAGCAGTTTTGAGGACAGAATGAATGAGAAACGGTTCGTGGTGCAAAATGTATTCGAGCCCTTTAGCACTAGCTGAGAACGAGTGGACCGTGGGTGGATGAATACATTAGCATGTTAACATGTGACACACTCACAGCTGCAGACAGCCCAGCCTGTCACCACCACCACGGCAGAGTGACTTGGACACATTTTCCAAGTGCGTATGTGTGTGTGTGTGTGTGTGTGTGTGTGTGTGTGTTACTACAGCATGAATGGTGGCTGTGCGTGGGTGCTGGCTGAGGAAGCTGTCTGGAATTAGGGCTTGCCTACTGCGTCGACACCCACGTGTTGCATGCACAGATGTGCAGCAGGACGTCTTTGCTGAAAGCTCCATCTCAATTGTTGGAAAACGGAGGAAAAGAATCAACCCCTTCATCAACAAACAAGCCTCCATTTCATCACCACGTTTGCATCGATCGGCTGCCAACAGTGAGCTTGCTATGGATGACTCAAATTTTAAGAAAAGGTGACTATAACATAACACTATTCCGTTACTTAATGAGTCAAAAAGCCATAAGATCGCACGAGTCCCCATGGGGTGGGAAAAAAAGAGTGGAGTGACTATTTCGGTGTCGCCCGCGGTCAATGACACAGTTCCAGTGTTTACTGCTGTGCCCCTTGTTGTGGGAGCACTTGAAGGATGACGGCTGACATGTTGGCGCCTCCAGCGTGTGGTGAGAAGCGGTGCAGGGATGAGCTTCGTTTAACCCACCCCACTAAATGCAACATGGCAGAATATGCCATCTGTGAGGCCTGGTCATATAAAACATCCTGAAACAAAGGCAGTAGGGGAAAGAAACAAAAGATTAAAAAAATAAAAATGATAAAATACTCAGGCAGGGGGCGGCCCGGTAGTCCAATGTTGTTCTGCACGATGACTTCACAGTGCAGCTCTGGCCTCCCTGTGTGGAGTTTGCATGTTCTCCCCGGGCCTGCGTGGGTTTTCTCCGGGTACTCCGGTTTCCTCCCACATTCCAAAGGCTGATTGAACACTCTAAATTGTCCCTAGGTGTGAGTGTGGGTGTGCATGGTTGTTCGTCTCTGTGTGCCCTGCGATTGTCTGGCGACCAATTCGGGGTGTCCCCCACCTACTGCCCGAAGACAGCTGGGATAGGTTCCAGCACCCCCCCCCCCCCCCCCCCCCCACACACACACACACATGACCCTAGTCGGATGGATGGATGGATACTCAGGCAGGTTGTCCAAACTACGGCCCGGCAGTCATTTGCTGTCTGCCATCCACTTTTTAGTGTCCTGCAAAACATACTAGTACTCAATCTTGACAATGTAGTAGGGCGAATAATGGGGACTGCCGCTATTACTGCGAATAAACTTGCCTATGGATGTAAAGACACAACTTGACAAGTTTACAGATGAAATTTGTAAACCTGAATTTCTTTTCATAATACCATGGAGAAGAAAGATATTTCAAAAACAGGCTTTCCTCTACTTTCTGCTTAATGTCAAGATCAAGTTTGTGAACATATCACATGAGTGGTCCTCAAGTCTTGCCATCTTA
This sequence comes from Hippocampus abdominalis, assembly GCA_018466805.1. Taxonomy (NCBI): domain Eukaryota; kingdom Metazoa; phylum Chordata; class Actinopteri; order Syngnathiformes; family Syngnathidae; genus Hippocampus; species Hippocampus abdominalis. The sequence continues at coordinate 11,057,432 of CM031695.1, read as the reverse complement.
GTACCGCTTGTTCCTGTTTTGCTTCTGAATGTGTAGGGACAATTCTTTTCTAGGGGCATACACATCCGCGGCCCACTCCAAACCTAAAAACAAAACAAAGCAAAAAACCAAGCAAACAAAAAATCAATGTGCCGCCATGTGGGTGTGTATTGAGGGGGCCCTGCACGGCGACAACTCCGACGCGGCAATTCGGCGATTTTAGGCTCGGCTGTGGAGTAAGTGGTCATCTCGGTGCTGTGCATGAAATGGATGAAAGGCCATCTTCCCAACTAAGAGGTCAATGGAAACGCTCAACCGGCCTTCAATACCCAGACTCCCGCCGCTGCACCATTTTATGGCCTTGGCCCGAGGCTGATAGCAAACCTGTTACCCCCCAGAAAGCTCGACCCGCCCCCACCATATCCCTGTGCAGTGTCAGGCGGAGTCGCCACATTTCTTGGATAACCTTTGTTTTTTTTCGCTTCTATTGTCTTCTCATCCCATTGTTTTATTTGCCTTTCTTGTTTCAGACTTTGATGTATAATTTTTTTTTTTTTTTTTTAAACATTGCCATTTACCCGAGATGCAACCAGTCAGCATATCGTAGGCTGTGAGGACATTCAACGCCGATACTGCCACCCACACGCCAGTGTCAGTCACCGTCGGCTGCGGCTTCCCCTACTACAGGGGTCGGCAACCCAAAATGTTGAAAGAGCCTTTTAGGACAACAAAAAAAAAATGTCTGAAGCCGCAAAAAAAAAAAAAATCCTTCTATAAAACTTACAATGAAGGAAACACACGCTGTATGTATGTAGGAGACTGGACTGTCTCAGAATTGTTTATGTTATTCATTCCTTTGTTGTGTGTTCACAAACGCCCCCATGGAATTTATTTTGTGATGTCCTCGCTTGATTTTTTGTTTTGGTGCATTATTTTCGCTTTTCTTAGTGTCATTGAAGTCATCGTGAATGTCCGTATTTCGGAGGCTGTCTTTGAACGCCTCTCGAGTTGAACGAGAAGAGAGAAGGCACGGAGTCGGACGCAGACGTGTCTGTGTTTGTCGAGATTGTTAAAAAGCATAAATAAAGTGTACGCTTTAAAAAAAAAACAACAGCACCACAGCTCTCCTTTTTCTGAGCTGCAACGTGTATCTATATCTATTTGAGCTAGATTAGCCTACTATCAAAATACTTTTCCATTTTCAATTTTTTTTATAAAGCTCCAGGGAGCCACTAGATGTCGCTAAAGAGCCGCATGCGGCTCTGGAGCCGCGTGTTGCCGACCTCAGCCATACTACATCACACTAAGAAACCCTTCAGCACATCCAAGGAGTAAAAAAGTACTCTTTGGCTCACGGCATCTACTATCGGAGAGTCCAAGCGCCTCTTAGTTCCTCTTAGTTCCCAGGAGCAAGCCAAATATACCTTCACGTAACGCCCACCGACCTGCTGCGCATCCTGCTGACCCACTGGAGGTATTTGGCTACTTTTTCCTCAGCTGCATACTCAAATGGGTGCTCCTCATATCGATATATGCTTGTCCCTGTTTGTTACAGACTGATGCTCTACATTCGGGGAAAGTGTGCACCAAATTGGTGTTCACCTCTCTTGACTCAAGATGGCACTGTCACCACATGCTGTCACAGGAGAGAAAAGGAGAGGAGAGCGTTTCCTTGCAGGTCATTCAAGTGAATACAGAGGCCCAGCTCCGGCATTGCTCCCCACTCTGCTCGCCTGGCAACACCACCATCTCAACAAGCATGAGAGGATTATTTGAAATGAAAATAAAGGGGGTGCGGGTGGAGTTCCATTTTCTCAATAAGTAACAAAAGGAATTACATTTTTTGAGAGCTTCATTTGATGATAGAGGAAGTCGGAGGAGGGGGAGGGAGGCAAAGTTCCTTTGAACAGCACTCACCTGAGAGATGCTCATCCATTCGGCTTCCTCCCATCATCCAAACAGCGGCAGTGCTTCGAGGACGGATATTTCCAAGCTGCATTAGAATAACGGTTTCATTTGAAATAAAAAGAAGGCAGCGTTCAACCGCGGTGATATCACTGATTAGCTTGAGGAACAAAAAACAATCTATAGCGGTGTGGGGTTATCTGACTTTGACTTATGCAATCAGGTCTGCCATGAGGCTTGGACTGTAGGTCAACATGAGGTTAATGTTTGACCTGATCCTTGATAAGGAGGGCGTAAGGAGCCCAACAGAATTATCTTGAGGCTTCGGACGGTCTCAGAGATGTTCGCTCGGACAGTTGAACAAGCAGACTCAGGAAGAGATTGTCTTTGCTGCTGGCAGGAGGCGCACTTTTCTTTGTAGCCACTCCATGTGCGATTCTCAACTGACACCTGACCTCTGCAGCCTCTTTTGGCTTATTATTGATCGTGTATGCAAATTTCGAAGTGATTTATCAGAAAAAACACTCCCTTCTTCATTTACATGTCACGCCTCTCAGCCCAGCCCACCGATACGCCCCTCAGAGGCCAAAACATCTCTCGGTACAAACAATGGATACCTTGTTACTTCAATGGGTAGATTTCGCATGAAATTAGACACTGTAACAAACTCAAGGACATCTTATCGTGCTGCCCACCCGAAGTTGAACCTTCCTGTCTGTACTATCAAGTTGGCCCTTTTTTTCTCTGTGTTCTAAAGCTGTATGAACACCCGCGTTCGAGGTCAATCAAGCATACAACAAAATGAAACTTTTATACATGATAACTTTGAGTTTATCTATAGTCTATCAGATGGATAGATATGATGGATGGAAAATTGCATGGACTTATCTGGGAGGTGTCTGGTGTCATAACTGCTTGTCTGATGTTTCTCACCAGCCATTCTGTGTCAAATGTGGATATTTTTTATTTATGTATCCAAAATCACTGACCTGATTATTGATTTTAGGAAGTCGACCTCTATTCCACCCCCTACTGTCACGAAAGGTGCTGATGTTGTGATGGTAGAGGAATACCAATATCGGGGTGTGGTCCTCAACAGTAAACTGTGCTTGGAACCTCCTGTTGATGTCGCCTCCAAAATGTTTCATCATGACTGTACTTTTGAAGGTAAATTCGATTTTTTTCCCAAGTTTCAGCTGAGATGAGGATTCTCTTTTACAGAAGTTGTATAGAATCCGTTTTATCCTACGCTACTGTTTGGAAATGGAAACCTGTCTGAAAAGAATTGCCTCTGTAGCCTGTAGGTTAATGCTGGTGATTTGACACTAAGAACACATCAGGAACAGGAAGACTTAGGAGGCAGGCATGGTTGTCTTTCTTGCAAGAGAGAGTGCGCTCTCGGTTCACAATCTCAGAGCAGCTCTCCAGCTGGCTCTGCCATGTAAACCGTTACAGGTTACAGGGAAACTCTCAAGAGACCGCGTTTGTCTCCTTGCATTTATCGGAAGGATATTGGAAGTTCATGATACACGATCTTCTAATGGGTTTGCAGATTCCACAACAGTTTCAGTACAGGAGACTTTCAACGAGAACACACAGTTCATTCCCGAGGTGAACAGACGGCTTCTGCCGGAGGTCGGTGGTCCGCGAACACAGCTTGGGATGTCCCTCACATGGTGTCGTGGGGTTGACGTTATCTTCTCACAAGCAACAAATTTGATCAGAAGCCGTTAAACTTAACTAAAAGATATGATCTTAAAAGCTAGAACAGGAGTAGGCTGAGATGAGGTATTTGTGAGGTATCACTCTGAAACGGGTTTTAAAGTGACACGGAGAGTAAATATGGGATAACAGAATTACATTTATTCCAACACTTCGGCTGTCAACATGACGGCAGCAGGTTGGGCTAAATGGGTCCTCAGGAAGGGAAATGCTATTTTGTATAGCCCCACTCATCCCCTCCAAGAAAAGTTCCAGCTTTTGCCCTCAGGCTGTGTGTTTAGGGCTCCTCGGAGGAGGACAAAAAGGCTTCAGGTTTCATTTATTCCTAGTGCAATTTATTTACCTTTCAGCAACTAGCTCTGATGTTGCTCATGTACTTAACTTCTATTGCATACTTTTTTTTTTAATCATTGTATATTCATGGTATTAGTTTTGGACTGATCATGTGACGCCTGCATTTCTTTTTAGATTACATTGTGTTATTTTGTCACTGTCTGGGTCTTTGTCTATGTGCTCCTGCTGCAACATTAATTTCAAGAAAAAGATTCCGATCTTGATTCTGAATTCAGTGGCGCCAAACGCCGTTCCCTCAATTCAAGTGAATGGAAGACATCACAACCAGCCGCAGCTTCCACTCTGGGCTTATTCTCTGCACCGCACCAATGGAGCGCAGCGCTGTCACGTGCTGGCGGAGACAATGCACTTGCTTTGCACCACCGTGCACATTCTGTCAATGTTCTGGCCAATCAGATGGACTAAATACATCACGCACATTCAATAAATATATTAGACAGACTGTTGAAAGTCAGCATGTGCAGTACGTGTGTGATGACACACGTTTTATTGGTGATAGAAAGACAAGCAGCAACGTCTCTGGTGTGAGTGCAAGCGCCAACTGCCTGAGTAATAGTTCTTGTGTGCGTGGTCACTGCTGGCTCGACATTCAATTCACTTAACTTTCTGTCCATGATGTTGAACAGGAAATACAAATTCAGCTATCAAATAAATCAACGCACGGACCACAGAACTAAAGTGGAACATAATTGAACGTAGTAATGTTAGGCTTCGCTAGAAATGATGCATCAAAACAGAAATTAAAGCGAGGAAATCACAAAATAAATCCTACAGAATTTATTTTGTGATTTCCTCGCTTGATTTTCTTCGTAGTTTCATTGAAGTAATCATTAATTTCCGTTTTTTGGAGGCGGCCATGAACACCTCTCGAGTGGAACGGAAAAAGAGAAGGCACGGAGACGGACGGACGAAGACGTTGTTGAGACGATGAAACCATTAATAAAGTCTGTGTTTAAAAAAAATAAAAATAAAACCACAGCTCTCCTTTTTTCAACAACTACAGGTGCGTCTTTGTCCATCTCAGTGCCTTCTCCTTTTCCGTTCCACTCGAGAGGCGTTCATGACCGCCTCCGAAAAACGCATTGGCATTTCCTTGATCATCGCTCCAACAGAACGATCAGATGTCAGTAGTAGTTATTTATTCTTTTGTTGTGTATTCACAAATGAGCAAATGCCAATATAAATTCTGTAGGTGGGGCTATAGAATTTATTTTGTGATATCCTCACTTGCTTTTCAGTTTTGATGTACTGTATTATTTTCAATTTTCATAGTTTCATTGAAGTAATCGTTTACGTTTTTTTGGAGGCGGTCTTGAACGCCTGAGTCAACTGAAGAAGAAAAGTCACGGAGACGGACATAGACGTACCTGCATTTGTTGAGACTGTTTAAAAAAACAACACCAGAGCTCTCCTTTTTTCGCAGCCGCAACAAAAACTTATTTAATATAGCAGCAACACAGTTCACTGAACCAACAGCAAGTTTTAACATTGTAAGCATGTCTCCAGCAAGGAGCCATCTTGAGGTCGACATATTACCGTATTGACCATACACAAGACGCACCGGATTTCAAGGCGCTCGGTGAGCTTTTAAGAAAATGGAAGATTTTTGGTGCGCCCTATAGTACGGAAAATACGGTACCTATTTTTTGCATTTCTTTTTTTTCTTTTTTTTTGTGTACCACTTTTCTGGAATGTGTATAAGTCAGACAAATAATTAGTTTTACTTTCACACGACGTTTTTAGATCTCTTGAATGATACTACTTTTTACAGTTAACAAATCTCTTATGAAGGCCACCCTGGTTCCATTTATTTTCCATTACCTATGGTGAAAATAGTTTCAAATGACAATCAAATCGAATTGTGTTTGATTCAGCTGCTTTTAAAACTTCCATATTGAACGTGGTGTCCCAACTGGTGTGATGAGTGCTCAGTGAGCAGCCTTCAATACACATATCCACCTGTATTCAGCATTCAAAGACACTCTGGGGTTTCCTTGACAATTGACTCTCTCAACAACACAAAAGCGTCCTGGGAGACTTTTTGTGAGACACACGAACAACCAGTGGCGGCTTCTTGAGGAAAAAAAGAAAACACTTTTCCTCCACATTGTGAGTGTAGCAGCATCCAGACAATCAGGCTTAAATAATAACAATAATAAAGCTCGTGATAAGGTAAAAATATAGAGAAATGAACTGATTATGTGAACTTTTCCAAAGCGCCTTCATTTCCCCACCCCCCCCCGGACAATATGCTTGTCAGTATATTTGACGTATGCTCGCAATTATTGCATTTATTAAATTGCGCCACTATTCTTTTTACTCGACACGTTGCTCCGGGCCATCGACATTATTGATTTAGAAATAACAATATGGTGGCCGCCGCCTGAGCTCAATCCATACATATTTGCATGAGCTAATATGTCATTCCCTCTTTTTCATCCACACGAAAATTCATTTATATCAATGACATTACCACAAGGCACTGAGGTCAAGATGCAGCACATTAGTGCATTGGTTTGCATTAGGTACATACAGTATTTGATGAGCATACATTTTTTTTTTTGCAGTGCAGAATGAGCTGGATGGCATTACTTTCTCACTTACTTACTCAACGCACCCGAGGGACGTCTCGTCTCTTTGAGGGCGCTCATATTGTTTTATTAATGACAGATGATGTGAAGTTTGATATTCAATGACATTTTTTATCAAAAGAAAGGAAAGCCAACTGTGACAACTTGGAGAAATGTTTCTTTAGCTTTGTTTGAAATGGCCATTACACTTGAGGATAGGTGACGGCTAGTAATCTCTTAGTTAGACATAATTCATTTATGTCAGATTGAAAGGTGTTGTGCTTTAAGAAGACACACAAGTGATAATTGAGGAGTATGTCTGTGTATGATTAATAAAGGAAGACACGTCACAGCTTCAACGCTTTTATTTTAGCATATTGTAAGATATTTATTCGTTATTTTCATTGTATCTGTATTTGCAGTCAAAATGTTGAACGGCAAAAAATGTGTAGAAGTTTATTCATAGTAGTTTGCCCAAAAAGTGACATTAAAACCAATTGAAAACCACCATGTGAATTACTGTCATACTGTATGCAACGATTTACAAATTACAGCAAATGCTTAAGAAAAATGTAAAACTTTCTCCTCAAATATTTAACATGGTCCAAACTTGCTAGCATGCATTACACAGGAAGGCACCAAAATAGAAGCAAAGGAAATGATCAATGACGCCCGCCATTTAAGAAAGCCTTTAAAATGCCCCAGGGCTCATTTAGTGTGACAAGCACAAAACTCAGCTCAGGAAATATTGAACGACGGTCGGTCCACGTTCATCTCACGAGTGGTGTGAAAGATGCAAGAAAGCAACGATTCAAGGCGGACAACAACGCCCCCCTCAGACTCTCCCCAGCATGCGGGCGATCCACCAGTTGCACGGCATCACCACCTGGCAGACGACGTGGCCTCCCCGGTAGTAGTACGGCCACGGGTTGAAGCCACCGAGGGGCACGTGGTAGCGACGGCAGAAGCGGTAGCCGTGATGACAGTACTGGCAGCAGTAACCGCGCTCGTCCAGGCGGTTGTCCAGCTCCAGACCCACAGCTCTCTGTTGGGGAACGGACATGACATTGCGTCACTATTACCAATGCGGCATCCGGAGCTCAATTTAAAAATATTTTTATCGTGAAGTAAGAGTGGTGAGAAGTAGCAAAGGGCTAGTACTTTGTTCCTGTACTCAACACCTTCATCGGTAGCACTTTTAGAGCATTTTGAGTGATTTTTCCTCCAGAATATTGTCATCTGTGACACTATAAGAACTGAAAAAAAGATGATTTTCGTTGATCAGAAAAAACGTTTGTTTCCACCTTTTTCAACATGGGTTGGACTAATCAAAAAGACATTTCTGAAAAATAAGTACTAAATAAATTTTTTTTTGTGAGAAGCAACAATTTTGTGGTCAGCAGAACAGTGGCTTTTTTGAGCTCAAAATCAACAAACAATCATGACGTTTTTGCGAACTCCAGCGACACATTCTTTGCTTGTACCATACATCTGCATACTCTGAGTGGAGCCTGCTGAAACATTTCATCTGTCTGTCCTTTCACACACAATACTGTATGTTAATGGTCATCAGAGAGCTCCCCGCAGGGGCCTCACAGCAGGCTAAGGTTATGATAGCGGCTCCTCAAGGTGTGAGCGCTCAAGGGAGAGGCGTATTTAGTGAACTCGGTTTCACATGTCAGCAGAACATGTGTAAAGATCAATGAAAAGAATCGATACCCATGACGATGCAAGAAGTTGACGAAATAGCGTTTGATTAAATCTCAGGGAAATAAAAGATGATGCAATCCCCTTGACCTTTCCAGTATGGTCAGCGATGGCGGTACTGCGCACACATATGCGCGCCAAGTGTCATTTCTCTCTTGTCCATCGCAGATACCTTCCATCAAAATGCTCCAACGTGCCTTAAAGCAGCAGAATGAAGCGATTTCATTCATCTCTGACCTCATAACTCTGCCGTAACGTCAGTCTTGCCTCCCTATATGGCATCCAAATGAGCACCCTCCCCCTGACCTTGACTTTGAGTATGCGTCACATTCCTCAAGCAATTAGCAGGCTAATGATGGCCTAACAAGGATTCATTCATTTGCTCTCGCTGGCTGCCTCTAAATTTATAGAGGGGCCAATTGGAGTCCAAACCAAAGGTAAATTAGGTAGATTTAATGACCCCTGACGTTGGTCATTGTGCTGGTTGATTCACACGCTGGAAGACTCGCAGGGCCCGCATCTTGGATCAAGAGCAGCTCCGAATGGGCTTAACTCGACTGCCCTCGGTCCACATTGCGCCACATTTCAATCTTTTTTTAGTAAATGGCTCCTCTGAGACAATCAGGCCGTGTTGCTCGAAACCGGAGCTGACTCAATTTCCAGGAAAAGCTGCATCAGATTTTTGGGGAAAAGTCGGCTTCAGTCAAGAGGCAGCAAGACAACACATTGATCGCTGGCGGGGGAGATTCAGAGGTGCACACAAGTCAGTCTCATGCTGCTAAACTGGACAGAGTCACAAAAACACGCAGAAAAACAAACTGATTCATATGACTCCACACATGAAGACCAAGACTCAAACCTTAAACTTCAGAAATGTGAGGTGTGTGTGCTCACCAACCATTCATCCACCATGTTGCCATATAAAAGCATGAAAAAAAAACATTAAAAAAAGAGAACGCATAAACTGGTTTTATGAGGTGCAGTTACTGTAGTATTTGCGTGTTTGATGTGTACCTTCAAGGGGCGTGGCTGAATGAGGGACGTTTTTCAACGGGGGTTGGTTGTGGAAGGGCCTTAACCTGCTCCACTCTAAATTTCAAGCTGGTACATAACTGTCACATGGCATCCGTTTAAAATATATCAGCTCAGTTTGTGAGTCCACTGGGAGAAAAGGCTGGATTTTGTCAAACCTACCTTGTTCTACTGCTATATAAAAGAACAGAAAAAGGCAGAATCAAACTTTTTTTTTTTTTTTTTATAACTTTGACATATAATCCACAGCCTGAAGATGACGATACATGTTTATTAAGAGCAACTTTGTACTTTTTGACATGGTCTGATTTTGATCATTCACATTAAAAGGTTGATCCACATTTGAGGTTAGCTGGTGGGCATAGCATCAGTCACAGTAGTGTACACTAATGTGGTTTTATTTGTGCAGTCATTGATAGTATTTTTTCATGACCAAATACTTGGAGGCTTCTGATGTGACCTCTGATAAATCGAGGAAAACTCTGAAACACCACCGAGATGCTGCGACGGATGATATCTTGTTTAGGCGCGTTTGATTTATCACCACAACATGCAGAGGAAGGCTTCTAACGATTTATTGTTTCAGTCAAGTTTCAGGGTCATCAGCCGGCTGTCAACAATCTGTTATGGGAACAACAGCAAACCCCTCAATGGACCAATGATTATCTTATCTGCTTCTCACACAACAGTCGGACACCGCTAGAGAAAAATAGAGAAAATGTTTTATTCAAATGACGGCCCGCCAGAAAACAAATCAAATAAACAGCCAAAAGGCAGCATTGTACCTTAAAGACAATTAATCAGAGCTAGCCTCTTAAAACGGCCGGCACATATTAATCACTACGGCTTTGAGTCGCCTTCTCTAGTGGGAACAATGCGGCGATCAGAAAGGCTCACCTTGGGAAATCTGAGGCAGTCGCTCCCAAACAAGCGGCGTTAATGAAGAGTAAGAACCATTAGCTTTCTTTGCTCCGTGTGACTTGAGCTCACATGCAAGCGTGCGTACACCTCCAAAAACTGCCAGCTATTTAATGAGAGGAAAGTATTTCCTGTGGGTTTTCGACAAGTTTCATGGAGATACCTATTGCAAAAGTGAATGAAAGCAAGTCCGTTTTATTGAAGTAACACCGACGGACAGCAGTAGGACTTTATACATTCAGCGGGTCAAGAAAAAAGGGAAAAAAGTCCCTCAATAGAAGAATCCTTGAAGAAAAAACAGGCTATGTCTCTCTTGGCTTGATTTGTGTCGAGGCGCAGACACGTGGTAGCGGGACAGAGCGTAGACGGGAAACAAGATAAAGGGGTTGAGCGACCAGGGAGGGATGAGAAAACAATGGGCACATTGACAACCCTATCAACAACAGTAAGTCCCACAGCAACGAGAATAACATTCTGTTCTCGTCGCCACCTTAGCCACTTGTCGTATGCGCGCCGAGCCAGTAATGAAAAGAGACACCACTACCGCAAAGCCGTCTTTTGAATACCCACGGTCAGCATAATATTGAATATGAATTGAGAATTTGATGATCTCCTCGATTTCCTCCTTGTCCTAAAATGATAAGAACTAAAGTGCAGGACATAAAGTGATGGGGACGATTGTTAGGGTTCATCTAAACAACACATTAAGGGACAAGAAATGAAACTGCGTCACATTCATTCTTGCATCAAAAACATGCGGGATAATGTTCACGCCCATTGTCCTGCTTCTGTGAAGCATGACGCCACAACGCCCGATCTTAGATCAGCGTCTCGCCAAGGTGGATGTAATTGAATAAGACGAAAGCTTTTTATTTGGGTAAACTCTCTAGCGATAAGCAGCTTTGGTGCTGTTGTAAAGATTTCTACGAGTGCGTGCTGCACCGATGGATTGCAATCGTTACAGCTGACTTTCAGAACAAATCTAACCTGTAAATCATCGGTGCAGCCTCGTTTTCCAATTCAATGTCATCATCAGTTATCCTGCTTTTAAATGCTACAGCATGCAGGTTCATTTTACAACGTGCACCTTTGGAAATGGTTATTGATGTAGATTGTGCGACGATAAATTAAGTTTGTTAGCTTGGAAAAAAATCTGGATTGTTTATAGAACTGTCAACAGAGTGATTAGTACAGTAGTACAGTCGACTGGACTATTTTTTTTTGTGTTATCTATTGCCCTTGCTCACTCTCAATAAATGAAATGTGCTTAAATGATTTTGCATTATTTGTTTTTTGAAAGAGTTCAAAAAAAGAAGTGCCATGATTGCTGTAAAAACATGCCTAGAGAGTATGCAACTGGATTTTTTTTGACAATATTGCGGATGTCACTTATTGTGGGCGTGGCCTGAAACAAAGTTATAATGTCCTAGCATGAGAGCAAGACAGTTTCAGCCATTTATTGAATGGGACAAATAATCAAAGACACCAATACAATGTGAGAAAACTCGCCAGGGCGAGCTGAGCTGCAGGCCGAAACTCAGACAGACAAACTCGGCCAATCCGAATACAGCCCCTGATGTAACTCACTCGGCCACGAATACTACAATACGTATGTATTTTTGTTCAACTTGATGGTTTTCTTTTTTAAAATTGTGACAACAAATTCTGCAGTTTTTTTTCTTTGGGGGCGGAGGGTTTTTGTTGCCCATTTTGTGAGCATATCCTTGCTATCCAGGTCAAGGACAGTGGCGCCATCGCTTCGGCCTCGTGTTGTGGAAGTTATTCCGTTTGGGCCACAGAGTGTGTGATGCACGTGCACTTGTGTGAAAGGTCATCGCCATATATCTGACAGCCTGTCGCAAGGACCCAAATGGGTACTATGCCTTACAAATGTGCTCTGGGTGGAGAAGCCACACTCAAATGTTGACGTCTTTTGCCCATTAGAGTCTTGCACTGAGAAATCTTGCCTGCAGCAGATTGTGTGTGATGTTGTTTTTCGGTGTTTTACCGTTGGATTGTTTGGACATCATTTTTTAAAAGTCTTAAGTAGGATTTTGTTGGAAAAGGAAGCCATTCAATTACTGGCATTTGTTTTTCATTTGGATTGTTTTATATTTATGCCTTAAAGTGTTTTTTATACAAACATCTACAGTAATTATGACTTTAATACTTCATTCACGTAGGTAAATTGGAGATTACGTAATGTTTCAATTATGATGATGAGTTTTTTTTTTATTTTTTTACAGCATATGAATGGTCATTGTGTTCTCCTGTCTGATTTGCTAATGGAGAACCCGATCTCAAATATAACTGAAAATGGCATGCCTGTTTTTTTGAATGTTCTCGCCCCAGAAGAAAAAAAAAACACACCAACAACTAGCCATAACTATTTTCTCCACAAGGAAAAAGCAGAATGGAGAAGCATGGTCAGAGGACTGTGAAGTACACGTGAGTTAGCTACTTCACAGTCCTCATAATTTTGATGTATCCACCCTCATAGATTAACTGTGAACATTTAAATAGTTATTATTAATTAAAAGATATATTTTTTTTCTTTAAAGGAATTATTTATACCTGACATTTACAGCAAGAAGGCGCCACATCCCCAAACCGGAAGCGTTGCATATTAATTGGGCAACGCTTACGACGTTAAGACCATTCAAAATATTGTGTTTCGTTCTGGTATTTTGAGATTCTGATTATTATATAGTTTACCCATGTCCACATAAATTTGGGCGACAATCGTTCACATTTCTTTTTTTTTTGTCCAAATAGTTGACAGAACGTCTCCACTCTCCGAGGTTACTGGAGAGGCAACCTTCGGACGTGAAGTGAATAAAAATGATTGTGGGTTTTCAGAGAACGATTATTAAGGAAATTCAGGGGCTATGTGAGATTTTAAAATAGATTTAAAAAGTAGCATCCATGCAAGAAAACAAAGTGCTCGACCACACAGCAGTTGTCAACCTGCAACCAAGCATGGCAAAGATGATCAGGGTATAACACAAAAGAGAACATTACTGTATGTATCCTCATATATACGCTCCATAAAGTTGTTGTATACTGTACTGTAGATTATTTGAAAGAGTTAGCATTATTTATTTTGTGTAAGAAGAAATTTGATATCACAAACTGAAATGTCCCACTATGGTCCTCCCCCATCGACACCTACTGCTGCAGGTGAATTAATAAAGAGCCCTTTGGCACTATTAGACCAAATATGGTTGTCTTTAATTGCTCCTACTAGATTCTTGAAGGCACATATTGTTCTCACAAATAAGAGTCAAGGAGTGTTGACAAGTGTCTCTGGGACGGGCCTGAAAAATGTGACCATTAGAGCAAGTCCTGTTTCTGCCCATGTGTCGGCAGTGTGATCTGAAAAGACAGCGCCTTCGCTTTCGTGGCCATTTGCGTGGAAGTGATAAATGTGGTGTGTCGCGTGTGTACCGTAGTTTTGGTTTGTAGTGTGCTTTCCTTTATGTCGGTGCCCAAAATATTTTTCTCACACAGTCATGGATAATTAATCCTGCACTGCTGAGCGGTTTAGATGCGACGCAGGAAAATATGCCGTCTATCTTTCCCCCTTCATGTTGTACACTTTGATAATTAAAGCGCTGTTGATAAATGCAACTTATCTGCGCAGTAGCGAGTGACCTTGAGTGTGCTCTTTGTGTCGTGCGTTGCTCTGCAAAGTGAGAAAAGGCACAAAGAGGCACTTTAGGCATAATTTGCTGCCTTGGAGAGACTGGATGTTTCTCTCAATTAATGGAGGGACATTAAAAGACTCTTCAATGAACTGGCCTTGCTTAAACAGATACGTCGAGCAATTGCTGTGCCCTCTGGTGCGCAAAGTCAGTTTTAACATCAATTAGTGAGCGATTTATATGCGGACAAAGTGGAGCCGGAGCCGCAGCTAATTGAAGTGACTTGACTGTAACTTGCGGTAGGTTCCTCGGATGTCACAGCGCACTTACGTAATCATTCACGGGAGGGTGATCCTCCACCTCACGGGTGGAACGATGACCTTTCGCCCCTGTGTCGGGGGCGTCCAAGTGCTCCATCTCCTCTTCCTCCTGCTCCAAATCTAAATCAGAAACACAAGTAAGATGCCCACGCAGTCGCAATGATGTTTTGAATACTCAACTGTTGACAGAACTCCTTAATGACTAGCAATCAGCAGAAAGCCGCAAGAAGTGATTTACGCCTCAAACAATAGAAGTGCTGTTGTGATGCTGCTATGTAAAAACAAAAACCCCAATATCCACATGAGTATCTGTAGTGGTGGAACAGAAACCCAAAATTCATTGAATTCCCTTTTCACACTACGGTAATCCACATAAAAAAAACAAAACACATTGCTACAAGGATTTGTGCATGTTTTATCTGTACAAATCCAATTTTGGAATAGCATTAAACAACATCACCAGCATATTAAAGTACATGTGCAAGTGAAACTTGCCATACGCATACTGACGCGTTAACTTGATGAGTTAAAGTGACTATTTTTGACAAAGGCAGCGAAATGATGAAGAATGGCAGTTTATCTCATCTTAAAAGCACACAAAGAGACCATCCGTTCAAAATATAACATTCAGGAAATGAAAACATTAAAAATACAGTCAAACCTCGGTTTTCGGACGTCTCGGTTCTCGTACAATTCGGTTTTCGAACTAAAATTTCGAGTTTTTTTATTCCTCGGATGACGAACAAATTTCGGTTCTCGAACTAACTGAGCGCACTTGAATGCGTCACTTTACTCCTCTCGGCTACGCTACCTCGTGTAGCAACGCTACCTCGTATAGCTTCGCGAGGTAGCGAAGCCGAGAGGAGGTAGCAAAGCCGAGAGGAGTGAAGTGACGCTCCCTCCTGTCGCCGCGCTCCCTCGTATCGCGTCGCTACACAGGAAGCGACCATTGTGAGCAGACGTTTTTGTACTGTTCAATAAAAAAAAGCAGACGTGTTTGGTGAGACTTTTCTGTTAGCGCGAGTAAAATCCCCCTCTTTTCATAATGGTTTGCCCTGGGAGCACGGGCGGGGTGGGGCGGGGGGACGGCATTTTTCAATGCAGCCGCACATAATGAACACTCTGGTGTCCGGTGTCTCATTATTATGCAACAATCGTACAGAAACAGCTTGTGAGCAGACGAGTTTGTGTTGTTCGATTAAGATTTTTTTTTTTAAAAAGCAGACGTGCTTGGTGAGAACTACGTTATATTGGACTGTTATTTTTGCATCGTGTATCAGCCCCTAATCATGGCACCAAAGAAAGCAAGTGGAAGTGAACCTGGTGAAGAAAAGAGGAAAATAGGGCGCAAAACTATATAATTTAAGAAAGATTTAATTGCGAAATATGAGTCAGGTGCGTGTGTCTGTGTTGGCGAAGGAGTTCGGGATGCCGAAATGCCCCGCCTACTGCCTGCTGACAGCTGGGAGAGGCGCACGCCCCACGACAGATAGAGAAAGAGATGTTCCTTCAATTTTTATGTTACTATGTTAATGTTAAAATTGGTCATCTCCCATTACATTTGTACAGTTTATGGTGTGAAATTGTAAAAAAAAGTGGTTTAAAAAAGTTGTTTTCTTGACTTGGAACGGATTAAAACATTTTACATTGATTTCAATGGGAAAAATGGTTTCGGTTTCCGAACAATTCGGTTTCCCGAACAGTCTTCTGGAACGGATTAAGTACGAAAACCGAGGTTTGACTGTTTAGGAAATATCAACATTAAAAAAATATGACTACAATCGGAACTCCTCAGTTGTGCCGTTAATGTTTGTCAGTGAATGATAACTTCCTCACTGAGGTCATTACCTTTATTTTTTTCCTGATGAGAAAAGGGAGGCGTCTCACTGAGGGAAGTGCTAATTTGTTCAAGTGGATAATACACATGGTGACGAACTGGGAACGGCATCGATTAGAAGGATGGTCACTATTTGAGGAAATCGTGCTTGTTGTTACCCCTTCACATGATCACAATGTTGAATATTATGAATTCATTCATTTTCTGATCCGCGTATCCTCACTATGGTCACGGGGGCGGGGTGCTGGAGCCTCTCCCAGCTGTCTTCGGGCAGTAGGCGGGGGACACCCCGAACCGGTTGCCAGCCAATCACAGGGCACACAGAGACAAACAACCATCCGCGCTCACACTCACACCTACGGACAATTTTGAGTGTTCAATCAGCCTGCCATGCATGTTTTTGGAATGTGGGAGGAAACCCGTACCGTAGTACCTGTAGAAAACCCACGCAGACCCGGGGAGAACATGCAAACTCCACACAGGGAGGCCGGAGCTGGAATTGAACCGGTACCTCTACACTATGAGGTTGACACGCTAACCACTGGACCACCGGGCAACTTTGTTGAATATTATAATATATAATATTATCTGGGGAGCACCAGTGCGCATGATTACTGGACACTGAATATTGCACTCCAGTTCAAGTCCGTCACCTTGCCTTTGCTCACTAAGAATAGTTCAGGCCAGCTAGCCTCAATTTGAAGTCAAGTAAGTCGCCACGAGTGCTTCTCAGGGCTAACTTCAAATATAAAATTAAGTACAACATTACTTGTTTTGGCTTGACCAGTCTGGCTACCCGCTAACAGCGACACTCACGGAGAAATGATGGCCCAATGCATTTGTAGGAGGCCCAGCGGCAAGACAATTATCTCTGTGTTGCGGAGCTGCAACTTGCAACTTCGACTATGTCCTAACGTGAAAGCAATCTGTGGGGCAGAAACAGGATGGAGACCAAGGGGCAGTCATAGAGAACTGTGCTAAGTTAGCCATCTGATTACAGGGTGCCAGAGGTGGGCAATTCATTTTTCAAATGGGCCATGCAACTCAACTGTGCTAAATATTGATGTAATAGCTTTTTATAGAACAGTAAATTATATTGTTTTACGAAGCTGCCTTTGTGTAGCACTGCTATGTCCATCCATTTTCTAATCTGCTTTTCATCACGAGGGGCACGGACGGGCATGCTGGAGCCTATCCCCGCTGTCTTCGGGCAGAAGGCAGGGTACACCCTGAACTGGTTGCTAGCCAATCGCAGGTCACATAGACGAAAAACCATTCGCACTCACAATCACACCTGGGACAATTTAGAGTGTTCCATTAACCTGCCACGCATGTTTTTGGAATGTGGCAGGAAACCGGAGTACCTGGAGAAAACCCACGCAGGAAGGCCGGATACCACCACCATGCTGCCCTGCACTGGTATATGTAGTGGTAAAATAAAAGCTGAATATATATCAAATGACATCTACACATATTAATGATAAACCTTGCCCATATGTGGCGTAAGTAGATTTAAGCTTAGACGCCCCTCACCGTCCTTCCCCAATGCCTTACCGCTCAGGGGGGAGGGATAGATCCAATGGATGGGCAGCTCTTGGCAGAATTCCCAGATTTTGGACTGGAAAAGGAATGCCAGGTCAACGATGGGCTCCTCGGCGGGAACCCACACTTGGGATTCCTCCATTTTGGTATCCATGGCATCCACCTGTTGGCACACAACCACCCAAACAGCAGCATCAGCCTGATTGTTTTAATCTATCATCTCTGTGAGACGAGGGCACCGGCTCCCTGACTCCTGTTGGCTGACCCCCTCCCCCTCCCCCTCCTCCTCCTCCTCCTCCTCCTCCCTCCATCAAGCCTGCAGCATGCTCTTTCTATTTCACATCATTGAAATTCACAGACAATGATGATTTGACTTTCAAATGACTTTGCAAGTGATCTTCATTACTGCGCATTCGGCGGCAGTATCGTTTAATGTGACAGACACAATAAAGCCTTGCATTCTCCTCCTCCTCCTCATCTTCTCCTCCCTGCTGCACCACGATGCATCGCTTGCCATCCAAGCGCTATCAGTGAGCTTAATTTCTTGATCCTGCAGTTCATGAGCTGTAAAGTAAACTATTATTGCTTAATGATCGCGACGACATGTCAGCTTTGTCTAATAGAGACATATGACAGGCACCGGCTAATGCGCTCTGCTAATACAGTACACATATTTATTTTCATGTTGATGTAAATAAACACACAGAGTTCCAAGTCCCTCTTTAATTAGCCAGCCAGAAGAACAGTTCACTTGACAAATGTTTTTAGAAGGTGATTTTCCCTCAGTTTAAAACTTAATTGCACGCTCGTTAGACTTGGATCCTGAGGCTATCGTTGGCGCAGGACTCATTAATATGGGGCTGTGCACCATGTATCCACTTTTGCCCCTGTCAGTCCTTGTTAAAAATAGACCACTTTAAGACCTTCTGGTACCAAAAAGCTCAGAACTTTGCATATCAGGGAAGTGACACGCTTTACTTTCTCAGCCTAAATTAGTAGGTAGCAGTGGTGTACAGTCAAAGATGAAGTGATTCTATTTTGAAGGGAACCCCCCCCATCATTTTAGTTGTGATGTCCCTTACTCTCCTTAACTTGTGCCCCTCCTTTGGCTGTGAGTGATGTTCACATTATACAGTGATGTGCAATGTGTCCCACAAAGCCGATGTCGCTGATATATTACATGCAGACTACTGTAGACACACCATAAACACTGTCTTTTTCCACCTTTTTATTGCCTCTCTGTCTTGTAAGGTACCGATATCTTTAATATGCCGCCGTCTGAGGTAATGTCACGGCCATTACACAGATGGAATCCTGCAAATGTGTATGACGGTGACCTGATTAACATTTTCTAATTGTATGTAAGAAGTTTGCGTTTTAGGATACCTGGTCAAATTATGTCCGCGGTTACTTTTTGATTAGCAGCTAGTCAGTCAGAACTAACCATCCATCCATTTTCTATACTGTGAGCTTGAGTGTATTCCAGCTGACTTTAAGTGGGAGCCGTGGTATATACTGGACTGGTCGCCAGTCAATTGCAAGGCAAATACAGGCAAACAATCTCACACACACACTTGCATTCACGCCTATGGACAATTTAAAGTACTCTATTTAATTTTCATAAATCCTGTGCAGCACATGGAATCTTTCTGCATGGCGGGTTATGGTTATACCCATCCATCCATCCATCCATCCATTTTCTACCGCTTATCAAGGGTCAGGTCGCGGAAGCAGCAGCTTTAGCAGGGAAGCCCAGACTTCCCTCTCCTCAGCCACTTCTTCCAGCTCTTTCCGGGGAATCCCGAGGCGTTTCTATGCCAGCTGGGAGACATAGTCTCTCCAGCATGTCCTGGGTCATCCCCGGGGCCTCCCGCCGGTGGGACATGCCCGGAACACCTCACCAGGGAGGCGTTCAGGAGGCATCCTAATCAGATGCCCGAGCCACCTCATATGGCTCCTCTTGATGTGGAGGAGAAGCGGCTCGACCCTGAGCCCCTCCCGGACGACCGAGCTTCTCACCTTATCTCTAAGGGAGTGCCCAGACACCCTGCGGAGAAAACTCATTTCGGCTGCTTTTATCCGGGATCTTGTTCTTTCAGTCACGGCCCATAGCTCGTGAACATAGGTGAGGGTTGGAACGTAGATCGACTGATGAATTGAGAGCTTCGCCTTTTGACTCAGCTCCTTCTTCACCCCGACAGACCGATACAACGTGCGCAATGGTTTGCAGACTAGTGGAAGCCGGTGGAAGTGCGAGAGGGAGGGTTGCGGCAACTCTAGGAGCGTTCGCAGCCGACTTCTTTCTTCGCCATTTAAAGCGGTTCAAAGTCTTAAATGAAGCTAAGGTGCAAGTTTCTGGGATGTGAGAGGAAACTCACACAAGTATAGGGAGAAAATGCAAGGCTGAAACGGAGAAAGTGCTTTGAGGCACATATACAACCACTAGATGACTGTGCTGTTCAGGTACCAACCAGTCTTTGCTTTCTCAAGATGCACTTACAATAGATCCAGTGTTGTGAGTTGGCTAAATATGCCTAAATACTGGATGTGTGCTGGATTGTGGTTCGGGGTTGTTGTTTAAATCACCCGTGTGCTGGCAACCCACCAAACGGGCCTTGCTGCAGTGTTAAATCGGTCAGTTCTCTGAAATTAATGTCAGAGCTCAGGAACATTAGCAGCCCACTCTAATTGGACCTCTTAAGCGCTCGAGCTGAGTATAAAGTAAATGGAGGTCATGGCACGTGGCTCGCAACATGACTTGGTTTTCGCAGCTGAGAAACGACTGCAATAACTTGTAAGGAGGAGGTGGGTGTGGCGCTGCACCTGGGAGGGAAGTGCGCGAAAAGGTCAGCCTTTAAGCATGGGGCAGAGATTTCTAAATGCGAGTTGACAAGAACAAATACAACATGATTACAGTCTTTGATTTATACACACTTCTCCGAAGCCCCCCCCATTTGACCACAGTATTGACTAATCAGGTGTTTTTACACAAGCAATTTTATTTATTTTTTTAATCAACTATTAGGCCATAATGATGATTTGTTTTGTTATGTATACTCCCTGTGCATGTCCGACATTCCGCCTACAGTGCCGTTGACTTAATTATGCGCCCCTTCTACTGTACTGTAATGAATTTACCCTCGCCTTCTGCTCAGAGCCAACTGGGGAAACATTGGTCATGACACATTGTTTAAAGTGTTGTTATGTTTGCCAGAGATCAACAAATGTTTTATCATGGCACCCAGGAGCTTTACTGCACATATCTGTTTTTTATGTGCCGTGCCAAGCCATGAATTTTAGTTGACATGTTTACAGAATCTTGGCAACTTTTGCCACTATCGCTCTATGACTGTAATACTTTCCACTCCGCACTATCAAATCCATGAAGCTAGCTTCAGACATGCTTTTCTGATCCTGATTGTTTGCCACCTTACCAACCATATTAGCGACAACGTCACTGGAAAGTAAATGAGGTCCTGCGACATTGCAGTATACTGCAATCCCTCACGCTAACACGGTTCATCTTTCATGACTTCGCTGTTTCACAGATTTTTTTTTTTGGGTGCTTTTTTTTTTTTTTTTTTAACAGTGCATATTGTTTTGCATCCTGATTGGCTAAGGGACTGTTGGCTAATAGGGATAGTCTCGATTTGTCAGTTTTTATCCATGACGAAACCCACATTGTCGGTGAAATATTTGGTAAAGTATTTCGAAACACTGCCTGTTTAGAAGAAAACATTAATTCATTCATCTATTCATATTTTTGTTTATTTTTAAATGGTTCGGCCTGAAAAAAAGGTTTTATCTTTGGTTTCATTCAACACAGCATTGTATTGTGGAGGTAATAATTTTAGAAAATAAAGCTTACTACTTCACGGATCTCACTTATCATGGGTACTTTTTGGAACATAACCGCCGCGGTAAACAAGGGATTACTGTATTAAACTACCAAATGAAAATGTTCACATTCTGTATTTAGAATATATATATATACATTTACATTGAGTTTTTCATGTTCTTGTTGTCCCGTTGGTGTTTTGTTGTTTTGTTCCTGATTGTAAAGTGTCCTTGGGTGTCTTGAAAGGCGCTTATAAATAAAATGTATTATTATTATTATTATTGTTCTTACACCGTATACCATTCATATACCACTACATCATCAGCGACTCACATTTCCTACATGTAGCCTCTTGTTGTACTGGATTACTTCTACTTCTTTCCATACTTGGTCATCACACACTTTTCTCTGATGAAGCCGTGTTCCAATCGGAGATTTCTCGACGCATTCTAAGGAAGGAGTAGTCACTACTCTTGCACGACTTTGGTGTATTGGCTTGCTAGTCACTGATGTTCGCAGCCATGTGAGTGGGAGGTTCTCGAATGCCCGGAGAGCGTTGGTCATCCATATTAAGTGAGTGGTAAATGGAGCAGGCAGCATTCGTTGACAATCAAGGCAGCGAGGGAGGCAGAAGGCGACTTGTGTGTCAATCTGGGGGAACTGAAATGATGCTCAGGGATTACTCCTTCAGACGCAGCATGGCTGAGGCAAATTGAAAAGGGAGGGTTGAGGGAAACTCTGGCAAACAATTCATGTTTGTCACCTGGCGGTGCCCTCGTATAGGCTGGATTTTGTTATCAGTCGCCTGCAGTTTCTCCACCATTTTCCCATTGTTTTTCGGTGCGCCTCTGAAGCCCACCGTGGTTGCTCTGAGCGCTGAAAGCCCGCGGCTGGGTTGAGCGAGGAGCCACAAGTGCTCAGCTTTAACCCCCGTGAGCTTCATGTGTTCCACCGCTTGAGAAGGAACTTGCGCTCAGCTTCGGCAGGTCAAACGTGGGAGGATTCTCACAGAGGACGGTTCAGTGGCTTCTGTCTATTGTTGGTGAGGTCAGGCCAAGTTCACTGTATATTTTCTAAAGACAAACCCCATGATAATGTTTACTGCACTTCTCCTGTGCCGTAAAGGGTTAAGATGGAAAAAGAAACCCTTCGCAGCAGCAGCACACAGAGGCATGGAAGTTGACTGATGGAAAACAAAAAACAAAACAAAAATCCATAAAAGGTATTGAACTTGCCCGTACACTGAAAAACAACTCCTTTGAACTTACCTCATTAAAACATGGACAATACATTGGATTCACATGATTAAAATCTGGTATGTGTGGTATATTATTTCATTGTGAGGAGAAGAGCGGAAAATTCCGTCAGTTTACACAGGGACGGCGACACACCATGGCTAGGGGGCACTATAGCCCCGTCAGAATCTCTGTTGCCCCAATTAAGGCCCTCAAACATTTTATTTGACATTGGATGTTCTAAAATATATTACTGAATTGTTTTCTCAGCCCCACTATTTAGCGATCAAATCCCCCTTCAGCCTCAGGAGAGAAAAACTCCAGAGTCGTGCCTGAGTTTACTGGATTTTAATCGTGTGCAACAAGTGGTCAATTTAAGGACTTTTTTTTTTCAGTGTAACAATCTCCGTTGATGAAGTAACAAGGGTAAAGTTTGACCATTTATACCAGAGGTGCCATACTTATTTTCTTCATGGGGCACATTGCAGTTGCAGTTTCCCCCGAATGGCTGTTATGACTGTGAAACCATATAAATGTTTCATTTTTGACATGTGTTACATCAGTACACAAAAAAAATGGATGGATTCTCAGTTTTGAAATCGGAAGTCAAGAATAATTCAACTTTTGTTCATGTGACGGTAACGCGACAAGAAAATGGTTGCAATCTCAACCTTACCTGTTATATATGACAATTTGAAATGTAGATACAGATTTTAGCAAGCCTTATGGTAGTTGGCATTCTTGATTTGCATTAGCAGGCCACATAAAAATGATGGCCCCCGGGCCTTGTGTTTGGCACCTGTGAGCGATAACTATTGAAATGTGTCTTTGATACTTTGGATACCCAACATCCTCACCATCCGAAATTAAATGAACACGCGGAGGAAAGAAGGCCACTTTCCCCCAACACTATTCCATCCATCCATCGATTTTCTGATCCGCTTATCCTCAAATGGGTCACGGGCGTGGTGGATTCCACTGAACATCGACCAAAATTGTCCTCATAACAGTCCCTCTAACAGCTCCAAATATCTCACCCCACTCACTTTGTTGGCTTTGGATGATTTACTTTGGAACTGCCGGCTTAATCAATTACACTTCAGAGTATTAAAGAAAAGGCATAAATTGTGTGGACATCTGCTGATTGATGGCCGAGCAATTAATATCTGGAAACACGGATTTTGCATGGAGATGAGAGGAAACCAAATGCGCTTGGTTATTTAGTTGCAGCTTGTGTTCTTGGTTTAAAAAACCTGAGACTTAAGTTTTGCGTGGACTGACATTTGGCCGACTGTGTTTTTGAATGGAGCATCTTTGCTGCATGTTTGCCAGCTTCTTCTTCTCAGCTACAAGGTAAAATGGAAATAAGCGCATGAATGTGGATTTTCTCTTTGAACACGCTGCCCACTCAGTGAATTGCACTGTGACACAGAAGAAAGAGGGGGATTTTGATTGATTGAATTCCTCCCATTTCTTTCGCCGAGTTCACCATACAGCGATCCCAGACCCAGAAAAGTCAATTGAATCCCTATAAACTTGGAGAGGAGACTCGGGGAAAAGAAAACGTCTTTTACAAATGAAAAAAGATTTTTTTTTTTGCATATTACTGTCATCCCTTTCAGTCAAACCCCAAACCCCCTTTAAGCTATCTGAGTGGAGCCTTTGGAGGACAGGATTAAAAATTAATATTGGCTCAGGATTGACAGCAAACACCATTTGATGTGAGCCACAAAGAGGCTGTGGGGTTGTGGGCAATTGACAAAGTGCCACCGGCATCACAAAGCCCAGTGAGAGGGACGAGATGGGATGGACAGGTTGAGGATCTGTGAGGTGCCCACAGTGGTCCGTCTCCCTTCAACATGCATGGAAACTTTCTGCAAAGCGATGCGGGACGCATACCGCTAGGTCGCCTTCCTCAGCCTCCACCTCTGCTACTGTGGGCAGTGTCCTGGTTTGGCTCCTGATGTAGCACCTCTGATGTTCGGCGAAGCGGATCCCGGTGAGTCCCTTTGAAAAGAAGGAAGGGGAAAAAAATGCGTGCTCAGAAATTCAGAGATAACTTTTGTTCATTAACTGCCTGTGATGCGCATCTGCCGTTAGCACAAGGGTAGTTGTACTGAATTGCAAGGTTG
The DNA here is from genome assembly GCA_018466805.1 of Hippocampus abdominalis. NCBI lineage: Eukaryota > Metazoa > Chordata > Actinopteri > Syngnathiformes > Syngnathidae > Hippocampus > Hippocampus abdominalis. The sequence continues at coordinate 11,032,697 of CM031695.1, read as the reverse complement.
ACGGAGGAGTTGACATGCAATGCCTTCCTACAAATCTTTTGTTTTATTTAGTTTTTGTGGCACGTTATGAAACTGTTATCGTGTTCACCTGTGCACTTTAAAGAGCAAGAGATTGAAAAACATATTGGTGTGCCTCTGTTTCTTTTCTCAAGAACATCATGTGTTCATCACAACAATAATTCTGTTGCAATAATATAATCTGTAATACAACATTATGGTTGATTATATTTATGAATTAAGGGTGTGGTCATCAAGGTCAATTCAGATCAGCAAAATGTGTATTTCTTTTTTTCTGACACGTCATAGCTATAAATGACAACATACGGTAAAAAGTTTTTACATGATAAATTTCAAAGCAAAAAATGAAAATATCTCAAAAATCTGATGTGCAAAAAAAAAAAGGAAAAAAAAGTAGAGCTATTTTTCAAATCAGCATGAAATATTTGTTTTGGGACACATAAGGCGATCTCTGTTCCGAATCTCCTGTTGACAAGTGTAATGTGTTGTTCCGACAGACTCTGAAAGAGATTTGAAAATATATTTATTGCCGTGCCGGTCATAGAACTAGACTACATCATGTTGAGAGAAATTGATGTCATGTTTTCCCCACCTCATTTAGGTAAAAAAAAAAAAAGGAGTCTTGTTTGCTAGCTAACGTGCTGTATATTTGCAGATTGACCCCATTTCATTTTATTGGTACTAAACAATTGATGAAAAATGAATGTGTGTAATGATTTGCCCCCCACCCCACCCCTCGTAATTACTGTAACAAATATATAGTTTCTCTGAAAATGCGTTCAAGCCATTTTAAGGCCTTCATTTTTGCAAAATCCATTCAAGGACTTTTTATGCTTTTTAATCACCCGCACAAACCCCGTGTACTACAGTAGGCCCTCGCTCCTCCTTTTTTATTTTTATTTTATTTTTTTTGCAGCAGAATGTTATACAATCACATACCATTGACCAATGTAGCAGGGCTCGTGCTTTTAAGTGAGACGAGACAAATGACACAAGTGCTCTGCTGTGGCTGTACAACACTCCATAGCGTTTACGCCAGAGAGTTGAGTGACATGCTTGGAGAAAGAAGTGTTCTCTGCAGAGTGCCCCCATTGAATTAGCCAGTCACAGGTTGCTCTCGCCTCCTTAATCTGTGCAGTCAAATATGGAAGTCACTTCCTTCAGCCGGAGCAGTGATTCTCCACCGGGCGCTCTGTTCATTCTGATACGCCGAGCCTCAACGGGCACGAGTGAAAGAGAGAGATATTTTAATTCGCTCCACACTATTGTATGTTAATCTAACATATTCAGCCGAGACAGCGTCTGAAACACGCGCAACAAGATCAGATTTTATCCAATTTATTTCCTGCAGAGAGCTGCTCATTCATCACACTGTATTAGAACAGACAGCAGGATCTACATGTGCCACCACGGGCTGAAAATTGTTTGAGTGGTGCCATGAAAACGAACTTGATTCTCTCTAAATTTAATTACGGCAACCCGCCGATTGCTGTGACATCTCCTTTTCAATCAGTTATTTTGACCGTGTGGCCGCTGGGTCTGCATTGTGGATTTATTTGGCAAGGTGCCGTCTCCTAGAAAACAGACAAACCGCACATGACATGATACAATGTGAAGCCCGTTTGCAATCTACCGGCTGTAATTTCATCTGCGTTGGAACAATAATAGTCTCAAGAACAGAAGCATGATGTTTATGTCTGGCTTTATTGTGATGAGTCTCTGTTTAATTTGGCTTCGCTGTATCGGGGAGGGGGAGGGGGAGGGGGGTGGTAGCGGGCGGGAAAGCAAAGGGCAATGTTCTGATGAGATACAATGATTACTGGGCTTGGCCAACCAGAAAATGAAGAAAGACACATTAACACAAGAATGAGAAATGGAAAAGCAATGTCATTTTGAGAGATGATGCTAGGAAAGCGGGGAAAAGCAGTCCACTTGGTGTATCCATTTGAGAGATGCTCATCTGCGTCTATTCAAAAAGACGGAGAACATAACAGCATGCAGCATTCAGCCTCTGTGAAGAAAGATCGAATGAAATATCAGCAAGTCTCGCACAGCCTCATTCTAAAAAAAGTTACACTGCAGTAATTTGCATAATTCTTTTCAACCTATATTCAGTTCAGCATTTGGGGAAGAAAAAAAAACATTAAAAAAAAAGGACGTGCCACTCTGTTACATCACACTACACCTCAGTATCTAATTGGTGGTGTACCCTTGAGCAGTGCATGTTCATTCGCCACCAAAAAATATCATAACAATATCAATAAAAAAATGTGCATTTCTGCTATGAAACGAACGGAGGAGTTTGTGAAGTTTTATGCATTGATGAATGCCGGGCTTAAGTTTTGGACAGTTGGCGCAACCAGGAGGCAACGACGCCAAGGGGCTGGTGGACTGAGACGTTTTCGGGATTGAGAGATTAGGACCCGCAACAGGTTGAAATGATCTCTGCAAAATATGTGGAGTTTGTATTCCCTGATGTTGTTGAGAGAGATCTGTGTGTTCTCCAGAAAAATAATTTTCCAACTTGACAATCCACCATGTCACACTGAAAAAATATGATGAAAATTTGACTGCAATGGTTATGAAGGGAGAAAAAAAAAATTGGGGCTACCAACATAACATGAAATATATTCTTTACAAAAGTACAATTACAACAATGACAAAACAAAATCATGAAACAGAAACCTTCAAATGAGGGTTGTTGCTCTTTTGTTTGAATATGATTTGACTGATAGTTGATGAGGCTGTGTATTTACTCAGTTTCATGACGAATGGTGAAACTGATGTCGGCACGACAAGGCCCCCAAAAACTTCCATGATGCTTGCTAAAATCTGTACCGAAATGCCAAATTGTCACATTGTCATTAGAAGAAAGACAGAGATTCCACTGGCTAATGCTTGGGTCCTCACATATTGTTGAATTACACAGTATTGTTACACAGCAGCACTTTCAAAATCAGTGACACTGGTTAGTCGCCAATTGGACTGGTTTCCAAAACAGTTCAACACTAATATTATTACAGTATCCCCCATATTTTTGGTACCGGTACAGTATTCACAAATTTGCCTATTCCTGTTTTTTCTTCTGCAACTAGTCCCATCTATTTGCTCATGAAAATCACCTATTTATGATTTTTGTGCTTTTTGAAACGATAACCCCGCGATGTCACAAGATACGCCCAAAGAAGGCGTCAACTTCCATGATGCTTGCTAAAACCTGTACCGAAATGCCAAATTGTCACATGTAATACATAATGTTGAGATTTTGTAATAATTTTGCCACGCTGTTTACACTCACTTGAACGATAATTGAACAAACAACAAATAGTTGACTGACTTGAAATCTAGTAAGCCATCAGTTTTTTGGTTTTGTTTTTGTGTACAAGTAATAATACGATGTGATGATGAAATGTTAATTCATTTTTTGTCCTCGCGGCCCTCCGAGGGAAGACGTAACTCCAAAGTGGCCCGCGACAAAAATGAGTTTGACACCGCTGGTCTAAATGAAGCTCATCACCTCACTTCTACATGGTTCCTTGGCACCATGATGCCACAAGACTGCTGTCAAGAAAGTATGGTTTAGTGATGCATCTCGACTGACAGACAGGTTTCGTTTGTCAGGGAGGAGCAAAGAAAAGCCTTTGTTGCCAGTGGTATTTATTCAGAGTCTTTGCAACATGTGCATGTACCCATGTTTGTACGGTGCATTTTTTCTAAATCAAATCATCTGTCAACCATTTAAGGGTAATGTTGTAAATTGAATTTTGAACTATTTTTGGGGTTCATATTTTGAGGTGCATTGACAACACCTAATGTAGGCAATGATAAACATTTTCAGAGGTGGCGTCCTTTGCTTGCAATTTTGTTTTTACAATTCAAGGCAGGGCTCGTTACCCATCCAGTGGTACATTAAAACTTCATCATCCTCAAATTATCCATGAGTGTAGTGAGAGTCAACTGGCTCAATGCCACATCATCTTTGTCTGGCGCTGCCCGAAAAAAACACTGGACGCTCCATTAGGACAGACTGGAGTCACTCAGTCTATCGTTTTTATGGACGATAGGCGTGTACCCGCCAGTATTAATGGTGCCGTCACAGATGCGTGAGTCAGCGCATCGATGCTGCGGGCGCCAACGCAAACCCTCGTCGAACAAACGCTGACTTCTCAACCGAGTGGAGGAGCAATCCGGATGTGGCTTTTCCTCCTAGGCCCAGAGGACACGCCGGCCGTGAAGCGGGGAAACAATCTGAGACCATCAGAGCGCATCACACATCTTCTGAACTCAACTGCACTTCGAATGTCACTTCTTGTGTGCTCTGCACAGTGGACATGAATGTCACATGGTTTAAAGGTTACGTGTTCAGTGTTGTTGTTTTTAACTCCCTCTGGGGAGATGTTTTCCTCCTGATTTTACATTTGATGCTGTTGTTGGACAGTCTTTCCCAAACTGCTGTAGGTTGAACCTCTCCATGACGCACTTGAATAATTTCCCGCTGGGTTTCAGTTACGCGGGAGATGTTGACAATATTTGGACATCTTATATTCATGATCGGGATGTATTATATCAGGGGTGTCCAAAGTCGTTCCCGGAGGGCCGCTGTCCTGCCTGTTTTCTAGCTCTCCCAGCTGTAACACACCTGATTCAAATGATCAGCTCATCAACCGGCTCTGGAGCAAGATTAGAACAATCCTGATGATGTGAATCAGGTGTGTCACAGCTGGGAGAGCTGGAAAATAGGCAGGACAGCGGCCCTCCAGGACCGACTTTGGACACCCCTGTATTATATTGTGTGTGGTGGGGGGGAATCTCATTACGAACCAAACTGTAATCGTCAGTCTGGCAGTCTGTCATGTTATTTTAACCGTGGTTCTGTCATCACTTCCGTCAGTAAATTTTACCGGTTCGCTATTCTGCCACTCGTCAGTTCAGAACCGCCTTATTGATGAAAATTCCTATTTGATTGAGTGCACTCTATATCAGTGTATCTACATGGCCAAAGAGCTTTACATCTTGTGGTGTGTCACACAACTATTTTGTCGGGCATCACATTTTGGTGACAAAGATTGAGTTTCACTTGGTGCTGACGTTCTGGTCTGGCAAGGTGTGTTTTTTGACATGCGCCTGGTACATCTGATAATTTGGAAGCAGAAATTGGCCTTAGCTATCCGCTTGCCGGAAGCACATTTAAGTCTGCTGCAGTCGGTAGACCACTGGTCTAACACGGTTTTGGTGAATTTGATGGGAGCACAGGCAGACTTGCGTTTTCTGCTGCCCCACAGGCCAAGCACAGCCACGCATGTGTTGCCGCATCCCAAATTAAAATTGCAGCATTCTTTTTTTCCCCTGTCCTTGTCACAAATTTAAAGGAAGTTTCAGCGCAGGTTTGCAACCAATTTCAAGAATTACGATGCTGCTTCTTTGCTCTCAGGATGTATTTTTGGTCTCGACTATTTTTGTGTCATCAATTGCTTTGGAAGATAAGCAGCTGAAAATCATGTGTGGCTCAGAGTTCTGGTGGCAAAAAGCCCAAAATGCCCTCGGGCTTAATGGAGACCGTGTCTGGACTGGCCAAATGTGGTCCTTTTCAATGACAAGCAACAGCCCCCTTTTTCTTTTTGTTAGAAATCAATTTTACCATCAGCAGAAAGCTGCCTCTCAGTGTGTTTTATTCCATCTCCTTCACCTCCTTCTTTCTTCCACTCAGAATAAGGTTTGAATTACTGTGCTTACTAGCTTGTTACTTAGTCTTTCATGGAACAGCAACGAGTCTCCTTAGGGGATTTGCTTTACCAGCGTGAAGTGGAACAAGCAACAGGCTTTGTGTGTGTGTGTGTGTGTGTGTGTGTGTGTGTGAGTTTTGCTGGAGACAAAATTACCACTGCAAAAGCTGCTGCGTGGAACAAATGGAGATTGAATTGAATTGAATTGAATACAACTTTATTGTCAAATGTGCTGTACGTATGTGTAACATACAGCACAGATGAAATTTCTTCCCCCTCAACATAAAACAAGAGGAGCCGCTGCGGGTGTCCGCGCAAACAACTTGCTACTATAGAATTAGTCCTTTAGGAAAGAACAAAACCTCTCTTGGGGCTGTTGTGAGCGCCTTGAAACAGTAAATCCGCTCTTCTAATGACTGTGTGTTTAGGCGGTTATTACCAGAATTTGTGGTCATTCTCTCATTCATTATCTGCACCAATTATCCTGTTTGTAGGGAGCTGAAGGCCTTTCTGGCAGAGAGAAGGGACACACCCTTGCCGGGCCAGACAGCAAATCACATTAACTTTTACGGGCACTCACACCTGACCTGCATCTTGTTGGTGGGGTGTTGCAAAGTGTATCATTTGGCCTTCAGTTCTGCTGCTCTACATTTGTAGTACAGTATTTGAAGTTGTTGTCCCGCAAAGTCCCAATCTCTACTCTTTCTTTCCTCTTTGTCATCATCCCGATTTTCTTCTTTATGTCAACAAACTCTTCTGCGGTGTGGTGGCATCCAGTGAAAGAACAGAACAAAACACACTTGGGAGATATTTTAGTGTCATTCATGATGGCATTTTAACCTTAAATACCTCACACAAGATGGTCCACATCAGAGTTCAACAGAAGTTACAAAATATCTTTTGTTTGTTGCTGCTATGCCACTAATCCTCAAGGCAGGATCATTTTGTCGTTTTGGAATGACATTGCGATATGATCATTTACATAGCAATTGCCAGAAAAAAAGTAGGCTGTAATTTCCTTACGACAGCAGCGACCCAAATTAGTCGCATCGCGCCGTGGTCTATGCTAACACTGGAGTCAAGTGATAATTACTGTATAATAAAGTCATAATTAAAAAAAAAAAAAAAAGAAGATCTTGGCCGTCGAGTGTGTTCTTGCGTGTTCTTCCCATGCCTGTGTGGGTATTCTCCGGCTACTCCAGTTTCCTCCCACACTCCAAAAACATTCATGTTAGGTTCACTGAACACTTTAAATTGTCTGTAGGTGTGAGTGTGACTTTGGACCACAGTGACTTTGGACTTGCGTCTTGAGACTTATTTGTGACTTGCGCATATGTGACTTACTCCCACCTCTGCCGTATACCACTCGTGGTGTGCGGCAGAGGTGGGAGGCCACTGACTCTTTCGCGACGCTAACATGTAAATATGATGCTCATTGCAATTTTCCACATCTCCGCTTAACGCTCATGTTCACCCCTTCACTCACATGTTTAAAGTCATGAACCTCGAGAACCTCCTGACTCCCATTTCCAATTCGGAAGATTTCAATCTCCTGAATCGGGTCGATTTCCATCAGGCCGTGGGTCTCGACGCCATCCAGCACTGCTTTGTACTCGTGGTCGTAGACCTAAAAGGATGGAAGAATAATCAGCACAAAATTGCACGCCAATACTACCGGGTGCATTTCAGGACAAAAAAGCCTAAACAATATGACAATGATAAAAATGCATCTTAAAAAAGGTGAATAAGATTCTTGATCGGTTTTCTTCAAGCATCTAAAATAAATAGTCAAAAGGGTTCTCTTCACTGTGGCCCTAAAGCAGCGCAGACACGCTTGCATGGCAGCTAAAATTCCCTCTTTGAAAAACGATTCATGCCCAGCAGCCAAAAATATGCCATCAATATTTATGCGAGGGTTGTGTTTGGGAGGAGAAATATATCGCCGAGTCCATCTTCCGCTTTCTCCACCAATGAGACACATTATTAATGAATACATTCAAACAGGACTCCGCCAGGATTTATGTACATCAGACACATCTGTCCTCCAATGCACAAAGACAAAATTGGCTTTCACTTTACACTCTCCCACGCGTTCATTATTTTGCGTCCGCCTGCTTACGTGCTGTCATCAGAAGCCTCTTTTGTCTGGTTAGAGAACAGTGTTGTGATAATGGGATATAATTTTCACTGTAAGAGTCGCATTGGCCTATAAATCTCCATTAACACGGGTCACAGCAGCATCCAAGAAGGGAAGTGCAACTTAAAACTGCAAGCAGAAGCCAAATGAAGATGGCTTTGAAATCTAAGTGTCAATTGGGCCGTTGTGGATAAAGTCGAAGCTATTAGGTAGCCCGCAAGCAAGTCTGTGTGGGGAATTAAACTTCTATCTTTCCATTCTTTTCTATTTGCACAAATGTGCAATTGGGAGTTTTATTGATTAACACCGAAAAACAGTGCATTACTTTTTGAGCACGCTATCACCTCTGATAAAAATGAAACAGTGAGACTATGCCCACCTCTCTGGGCTGAAATATATGGTGTGACTTCCACTGGCTGCTGCGACATCATTGCCATTTGAAAAAAAAATGGACACTTGCAATGTGCGTTTGTGTGCGTGTGTTTGTGTGTGTGAGAAAAAGAGCGAGTAAGCTGAGCTGAAACAAGTGAAAGTTCGAAGAGGATGCACTACCTTTTCTCATTAAAGATGATATCAGTTTAAATTAGTTAAAGTGCTGGTTCTCATTATTTCCATTGCAGTACTGAAACTATATCCACTAAAGTTCCAAATATCAAATGTCACCGAGCTGCAAGACATTTATAAAGCACTGTGAAAATTAATTTGCTTCACAGTGCAGGCCCATGTAAAAAAAAAAATCACAAAAGTGGTGAATTTGGCCCTAAAGCTGATATCATGGGTGTCAAACTCATTTCAAATGGTGGGTCACATACGGCCTCGGTAGATGTCAAGTGGGCCGGACCATTAAAAATTATACCATACTCTGCTATAAATAAACCAAAATAATATGTCTTTCCTTTGTTTTGGTCTAAAGAAGCACAAGAACACTCTGAACATTTTGAAATTTAATGAACATATCTTTTACAGAACATTTCATGAAGCACCTAAGATTTCCTTAAACAAAGGTGTAATTGACTTTTCTCATTCACATATATGCATTGCAACTGATCCCACTGATTATACAAAAGCACAAAACTTTAACAAGTAATTGGAATTGAAAAATATAGTAATACACTTTTAAGATTAAACGAGATTTATAAAGAAAGGTATTTCTAAACCATTTACACGAGCATATAAAATCTAAATGTAATCCCTGCCTACACCTTACAAACTAAGGCGAATGCTATAATATGTGTCAAGAATAAAGTATTCACGTGTCCTTGATAGCGTCTGCTGTGTTGGGTCTGTCTCAGTGACAGACTGAGGCTGCCGTTGTCTTCTTCTCTGATCAAAACAATGTTGTCTTTTCCTCTGATCAAAACAGTGTCCCCCTAGCGAATATTCCACGAACTGCACCTTATTAAAATATTCATTCCGTGTCTTTTATACATTTTTTCACTTTTAAATTATCCTGCGGGCCTGATCAAACCTCCTTGCGGGCCGGTTCCGGCCCGCGGGCCGTATGTTTGACACCCCTGGCTTATATGGTCCAAGGGAAAACTGTATGCAGTGCGGAGCATTCCATTCCACTAAAACTGTCGACATTGACCGATAAAATTGACTGGATGCTCTTTTAATGTATCATTATTTATTTGTGGAAAAAAAAACATGGCTAACATATGTGACATATTTAAAAAAATATATTTTCAAAAAGCTAGAAACACTGTCGTACAGTAGTTAGTTATATTTGTGGGGTGTAAAAAGACGCTAAAGCAAGCAAGGCGAGTAGGCCATAATTAACAGTGGGTTAATTTTTACATGCGACCCTTTTCCCATTACTGGAGGACCTTTTGACCCATTGTTAATTACAATATTCATCCACGTGTTAATGAGGTTATGTACAGTAATGTGTGAAAGATGTATTTCCAGACATCTCGAGCACATTTGACTGTAGTATCTCCTTCAATAAACTGTTTCCAAGGAAACCGTAGTGAAAAATGCAATTCGATGGATGGGGCAGCTCTCTGAAAATCGCATTTCATCATTTTGGGGGATTTTGACAGTCTCCCAATTCGATGCACTGCCACTTTTTCATAACAGAGTCTAATCCGAGGTTCAGAGCAGAACCCCTGTTGTCAAGTGAAAAAAAGCAACTGGTAGGAATGAGCAGTTCTTTTTCATAGAGGTAAAACACATTTCAAATTCATGTTGTTGCCCTAAGTAAATATTTTTTTTTTTAGAAAAAATGCCATTCTTTCTTTTTTTTCCCCTGTTATTCTCTTGAACAACCTACTCTCATCACACGCTGATTTAAGGGAAAGTATATCAGGCGATCCATGTCGAAGCCCCCCGCGCCCCGTTTATTCACACGAGGTTTCCGTCTGACGTGCTTCTTAACAGCGGTGAGATGCTTTCTGCCACCGACTCACATTGAAAGCAATGAATGAAAAGCGGCAGGCGCTGCCAAACCTGCGGGTTGTTTGTGCAAACAGGTCGCGGTAGTGCTCAGCCCGCGGACATTAGGAAAAGGTCGTGTCGATGTTGTTACAGGTGACTGGATCGCTGGGTGCATCAATGCGTGCGTGGCGCCTGGCGAGAGACAGTCTGCATATGTTCAGCGATGGGGAAGGCGGGGGCCACGCGAGTGAGAGAGATGAGTTGATGACAATATGTCCTCTTCGTTGTCCTTGAGGGGAAGGAGATAGAGGCTGCAGTCAGGCGGAACTAGATGCCTGTCACTCACCGCAGGCGGGTGGTGGCGGAGGCAGCGGTGGTGGGTGTAGGGCGGCCAGCAGTGGGAGGGAAAGGTGGCGCGGGGGCAGCGCGGTGCATCGGGGCCTCCCGGGAGCCATATAGGCAGCCTTGTGATGGATTGAGGTGGGCAGCAGCTTAGACAGCTACGCCGGTGAACATTGTGTCCTTTTGCGTTCAGTCCTTATATGGTCTTTTCCACTTTTTCCGCACAACTCACTTGTCGTTCTCATGCTACCCGACAACTTGTGGAAAAACAAGCCACAGACGATTTTCTATACAGCAAAACCTTAAAATTACACAGGAGGATTGGATACATTCTGGCCTCACCGGATACAAGTGAAAATCCGTGATATCGAGAGACCGTCTATGGAAATTTCGTTTGTTTTATCCCTCCCACACGCTTTATTTCATATATTATTATACAGTCAAACCTCGGTTTTCGAACGTCTCGGTTCTCGACCAATTCGGTTTTCGACCAAAAATTTCAATTTTTTTATGCCTTGGATGACAAACAAATTTCAGTTCTCGAACAAACTGAGCGCACTTGAATGCACCATTTGACTCCTCTCGCTTCCTGACTGGCTGGCACCCAGTTCAGGGTGTCCCCGCCTACTGCCTACTGCCCGAAGACAGCTGGGATAGGCTCCAGCACGCCCCGCGACCCTTTCGGTTCGGAAAATGGATGACTGAATGAATATATATATATATACAGTGTATATATATATATATATATGTGTGTCTGTGTGTGTCTGTGTCTGTGTGTGTAAATAAACACAGGAGTGCTTTAAAAAAACAACTAACTGTAAGTACAACAAAAATGTCGATGGCTTTCATCTCCATCCATCCATTTTCTGATCCCCTTTATCCTCACAAGGGTCGCTGGAGCCCATCCCAGCTGTCTTCGGGCAGTCGGCGGTTGCTAGCAAATTGCAGGGCACACACAGGCGAACAACCAACCACACTCACACTCACAGTAGGGACAATTTAGAGTGTTCAATCAACATGTCATACATGCTTTTGGAATGTATGAGGAATCAGGAGCACCCGGAGAAAACCCATGCAGGCACGGGGAGAACATGCAAACTGTGTGTGGAACAGGGAGGCCGGACCTGGAATCGAACCCGATACCTCTGCACTGTGTGGTCGACGCGCTAACCACTGGAACACCAGGCCGCCCCTGGCTTTCATCTTTGTCAGTTAATTTCACACATGACCTTTCAAGGGCTCATTTTAAAAGAAAATGAATCAAGGTCAAAGAGACATCGGGAATTACTTTAGACAATACTTGATGATGCAACTTTTTCTTCCTTTTGTTGCACTCAACAAATACTCCATAATTTATATCCCGGTAAATTGTAGTCACAGACAATATTTTCTTAATTTACGATCTTAAAAGGAAATACTGTAAAGGAACACCCTTTTGGGGATGTTTGTCTCCTTGGTATGAAGTAAAAAAAAAAAAAGCCAGAGTATTTGTTGTTTGAAGTCGAAAGAGCTGAGCATGAAAAATCAGCGCGAGGGCACTCTCTGGCTCCTTCACTTCTACTTGTCTCGTCAAGTCACTTGCAGCACTCTTATTTAGATGCCACGTCGATTCACATGGGCACCCACAGGAGAACTACACTCGTCTTGCCCGAGTGCCCCCCTTTAAAATGTTTCTTCGAGTATCACAGTCTGGAAAATGGAACATCTCGGCTACATCCTTTCTAAATTACCCCTGCAGATTTGCACCTTTACAAATACAAGCAAGCCTACTGTTGTTTTTTTGCCAGAATAATGAAGCCAGGGAGGGCCTTGTATAATGATGATTAAAGAGACTTGCACACATTGAAGTTTTATCAGCAAAACAACATAGGATAATTACAGTATAGGTAATGAAAACAAACCTGGGAGGAGAGATCTAGGAGGCAACGCGCATTAAACTCAGACAAGAATAGCAGCAGATTCATCCAAAGATAAGAATGGAAAATGAGGGACTGCAGGGCAATAATTCACAGCGCATATAGATTTGCCACCTAGAAATGGAGCTGAATATAGCCTTCACAAATTCGCACACTTTTTTTTTGTTGCTGTCAGCCCGTGCGGGATGAACATTTGCAGATCTGCTTTCTTTCACCAGGTGATTTGGATCTGATAGTGTGGGGTCTCGAGACCATGGGGATTAGGCTTGTGGACACTAATTACCAAGCCTGTCAACTCCCAAGGCCTGCAGGATTCAGATAAATGAAGTCGGAATACTCCGCGGCGAACTCACACATGCGACCTGCTGTTTGGTGATGCCAGATGAATACAAGCAGCTGGTTCTGGATAGATGCCAGCTTAGAAAATTCAATTTGGAAAGTACTGGTCAGTCACTAATGTGCCATCGACTCAGATGCTACATGGCAAAAGGAGGCTTTTTGCAATGTGCACTAATCTCTGTTGAAGACCATGACAGGAAGTGCAACGCCCCATGGTATGAGCTTCTGTTTGTGAAACATATATACATATATATATACACACATATATATATATATATATATATATATACAGTCAAACCTCGGTTTTCGGACGTCAAAACTATATAATTTAAGAAAGATTTAATCGCAAAATATGAGTCAGGTGTGCGTGTGTCTGTGTTGTCGAAGGAGTTCGGGATGCCGAAATGCCCCGCCTACTGCCTGCTGACAGCTGGGAGAGGCGCACGCCCCACGACGGATAGAGAGAGAGAGATGTTCCTTCAATTTTATGTTACTATGTTAATGTTAAAATTGGTCATCTCCCATTACATTTGTACAGTTTATGGTGTGAAATTGTAAAAAAAAAGTGGTTAAAAAAAGTTGTTTTCTTGACTTGGAACGGATTAAAACATTTTACATTGATTTCAATGGGAAACATGGTTTCGGTTTCTGAACAATTCGGTTTCCGAACAGTCTTCTGGAACGGATTAAGTACGAAAACCGAGGTTTGATTGACACACACATATATATATATATATATATGTGTGTGTCAATCAAACCTCGGTATATATATATACACACACATATACACACACATATATATATATATATATGTGTGTGTATATATATATATATATATATACATATATATATATATTTTGTGTGTTTCACTGAATTTCTTGAACAATGTCTCCATTAAATGATAGTTGAGTAGAGCTTGTCATGTGGTGGTTGTGGTTTACCGCTTCACTGTTGTTGAAGGCTTTCCACAAGTAGCACATTTTCTGTTTCTACCATTCACGAAAGTTCCGCAATAACAAAAGTCCATAAAATATACTAACAACTAACAACATGCACCGTGTAGCTGCAGGATGATGACTTTGTGTGCTGCCAAGTACTGCATTACCATTTGCCAAAATGAATAAAAGACACTGTGCTGGTTGCCAATTTGTGTTTTGTTGTTTATTGGAGTGCATCAGAGCCAGTAAACTCACTCTCACTCACAACCAAACTTCTTAACATGTGCAGCGCGATAGGACTACTGGTGCAGAACAACTGTACAGTTTTTGGGAAATTGTATCTATTTATTTATTTATTTATTTATTTTTAGAAGTGCAGAATAGTGCTTTGACTGAGTCCACAGCCGCATTATGTCCTACAGAGCTTAAACAATTGCTGTCGATACGACATGTCTAGTGATTTGAAGGATCCAGTGGGGTTCTGCTTAGTCTCGTAGCCGCTTTGCATCAAGAGGCAGACCCAACTTTTCAAATCTGGTGGATAGCAGTCTCCTTAAAAGGACTAGTACGATACTATATTTTGTGATGTATCAACAACAGTGAACAGGTTTTGGCATACGTTGTAAATAAAATGGTAACATTTAGAACATTCATTCAGACAGTCATATGACCACACTCACTGTCTGTCAAATGAGCTTATTGCGCTGTTGTACGAGCATTAACACATTTATTTTTGGGTGGCAGAATTTGCCTTCATTTGTGTCATGAGGATTACATTTCTTGTTTTTCAGTTCAAGTGATATTTCTGGGCAATATATAATTTGCATGTTGGCATTTTATGGATTTGTCCAGTCAAAGTTCATTTGACTTGAATTACTCAGTTTGGTCGGTCACTCAGTATTTCAGTAGTTTTTATGCTGAAAACATCTACTCACTCTACAAATGACTTGGAGCACTGCTTTTTACTTTTAATTGACCTGGATTATTCTAGAGTTACAGTTCAGTACAATTTGTGGTTACTGTACCCGCCTCTGCGTACGATCCAAATGAGGGTAAGCGGGATAGAAATTGGTTGTATTTGATGTTCAGAAGTGAGAATCATATATTGAAAAAAAATAGGAAAAACATGTGCTGGTTGATAATTAAGGGATTGGTGATTCTAAACATAAACACCAATCAAGTTTTGTTTGCAGTGCTACATTATAATTAGTGCCACACACTTTTGCAGTTTGGTTTTCAGAAAGGGGAAATGGGACACCAACCTAGTTTTTCAAAAGAAATACAGGAAAAGTTGAAATATATACAGATGCTGGACCTCTGGAATTATTTCAGCATTATAGGCTCCAACAGAAATCACAATCTGCGTATGTAAAAGGCTACATTTGTCTCTCGGCGAATGAATGTCAAGATTTCAAGCTAAATGGAAAAATCTTGCTATTGGCAGCTTACCCCAAATGCAGCTTCACTCTGACTTAAACTTTGTATGATGTGGTAGAAAGCCAGATTGGTCTGTATAATAAACCGCAGACACCTGTGACGTGACCAGGATAGGCAACCTTCAGATATTTCCAAGGGAGTTTAATCACAGACACATGTAGAACCCTCTCAAATATCACACATAAAGGTCAGATTTCCAAAGTCAGCCTCTCAGGAGCAAGAGAGCAAAAGCTTTTTCCTCGTCTCACCTTTTTACACTGATGTTCAATAATCACAAGAATCTCGACGAAAAAAAAAAAAGAAAGGAGGTGAAAATTCCCCCAACACAAATCTCGTGACGCGCAAAACAAATATAGTGACATGTAAGTAAAGTGGTCATCGCAAAAAGTAAATTCTTGACATTTCAGTTATGACACTAACCAATGTTTGGATGCGTGTGTGAAATGTGTAAGAGACTGAAAAACTTTGGTCTTCGTGCTGTGTAGCCTTCAGGTCTTCTGCCCTTGATGAAATTGCTATCAGATTGTTGTCGGATTGCACAAAATAGCCATTGGTGAAAGATGAGTGTGAGATATGTGAACTCTTCCATTTGAAGCACAGCTGCCTCTGTAGATAGCCGTTTTGTTAAGGTCTTTGATGATTTGCTGGGAAATTAGTTGAAATGATTGTTTGTCTCTCTTGACACTATTTTTGTGTCCAGTGCAAGTCTAGCACAAGTTGAAGTCTAACCGTGCGCATTCATGGAGTTGTATTTCTTTTGGCATTGTCAGAGACGGGTGCATTTAGAAATGGGCGTTTACGCCGTCGTGGGACAGAACATAGCCGTCTTAATTTCTGTCAAATCAAAGTGGCTCTTCTCGTTCCCTTGAAATTTAGAGGAGGTGGGGTGCACGGTCCACATGGTGGAAGCATAACAGACGTCACAAAAATGAAAAACCGCAACACAACCTGAGCATTAAGCATACAAAAAGTGGGGTTTTTGGTATGCAGATGCATTGTCACTGAAGATAATTATTTAGAACAGGAGTTCCAAACCTTCGTTCGCCAAAGATCTACTTTTAGAGCAACTAAAAACTGTGATCGACTCGTTACTGCACCCATGCACACATGCGCTTATGCACACACGCACGCACACATGGCATGATGAGCAACCGCGATAATGCCCCTTAACATGAACCAAACAGAAAAATAAAGAAGATACAAGAATTTGTGAGACCGTGAAAAGGAAATCACGGCCTACCTTAGTGGGAGACCTGACACGGAGGCATGGGACGCACTTTTGCAGCCTCTTAACTGCATCGACATCACTATCGTAGCTTACGTTACTGTTTTTAAAATACTTCTCCGAGCGCTCCAGATTCCCATTGTTTGCCGGTGCCATCGGTGAATTGCAGATGAAACAAACGTTGACTGAGATTAATAAAATAAAATAAAAAGATATCCCACAACAGCTCAGATCGCAAGCTGCAAATGGAGACTGCTGACCGCTAACAACTTCTGGTGATGCAGGTCACGCGCCAGAATTGTTAAAGGTGACCTGATTTTATTTATTTTGTTTAATTGTATTTTTTAAATACTTTTTTTTGTGTAAGTGAAACTGACAGGATGCTTTTCTGTTTAAGAGGGAGGAAATTTCATCTGCGCTGTATGCACATATAGCACAGTTGACAATATAGTCGTACTTGATACTTGATACTTACACACAAATCTCCCCCCATGGATTATTATTACCTTAACCAATGAAAATAAGTATATTAGTCCATCTTAAATCACTCTATTAATTCTTAAATCTAGTGTGCTTGTAATAAGACATTTTTGCTCCAAGACCAACTTATGCACCAGAGACCCATTCAGTATCTGTGAGAGATGACCAATCCAAGCTATGAGGTTCAGCATAACGTTTGTTGATCACGGTTGTCTTGCTTCTAGATGCTGCCAATTTTTTTTCTTTAAAAATATCATTGCTCACCAGAGAAACCACAGTTGTGTCAGAAGGTGCCCAGATGATATATTCCAAGCAAGCAGTCGTCGGCATTAAAGCACTTTTCTGTCAGTTGGAAGAAGTGGCACTCAAGTACGACTCTTAAGCCAAAGGAAATTGGATTTCTCTTCTTCGTGGTTTTTGCATTAAAAGTTCTCTCACCCTCCCTCAAGTTGTTTTTAAAGCCCCAGTTACTTTTGTTTCACACCATTTTGTGCACTTGTGATGAAATGCACCAACAGCTGTAGCTTGTCGAGTCTATGTGGAGGAAAAAAAGCATAAGGTCGCTTTAAATGTTTTCTGCAGTGCAGAGAAAATTATTCGAAGTAGCTACTTAAATGAAGTCAATTATGCTTACTCTGGGCTCTATATGTGTTTCTTCTTATTGGGATTTTTTTTAATCCGTTTTATTTTACATACGGTAACGTTGTAGAGTATTGCTATGGTGAGCCAGGTTGTCTCAGGCTAATCATTTAAAGACATGCTGTACTTGGTGTTAATTTGTGGAAGAGTAACACAAAAGTTGATCCCGTTCTTGTTTGTTTTTCAGGAGCCAATTAAAAAACAAACAAACAAACAAAAACTTAATAGCTAACAAAAACACAGCCACATATGACGTTACTTTAGCACCGAAAACATAAATCTAATCATTTACGTTGTTTACGGATGTCAAATATTTTGAAATGATTTACTGATATTGTTTGTTCTGATTGTTTGAGCTTGAATATTACATGTAAATGCAATATAGTGAACGCCTACCTATTCAAAAATTCACTCATTTGCCATATTTCTTTCGAACCAAACTTTAGCTATTTGCTGGAAAACCTCACTTATTCGTAGGTTTATCTCGATGTCCTAATGCCACAAAATGATGCCAATGCCCGGGCTAATAGGGGATGTCGTAATTGTTGCAGTGATAGACCTTAAGTGAGAGACAACCATCTCTAGATCCTGGGAGGAGCTAACTTTGGTCTGGGTTGTTAGTGGAAATTACAGACCGCTTCAACCACATGTGCATGTCAACACGATCTGCCAGTACATTGAAAGTGATGAGTTTAAAATGATTGTTTTGGGATCATAGTTTGTGTTATATTAACAATCGAAACTATTAGTATACGGTAGGTTAGGGATCGGCAACTTAAAAAAATTGCGGCCCCCTCCTGCATTTATCAGTGCTACTGGAGGGGTCCAGTGGACCACACACTTCAGAGCCAACATGCTCTTTCAAATGTGGGCAAAATATGTGTATTTGTGCAAAACACGCGCTGTTCATATATTTCATTTTTGTTTATCTATTCAAATCATATGTAAAAGAGCCAACACAGGTTTTGAAGCAATCAACAAAATAATCACACAGATTTTTTTTTCATCCCAGTGAAACGAGCTCTTTTGTATAAAAATTAACATTCAAGGATGTCACAAAACTTCAAGAATCAAGATCAACAAACCAATATTAAGTGCAAGAACTCATGTTATACATTTTTTTTTACAAAAACAAACTCATTCAAAATGTCAGAATTATTGAGGTGCTATGTTTGTCCTGCATATCATTCTAAATGATTAAGTCTACTTACTTTTGGTCGTGGGCTGCCACCAGTTAACCATCCTTGCTATGGGCAAAAAACTACCCCAAAAAAAGGGACAGTGCCAATTACTCACTGTTACAGCCCACAATACTTCATGGCCGTTTATTCAGTTTTTTTTGTGTGTGTGTGTGTATTGGGGTTAAACTTTGCATGCGTGCGGTAGCTCTCCCCAACTCTTTGCTGATTGGTGGCCTTTGTTCACAACTTAGCTGACCAATCAGAGCAGGGGAGACTGAACCCAATTATGTTCGACCCTTCTTCTTTTGCCACTGGTGGAAGGGTTGTAACGTTCACAGTGTTATTTGCGGAAGGGCTCAGATCCCCTGTAAATGGTGGGGTTGTGGGAGTTTACTCGAATGCTTTTCTGAATTTCTCCATTGAAAACATTTTCTACTGTTGATCCATTTTGGCCCTGATTGTTGACATTTGGTCAAAGAAAAAAATGGAAAGGCACTCAGTTCTTGTGTTGTCTCCTTGACTTTTCCGTCATCTGAAATGGAAGTACAGTATGTGGCAAACAGCTCTGGTGGCCATTGAGGATTAAAAAAAAAAAAGATTGTTAACATAATATGTAGATGCACCCAGGGTCTCATTAGTGATGATGAAATAGACTGACAAGGTTATTTGGTAACTTAAAGGAGGGGGAAAAAACTTGCAACTTCTTGAAACAAAAACAATTTGAGCCAAACGGCTCTGGAACAAGCACATATTTTTGTCTGGAGTAATGAACCGTAGATTTATCCAGGTGGGTGTGTAGCCCGGTGGAATATATGGAGCATATGTGTAGCTACTCAAGTCGCTTTTTGGCAGAGGCTACAGGCTATCATTCTTCTGCTTTTTTATTTCCACTGTGGAAAAATCAATTAATCCCGCAACCTCTGAATCTGGAAGGAGCCTTCCTCTCTTTCCTGTCAACCCACCCCTACCTGAAAGGAGTGTAATGACCCACTTTCTCCTTGTCCCCCCGGCAACTCTGTTGCTCAACGCGTTAGACCACCTCACCGTGGTTGACTACTGTGTGCAGCTGCTGTTAATTTACAGGAGCGCCGATCGCCTTTCTTCCCCCGCTCTGAAACATATATGACTAATCACGGCAGCCATTTCAAACAACTTGAGCTCTCTGTGGCAATAAATCACGTTGCTACGTGCTACTGCACCGATAATAGAGTCACGCTTGTGGGGGAAGAATAGAACAGGTAACTTTTGAGAGCCGTTGGGTAGCAAGGCATCGTGACATTAACTCTCGGAGCGGGACGTATTGTTGCTCAGTGTGTATTTTGCTGTTATGATCCAATCAAAATCAAAGTGAAAACAACAAAGGCTTGCATTGTCTCTGTGCAACAGCCAAGGGGAATATGTTGCTTCGTCCTTGCTCTCAAAAATCTATTTTACTTTCTTCTCTTCAAACTATTTTGACAATTACATTACAATTCTACAGTGTTCTCCATAAAGGCTTCATGTAAATATGCTGTAGGGGATACGCACTTTTTAAAAGTAACAAATGATGCTTTTTTTGCGCGATTGGACACATTTCCCAGATGTCTTGTAAGATACTTTTCACCAAACTATCCCAAAAATAAAGAATTAGAACTTTTCTCGTCTACTTTTTACATTATCGTTTCGATGAGCCAGTTTTGAGGTGGTGGTCCTGTTTTACACCACTGCACATCCCACCCGCTGTGCTGTGGGGCCAAGGCCGAGTATGGCTTTTGTTTCCATGACAACTAGACAGAGCCAGGGACGTGCGCGATCAGCTGCCACTTCCCTGAAGAGAAATGACAACATCCATAAAGACGTTAAACGCACCGATTGTATTTTCCCTTGCGGAGGCAGCACTTCATCACCAAGCTTCCGGATAAGACATCTCAACAATTTGATACATACAGTGAAACTCCTCGACAACGAAACCTACATGGGCAAAAATACCCCCTAGTGTGAAAAAATCTTCATGCATAAACACCATTCCCACTTTCCTGCCCCCCATACAACGAAAAAAAAACCCCAGTTGCGTTATACGAGATCTATGACTATATGAAGTGTCAAATAAGTGTATGCTCATATTTATGCCCTATTGGAATAAAAATAAAGAGTACACATACATTTGTGTGTGCGTGTAGACATATGTTTGTGTGTGTGTGTGTTTACATCAGAGATCAAATTTGCGACAGTGAAAAACCCTCTGTTGTGAAAAATGTCTTCTGCAAACATGATTTCATTGTAGAGGAGTTTCACTGTATTTTTGAAAATAGGAAAATTACAAAGGATTTACTTGGCTGTGTAAATTTTGTATTTGATGGATGGGCAGACACTGCTGAAATCAAAATATTAACTAATGTACTACTGTATACAGAACACCAATTTAGAAGTCCATTTTGCATAGCAGAATCATCAATCGGTTTTTGTTTGTTTAAATGCTTGTGATGTGTCCATTAGCTGAGTGGTACAGGTATGCTATATTTAACGGCTTTATAGATTACACCTAAATGGCACTCTTGAGTGAGCCCCAGACTATTAAAGCTTTCTTTGCCATGCAACAGGGCATTTTAACAAGGGCCACAAATTCTCGTGCTCATTAATCCAATCTTCTGGTCTGAAACCAAATCTTAAAAGGGTGAGCTACAACAGCATTTTTTTTCAATACATTTGGAAACCAAATTATCGAAGTTCCAAATGCCTTCCTCAAATCGACATTTGATAAATGATGTCCACAAGTGCCGGTCCAATTATGGTGGAAAGTAGGGTTGATAATGGAACTCCTATTTGTTGTCGTATTCCATGGCAATTGGAAATAATGGAAATATGCGATATATAAAAATTGAATCACGTCAAGCAATTGAGCAAGAACCTGTCCTTCGGGGTGACTGTGATCTGCCAAATTCCGGTTTACTCAATTGTTTTATGTCGTGCTTGATGCTTTTTGCTGCCAAATATGGCGCCCATCTGACGACCAATCAGATTTTTTTCAGCTGTGTTGAATGGACCTCATTATTTTTGTTGAATAGATGTGGATTTGAATGCCACTCAAAACTGTTATAAAAGTGCAGCATCTCGAAAAAGATACTAAGCCGTGACTACATACAGTGCCATCAAAAAAGTGACCTCCATTATAAATACCTCTCCTTGTCACACTGCTGGTTTTTGTTAGGTCCATTTCCAAATAAATTAAAAAAAGAGCACACTCATGCGATTCAGGAGCCAAGTGGCATTTAAGAAACAACTTGTGAGCGTGTAAAGGCTGCAATTTGGAACGTTTAGACGCAAGACCATAATTTGTCCATAAATTGCAATCAGCATTTTTGTTAGCCTGATGGTAATTGAACTTCCTGCGGTTGAGAAGGGCAAAAAAAGCTTTGCGGGTTTAAATGGCAGAAATCCTTTGAAATGTGCTCATGTCCTTCTGTTTGTATTTGCTATTGGATAGCGTCGGATTCAATGACTTATACTGATGGGTCCATATTTTTAAGAACAGGTTCAAGACTCAGGGCCCATGGTCCAGATCCCTACATTATTTTGTGTGGCCCATTAAAGCAAATAAAGTCAGACTGCTTCTCGATGCTTGTTATACAGAATTGGTCTTTTTGTTGTATTGTGTTTGGGCATGAAATCTTTCATCAAAATGCTATTTTCTTCACTTACGTATTAAATTGAATAGTAACAATCAAATAGGAAGACTGTTTTCCATCAAGTCAATGTGTTACTGTATATATGTTAATGTAATACTGTATATATAAAAATTCTCACCACCGCCGTATTAGTCAGAGACGATACGCAATAATGCAATGGTTTTCGAAACTTCTCCACAAAATATCTCACAAGACCTCATCTACCATGTCATCAAAATTATCTTTGTTGTTTTTAAGAATGAATATTTCCAATTTTCAAAACTTACGCAAATCAATAACAACATGAAGCAACCATACACAGAGAGAACTGTTCTTTTTTTCTGTTTAAAAAAAAAACGTTTGATACCGTTATCTACACATAGCAAATAATAATTTTGTGATGGATCAAGTTTGACTCTGGAATGATGTTGACCAACCTTCTGGATTTTGTTCAAACGAGACTAAAAACTGTGTGCATTTAACACGGTAGCTGTAATCAAAAGGCTCTTGACAAATAACAAAAACATGGCAGTGGGCAAGATGATCAAAGATGCTACAACGGGAGCATGACGGCTCTGAAATCCCACAACAGCAAGTGCAGTCCCCACTGCTTCATCAGCTCTTATCACTTATGCCTGAGACAAGGTAGATAACTCCTAACAGCATTGCGAGGGCATCCATTGGCCCATAATTGTTCAAACATGGTCTACGTGCCTTGAAGACACAATAAAAGGGGGAGTGATGGTTGGATACAGAGTCGCCGAAACACTGGGTTCTGATGAAAAGCTTGTTGTTTTCCGTTGCCCCTGGGTGGGTTGCAAGTCAGCACAGCTGACTTTTTTTCTCCAATAATGCGAGGAATTTCCTCTGGGGGAACATATTACATTGTTCTCCTAATGATCTGGGCCTGGGATTTTTCAGATTAGCAAAGTCTCGGGCTATTACATCGAGAACACAGCAAATTATAGTCACATACTGTACTGGACACTCAGTTTCATCACCACTGCTGAAACAAAACATCCCAATTCCAAATGTATCTGAAGAGCGGGTATATTGTCACTTTGTATTACTTTACAGCGCCTCATTGACTGCAATCCCAGAGCCTTTAACGGTGATTTAAGTTCAGTGTGGGAACCTTAGAACACTTACTGGCAATTTGTTAAATGCCTGATGCGCGCTGAGAGGAAATTTAAATTGCAACGTGGGGTTCTCAAGACATGACTAGAAATTTAATCTTTTAACCCGGAGAATGCGCACACACACTAGGCGATTTGACCAAGACAAAGGACTACACTCAACACATTTGTGAACAAATGATTTCATGGCTTGGAGAAGGAGCACAAACGTTATCATTAAATGTTGTTCTCTGTATTACGTGCACAAGCTAACCCATACCGCAATGCTGCTTTTATCACACACTCATTGACTTCTTCACATGTTCTTCGCGAGGGTGTTTCTTTCACGCTACTGAGATTTTGATTTGAACTCCGTTTCAATCTGAGGCATTAGGTGACATTCAACAAAAGCTTCACAGTACAGCAGCTCGGACTTGCCTCGAATTGCTCCCGTTCATGCTTTCCAGGAGAGGTACATTGTGATACAAAACTTGGCATTCAGATAAAGCTCAAGACTATTCAAGTTGGGCGTCATCATAAAATATATTGTCTTGTCAATATTGTTACTGGCTCAATTTAATATAAAAATCATATAGTCTGACCAAAATGATACCAAATGTGTAAACAATTTATAGAATGAAGAGAACAAGGATATCTTGTACTTACCTCCTTTGGATTAAAAAAAAATAAATAAAAAAAACATATATATATATATATATATATATATGATTTATTTTAAGAATTACATTTCTTTTGTATGAGTAGCAATAGGTTGATACACAGGTTAATTGTATGGTGGATTTTATTTTTGGACCAATCAAATGTTTTTTATATATATATATATATATATATATATATATATACACACACATATACACAGAGAGAGAGAGAGAGTGTGTGTTTATTTGCTCGCTGTACATCATCAAATGATGCACCGATGATGATTTGCTCGACCAATGAGCGACCAGCAGTTGTTTCCATGACCCGTATGGGATTGATTTAGCATGCTTGAGGCGCACCTTGTGGGAAAGTATCAGCCTGGCGCAAGGTATCTTGCAGTGCAAAAGAGAGGAGTAAAGTGTCAAGATATACAGAAGCTACTATAAGGTACTGCAGAAAAAAATTACAGCTCAATTTACAGAAATACACTTTACTCCAGGAGGTTACGGAAGATAAGAGGATCACTCAGGGGAAAGGTTGTTGAATACACCCCGGGGGAAAGGTCAGGCATGACTACAGCGTCCAGTTTACTCCTCTCAATTACCACCAAGTCCAGACCAAGAGTTACAGTTACCCGGCAAATATCAGACTATAGTATATTCTCCTTTCACCTTTCTAAAATAAAGGTTCCGTAGCAGCCGGTGATTAAGCTGATGATAATTTTGAGGTATAAATGCTAGAAGTCAAAGAGTCTCCAGAAGTTTCAACTCCTAATCCTGCTCGACAGAGGGTGCTTGATATTAATGTCTCCTTTATTGCAGTGGTGTTGTTAATTAAACCCTGCAACATTTCACCGAGGCTATTGTTTGTTCCTGTCAGGCAGCTAATGAGCCCCAAATTATCTCAGCGAGAGACAAAAGCCCAGAGGATGCTCCATGCTCAGAGGAGTCAGAGACCCCTGGTGCAACCGAGGAGGAGCACTGTACACTTTGTCTCCTTTCACAAGAGAAAAACAGCCAACTTAATTGTCTAACATTCAACAGAATGAACAACTTAGGAGTTGTTTTTGCTTTTTTTGAACCTGCAGTAGCTCATCTTTGGCCATTTGAGGGCGGTGGCAACATTAGCATTGGAGAACATGTGCCGCAACAAAAATAAGCGTATTCACTTACAGACATTAGGATTCATATTTAGCGCCATTCGTTGAGGTAAAATCCAGTCGTCATTATTTTTCAAGGACACATTGGGAATCTTCATGCTTATGCTGTGCTCAATGTGCTCAATCGAAAGCTACATCAATCTGGGCGAACAATGCTTATATTTCTCATTTTCACACTCTTCTCGTATTGTAAAAGTGTAAGTGATATTCCTCTCCCTCTCTCGAAGCATTGTAAACGTGCAATCCTCCAGAGTGGGACCAAAGCATCCTTAGACTCTGCTGGATGGCCGGTTTACTTATTCCTGTAGTTTCTTTGGTTTCAAGATAACCTCTAAAAAGAAGTATGATTGACTTTTTGTTTCAAGACTGGTAGATCCAGAACTGATATTTTAAGAACTGAGTCTTTGGAACTGCAACCATTTTTCTCACATTAACAGGCTAATGAGCTGGGGTTATTTTTCACAAGGTGTCAGATTAAGTACCAGACAGAGACCCGCGGTGATGATTTAGATGCCGCTTCTCTCCTTGCGTATTGAGAGAAGTGACTAACTGGCCTATTTTTAGCGATTTAATCATCCATTAGGACTCAGAGCAGCATGAAAAAAAAAAAATGCCTGCATTGCTACACCGCATTCCCTGAGAAGGAAGCGCTCAATACATGTCGTGCATTTCCAGTGTGCCAATATCTTGCGTGCAGCCTGTTTGGGAATGTGCCGGTGTTTGGTGTTGTGTGGACAGAGGCGAGCGCCGCTGACTTACCGGGTGACTGAAAGTGAATGTGAAAGCTCAATCACATTGTAAATTGTACAACAGAGCAGTGGAGTCTTGCTTGGCCGTGGAAGTGGGAAGATGAGGAGGAGAGAGAAAACAGCTTGTGCGTGTGTGTGTTTATCCACCGCGCTGCATATCCAACACGCTGTACATACGACATGAGCTGCAGACAATTAAGATGCGTAATCTTTAAGAGGTAAATGATGCTTTCAGGGAAGGCAAGAAATGAAAACCCACATCCCAGCTGTGTGGCATAATAAATACCTGACGGTGGGCTTTACGGTTCTGTCACACTGTGTTGTTGCAGCCACCAACAATCAAGCATTTCCTCCTCAAGCACTCCCCTATTTCCTCCTCAAGCACCAACAATAAAAAAAAGACTGCTTGCGCTCCCCTTTTGCCCTAGGTCGGGGGTCGGCAACACACGGCTCCAGACCCGCATGCGGCTCTTTAGCGACATCTTGGGGCTCCGTGGAGCGTTATAAAAAAAATTTAAAAATGGAAAAAGATTTTGATAGTAGGGTAATATAGCTCAAATAGATATAGATACATGTTGTAGCTCTGAAAAAGGAGAGCTGTGCTGTTGGTTTTTAAAAACGTACACTTTATTTATGCTTTTAACAGTCTTGACAAACAGAAATGTCTGCGTCCGACTCCGTGCCTTCTCTCTTCTCGTTCGACTCGAGAGGCGTTCAAAGACAGCCTCCGAAAAACGGAAATTCATGATGACTTCACTGACACTAAGAAAAGCGAAAATAATGCACCAAAACAAAAAATCAAGCGAGGAAATCACAAAATAAATTCTATGGGGGCGTTTGTGAACACACAACAAAGGAATGAATAAGATAAACAATTCTGAGACATTCCAGTCTCCTACATACATACTGCATGTGTGTTTCCTTTATTGTAAGCCTCACAGTGCACAGGTGCAGGGTTCAATTCTCGCTCTGGCCTTCTGGTGTGGAGTTTGCATGTTCTTCCCGTGCCTTCATGGGTTTTCTCCGGGCACTCGGATTTCCTCCCAAATTCCAAAAACATGCATGGCAGGTTAATGGAACACTCTAAATTGTCCCTAGGTGTGAGCGTGAGTGTAAATTGTTGTTTGCCTATGTGTGCCCTGTGATTGGCTGGCAACCGGTTCAGGGTGTACCCCGCCTGCTGCCCGAGGACAGCTGGGATGGGCTCCAGCACACCCGTGAAGCGCTCGTGAGGGTAAGTGCATTAGAAAATGGATGGATGGATGGATGGATGGATGGAAGTATGTGTCTAATTTGGGCCTTAAACTGAACTGTCATGTAACAACTTATGATTTGTAATCAAAACAAAACAGATTTTAAAAAAATGCGGGTTGATCAATATGAGAGTTTTTTTGCAAAAAATAAATGTAATTTTCCAAATTGTAACGTTGATTTTGGCCTGAGCCCAGTTAAACGTTTTGTTATTGTTATGATGTTGTATTAAAAGCTAATCAGCAATCCCGAGAGTCTTCAATTAACCTAACATAAATTTTGTGTTTGGATCAAGAAACCGCAGTACCGAGAGAGAACGTAGCATTCCCACAGTACCCCTCATAAATGTGAATGAATTCCTTCACATTGGGTAAACAACCTTGGCAAAATAGGCAGGGACAGAATCACTTCAAATGACGTCCCTCAGCACCGCTTACATGTCGACATCTGGATACTAAGGGACAGCTTACAAGAAATGAATACACAAAACAGATTGGGGGGTGTCCAATCCAAGAGAGGCTATCTACCCGGATGTGTGACTGGTGGAGAAGCACGACTCATCGCAGACAGGGAGGCCGTTTGGGAGGCCATCAGGGAGCAGCTCCCTTGGGACAGAATGAGTAATGCAATTTTCATTTGAATAACGGTGCGGTTGCCTCACATTCGTGTAAGCTCGTTTTAAATTTTTTTTATTTTATTGGCTCATACCACCCAGCAGCACCTGTGAGCCATTCAAGGTTCATCTCCAGGTCCGCATTTACTCTCGGCCTGGCTGTCCGTTTAGAGATAATCCCCTTCAAAGTGGTTCATGAATTAAAAATAGCACGGGATCACATCTGATCTGAAAATGTTGATTTGCAATGCTTGGCCTCACAAATTACGTGCTTAACACATTTATTATTCATCATCTGTGTATTTTTTTACCCTATTTACACCACCTGAAAAGAAAATTAGAAGAGACCATCCAGCGCCATGAACTGCTTTAATGTCGACTATTTCAATAAAAGTGGGTTTATAGCATTTTGCCATTTTGAGCAGGAATGAGGATTCGAAAACATACTCCCTTTTTTTTGCAACCAATTCCGAGGCTACACACTGGACTTCTGCAGTTAGAAATTAAATGAAGCAGAGTAGTCAGCCCATCCATTCCTTTTTTTTAATTTTTTTTATTGTCCCCATTATTGTTGCAGGTGTCTTAGAGATTATTCATTCATTTCTCGTGTCCAAAAAAACACCAACCATTCATGCCCACATTCACACCTATGAACGATTTAGGGTCTTCATTGAACCTAACATGTTTTCGAATGTGTGTCATCTAATTCGGTCCACTTTTTCTTAACCAAGTGCATTTAAAAATGATTGGATAACAATAATACATTTTCACTTCAACAACTTCTACATAGCAGTGGTATTACCTTACAGAAGTTACCAGGAGCGGCTGTGGCATTAACCTTGCACCTACTTGTGGTCTCATGCATTTTTACGTACTGTACTAATACACATACATTTGTATTTGTCCGGATGGATTTTTTTAAGACAACATTTCTTACTCCATTCTCATCTTTCTCAGTCTTCGTTTTCAAAGGGTGCTGATGTAAACCAGTAATAATAGAGTAATGAATTTACAAGGAGGCGAAATCCCCCAGCAAGACTTGAGGCCCAGAACAATAATGAGCACATAGCAAACAAAAGATTTGCCGCCAACCAAAAGAGAATGCACACACAACGCACACTGACGCAACGGAGAGCGCGCAAGCCCGACATGCCTTCACTACACACTCAAACCACACACTGGCACAGGGAAGATGGCGGAATCTTCCCAAAGCTTGTGTAACAACATATGTTTGCAGGTAATTAAAAAAAAAAAATCCCAGGTGGTTCTCCTGTCATATTGAGATGCACCAAGCAAATTACCAGCCTGGCTTTCGACGTAGAATGCTGCGGGTACATGACGTGTTGTCTTGGTGATCTGCTGCTAATGTTGTGATCTGGAGCTCCCATGTGGCAAATTATATTACCGGTATGTAATATTTCCGGTATGTATGACTGACTTATGGTACCTCCTGCTTGCCCAACAAACAAGGACCTGACTACTACAATTTTGCAATTGAACTTATCCATCTGGCAAAATGTTTTGTGGCCTTCTGCCCGTCCAGTTGTAAATCCCATTGCTTCGCCTTTGGAATGGGCTCCGTGATGGTTTGCGGGGGGATTGTGCTTTCACTAAATATGAGAAGCACCTGTCCATCAGAAGGAACATACCGGTGCTTCTCCTTGAATTGGCTCCATATCACTATTGATGAGGAGGCCAGAGAATGATTCCTTCCCCCAAAGACACCATTAAAGCAAAACCTGGAGTTCTCGGGCCATCAACACATTTGGTGCCTTGTGAGAATGATCGCAGCTTATTAAAGTGGAAATAATGACTGCGCTACCTGCAGCATGAAAAATTTAACAAGGACAAAGGAAATAGCTCAAAGGTGATTTATCTGTTGAGAGCAGCGCACATCGACAACACTGTCGACACTGGAAAAATGAACCTGATTTAATTTGAGCTTTGAGGAGACTTTTGCATCTTTGTGCGAATGTGAAAAGTGTCTGAAGAAATGATACGATATAACAGTGAAGGGCATTATCTCTTGGACCCCTTCAATCATGGCATTTCAAATACATTCAACATGTATGACCTATCTCTTAACCATTGTTTAGTTTCAATTATTTTCCACTCCAAGTGTTCTTGCAATGTCTCACACATTCTAGGATGCCAGATTATTGATTTGTTTTCCTTTCAGTTTGGGAAAATAAGCTTTTTCTGGCACCCTGGGAATATTGAGGGGAAAGCAGGCAAGTGAAAATGTTCTCCATCAAGTGTGATTGGATTGAATTTTTGAAGATAAATTGTCAGGACAAGAGTTTATCCCGATTACATTGCCAATGGGTCCACGTCCTGCTGCAGGCATTCTGGTCAGCTTGTTCCATTAAGAAGACATGGACAGCGTGATCAAAAAGTAGATAAATGCAACAGGCTGATATTTTCACAGGCCGTATTTACACAAGACTGCATGAATACAGTGTGCACACTGCTTGTGTAGTTCTGCTTCGATGCAACCTATGTGATTTTGCTGTAATGGAAACAGGGTTTTTTCATCTTACTTTCATCTCGACATATTTACCAAATGTAGTGACAATAACTGCTTTCACGTATGCCCCGCAAACATGGATTTACCTCATTGTTAGCAACATACACAGACACTGTACTAGAGAGGACATTGCTGTAAATTGACAGAGACCTACTGTTAAATAACTGTCCTAATAGTGTTTTAAAATACCTGATGCTTTCCGAGTACAGTAGTTGGTATGCTAATGATGCCCTCCCAACGTTCATTAAAACCGTATATGTCTCCAGGATTTGATTCTGTTTAGAAATCACTGACATGGACGTTGATACATAAAGCAAAATACATCTTACTTTTCCAAGAGTGGGGCTCCACAGATATGCCAAGCTGAAAACGCAGAGGCCCAAAAGGAGGAAGACAAACGCCAGAATCAGGGCCATGCGTTGGTAGATGCGGTACTTGGCCCTCTTCTCTTTGGCCCCCTCAACCTGTAATTGGTGAGAGTGACATGAGTAGTGCTTTTTTGGTGGTTGTTTTTGGTCACAAAATAACGTGGGGAAAATAGTGCAAAGGCAAAATTGATAGATTTTAGATCACTAGCGCTGGGTAATTTGGGAAAAGGCAAAACTCTTGATGTCAAGTAGGAACATGGCAAATGATGATGATATAAACAGACGTACAAAAAGCAGCTTCGGTCGGGCCCATTTTGGTTTGTCAATGGTAAATTGGGTAAAAAATAAATGTCCACAATTAGGTGTGATTTGGCTAAATAATACTGTACAGTATACCATTTAAAATCTGTATGCCTTCAAGCTGAAATAGGAGTCTTATTGGGCCTTTTTGCCCTAAATGATTTCAATTTAGGCCAAGTTGGAGGGCACCTGTCAACCAAGCGGAATGCAGCGTTGGTTGCTGAGGCAAAAACTCTGGCATGGGAGAAGTTCAATGAGTCTTTGGAGAACAACTTCTGGACAGCGTTGAGGAAATTAAGCATGCAGCATCTCAGGAGTTGGGAGCAGTGCCATATCAGCGCTCTGTAGTGGGAGAGGGGCCGCTGCTGACCTCTACTCAGGACATTGTCAGTCAGTTGGGAGAACATTCATTCGTGTGAGGAAGCAGAGTCTGCGGTGGGTTCTTAGAAGTCTTGGTTAGAGCTTGATGAGGTGATTTTGATAAGCTCTTTTATGAATGGGGAACAGAGAGTGTTCTCCAGGGGACCATGCTCTTCGGCCTCCTGGTAAAGTCTATTGGACCAGCGGACCAGCTCTTCAGCCTCAGCAAGGTCCTGGAAGGTGCATCAGAGTTTGTCCCCAAAAAAATCTACATGTACTCTGTGGACTTGAATAAGACATTCAGCTCAGTGGCTCACTGCCACAGCCGAGTTACTGGACCCCCGGATACAAGCCTGCTTGGTCCCATTTCGCCCAGTGTCCTTGTTTGGTCCAAATTGCTGGCATTAAGCCGTATAGAATTTCTTGATGGAGCTGCGGCGTTGGGGGGCTCTATTTAATGGCCTCAGTAATAGACCACTACTTTTTCCAGATGATGTGGTTGTTTTATTTCATAAAGCAGTAGTCTTCAACTCTTCTGAATTTAATAAAAGAGTGTCTTGTTGAGTGCTGCCATAAGTGGAGGATTTTAAGTATGTTGAGGTCTTTTTCAGAACTGCATGGAGAATGTAGTGGCAGGTCACCGGGTGGAGTGGTGCAGGTTCTGCAGTGAGGCAGACTCTGCATCGGTGTGTTGTTGTCAAGAAGGATCTGAGCCAAAAGATAAATCTCTCATTTTACTGGTCGATTTCTGCTCCGAGCCACACCTGTGGTCACAAACTGTGGGTCAACCGAAAAAACAAAATCATGGATAAAAGTGTCTGAAAGAAGTTTCCTCCTTAAGGGTTATCAATGGCTCTTCCTTAAGCTGTCTGCTGAGTCAAAAATCATTCAAGACCGTTCTCTGTGTGTGGTTGCTGGGGACAGAAATTCAGATGGCCAATCAAAATGCGTCCTTTATTGACATGATTTCAAGATGGTGGCCCCCCAGCGAAGGTGTCAGGGGCTCCATATTAGAGGATGAATCCATTGATACATGGCCACATTATACCTGCGTATATGATAAAATTGTTTCTTCAAAAACATGGAAAAGCACCAGCAGGCATTCCAAGAGATGGTAACAAATTTGGCTCCCTGCCAGTCTTTTCAGTTTCATTCATCAAATCGAAGGAGGCGACATCTGGCCACATATCGACCAATTTACACTCTCATATGTAACCGCTGACAACTTTGCTGGGGGCCGGCATCTTATGTCATGTGAGTGGAGGATGTGTTTTGATCGGTCACTTGCTCTGAGCACCTGAGGAGAGCAAGAGCCCTGCCCACCATCATGCGGACATTTTATACAGGCACCATTGAGAGCATCCTGTCCAGCTGCATCACTGTGTGGTATGGCGCTTGCGCTGTGTCCTGCCAAAAGACTTTGCAGCGCACCGTGAGA
This sequence comes from Hippocampus abdominalis, assembly GCA_018466805.1. NCBI lineage: Eukaryota > Metazoa > Chordata > Actinopteri > Syngnathiformes > Syngnathidae > Hippocampus > Hippocampus abdominalis. Next base: position 10,999,762 of record CM031695.1, on the reverse strand, counting down.
ACAGAACAGAAGATCATTGGTGTCTCTCTCTCCCCACTCGTGGACATTTACGACTCCAAACCAAAGTAACCAATCACTACCAAAGGGGCGGGCCGGGGGCGCGGTATTCAAATATCGGGGGCAGTGTTTTTCTTGTATTTTGCATATGTAACAATAAAAGTTCAAATTGGCGGACAGGGAACTCTGAGTGTGGTTTCCGGGGCAACAACCGTCGTTCGCTCTCAGAGGTCTCTCCTGCCGATATTGAAGACAATTTTCCCTGTGTGCCGAGTCATTTCTTTAATTTTGTATTTATACAGTGTAGTTGCCATCTTATCTTAGTTGTGTGTGTGTTTAATGCACAGCATGTTTGCATTTTTGCACTGAGGATTGAGAGGAAGACATTTCATCTGTGCTGCATGTTATACATAAAGCATATTTGACAACAACGATGACCTTGACCTCGCTCCAGTGACGCAGACTTTTTTGCTCAGGCAGATATTACCTCTGAATGGCAGCCTTTACGCATTTGATGAGAAACTTGTTTACTGTGAAGTAAAGTTCTTAAAGCTGACATTACAGTTTGTGGTTGAAAACCGTGATCTTTTGATGTGCTTGACCATAGAGCTAAGCTAAGCAGCTACAGTCTGGAGCTTTAACTTCATGGTGTAGCAATTAAGTGACTGCATATCTTCTCTTCGTCTGGCTTCATTTTTTTTCACGTCTACATTAAAACAAGAAATGACCTTTTTGACTGTGGCATTCTACAGGATTTATCCACCATTAAGAACTCCTGATGACTAAACTACCGCCACCCTCCCTGAGCAGAGCGTAGGGACGAAGGGACGGCAGCAAGTTCTGTGGAAAGGTTACAATTATTAATTTCTTTCTATTTGTCCTCAAATGTAATTTTAATCTGCCCGCTGTCGGCAATTCCCTAAGCTTGACGGCACAAATTAATAAAGGCAGGCTTTTTTTCCAGCAGACTTTTTGTGTGGAGTAAATGAAAGCTTCTCATTTGCATTGTGACTCTTCAGCTGCAGTAGACTGGACACCTTGCGGACTTCTCTTGATTACAAAAAGACACATACTTTATAATTGAACACCAAAGTTGAATAGAGCTGAAGGTCTACAGTTTGTAATTTCATCACGATATTCTGAAAATAACTGTACCTTGCACAAAAAGTCACACAAATCTCACACGGGAAAGTTAGTGCACTTTGCGGTGTATTCTCCTATTCGTGTTTATGTCAATATTTTAGTGCACTTTCCTTGCTCACTTTCAAGGTGGCGCCATTCTCCCATTCATATGCCTGACACAACCATCATGCATAACCTGGAAATATGTGTGCAATAATCATAGAGTCGGGATTCGGTTAAGTCAGAGAAATATTTTCAAAATATGTAACACTTGGATTGTGAAATTAACTTGAGCAGTGGATCTGGAAGTTATCTTCGACAGTGACATGTGTGGAGCTCATCTACAAGCTACTTTGAAGGAGCGCGTGTTTTCATAAAGCCAATACAATCATTTTCATGAAAATATTGTGCTCATACCTAAATGCTGAGGAGACGGTGAAAATCAAGAGATTACCCGGTTGCCAGGCAACAGAATGGGTGCGTGGCACATCAAATACAAAAAAAATAAATATATATATATTGTTTGTTTGTTTATTGAACATAAAAACATATACAGTAATAAATTGACAGAAAGTAAGGTAAGTAAAATTGTAAAAGGAAAGAGAAATCAGTCATCATACAACACAATTATTATGTTCAAAGGAGTAGGAAGAAGTAAAAAACGTATCTAGTCCTACCCCAAGTGATGTATTTATATATAAATAGATCATTTTTATATCAATCAGAAAAGAAAGAAAGAAAGAAGGAAGAAGTCTCCATAAATGCTCATGCTTTTACCCTTGACCGTGATATTTTTACTACTTTTGGTTTGTATCGGGATTTTATACTTGCACACCCGGGTACTCATATGTCAATTTTCTTGTATTGATAATGGATATCGCAGTACTTTTCTCTATTTATCAACTTAATTCTGATTTATTATTATATTTAATTAATGTTTAGAATTGATCACCTTAACTCTGATTGATGTAGGTTGTTTGTACTATTTTCTTGAATTTGTTTTTGAACTCAGGAAGCGATTTACTCATTCTCAGGTCCGTTTCGAAATTATTCCACAGATTAACACCTATGACAGATACACTTCTTTGCTTGATGTTTGTTCTTGTTTTGGATTTTTTGTATAGGTTGGTACCTCTTTAATCACAGCAGCTTTCTCGAATTTCGAACGATTTCTGAATGTTTTGGCAGAGCTGGTTATTGTGTGCTTTGTACATTAATTGGGCGATTTTAAAGTCAACCAAGTCATAAAATTTCGTTGTGTTTAATTTGATAAATAGTGGATTTGGGGGGCGGCCCTGTAGTCCGGTGGTTAGCACGTCGGCTTCACAGTGCTGAGGTACCGGGTTCAAATCCAGCTCTGGCCTCCCTGTGTGGAGTTTGCATGTTCTCCCCGGGCCTGCGTGGGTTTTCTCCGGGTGCTCCGGTTTCCTCCCACGTTCCAAATACATGCATGGCAGGCTGATTGTGCACTCTAAATTGTCCCTAGGTATGAGTGTCAGCGTGGATGGTTGTTCGTCTCTGTGTGCTCTGCGATTGGCTGGCAACCAATTCAGGGTGTCCCCCGCCTACTGCCCGAAGACGGCTGGGATAGGCTCCGGCACCCCCCGCGACCCTAGTGAGGATGAAGCGGTTCGGAAAATGGATGGATGGATTTGTGGGTTCCGTATATTTTGATCTATTAATAGTTCGGGTTGCTTTTTTTTTTTTAGTTTTAAAACAAGGAGTGTGTTTGTTTTACAGGCATTTCCCCATATTTCCACACAGTAAGTCATATATGGTCATAATAATGAAGAGTATAATGTGTACAAATATGTCTTTTAGCACATCCTTGGTTTTGTAGAGGATCCCTTTGGTTTTGGCTATTTTTCTTTTTACGTAATCGATATGTGGCTTCCAACATAGTTTTGAGTCTATTACTAATCCGAGAAACTTGGTTTCATACGCTCTTTCTATCTCAATTGAGTTTACCATGATTTTAGCTTGGTGTTTGATTGGTCTTGTGCCAAAAACAATTAACTTAGATTTTTTTCAAGTTAAGTGACAATTGGCGCTGATCCTTTTTTTTCCCAATTTGCCCGTCATTGTATAGACGCATATACGGCCGTTTGGGAGTCACTGAGCGTATATGGGCCAGGTGTGCCCCTACACCATGACCTCACGTCACCACTAATCAGCCGAGTTGGCCAGTGACAATCATCACTTGCTGTCAGCAGTTGTGAAATGACTCAAAAAGTGCAATATGATGTTTTGCCTTGAAGAGACGCTAGACAAAGCTTTTTAATTTTTATACAGTAATTTTTTTATTTTTTTTATTAAGGACACAGAAGAATATGCCCCTTCAGGTAGGTCTTTCATTAATTAGTTTGTGTGCTCAATGTTTTATCAAGGAACAATTTGAGCGTGGAATGCAGTGTTGGCTGCTGGAGTTTTCGCCGGTGGGTGGTGAAAAGAAATAACATAGAATAGGGTTATCTATCTATCCATCCATCCATATACACACACACACACACACACACACACACACACACACACACACACACACACACACAAACATCATCAGAGCCGCTTATCCTCACAAGAGTTGCGGGCGTGCTGGAGCCTATCCCAGCTGTCTTCGGGCAGTAGGCGGGGGACACCCTGAACTGGTTGCCATACCCCAACCATGGGTTTTCTTAAAATCATGTTTTGATGTTTCTGGCTATATGAATGATTGTGGTGTTCAAAAACACAATGCTTAATCTGAAAAAAAAAAAAAACACACAGGTAAGGTATATCTTTTCATTTGCTACCATTAGCTACTTCAGTATTGTTGTTAGTTTCACAACCTTGGTAAAGCTACAGTTACACGTATTAACTGCATTAGAGCCTGAGCCAACGCTCGAGAGCAACACTTTTTTTTCCTTTCAAATACAAGCACAAGTTAAATAAGAGAGTAGGATTTTTTTTCATGTCATTATCAAAATGACTATTATATATAATGACGTGTAAAAAATTTACTTAATAAATATGTTTCAAACTGTTTACTACTTTAGTTTTACTGAATTTTAAGGAGGTGACTCACTACTTCTACTTCAACCATAATTCTCCCTGCCCCCCCACCCCCATTTCCACCCCCACAAAAAAGGTACTTTTACATACTTAGAGAATGTGAGTGCTTTTGTCCATTCAGTGCAAATCCAAACGTAAAGGAAGTACAGGTGTTTCATTGTGCTGTACTCTACTCACCTTTAAAATGTACTGTACTGTTTAATTTTCTGTACAACAATTTTTACTGATTTGGAGAACAAGGTGAGCAGATTGAATATGAATAGGGCACTCTATTTCTACGTCTATTGTATGGAGCATTAATCTCTTTTCCATTAATACATTCTACGGATGTGACGTGTCAGTGACAGTGACCATAAAACGCGAGGCACTTCAAAGTGTCCTCCGGGCCTTCTGGTGTGCGTACGACTCTCCCGGGGCATATTGCATAAGCTCTGGCAACTTGAGCTGAGTGGAAACTTAACTGTCTGTCATTCTGGAATCAAGAGGAAAAGTGGGGCACGAGAGCAGAGATAATAATAATAATAATAATACATTTTATTTGAAAGCGCTTTTCATCATACTCAAAGACGCTTTACATGAGCTTAAAACAGGATAAAAATGTGCATTTAAAAACAAGCATACATAATTTACAAAAACACATTTAGATGAACAAATGGCAAAAAATGGGTAAAAGAGATTAAGAGGTGTTAAAAGCATTGCGGAACAGGTGAGTTTTAAGAGATGATTTGAAGGATTGTAGGTCAGTACAGTTGCGGAGGTGTTGTGGTAGAGCGTTCCAGAGGGTGGGGGCGGCAACAGAGAAGGCTCGGTCCCCCCAGGTTTTGAGCTTGGTCACGGGGATGGCGAGGAGGTTTGTGTTTGAGGAGCGGAGGTTGCGGGAAGGAGTGTATTGGTAAAGAAGATCGGAAAGGTAGGAGGGGGCCTGCTTGTGAAGGGCTTTATAGGTGAGTAGGAGGAGTTTATATTGAATACGCTGGGGAACGGGGAGCCAGTGGAGGTTTTTAAGGACGGGGGTGATGTGATCACGAGTGCGGGTGTGGGTGAGTAGGCGGGCGGCAGCATTCTGGATGTACTGTAGTTTATTGAGGAGTTTGGAGGTTGTACCGTAGAGGATGCTATTGCAGTAGTCAAGGCGGGAGGTGATGAAGGCGTGGATGAGGGTTTGAGCAGCGTTGAAAGAAAGAGAGCGGCGGAGACGAGAAATGTTTTTGAGGTGGAAGAAAGCAGTTTTGGTGATTTGGGTGATGTGTTGGTCGAAAGAGAGGTTATTATCAAAAAGGACACCAAGGTTGCGACAGTGAGAGGAGGGGAACAGGGTGCAGTTGTCAATAGTGAGGTTAAAGTTGGAGGCTGTTTGGGTGAGGGACCGAGGACCGATTATTAGCAGTTGAGATTTAGTGCAGTTAAGAGTGAGAAAGTTTGTTTGCATCCAGGATTTGATGTCTGAAAGACAGTTAGACAGGGTGGAGTGGGTTGTAGGGGTAAATGATTTGGTGGATATGTACAATTGGATGTCATCAGCGTAGCAGTGGAACTGGAGACCATGATGGCGAATGATTTGGCCGATGGGTAGAAGGTAGAGAATGAAGAGAAGAGGACCAAGCACAGAACCCTGGGGGACACCTTGGGACAGTGGGGCAGTGTAGGAAGAGCAGTTGTTGATGTGTATGAATTGTTTCCTGTCTGTGAGATATGAGTGAAGCCAGGTGAGGACTTTGTCAGTGATGTTTAGGGATTGCAGGCGAGAGAGTAGGATGGAGTGGTTGATGGTGTCGAAGGCAGCTGTAAGGTCAAGAAGGATGAGGATGGAGAGTAGGCCGGAGTCAGAGGCAAGGATGAGGTCATTGGTGATTTTGAGGAGGGCTGTTTCAGTGCTGTGTTGTGTGCGGAATCCAGATTGAAATTGTTCGAAAAGTTGGTTATTGTCTAGGTAGGTTTTAATTTGAGATGCGACAACACGTTCTATGACTTTGGACAGAAAGGGGAGGTTGGAGATGGGTCGAAAGTTGCTCATGATGTCAGGGTTGAGTCCGGGTTTTTTGATGATGGGGGTTACAGCAGCCAGTTTGAGTGAGGAGGGGACATAGGCAAGGTTGAGGGAGGAGTTGACAATGTTCATGACGAGGTGGGAGATGGTGGGAAAGCAGAGCTTGACGAAGGTAGATGGAATGGGATCCAGTGTGCAGGTGGAGGAATTCATTGTTGAGATGATATTGGTGAGTTTGGCTATGGAGACAGGTGTGAATTCAGAGAGAGGTGAAGTAGTTGGAGTGATGGATGCTGGTAGTAAGGGAGGGGGGACGGGAGAGGTGGTGAGTGAACTGTAGAGGATGTCGATTTTGGATTGAAAGTAGGAGAGGAATGAATTGCATTTATCAACGGTAAATGAGGTTGAAATATTGTCGCTGGGTTTGAGGAGTTTGTTGACGGTGGAGAAGAGAGCCTTTTGGTTGTTGGAGTCAGTGTGGATGAGGTTGGAGTAGTAGGTGGAACGGCTGGAGTCGAGTGCGGTCTTGTACAACTGAAGGTGATCGGTGTAGGCGAGGAGGTGAACGGTTAAACCAGATTTTTTATAGAGTCTTTCTAGCTGGCGTTTTCGGGTTTTAAGTTTGCGGAGTTCTGGGGTGTACCAGGGGGCTGAGTGAGTGAAGGAGACAGATTTGGTTTTGATGGGGGCGAGTTGATTAAGACAGGAGGAGAGAGTGCTGTTGTAGTGGTTGGTGAGAACAGTGGGGTCATGGGACAGTGGAGGAGGTAGTATGGACAGGTGGTTGAGGACAGAGGTAGAAAAGTCAGTTGGGGAGATGGATTTGAGGTTCCTGAATGATATGGTGCGCTTTTCCTTGGGAAGGGGGGTAGGGAGGTGGAGGTTCAGAGTGATAGCCAGATGATCGGAGATGTTGAGGTTGGTGCTAGAGAGTTTTTCAATGGTGAGACCGGTGGAACAGACCAAGTCCAGAGTGTGACCGTGGGTGTGGGTGGGGAAGTTGACATGTTGAGTGAAGTTAAGGCAGTCCAAAAGGTCCAGAAATTCAGAGGCATGTTTGCAGTAGGTGTTATCAATATGGAAGTTAAAGTCGCCAAGAAGCAGAGTGAAAGGTGAAATAGGTAAGAGCTGTGTGACAAAATCGGAGAAGTCTGAAAAAAATGATGGGTTAAATTTCGGGGGACGGTAAATGGCAGCAATGACCAAGGGGGAGGGACCAGGGAATTTGAAGGTGATATGTTCAAAGGACTCAGTGGGTGAGGTGGATATAGTGCTGATTTTAAACTCTGTTTTGTGGACTGATGCCACCCCACCACCTCGGCTAGTGAGGCGGGGCTTGTCGATGTAGGTGTAACCAGGTGGGGTGGCTTGGTTGAGTGAGAAGTAGTCCAGGTGTTTGTGCCAAGTTTCGGTGATAAAGAGGAAGTCCAGGTTATTGTCAGTTATGAATTCGTGTAAAACGAGTGCTTTGTTATTGAGTGAGCGGGTGTTAAATAGAGCCAGTTTGAGGATTTTGTGATGTCTGGGTAACAGTGAGGATTGGGGGAGTGGGCGGAGATTGGTGCTTGACATTTTAAAATATTTTCTCTTGTTATTGTAGTAGTGAGGTTGTCTGGCTGTGATGATGGATTGAATGGGGTAAATGGCAGCAGGATGAGACAGTGACAACTGGGGCCTGTAGGGGGGACTATGGCAAGTGGAAGTGCTGTGTGTTGTTAATGTGGAGGAAGGGGAAGGTGGAGGTGTGTGATTTGCGACTAGTCAGCTTGTGGAGTGGTGGACAGCATGCTGGAGATTTGCTGCCAGTATTCTGCTGCCAAGTTTGTTGGGGTGAAAACCGTCCGCCTTTAAAAGGGATGGACGGCGCCAAAATGTATTAAAATTGTCAATAAAGCCCACGTTGTGTGTCCTGCAGGCAGTTTGGAGCCAGGTGTGGAGGCTAAGAATGCGGCTGAAAATGCCCATGCCACGATGCGGAGAGAGTGGGCCGCTGATGAAAATTGTTTTCCCGGTCGTGTTGAGGAACTGAAGAAGTTTGTTGAAGTGACCTTTGGTGATTTCTGACTGCCGGTGGGATGCATCAACGCAGCCAACATGTACAATAATTCTATGGACAGATGGTTGGAGTGAATGAAGCAGGCTGGGGAGTTTTGCGAGGATGATGGGAACAGTGGCTCCGGGGAAGCAGTGTGTTGTTGCGTTGAAGAACCGGAGGTTTCGGGTTATGGAGTCGCCAACAATCAGGGTGGTGGGAGGAAAAAGGGGGCGAAGTGGGCAGGCAGGGGTGGGTGAAGGCAGAGTGGGTCTTGGCGTAGGTTTAGTCAGTGGCGGTGAAGTGGAGGGGGAAGTGCACAGGAGACCAGGGACACTGCGCTGCGGGGCCGGAGTGAGCTGAGGGATAGAGCGGCGGTGAGCAATGGAGGAGAAGGGGTGGACAGGATTATCTGAAGAAGGGATCTGAGTGGAGGGTTTCATTTTGGACTGTGTGGTGAATGGTGAAGAAGTTGTCGGCACTCCAGCAAGAGGAGGGAAATCACGAAGATTGAGGATGTCAAAGGTGTTTCTCAGCTGGATATTGGACCGCAGGGGGTGGTTAGGATATGTGTCTTTCCCACTGCGCTGAACCAGGGACCCGGACACAGGCTCGTGGGGGGTGGAGCTGGACCTGGGCTTGGCACCAAGTCGTGTCCAGGTGTCATCTGGATCGGCAAGTGGCAGGGAGTCTTCAGGTGCGGGGTCGGGAGTGGTGGCCTTGTCACTTGCGGGAGAAGCAGGTTTGGCGGCAGCAGCTGTGTCGGTGAAAGATGGAGACTCTGGTTGTCCAGGACCAAAGATGATTGTGTCCATCTGCAGCTCAGCATCATGGATATGGTGGAGAGTGGAGATTCTCTGCTCCAGTTCAGCAATCTTCTCAGCAAGAAGGATGCAGCTGCTGCAGCCGGTCGGAGAGACAAGAGGAGGCATGCGTAGAGTGTGGTGTAGATCGACTGGTGTTTTGGCTAGCAGCGGGTGGTTTAGCTAGCGGCGGGTAGTTTAGCTAACAGCAGGTTTGGCTAGCAGCAGACCGTTTGGCTGGCAGCAGGTCGTTTGGCTTCCACCGCTGAGAAAGCTGGTTCGTGCTCTCTCTCGCCGTTCGCCGTCGCTTGGTAGCTCGCTAGCTGGTGCTTTCTCTCGCCGATTCGTCGTCGCTCTTTAGCTCGCGAGCTGGTGCTCTCTCTCGCCGTTCGCTTCCACCGCTGAGAAAGCTGGTCCGTGCTCTCTCTCGCCGTTCGCCGTCGCTTGGTAGCTCGCTAGCTGGTGCTTTCTCTCAGCCAAAATCAGCCATCCAGTGACTCTACAACGGATAAGTGATAAAAAAATGGGAATATTTTTTTTCTTCGTGAGGAGCTTGGTCCAAGCCCACTCACTAACTGCTAGCTAGGTGAATGTTCTACTTGCAAGTGAAGCAGAAAAGGCAGCGATGACGACCGACTGAGCTGTGTGAGAGTGCGCGGCCCCCCACCCGCCAGCTACTGTTTTAAAGGTTTTTCAGAATAAACCGGGAGCTTTGAGGAGGATAGCGCCTGCCAAACCCCCCCCCGCTGTCGGTGTGCAAAGAGCGAGCGCTTGCTCAGGGAAACAGCAGAAGCAGCAAGCAGAGGTGGCAGTTTATCACACCCAGACACACTCAAACCATTTTGTATACATTTGGGATGAAAATCAGCCGGCCCCCAAATCACTTATTCATCCTATTAATGATTTGAATCTGAAGGGAGTCGCATCTTTGTGATATGCATAAGTAGTAATACGACTTCAAGGTTACTCTATTGTGGGGAAAGTCTGCAACAGGTGCAAAGAGCAGATATTTCACAGCCAAAAATCCCATCTTCTCTCCTGCTCAATAATAAAGGGAGCAGCACAAGGATATCCTCCACATTGAGCAAAGAGAAGCGAGTCTTTAAAAAAATGGAATGAAGATGGACACATTTCATTTCTGACAAAACTCAAAGCACTCAAGAGACCGTGGCACAGTTTTTTTTTCAAACATGCAGCCTTCACTTTATTCAAAGAGCGCACATTCTTTCTCCCTCTCTCTTTTTAATGAACTTCTACTTCCACTCACATTTTAATTTGTTTTGCAGGAATATTTCACAGGTGCTGACCTTTTCTTCACTTTAAACGGAACACAACATTTTCCTAAAACTCCTCCACGAATAGCAGTTAATACTCAATGCAATAAAATTCCACTACACTATCCACATATAAATAACTGAAAAATACTCACATCATTATAGAGAACCTGCTGGCTGCTGGACTGGCTGCTAGACTCCATGATGCAAGCCCAGGGAAGGAATGTGCTCTTGGTTGGGGGGAAAAATAAAATCAACCTTCTTCTCTGCAAACCAAAGGAGTCGCAGCCTCATTCCTTTGCTGCATTTTGGGAGGGGAGGGAAGTCTCTTAGATGGAGTGGAATTACTGCAACATTTGTGATAGTCATTAAAAGTCAAGGCAGAAGTCTGCCGCATACCTGCACTGCTTTCAAAGGTGGAAGGCCACCAATGGCCCTCTGGGGAAGGAATTACACACAAAGTGGTTGAAAGAAAAGCAATATCTCATGGCAAGTGATATTCTTGATCCTGGGGGACATTACTAGAGGGTCTGACACCCCCCCGCCCGCTCTGCCAATGTCACTTTTGGCCTATTGGTGTGCAATTATAATTTACCAGAGAACTGCTCTGCTTGGCTAGTAACATTATTAGGCCGACTGTTGCTCATCGTGGTGTGCGTGCATATGTGCGCGAGTGCACTGGTGGACACACTTGTGAGTGCGTGCGAGTGAGCGCGCGCGCGTGTGTGTGTGTGTGTGTGTGTGTGTGAGGAAGGGTAAGGCGATGTGGCTCTTTGCAGTAGCAGTAAAAAAAATTGGCTCTTCGTCCCTGACTGGTTGGCCACCCCTGTACTAGTGTGTTGAATCATCATACTAGTTAGGACAAAGGCGGCCCGGTAGTCCAGTGGTTAGCACGTCGGCTTCACAGTGAAGGTACCGGGTTCAAATCCAGCTCCGGCCTCCCTGTGTGGAGTTTGCATGTTCTCCCCGGGCCTGCGTGGGTTTTCTCCGGGTGCTCCGGTTTCCTCCCACGTTCCAAAAACATGCATGGCAGGCTGATTGTGCACTCTAAATTGTCCCTAGGTATGAGTGTGAGCGTGGATGGTTGTTCGTCTCTGTGTGCCCTGCGATTGGCTGGCAACCAATTCAGGGTGTCCCCCGCCTACTGCCCGAAGACAGCTGGGATAGGCTCCGGCACCCCCCGCGACCCTAGTGAGGATGAAGCGGTTCGGAAAATGGATGGATGGATGGAACATAAAATGAAGTTCATTGTTGTTATCGTTAATAATCGCAGATTTCTTTCTTTTACGACTTTTAACCATTTTTATTTACATTCAATGCCTCTCTTTACTTTTTTGCCCACGCATTGCAATAAAAAAAAACATATTCAGGTATTGTAATGATGAAATCATTGATAATTATTGGATTGAAAAGAAAGTCAATGTGAAGCACAGACCAAAGAATAACATAAAAAAAATACATGTTTGGGACAGCCAACAGGTGGAAACACTGGCTCACTCGGCTACGCTGAGCGCATATCCTTTTCTTACACTTCAAAGAGTGTAGTAGTACCTTAAGGTGGATATCAATGATATTGAATACCATAAACCTCTGAAGGACCCTTTGAGGAGCTCTGATGGAGCTCGCGGTTTGGGCTTGATGCATCCATCTGAAAGTGGTGAGACAGAGTCTGCAAGGCCTCATTGTGCCTGCCGAGCAACCCTGCACAACGGATGAGTAACAAGGTGGTGTGATAGTTGTTGTTTCACTAGCACAGTGATTCCCAAACAGTGTGCCATGGCACATTAGGTTTCTGTGAGAGATCAGATGTCCTGCAGGAAAGTATCCAAATTCATTAAAGGGAGCTGAGCATATTTAGTATGTATGTATGTATGTATGTATTGTGTCCGATTCCAAAGCAAACCCCAGTGTGCATGTACTTCTGTGCAGCAAATCTAGTGAGACTTTCAAGTGTTTAATTTTTTTTGTTTTTTTTTTGTTTTCCCCATCTATCACGGAGGTTACACTCTATATCTTTCTTCCTTTTAACAAAGTTGTGTTTTCAGTGCAGCATTGATTTTTTTCCCCTGAATGCAGTAAATATTTTAAAGGCCTTCAGGGGATAATTGAATAAGAAATTCTAGCTCTTCAAATAATGCCAGCCTAAAAGTTTATTCATCTCTTGGTGATCTTTATAATGTCAGCCGCTGATACCCAGTTATTTGTCTCATCCGTACCATGGGCTGTTGAAAATGCCATTGAGACTCAACAAAAGGTGCGATCGCACCATTATTGCTTTTTTTGGACCAGAAAAGAGGTGTTAAGGAAAAAAAAAAGCATATTTTGTCGATGACCTCAGCCACATCACATAAGCTTTGAGGCATTGCTGTTGAGCTTGTGACTGATGACATATGATGATGGTCAGGCATGGACAGGTCTTGGTTTGCTGACGTGATAGACTGTCTTGGCACCTCCTGCCTCCTGTAAATATCCTTCTCTGGTAATAACATTGTGAGAAAACAGCAGTCACACTGTGCCAAAAAAGAAAATGATCCCTCTTCATAATTATATCACATCTGGGCACATTTACTCTTATTTTTCTTAAGATCTCTTGGTGCAAGACAATCCCCAATTTCCCAAATGGCTGCACTCCTTTCAATTGTGGAAGACTTCAAATAGTCCTCTGGTGGATAGAAGAGAATCAGAATTAATTGTTACTTCCTCTTGTCTTCATCTATCTATCTATCTATCTAGATATATATATCTATCTAAGAATTACATACACTACTAGGAGGAATCAGCGTTCAGATGTTGCCCCCCCCCTCAAAAAAAATCTGAAAATCCCTATTGTTGAATTATAATTATTATTCATATCGAAATAATAAAATAATTCCAACATAAGCAGCATAAATTTATTGCAACAATGTCGATATGTTGCCGAAAAAATAAATCTTCCAATTTTCCCATTAAGCCACAATATAAGACTTCCATATTAAATAGTGATTATTGTTTTGTTACTATGTATGCAGGAAAGTGGTTAAGATTGCACAATTGTCTGTGTTTCATGTGTTGTCTTGTATTATTTTGTCATTTTTTGGTCAACTTTTCTTGTGATGGCGGCGTGGACACCCGCAGCGGCTCCTCTTGTTTTATGTTGAGGGGGAAGAAATTTCATCTGTGCTGTATGTTACACATACTCACAGCACATTTGACAATAAAGTTGTATTCAATTCAATTCAATTCAATTCAATACAGATACAGATATATATACAGTTGATGGCCACAAATTAAGGTGAATGATTTGTGTCAACTAAAAGTGGTGATTTACATTACTGGTGCTTAAAATTCTATTTACAAAATGATGAAGACATGCTCGGTCAGTTCTGCTTGAGGTCGACCATCATTCGGAGAAGTGGTCAAGCTGCAAACCATTTAGGAGGCCTTATTTGAGTCCATCTTGACATTGTCAAGATCTGATTGTGGCGGGACCTTGTCAGCGCTTTCCCATTGATATAAATCTTCCCAATTACTGTGACATTTTTCTTTGGTAAATCAAGTTTCTGCTCTTTCAAGATTTGTGTTGTGTCAGCAGCCGTGTTAAGCATCCTGGTAACTCTTTTCCCTTCGGAAGACTCGGCTAGCAACATAATAAAACATTTATTAACTCCACAGAAAGTCTTTGTAGTAGTATTTTAACGATGAATTGTAATGCTATTACAGTATACAAATACAACCCGAAGCCAATAAACAAAAACAAAATAAGAACCAGAAATGAAACCCCATAAAATAATCTTTCAACACTCTCCACTGTAATGATCAAATAGAATGGGATGCTCTCACACGCACACACGACCACGTGAGTACAGTATAACATAAGGGTGCCGTGCGATACCAAGGGGGTGGGGGGCGGAGGGGAATTAGCTCTTGTAGGGGCATGCTCACAACAATTTTATTGACAACTGATACTCTTCATAGTCACAGAGGAGAGGTGGGGACAAAACAAAAAATAAGACAAGCACTGGTATAAAATGAAATTAACCACAAATATAATGTTCAACACACAGCGAAAACACACACCATTCGTGCACGAGTCCAAATCTCCAACTTGTCAAATGTCATTGATGCACAACGCTGCAAGAGCTAACGCCAAGTCCTTTGTTCACAGAAAGCCATCGGATACATCGGAATCCGTGTATCATTTGTTCTTTCTTTCAGTTGGAAACGGAAATCCATAAATTGCACGTCTTTGTCTTAAATGTAACAAAAAATAAAAATTTGCCCGGTTTTTATGATTGAAATATTTGGCTCAGAAACAAAAGGAAACCAGACCACAGGACTGCGTTTGATTCTGATATTCACCTCGATGAATTTACACAACCTTGAAGTTCGGTAACAAGCATGAGTTCAGATTTGTGAACTTGTAGACTGCCACAATAAGACCAGACCACAAACAAGATCCAAATGATCCATCAGGCACATTACTGTATAACACGGACAACTTTCTGTTACGAGGCACAAGAGGTATTATTCTTCAGGATTTATACACAAGTGGCCTAACTACTATTTTTCTGTCTGATCACATTGTTTTTAACTCATTCCTGTCCACACAAAACTCCCCGAGTGCACTCGTAGACTTAAGGCAAGCGATTTAAACAACACTATAACTGTCATTCTTCTTTCAGCCATTGCGCAATGACACGTGGGGAACTGTATATGCAGTAGTGCTCAAATGGGGAACGTGTCCCCAGAAAGTCAGTACAGTCTCGTGCAAATAGAGCAAGCAGTTGGAAAATGTTCACAAACTGGTTCAGTGTTTGACGGCAGCAAACGCACGTTCTCTGGTCAGTCATCTTGCACGAAGCTTCTGACAACAGTGGGTTGGATGTCAATATAATATGCAAGTTTGACTAAAAATAAACCACAAAAAAACAATTAAATAATTGGCAACAAAATAATCCATCACTGTTGCGATTTTAGATTGGAAATAATAAGAACAAATGATGAACACATTCAGCTGAGTGTCCTATCAAGGCAACAGCAGAGAGACAAAAATAGGAAGTACAAATACACATAAAACAGGAACTCTGGTAGACTCCAAATTGTCCACTATGGCTCGATACTCATCAAGACAGCTTTGATCGGATTTTTTGCCTGCAGCATTTGCTAAAAACTGTCATGGGGCCCACTGAGATTCTTTGCTTTTTTTAAAAAAAATTTTTTAAACAAAAAGACCACAGAAGTTCTGCTCAAAGTAGTGACGGTAGTTGTTCAAGCAGATGCCGATTCCTCAAACAAAGCTATGTATTTTTCTCTCTTGCCGTGACCATCTGGAAAAAAAAACAAAGTTCCTCTCCAGGCAGTTTCCATTGTCTGTCACTCAGAAAGAAAGAGGCCCACATATCCACACACATTTTGAGTCCTTTCCAACACGAGGGGAAAACGGACACTACTCGGAAAGAAAAATGACAAGATGATTTGCATGAACAAAAGGTACGTATGAATTCAGAAAACAGACACAGACCCGAGCAGGCCTGAGAATGTGTTATGTGTTTCCCACCTGCGCCCGACCTCCTCTGGGTCCATTCAGGTCAAATATGACAAGTAATGCTGTGTGATTTAATCATCCGCTTCCTGCCTCAACACCACAACACCTCCTCAGGCTTTCATTACAGAGGAAGCAGAGGTGGAGTGGAACGGGCTCGACCCGAAAAGCCAGTCACCTTTACCATCGCGCTCTAGACAAAGATTTGAAACTCTCCAACTGTCATCGCTCAGGATTTTCCCCTATGCTCCGTTGAAGGCGGGGAAGGAAGCGCCTTGTGCAGGAAGTTTACACTGTGCTCTTTTTCCCACTTGACGTTTGACTCTTCAACTTAAGTTCTGACACGCTATGATGAAATACCACTTCAAAAGTACAAAACACTCCCTTAGGTTCCACAGGTAATACTCAAACTTGTCAAGAGATGCTTCGTGATGGTTCTTACAATTGATAGGGTAATTTCAGTGTGTAAACTGAACACTTGCCACATCTTTCTTACCTTCACCATATTGTGATACACTGGAATCGGTACAGTTTGTGGTCACTGTCATCATCATAGGGCCCGGATGACACCGGTTTAATTGCGTGCACCTCACACTATGAGTTCTCACGCAAGTGTAATCAGCGAAGGAATCACGATTGCTCGTCATACACTCTTTTTCAGATATTCTCCTTTTGACATTCTTAATCATTTGATCCACCACACTGGATAAGTCTCGCTATAAAAAAAAAAAAATCAATAAAAAAAGAATAAAAATGAGTCCTAGTTTGAATCGTTTAACTTTCAAAGTTTACATGAAATTTTTTTTTATCTTTGACCAGATATCTTTGAATGATTGGGGTCATACGTTTAAAACATCAGAAAAAGTGAAAATAATTACGACTGAAAAAAGTGCATGTATAACGTGCTTTATTTCAAGAGTACACACAAAATAAAATAAAAAAGAGTCACCAGAACATAAAATTGAAAATATTTAAGAGCTGTCTTAGCCAGAGAAAGCGTTTTAAGGACCACCAGGCTGTGTTGCTGGTTTGCAATTTGTTTGCTGCACTGTGGCTGATTTGCAGCGTGTTGGCCATCACGTAGATGCAGTTTGAAGCCAAGACTTAAAAGAAAACAGTCTTATTATATGAAGGTCTGTTGTAGAGAGAGAAAAAAAAAACTGGAAATCATCCCGGCTATCCACGACAACACCTTGTTACTAAGCAGCCTTCCACTCTGGGTTGACTTTGCTCATATGGTTTAGTGTATAACAATTTGTAGCTCCCCAGGACAAATAAACTGATGGAACGAAAGACTCAGCCACATTTTTAATATACTCCAGTATCGATTCCTACTTTTCATCACTGATGTTCAAGGCAAAGACCAAAGATGCGAGGGAGCAGAATCACATAGATCCAATATGAGAGG
Source organism: Hippocampus abdominalis (assembly GCA_018466805.1). Lineage (NCBI taxonomy): Eukaryota > Metazoa > Chordata > Actinopteri > Syngnathiformes > Syngnathidae > Hippocampus > Hippocampus abdominalis. The sequence goes on along the minus strand of CM031695.1, from coordinate 10,982,570 downwards.
AGTTTCTTCTCTGACACATCCAGAAAGCCGATGAATAGAAATGTGGATCATAGCGCTCCGCATCATGCCGCACCCGACGCATAAGCAGCCATTTCCTCACGGCTCACCTTGCCACTTGCCGGGGAGTTTTCTCAATTTCGTGCTTGGCGAGACGGATGTATTTACTTATATAATTGTATTCCCCATCCAATTTACAATGCGATTAAAAATTAATACAATTTGGGATTTGAAGAGGAGTATTCCTGTGAAAATGATCTCAACTGGAAGGGCAGAAAATTGTTCTTCCTGCTTTGCGGCATTTTTAATATCACAAAACTGGTACAGAAGCAATGAAAGAGAACAGATTTTCCTCCTCGACTCTACCTGCTAATCGTATTTCCACAAATATGTTTCTCCAGGTAGGAGATGAAAATATTTTCCTGTGATATTATTTTCTCGGTTTCGTTAAATCCACTTTGGGCTCGTTTCGTCAAAAGTGGAGTTCTCCTGAATGAGCACTGAGTTTCAAGTCCCCGACCTCCCATCACTGAGTGCAACGGGCTCTACAATGGAGCCAAACGTTAGTCACAGCCAGATTGTAATTACCTCTGCACCCGGCAGAAGCAAACCGATTGACTCTTCAAGATGAATGACAACATGTAAAGGCCAGTCATTAGCCACAGGCTTCACCGGGCGGATTGGTGCAAAGGGAGGAAGGATATTTCATTTCAGGCTAAACTCATGACTCACTTGTAACGTTTCTTTTGTCTGTGGGAATTTATTTTATTATTTTTTTTAAATGGACACTCGCAACTTGGCACATCGCTGGTCATGAAAGACTTTCTCACTGAGAGCCGAGTACATCAACCTGTCTGCGTTGTGAACAGTTGTTGCATCATAACTGACTTCACATCAGTGTGCGCAGTGTTACTCTCATCTTCCAAAGGAGTCTTATTTTCTGACTTCATATATTTTTCCACAAACACTAACATTATATATTATTACAGAATTTTATATATGATATTTCAGGCACAGTGGTTACTACAGTGGCCAATTTATCGTGTGATCAGGTTACAGGGTGCATGGAAGCATTAAAAAGTACTGCTTGCTCCTTTATTCAGCAAATCAATCTGAAGAAATCACAGGCCAGAACAAAAGAGTTGGTTTTATATTGGTGAGAGACCTCCAGTCCAAAAAATAAAGTGCACAGAATGATTTGTGGGAAGAGGTTCTGCATGTGAGTAACTCAGAATGACCCACCTGTAGTATTGGAAATAAAGGCATAATCAATCTAAATTGTGGCTTGTTTTTCCCCCCTTCTCCTTATTGCACTGCAAAACAATTTTACTATCAGGCAATAAATAAAAATACATTAAAGGCTGCGAAGAGAAGCAATTATTCATCCATTGAAAGGATCAATAATTATAGATTGCGGGATGCAAATTTAACTGTAGCTGTTTGGTCTAAAACTGTCATGCGAAGCATAATAATTTGTTTTTTTTTCTTTCACAGGTATATTGTTTCTGATGTCATGCTTGTTTAGCAGTTTAATTACAGTGATAGCAGTGTCAAAAAGCAGTTGCACTCGAGTTTAGTTTTATTACAGGAACCAAAATGCAAACGACAACATTGAGGAGGGATCGCAAGCAATCGATAATCAATTCCAAAATGTTGCATGAAAATGTGGCATGCCGGTCTAATTATGCCACAATAATATTGGTACGATTCGTGCGAAGCATAATTATTGACCGTGATATGTCATGGCATATAAAGGAATTCTAAAGCACTCAAATATGTCTTAAAACAATTGAACAATGCCTGCAAATTGAATTGAAATGTAGCGCACTCCGGTTTTACTCAATTGCTTCAAATGAACTCACTTAGTATGCCCATCCTTTGTGAGCATATATACGTGCACACATTTAATGGAGTGATTTTGCCTCATTCCACTGCTTTTTGAATTCAAGACAATGTACCGGTAATTATTCAAATTCGAGACGAGTGATATTTGGACAAATTGATCCGTTTGAAGCCCAAACCAGTTGGACACAGATGGCAGCACGTGTGAAGCCGACTGACTAGAACACTGGAATGAATAATTAAATGACGTGCGAAATCGGGCCATGCTGAACCATCACCCGTACACCTGTTGCCTTGGAACACCAGGCAGCAAACTGTCACCATCCATTGCAGGCAGCGCACGAATAAGTGGATGATGACATTTTTATCCAGAGTATCGAGCTGATTACACAGACAATGGAGCTGCTAACTACTGCCAGTCTGTTATCATTCAGTTTCAACAAAACACTCGGTGAGAGCGTGGATTCCAGCATGCTTCAATTGGATTAGGATGTGTCGTTTCCCTTAATCCCTGGCACAGGGCGGCTCTCCAGCGATGGTGAAGGTGAACAATTGTCAGCTAAACGGTGCCGTTAATCGCGTGGATACACAAGTTTAAACATTTTGAGGGGGCAAAGTATATATTGCATAAATACCGTAGGGATTTTTGGAAAGTGGAATAAATAGATGAGTTGAAAAAGAGGGAAGTGGCTTTTTAGCAACTTGGACTTGAAATTCACTGCAGACTGTCACGTTGCGAGGTGGTGGTGGACCCCAAAAAGTAGGCAAGAGGGAGGAGCACGGTGTAGTTGAAAGATTGTATTAATAAAACACAGAAAACTAAATCCTAAACAAACAAAGTCCAAAGTATCAAACAAAAACCTTGACTGAAGCGCAAAACTACCAATAACAGAAACAATACCAAAAACATTATCTAAACATGACAGACAGACAAACAAACAAACAAACAAACAAACAAACAAACATGACAGTAGCAAAGAGCAACAATGACCCGACAATGAGTCCTCGGGCGGGAGTCGTTTTATAGAACTAATTACCCAACGACCAACAGGTGTGCAGCGGCAGGGGGAGCCCTACAGTGCCACCTGTTGGTCCCAAACCGAATCATGACACAGACTTCCAAAACTGGAGGGCCAAAACAAAAATTGCTTTTATGGACGGTAAAAAGGAAGAAAAAAACATGTTATTGAATTTGTTGAATTCTCATATTAAGCAGGCTTGGCGACTCAAGGCCTGCATTTGTTTGAGTTTAAAAGTAGACTGGCGAATTGACTGAAACAGAACAGCTTGCTGTTTTTTTTTTTTTTTTGACAACCACTTTTGCCTAGAACGGGAAAGCAGAGCAGTAAACAAAAAGTCACAGAGATGGATTAAGAATGTTGGCTCTGTTGATGAAGCTGCACGGCGCTGAAAGTTAAAACAGGAACAAATAACTGTGCAAAGAAAATACTTGGGACTTTTAATCTGATCTATTGATTAATCCTTCTGGAGGCTTGGAAAATGTCTTCAAAGTGATAGAGCAGCCCTGCCATTGACTTGTGGAACACCAGCCATAAATCGAGGAAAAACCACCTAAATGTGTACATTTATAAATTCAACCAATATTTAAATTCAAAATGGAACACAAAACTGAACATTCTGACTAGTGTCATGCGTCATCCATACATATTGAACAAGATAGTTTAGTATCGAGCTTGCCTAATATGCAGCAGTTAAATGTAGAAAATTAGAGCACATATATGTATATGTATATATATATATATATATATATATATATATATATATATATATATATATATATATATATATATATATATATATATATATATATATATGTGTGTGTGTGTGTGTGTGTGTATTATTTGCATGTTTGGCAGAACATGCAGCACCATTCTGGGACCATGGGTGTTTTCTTTTACACGTCCCTGGTGTGCCTGACAATTTGGTGGCAGAAACTAGACTAGACTTTAGACCAGCTGAAAGCAGGTCTAAGTTGTGGCACAGGTATATGTCAAGATACATTCAGACAGTTTGTGAGCTCTGAGGATGTGTATGTTAAACATCATTGTATTTCAATGATGAATATGATAACAGTGTTCATATATTATGGGGGTGGGGGGCAGTTGGATGCACAATCAGGGTAGAAGGCGGTCTCCAAGAGCCCACTTCAGAGTCACTAACTTGACATCAACTGCAATCGGAGGTGTTCTTGCAGTTCCTTATACAGTAAACATACTTTGCGTGTTCCAATCTCCACCGCGCCCCTCCTAGGCTGAATTTAAAGGGCACGAGCGCCTTTGGTTCATTCCCACAATGTCTTAAATACTAAATGTTGTACGCGTATTCGAAAATACCAACAGAAGGAAAACTCCACCCCTGCGCATAGTTAGACTTCAGCTGGGCACAAAAATAGGGCCCAATCCGTACAGTGAAACATTTGTTGATATGCATCATATGAATGTAAAATAGTTCTATTTTCTACAAGCGTCTTTCGTATCAGAGAAGCCAAAAACAACAACATATTGGAACTTGATATTTATGAAACTCAAACGTGTTAATCAGATACTGTGCCACAGCACAGTCACATTCTCTAGTCACATTTAAGTTTTTTTTTTCTTTCTTCAAAATCTCTGTATATTGATCCATGGCGCAAATACCGGTAGATGCTGATTTTGGTATCAGTGCAAGGCTTGCTGTGCATGTTTGCCAATTTGGAAGGCAGTTTTCAGAACTTTTCTTCATACTTCTATGACTTGCATCACGTTGAAAGGTAAATGTTCACCAACATTGCAGGTAAAGCTAAAAGTACCATTTTAATGGATATGTACTGCCTCTCTGGTTTCACTGGCAGCCTCCTAATTAAACACAAACAAAAAACAATGCCAAATAAAATGTAAATCATGCCTGTGAGTGCATAAGAGTTTAAATTAATTTTCAATCACTTTAGAGTCTTATTAGTCACAAAAACAAAAAATTACAAATTGTACCATGCCCTTTTTTTGTTCTCTTTCAGCAACAGATTGCTCTCCACAAAGTCAGCTAAAGTGTCAGCTTTAATATGCAACAAAAGCCATAATCATTAGCGACTTAAGTCTTTCACGAAGCCGCGCAAAAGTGATTATAATAGCCTGGATTTAAATGACGTTCTCTCACCAATTGAAGTGTTACCTTTATTTCGTGTTACCGCGTGTATATTTGATCATGTATAGAGCTCCTGTCGCAAGAAAGAGAGACAGTATAAATGCCCGTGATGAAGAGGACAATAATAAATTTGATTACAATGCAGGACAGCAAAAAGCTGAGGATAGCTTCCATCGGAACAAAGCGTCAAGACAATAGGTGAATTTGTGAATCGTGAACACCGAAAGGGATGGGAGAGGCTGGAGGTCGGATTACTTTTGTACAATGACTCGATCCTACATTCACTTGACATTTTTTTTTGCAAGTTTGCAAAGGTCAACATGTACTCTCCTATTAAAGTAATGGCAATTCAGAAAATATTGTAATCAGTTCATGACAATAATAACATTTACAACCTGCCAATTTCATTCATACTTTATATACCACCATAAAGTGGAGGCCTCCAATTAAAAAGATCATAAAAAGGTCTTATTAGTTCTTAATTGAACATTACTGACAACAGCCAGAAAAAAAAAATGAACGTAAAAAAGGGTCCTTATCCAGGGGGTTCATTGTTAGTTTCTCCCTTTAGTTCCTCAGTTAGTCACTTTCCAGAGCACCACTCATCACACTGATGAGGGCCTTATGGCTCGAAGTGGCGACACATCACAACCAGGAAACAAACTCAGAAACATCATCACCAATGTTGGCTACCTTTGGTTTTAAATTGGTTTTGGGCTTTCTCCATGAATGGTAGTAGACGCTGCCCCTGAGAGCCGTTTGTAGCAGGCCGCATAGACACATCAACATCGCGGTACTCACGAAAAAGCCAATTTAAGGCAGATGTTTAGTTTTGCCGGCGTTGGATGATGATGGAAAATCAGGAGCTGGTAATAAGTATGTTACATTACTTGTCAAATACATGTGTAACACAATTAGTAAATTAAATCAAACGGCTTGAACCAGACACATTCCATGCAATGGAACGAAGAACCACACTTGCTCATTAGATCACCTAATACATAATTCAGTAATTTTAAGTTTTGCTACACTTAATACATTCTTTGCTGAATATTTGATGTCTTTATTATGTCTTATATACTATATGGTCTTATATCCTATATGGTATAGAGGAGCTATATTATGATGACAACAGTTATTCTGTTCGAGACTGCTTCCTGATCCCTGCTGCAATTCCTCTAACCCCAGGGCATCTGGTAGCCTCTAAGGAGCACATGAGTAGCCTGTCCGCCTGCTCGAAAACAAATTGCTCACCAGTGATGGGACATGGTGAGTTTGAGGAACCTTGTTGACGTCATCATTGGAAAACTTGAACACTGGCAGACAATTATAAAAATAAGTGTGAACTTCTGATATTGATATTTCCAAATGACTGTAGGGAGCCATTAACATGATCAGTGTGTTCTCAAAAATGAATCACAATCACACCGAGGGACAATTTAGAGTGTTCATTGTGGCAGGTAATCGGAGTACCCGGAGAACACCCATGTAGGCCCGGGGAGCAAATCCCACACAGGAAGGCCGGAGCCGGGATCGAACATACAACCTCTACACTGTAAGACCGACGCGCCAACCACTGGCCACCTATATACAATGATAATTTGACAGTTTAACCCCAGCGAGTCCCAGGGACTCACTGATCAGAAAAGTAAGATTCCCATTATGCATTTAGAGAGTCCCAAATTTCGAATTCTGAAATGGTCTATTGATTCAATTGAATATGATAATCACACAAACAACAACAATATACATTGATAATAGGTTTATTTCTTATAAACAAATGCTGCAAAAATGTAAATAATCCAGGCACACAAGATTTGCTGAGAAATAGGTTCTTATTTCATTCCATGGTTCAGTCTTTGAGTTCATAAATTCTCCTCTCTTTACTCTGCTTCCAATGATGCAAGGCTTTCTCAGAGTCAATTTATTATCGCAAAAAACTATCCAACTTTAGATGCTTGCTCTGTGATATCTCCGCAGTAAACTTTCGCAACACTTGTTCGCAGCACTTGTTTTAACGTTACACAACTTGGCAATCGTCTGCTTTCCGCGAGGTTGAAGGCGGCCGATCTCGGCAATCTCGTCTCGCGAGAACGGAAATCTCGTCATGCGAGATTACATAACGCGATATCAAAACAACAATGGCGGTGATTGTCAAACTGCGACACTGCATTACTGGAAAAAAAGATGTACCGTAGGTTTTTTTCTTTGTTTTGTTTCCTTGCGTCCCAAAAACGCACATTATTTGGAACTGTGCGTCCCGCAATTCAGTAGTTGATTGGATGCACACAAGCGACATCAAATGCCGATCTCTTTGTCCCGCTGCAGTCGGCACCTCACACTTTCAGCGAGTCGTGCCAGACGTATGGCCATTGTCTGGAGGTCATCGCGGCGGTCACCCGTCATGCAGAGCTACACTCGTCATCATGCCGGGCGCCGCACGCTTCGAGGAGTAATCTTGTGCCTCCAGCTCCCTCCCCCTACATTCTTCGTTGCCCTCAGGCCAACAAACCAGATTTTTCATGTCAGCTGGCATGCACCTTCAACTTCTAAGTAGCGGTTTGACTTTCACAAGTCTCCCATCATCGCAGCAGAAGCACTCTCAGGCAAGGTTGCCACATCCTTGCTCTGTAATTATATGCCAGTTATAAGTGTCCACTTGCGCATGCAGATGGAACCTGTCTCCTTAAAAAAAAAAAAAAAAAATCCAGGTAGCAGGTCAAACACTGCTTCATTGGCTATTTATTATTCCCAAAGGAGGGTTTGAGCCATTTCTCATTACTTTTTGCTCAATCTCCTCAAAGGAAGAAAAAGGCGGAGATCATTTATGCCTGAGATAATTTTTAATGATAAGACCCTTTCAACCTGAGAGTCATGTGCACTATTTGGCTTTATGAGGGGCAAATATCATATCCAGCATGAACATATGAGAGGTCATCAACAATACAGATACCATCCATACCTTTTCAACACCTCTTATCATTAACCAGGCTGGGCTGTGGTTGTAGAGCCTATCTGGGCTTACTTTAGGTAGAATCCTGAACTGGTCGCCAGTCAGTCGCAGGGAACATATAGCGATGAACAACCGTTCACACCCACAACCACACTGTCACTAAGTGGGAACCGATTCCACGCTGCCTTCACGAGGCAGGCGTATGTAACAATCCACCATCAGCGACGACGTGAATAATAATTATTTTAAAATATCATGTTAATTCAAACAAATGTTATCACAGTTAAAAGATGGACAGTGAAAACAATGAAGTTTAAATGTCATCTTCAATGTTGGGCGGCCCGGTAGTCCAGTGGTTAGCACGTCGGCTTCACAGTGCTGAGGTACCGGGTTGAAATCCAGCTCCGGCCTCCCTGTGTGGAGTTTGCATGTTCTCCCCGGCCTGCGTGGGTTTTCTCCGGGTGCTCCGGTTTCCTCCCACCTTCCAAAAACATGCATGGCAGGCTGATTGTGCACTCTAAATTGTCCCTAGGTATGAGTGTGAGCGTGGATGGTTGTTCGTCTCTGTGTGCCCTGCGATTGGCTGGCAACCAATTCAGGGTGTCCCCCGCCTACTGCCTGAAGACGGCTGGGATAGGCTCCGGCACCCCCCGCGACCCTCGTGAGGATAAAGCGGTTCGGAAAATGGATGGATGGATCTTCAATGTTTTCTTTGTGATTCAATCTGTTCATTGGGGGTGTGGCACAAGAGAAAAAAATGGCATTTGAAGAGGAAAAGTCGTAGTTTATATTTTGGGCTTTAAATCTCTCTTTTGTGATCCCACTCTTGGAACTTTTTTTGACACTAACTGAGGCCACCAAGTGAAATGTTCATTTTTGACTAGCCATCACCCCAATTCACTGTTTTAATGCAATGGGCCCTATTTCTGTTCCCAGTCCGATATAATGCTCGACTTGACATCATCAATCAAACAGTTTTCCAAAAGAATTCGACATATGAAAGGCATGTACTCGCTTCTAGCTTTCACATTCTTGTAAAATATCTTGCCTTGAGTGAATATCTACCACTACCTCATGCTAACCTGTTCTGTATATGACCGGAATAAGACAATTCTTTTTACATTTTTATTCTTGACTTCTTTGTATGTGCTCAGTGGTAACAGCTAACTAAAATGCCAGCTTCTACACCGGAGGGAAAGCTAACCTGCAACCCTGTTTCTGTGATTACAGTGACGGGGGTGTTGTAAACGCAAATAAATCATGAAATAAAAAAATGTGCCATTGATCTAAGATGAGCTACTCAAGCTTTTGATATTTTATTACCTGCTATGGATGAATATGTGGTGGAAAATTGGAAAAGTGAAGGTTTATTTTTCCAAGACTTTAGAAGCCAAAATGTCCTCCGATTCTGTAAAGACCCCTTCTGTCTCTGTTTGGGGACCACTGAGTTAAGCAATGATGTGTTCAGTCCTATTTTATGATATCATCCAGAGTTAATGTTAGAAAAAGGTACATCTATCTTTATTGTCAAAATGGTTTGACATCTGAAAGTTTAAAGACGGAGTATTTGTTCAACACCAGGGGAAAGTCATCCTAATTAAAACTGTCATTGAGAATGAACGATGGTGAAACTGGCAGCGTGGTATGCATTTCCGTATCAAGCAAGCAGACTTTGGGTCAAAGAGGCAAATTCCTGTGCAGGGGATCCAATCAGTAACTTTGTCCCGTGAGGCAAGCCCAGCCTACATACCTTACATTCCACAGCCTGGCAAAATAGTCATGATAAAGTTGAGCACTGTCAGCAGATTTGATGAGAGCCTCCGCGTAGCAGCGAGGGCAGCCAAAAACTGCTTTTCAACAAGATAAAACTTATATCAGGCTGGGTTTTAATTCATGGATGTTTATTACTTACCACCAGTGTAGTCATTTACATTAATTTTTCACCCTTTTTCCGATGTTTTTATTTTAATTGATGTGAGCCTCATCACACTGTAATCAGCTGGGAGCCGATTAGTAGAAGCGCATGCACTCACAAAATACACCGTACAGTATTTGGGCACTTGCCTCTTACACCTTAACGATGTGAAGGTTCAAAAGGCGACGATTGAAAGGGACACTCTAGATGACAATGATACTCCTCTACAAGGAAATTATGTTTGCAGCAAGAAATTTTTCACAACAGGGGTTTTTTCACTGTAGCAAATTTGATCTCAGATGTAAACACACACACACACACACACACACACGCACACACGCACACGCACACGCACACGCACACGCACACACACACACAAATGAATGTGTATTTTTATTCCAATAGTGCATAAGTATGAGCACACACTTATTTGACACTTCAACAACAATCCTAACCTTAACCAACTGGGGGGTTTCCTTGCAATTTTACTTGTGAGAAAACACGCCACGAGTGTCATTTTTATGTTGCAAATAAACTCGGTTCAAACGATGGTGTTGGCATTGAAAGAATAAAAGGTATACATCAAATTTTAAAAAGGCCGAAATAACCTGCTATAAAAGCTTGGCAAGGCGGAAGTTTGCTTGGGTCTATTTTGCATTTTCATACTTTTTGAATGAACGAGAGCAGAATATAAAGCGTTGGTTCTACTCGTATGGGGCCGTATTACCATACTTACCGTGAATTACCACTTGAATATCTTTAGATCGGAAGAGGTAAATGTATTGACAAATGGTAATCACTAAGCATTATCCTGGAAATCAGCGAGAAATCTGAAAAGTCTCAAAGAGAAACAAATTGCTCCCGGTGTGAGCAATTTTGCGAGCGTCGTCATAAGCCTGTTTAATGTGGAACAGGTGCACATGAACACCAATTGTGACCACCATCTGCATGCTGGGCGTGTCCCGCAAAAGGTAATATTTTCCTCCGAGTGCAGCCAATTTTTATAGGGAACAGAAGCTTTTATAACGAGAATGGGAGCAGTCAAACACTTGTCCTTTTATAAGGTGGTCGCATCAACATTGCTGCCATCCTTCATGTAATATTAACTACCTGAAGGACACTTTCGAGGCGGGTACTTGTTATCCCGCGATGTTTCTTTACAGTTGCATCATTCCTGCTCTCTCCTTTAGAGCACACTCTTGAGAGGATACACTATATTTTGTTACTACTTGCAGGCCATCCTTACCATTTGGGCAGAACAAACTGGATGTATTTGTGACGGAGATTTTCAGAATTTGTTTTCTAAAAGTAATCAGGGGGTGATGTCTGGGAAGAAAGCTATATTGGTGAAATGCATGTAACCTTAGAAACCAGGTGGTCATTCTCTCTGAAGGGGAAATCAGATTTAATAATACACAGTATTGTCAAACTAAGAGCTGGGAGATTTAATAACTGACTTTATATGCCAATCAGTGATTATAAAACACTGGATGAACAGTGCACACACAAATTGCACTCTGGGCACTGAAGGCGCGGTAGTATAAATGTGATGAAAAACGCACTCGATAATACATTATATATGGCTAAAGACATACTTTCTATGAGAGATAGATAGATAGATCATTCTTTGAGGGAAACACCTTAAAAGCATCCATTCGTCAAACAAAAGTGTTTTACAGCAACAGATTACATGAGACCACCAGACTTGTTTGTGTGATGCTTTTATGCGATCATGATTACCGGTATATATGATGAGGCTGATTTAGCATCAGAAATCCATATCTACCATATTTCCAAAGCCATTTATGCGTAGAGTTAATGTTTTTACATTGAGGGAGACAAAATCATAACGTCTGCGTCAGCGTACTAAATGACTTTCTATGAGAAACTAGGATTTCTAAGTAATTGATGTTCCTCTGTGTAGAACAGGGGTGGCCAACCAGTCAGAGACGAAGAGCCAATTTTTTTATTGTGTTATTGCAGAGCCACACACACACAAACACACACTTTTTTGCCCAAAGTTCGACTTTTGGGGCGACCAACATCCCATGATCGACCCGATCGCGCACGTGCAAGCATATGAACACACACACACACACACACACACACACACACACACACACACACACACACACACACACACACACACACACACACACACACACACGCACACACGACCATGCACTCGCGCACGTATGAATGCACGCCATGACGAGCAACAGCCTGAGCGCCCGAACATAAATAAAACCTAAAGTCTTTTTTTTCTATTTCCTCCTTCCACCGCTCGCGGTCGACTTGGGACCAGTCTGGTGGCTCTTGGTCGATTGCAATCGACATATTGGGAACCCCTGCCTTAAAAACGGAGGTAATTCGCTGACTAGCTTAGCACTTAGGACTTAGCACCGTTGTGTGCGCATGAGCGCTGATTCAGTCATTTCATTGGTTGCCCTCTATGTCAAACAGGTAACGGGATTGGTGATAGGCTGACGGAGTATATTCTATGTATTAAGCACCGTTGTTTTAATGGCGGCGCCATCGCCAAGGCGTTTTCGACAATTGTCGTGTGAAAGCCCGGGAACCGCATTGAACCAGCCAAAGAGCCGCATGCGGCTCGCGAGTCGCGGGTTGGCCACCCCTGGTGTAGAAGGTCAAACGAGACTTGATGCATCAAAACAAAGAGGGGGCGATCGGCCGGCTCTTCAGTGCATTGTACAGCACCTTTAGTTCAAATGAATTTCACAAATGGATATTGCAAATATGACCCCAAATCTAGAGCATTTGAACATTTTTTTGTTGTTCTTTCAACCTCCTATGATCCACTCTTATATAATGTCAAAATGAAACTTGATCAAAACAAACTTAGCAGTCGCTTGTCGTGACTTTTGCACAGTAATGACGACACGGCAGCCATTAAAACATTTACTTCAGTCGAAACTCTAATCCACTGATTTGCAGTCAGTGGACAAGGTCTTTGTTTTGTTACTGCCTACACAGTGTTTTGAAATTAGAATGTCCCCCCTGGACTTCATTTCCAGCGTCAGGGACCGAGTGCATAAGTATGTTGAAGAGACAAAAGTGGAAACCCGTATTACAATGCCTGGAAGTGACCATCTATTCTAATATTTGTCCGTCATAGACCTTCACTAATAATCTGTAGACAAAATACAAAAACTAAGAGCGCAGGTATTAATGTCTAATCATTTCCAGTGTCTTCTGTGCGGTTATTGGACAAAAAGAAGCTTGGCTTCAAGATGAACAAGGAACATTCAAGTCAGCGGCAGATTGTGAACATGTGACGGCCTCTAATCCCAAAACCCTTGATTGTGAATCTTAATGTGACAATAAAACAGCACCCTGAGGAAACTTCCTAAGGTCTATTTATTAAAACATTGGACCTTCTCTCCTATTCCCTTTGGAAGCCCTTGTGAGTGTTTGTAATTTTCTTTTGTTTTTTGTGAGCCATTTGTGAAATGAGAAGTAGATGTTGCTCATTAGTCCGATGGTGAAGGTAAGGACAGAGTGGAAGTGATTATGCCAAATGTGGAAAGGGGAAAAAAAACAGTTTTACATAGAGCTCTAATCAATGTAATGTCGGTATGACGAGGGCTACATTTGCTCTGTCCTTGATGTATATAATTGGCGGAGGAGCTACTTTTCATCTGTGTACACGTGCTTTCTTTGCCAAGTTGCTAAGTAATGCTTTACCCTTTGCTTGGAGCACTCTGTCGTGGCTGCAGGAACCTACTGACAGAATGGCTCTTAAGGTGTGTTTACCTATGATGAAAGTCTCCCTCTGAAAAGCTCCCAGAATGTTTTCAGCCTTGGTACAGGCTATATAGTCTTGCAACATTTTGGCAAAGGGGTGAAAAAATGAAAACAAATAAAGATCATCTTTTTGCGAGAGATATTTTTGTCAGTTATGTAGTCCTAAAAATCTTGCAAGGGAACTGTATAATGATCTGATAAAGTACTCCTGTTAAGAGCATGATTAAAAAAAAAATCAACCTCCTCTTGAGAAGGCTTTTTTGTCGAATTTTTGTAAGCACATTTTTGGATGCACTTGGGGTTTTGGGAAAAGGATTTAAGTGTGAATGAGAGAACAATATTAGATATTTGTTAGACGTCGACTGTTGCTGACAACGAAATGTGGATTTTTTTTCAACAAAGCACCCCTCATATGATCATACTACCGTAATCTCCGGACCTATAAGCCGCGACTTTTGTCACACGCTTTCAACTCTGCGGCTTATTTAATGAAGTGGCCTATATAAAGACTGTGTACCGTCTTTCTTTGTAAATATCTCATGTAACAATATGGGCGGGCGGCCCGGTAGACCAGTGGTTAGCACGTCGGCTTCACAGTGCAGAGGTACTGGGTTTGATTCCAGCTCCGGCCTCCCTGTATGGAGTTTTCATTTTCTCCCCGGGCCTGCGTGGGTTTTCTCCGGGTGCTCCGGTTCCCTCCCGCATTCCAAAACCATGCATGGCTGATTGGACACTCCAAATTGTCAGTAGATGTGAGTGTGAGCGCGGATGGTTGTTCGTCTCTGTGTGCCCTGCGATTGGCTGGCAACCGGTTCAGGGTGTCCCCCGCCTACTGCCCAAAGACAGCTGGGATAGGCTCCAGCACCCCCCGCGACCCTAGTGAGGATCAAGCGGTTCGGAAATGGATGGATGGATGGATGGAACAATATGGGCACCTGCGGCTTATAGACAGGTGCGGCTTATGTGTGTACAAAATGTTTTTTTCCTTTAAAAATGTAGTGGCTTATAATCAGGTGCGGTCTATAGTCCAGAAATTACGGTAATTTGATTCCACCCTTCATTGAGTGGTTCAATTCAGACCAATTTGGTGGAACTGGATGATTCAGATGGCAAAGCGAGTGGTTTGGACTCAGTGCCCTTGATGATGATGTTCTGTGTGAGCAGTGTTTGCCTTGCTAAACAGCACCACCTCCTTTACTCACACAATGTGATGAGTGAGTTGAGTGAGTGGATAGTACTGATAAAAGTGGCTTAGCACTTTCCTGCAAGTAGGAGGCTGTAGCGCCACTGATCAACTCTGTCCACGGTTGGTGTTTACAGCAGGCTTTAAGCCCTGACATATGTTTAGGAAATGAACATCTGCTGAGTCTAGCGATAATACTATGGACAACCCATTAAACACCCCAGGTTCACGATAAGATGAATACTGTGTGCTTACATTCCCCCCGCGTGGCTATCATCTTGAAACTGATTTTCAATAACACGCATTAGTCTGACCTCTTAAGCTTTCCAAGGCTAATGCTATTTATCGCAGCTAAAACATTAAGCGGGGTCCGTATGAAGGTTAACGCAACCGACGGAAGCCTCCGTCACGACACTGAAGAGCTGCCAGAGGTGATTTATTTATTTATGTTCCCCCCCAACATTTATCTTCCAAATCATGCGATGTTGGATGCTGGATATTCACTGATATTTTATGTTCCTATCATTTCATCTGGCACCAATGACCTTGCTCCATTTACTGTATTCAGTGTGTTATTGTGATGGGATCTGCTGCAAAATATGTCTTAACGCTGAATGTAATACGTGTACGTGTATATCGTAGGTTGCGTTCAGGACCCATTATGTAAAATATATATGATTAAAAACCCTTTGTATTGTGGAAAAAAAATAAATACTCCACATTCTTTAAAGTGCAATATTTATTTTCCTTTTTTGACTCGTGTAAGAGGGCATGCTTCATTGCTCTGACATTTCAATACAAACCTGAGAAACGTCTGAGTGCCACAGGGGTCACTCTTGATGGATACGAGTGAACGTGGCTGGTCATCCAACACGTATTACAGTGTCCCGTTGATACCATTTAGATGCAAAATATTTCCATTTAAAATAATAGAACTACCCTTTGCAAATAAACATATAGCAACAGATCATTTTTCTTGTTTATAATAAATGTCAAATGCTTGTACAACTACGGTGTTTATTGCTTCAGCTTCTTCTTTGCAGCAATAAATAAATACAAAAACACATTTCCCCAATCTGTCTAGGACGTTTCTTTTACGAAATTGAATAATCAGACATCCAAAGTTGTTTGATATACTGACCAGAATTGGTATTTTTTAAGGATTGACACATTTTTTTTATGGCCTACTGCCAAACAAAACATCAACTCATCTATTTCTTAACACAAGCATTGACTAAAAAGGTAGCTGTATTGAAAAGAAAAGGATATGCGCTCAGCGTAGCCGAGTGAGCCAGTGTTTCCACCTGTTGGCTGTCCCAAACGTGTATTTTTTTTATGTTATTCTTTGGTCTGTGCTTCACATTGACTTTCTTTTCAATCCAATAATCCAATTGGCCAATTATCAATGATTTCATCATTACAATACCTGAATATGTTTTTTTTTGTTGCAATGCGTGGGCAAAAAAGTAAAGAGAGGCATTGAATGTAAATAAAAATGGTTAAAAGTCGTAAAAGAAAGAAATCTGCGATTATTAACGATAACAACAATGAACTTCATTTTATGTTCCATCCATCCATCCATTTTCCGAACCGCTATATCCTCACTAGGGTCGCGGGGGGTGCCGGAGCCTATCCCAGCTGTCTTCGGGCAGTAGGCGGGGGACACCCTGAATTGGTTGCCAGCCAATCGCAGGGCACACAGAGACGAACAACCATCCACACTCACACTCATACCTAGGGACAATTTAGAGTGCACAATCAGCCTGCCATGCATATTTTTGGAACGGGGGAGGAAACCGGAGCACCCGGAGAAAACCCACGCAGGCCCCGGGAGAATATGCAAACTCCACACAGGGAGGCCAGAGCTGGATTTGGACCCGGTACCTCAGCACTGTGAAGCCGACGTGCTAACCACTGGACTACCGGGCCGCCCTCATTTTATGTTAAATATCCTTTTCTTTTTCTCGCTATCAGACACTGTGGAATTGAGTGAAACATAATTACATTCTTTGAAAACAAATATTATTAGATTCGTCAAAATTAAATATGGGCTAATCATCTATTTCGGTTTTCTATTTTGCCCCACCACATCATAAATGTCACCACATGTCACTGAACTGTACAGGGCAGTTTCTTCATGAAGATGTTAAGATTCCTAACTGTCATACACACTAAAGTACTGTACTGTATTGTATTAACAACCATACTATATAATAAAACAAAAGGCTTCCTTTTAAAGTTTATGATTGGCTAAAGACACTGAGGTATGGGCACGTGTGAGAGAGAGATTTTTATGTCCAGACTTGGAACTTTTTTATTCAGGGACGATATGGGTGATTTATTGATTAAAAAAAATAATATATATATACATATATAAATACCTGCCAAAATGTAGTTGTAGCATTATTTCTTAGTCAAGCTATTGGGATTTTGCTTTGAATCAATCTCTTTGGATTATTATTTTTTTAGAAATTGCAGCCTTTGCTTCTGATTTCTATATTGAGCTTTTTTTTTAGAACAATGAAACATTATTTTTTTTTCTTCATACCTCATGAATGTATTTTTATGCAATAGGAGTTGCACACTGCTCTCATTAATTGCTATATTTCATCCAGGTCTTGATGAGTAATATTGTCCACTTTTTTTTCCAGTATTGATGAGCCAAAAAAAACAAAAAAAGGAAAGAAAAAAGTAAGTGAGCTTTTGGGGACGGTGACAATGAAATACATAACAAATCCAGACAGACACTTCGAGAGAGAAACTTCCAATCAGGATCCACAGATGACAATCAGTCTGGTCAAAGAGCTTTCCTGTGTGCCACAGTCGTCCTTGGAACTATTTAATCACAACATGGACCACTGTAGCCAATTGTGGCCTCCTGATTGGTCGGTGCTTGACAGCCATGACCATATGGTGGGAAGTGATATACCTAGCTGCTATCTTCCTGTGACTGATGTCTCCAGTAAAAATGATTACTTCATTTAACCACGGTTTATTCGGCAGGCTTGAGGTTGGTGCAGAAAAATAAATAGAGAAAGAAAAAAAAAATGCGGCAGCTGGAGCATTCGTGAATGTGACTCTTCTGCTCATATAATTCCAACAGACATTCTTGAACTAAGTATGGATGCATCCACTTATAGTCTTCCAGCTTTACTTATTCTCTTGTTTAATTATAGAAGTGGAAAAAAAGAGTGTCACCCAATTGTAATTAAAAAAAAAAACACAATGTAAATTTGAACATTGCATCAGAATGTATCCTGTTTAGTGATATTTGATGCATAAAAGGATAGGGCCGGGACACCATTTTGTTATGACAATCGTCATCGTGACATTGATATTTATTATATGCCTACTGTTCACGAGGACTGTCTCCAGTAATTTTCCCTTCTTCAGTTACATGCATTACACACACACACACACTATACATATATATATATATATATATATATATATATCCATCCATCCATTTTCCGAACCGCTTCATCCTCACTAGGGTCGCCGGAGCCTATCCCAGCTGTCTTCGGGCAGTAGGCGGGGGATACCCTCAGTCGGTTGCCAGCCAATCGCACAGAGACGAACAACCATCCACACCCACACACACCTAAACTAATTTAGAGTTTTCAATCAGCCTGCCATGCATGTTTTTGGATTGTGGGAGGAAACTGGAGTACCCGGAGAAAACCCACGCAGGCCCGGGGAGAACATGCAAACTCCACACAGAGAGGCCGGAGCTGGAATTGAACCCGGTACCTCAGTACTGCGAAGTCGACGTGCTAACCACTGGACTACCGGGCCGCCATATATATATATATATATACACATATATATATATATATATATATATATATATATATATATATATATATATACACACACACATATATATATATATATACTGTATATATATATACACACATACACACACACTCTTATGTATACATACATACATATATCTCTATATATTTCCATATATCTATATATCCATCCATCCATTTTCCGAACCGCTTGATCCTCACTAGGGTCGCGGGGGGTGCTGGAGCCTATCCCAGCAGTCTTCGGGCAGTAGGCGGGGGACACCCTGAATTGGTTGCCAGCCAATCGCAGGGCACACAGAGACGAACAACCATCCACGCCCACACTCACACCTAGGGACAATTTAGAGTGTCCAACGAGCCTGCCATGCATGTTTTTGGAATGTGGGAGGAAACCGGAGCACCCGGAGAAAACCCACGCAAGCCCGGGGAGAACATGCAAACTCCACACAGGGAGGCCAGAGCTGGGATCGAACCTGGTACCTCTGCACTGTGAAGCCGACGTGCTAACCACTGGACTACCGGGCCGCCTTATATCTATATATCTATCTATATATCTATATCTATCTATCTATAGATATATATATATATCTATAGAGAGAGAGAGAGATATACATATATATATATATAGAGAGAGAGAGAGAGAGAGAAAGAGACAAATTCATTGTTGGTGTTGCCCACCCCAATTTAAATGTTATGTAATGTTATTTATCATTATTGGCAAACATACTGTATTTTGAGTCATTCTGCGATTCTCACCCCATCATACAACTGCAATTTCATGCACCATGTTTTCATAAAAGCAGCAGGCAGCACGGATATGTGGCATTTAGGTAAATGTCAAACAAACGGATGAGTCCTGTTCTACATCCATTCTCCGATTATCCTGACATATGCTGCTGTTAAATCTAATCGATGTATTTTGACATTATGCATCCACCAATAT
The DNA here is from genome assembly GCA_018466805.1 of Hippocampus abdominalis. Taxonomy (NCBI): domain Eukaryota; kingdom Metazoa; phylum Chordata; class Actinopteri; order Syngnathiformes; family Syngnathidae; genus Hippocampus; species Hippocampus abdominalis. Next base: position 10,963,016 of record CM031695.1, on the reverse strand, counting down.
ATTCCGATAAATTATCTTTGGTGATGGTAATCTTGAGGTAAGTGATGGCAAATGAGCACTGACCATTCTTGGTGCCACAAGCAGCATAGAAGATAGTGCATGTGATTGCCTAGTTCGGTCATTAAATCAACCGATTTAATAATATGCACATTATGTATGCACTCGTGGGAGCAGTGTGCTTTTAAAGTTGGAAAAAAAAGAAGCAGATTTTATGACACCCCTGTTGTGCAAGAGCATGGAGACATTATTGCATTACAAAATTGAGTTATCGTTTCAATTAACTTAATCCCAAGGACTCTTATTACATTACCTATTGACATGCAGATATAGACGGCAGTAAACTGCATATTAAGCAGAGCATATGATTATATCAATATACTCCCAATCTGATATGGTAATGGGAGGCAAATCATCAGGGCTACAGTCTGATCACGTGTGTTCCATTTGCACAGATCTTATGGCACAATAAACCCGGGCCTCGTATGATTAAATTTAAAAATTCAATACTGAGGCTTTTCACTGTGAGTCACCACATTCTTGTATGTTCCAGCCACAAAGATTTTTCATTGTCTAGTTCATCAGTACAGCATGCTAGCATGATGCTTGGACATTGTTCAGTTCGCTCGAAAATGCAAAATGCAGTTGACACATCCTTCCATCCGCCGCTGAGGTTTTCATTCCACTAATAATGACGCATTCACTGTCAAGGTGCGCTGAGAGTTGCTGAGAACAATTGTGGCATGTCTGACAACCGAGTGGAAAAACACTGCGCGCTCTGATGAGACACTCTTGAACTGTAAATCACTCATAAAGGACTTGTAGAGGGCGGCCCGGTAGTCCAGTGGTTAGCACGTCGGCTTCACAGTGCAGAGGTACCGGGTTCGATCCCAGCTCCGGCCTCCCTGTGTGGAGTTTGCATGTTCTCCCCGGGCTTGCGTGGGTTTTCTCCGGGTGCTCCGGTTTCCTCCCACATTCCAAAAACATGCATGGCAGGCTCGTTGGGCACTCTAAATTGTCCCTAGGTATGAGCGTGAGCGTGGATGATTGTTCGTCTCTGTGTGCCCTGCGATCAGGGTGGCTGCCCGAAGACTGCTGGGATAGGCTCCAGCACCCCCCGCGACCAATTCACTTGTAGAGCGCAAACGAGACGCTGGTGCCTTTCAGAACACTCAAGGACACTGTACAATCAAAAGCAATAAAACCACATATAAATATAAATAATAAATAATAAAAGAGGAGATGAGTCTAAACAGAGTATGCCTGCCCGAAGACTGCTGGTGCTGAGACGGGCAGAGGGAACATAGGACCTCCAGCACAAGGTTATGGATGGCTTTGAATGTGAAGAGGAGTATTTTGAAGGTGATCCCCGCCGACCAGGGGTGATGTGATGGAAGGAGGGGGTTCTAGTGATGGATGAAGCGGTTCAGAAAATTGGATGGATGAGATGGAGCTTGTAGAGGGCGACGGTTGAACGTAAGTGGAAATAACGCTGAGCTATGATTCTTGGCCATCTTCATCGCTGTGTGTTGTTTACACCTGACATTTACTTTTGCTGTTTTATTTTCAATGCTCACAGTATTCACAGGCACACCTTCATAAATGAAGAGATGGAATTTTGTCGATGACCACAATTGGCAGAGGCTGCAAGACACTGTTTTTATTTGTTTTGTTTTGACTGACAGTCAGTCTGCGATACAGTCAGTAGGCAAATTATCGTAAAGCCAGTTAACGATAGACCAATTTTTCACAATTGATCCGATTTTAAATTCGCGTGAGACCCCGCGCATGATGACGCGGAGTGGGGGTGGGGAGATCACTGATGGTCACATCAAGAATTACCCGTGAATGGCAGCATGATGACTTTACAAATACAAAGGAAGGGTAGTACACAGATATTTGATCCAATGTGTGTCCAAAAAATGCACACATTTCAAGTAGGTTCCCAACTGGTTATCGCTCCATTTGAAACCACAGTCCACGGCCCAGCCCAACACTCATGCAGCCGCTTGGGAATACAAACATTGGAGGGTTTCCATATTTATGATTGCCACCCCCAAAAGTTAGCCTTAACACACCTCACAACACAGAATAATAACTATAAACATAAGATGTATATATTTTTAATGTGTGTAGCCTACCTCACTTTTAGTGCAGAACTATAAGGACATTGACAGTTGTTTTTATTTTATTCATTTATTGTTTTCTTTTACACAACCACAATGGATTTCATATACAGGTATGTGAAGTAGAAATTAAAACGTGATTGAAGAAACATGGTCGAAAAGTGGCTAGCACCTTTACCTCAAAGTCAGGACGTCTGGGTTCCAGTGATGTTAGCCTGACTGGCAACCAGTCCAGGATGAACATCACATAAGCCCGGATACCATAAACGCAATGAAGACTAGCAGTATAGACATCTAATGCCTGTCGGTTTTATATATATATGACTATTTCACAGACATCTGCTGCGTCATTGTTGTAAGAGCACAGATTCATTCGGTCAAACGGGGCCACCATGAAAACCGAGCTAAAATTGACTGACTTGGTGACCCGTGAGCTGAAACAGAGAATACAAAGGGTCACAAGACGTCTGTGGGCCAACCCTGCAGTGTCAATTACTCTGCTTTTTTTGCGATTTGCGGCCGGGCATCGTCCCAATTGGCAAATGTCCAGGCGTAGTGGACTTGAGTCACATGACATGTCCTCGAGTCGCTGATTTTGTGACTCGTCACTTGCTCGGCTAAAGCTAATGAAAGCCTCGACTTGACTTAAGTGGGCATTTCGTGAGTACTGATGGAAGATCAGGTCATCATTGAGGCTGACGAATGACGAGCAATATCAAAAAAATGACAGAAGTGGGTTTTTGATTGGCACCATAAATAACTCTTGTGGTTTTTAAACCTTATGATCACATGTTTACTCCCACATAGGCCTCAAACATATTTAAATATTTATCAGTGTTGGAAAATTGGTAGCCGTGAACACTAACAATGTTAGAAAAAAATAACATATTCTTCCAAATAGTACGAATAATTACACAATTATTTTAAAAAAGTGCTTATGATGGCACGACTGTCTGTGTCTTATGTGTTGTGTTGTCTTATTTTGTCATTTTATGTTAACTGTTCTGTTGATGGCAGCGCGGGCACCTGCAGCGGCTCCTATCTCTCTGGTTGAGAGGAAAATAAATTTCATCCATGCTGTATGTTGCACGTAGAGCACATTTGACAATAAAGTTGACTCGAACTTGAACAATTTCTTATTTCAATGCATTTTGTACTCTTAAGTTGTTCATTTAATTTTTCGAGTAAATGTACTGTTTATGTTATGATCGGTGAAAACATTTTATTGTCACTCCAGTTTATGTTGGGAGTGACAACGACTTCTTTGAAACTGGTCATGACTTGCCTTGCTTTAAATTTGGTGGCGACTCGACTTGCCTGACCCCCCCCCCCCCCCCCCGACCCCTCACCACCACACACACACCTTGGGGCAGGGAGAATTGCTTGAAGCTTGAAGGTTACAACTTGAAATTTGCTTGTGACTTTTACAGATGTGACTTACTCCCACGCCTGCAAATGTTCATTAAAAATTTATAAATCTGACATGGAATGAATGGAATTCATGTCCGGTAAATGTCATATGTTTGTGAAACCCATTAAATTAACAGGTCAGGTCACATCTTGATTGTGTTACTTTAAAATTCATTGTGTATCCACAAAGAGACCGGCCCCACACCCAACCTTAAGCCATATCCAAGCAAACTATCATAACAACTCATCTTTTGCCAGCCACACGACAATTGTCCACTAGCGCAGCGTCTCTTGGGGGCGTCTGCTGCTCGAGAGAAGGCACTTCAACAAGCAGACATTCCATGAATTGTGAGGAGAAAGGGTCTGACAGGTGAACAGATGGGTTTGCTCTATTACTCGTTCGCTCTCTTCCTTCCACCTAAAGTGAGAAACAAGGAAAGCGGTGTAGAGTGCAATGCATTCAGCAAAATTGATCCTTCACCTGAACACACAAATGAGGCCCCATGGTGTGAGGAATATTAGTACAATTAGGGTGCTTTTAGTGGTTACATTCGCTACTACCTTTGTCGATATTTGGTGGAACAAGGCAAAAGCCGACAGACTGAGACTGACTGGGCTTTGGATTTGAACGAGTGCAAGGCATTGGAATGGAATGGTATCAGCAAAGGAAAGGTTGGAGGGGAGAGAAAATCCTAATTAACATTGAAAATATTGATTTACAGACGCATGGAGCTATCCTCCAACTGCTTTGTTATTGTGCAATGTTTAAAATGCATGCGTTGTAGTTAGCGGGTTCTGGCTGGCGCATAAAGTACTCTTTTTTTAAATTGCCTTGCTCAGGGGGAACTCTGACAATCAGCGGTGGTAGAGACGAATGCAGCTTGTTCCCGTCTGCCTTGGAGGGAGGCACTGCAGTGTCAGTGGTTAAAACCAATAACCTTCCAATCATGTGCCTCACTCTTTATCCTGGAGGCTACCGTTGGCACAGAACTCTCAATGCAATTATTGCCCCGTAAAGACGTGTCTAGCACAAATTGGAACCCGGCGAGTAATATATGCTTAATTTCACCTTTTGACAGATCCTATCCAAGAAAACATCACGCAGACAATTTACTCGGCTTGTCAGATACGACCGTTTTGCGGGTTTCTGACAAGGCAAATGTCTGCAGTGTTGCTGATAAAAAGGGCCTGGCCATCAGCCTCAATTGAAAGTCACAAAAAAGAAGTGGTTGAAGTACTTTTATTTTGTATGTACATTTTTTGCCACCTGTAAGTGTGTGTGTGTGTGTGTGTGTGTGTGTGTGTGTGTGTGTGTGTGTGTGTGTGTGTGTGAGAGAGAGAGAGAGAGACAGATTTGCCTGCAGATTGTGAAAAAAGGCCTCTATTGATATTTTCCTGACACATGTTGAGAAGGGACCCTGACATCCCTAAGATCCTAAATCAAATCCCTCACCTTTGACCCATGGGCCAGTTAAACATTTTTTAAAACATGTATGTCCAACACTGTGGTGGTCCAACTCCAATTTTAACCGCAAAGTGAGAAAAGATAGACAACCGCTGTACGGGAATATATGCATGTATTGTAAATACAGCAAATTATACTCATCGCTGAAGTTTTTCAACATTTTAACCACAGTAGATGATTATAGTGCCTTATGAGGAAAAAAAAAGAAACATTGAAAAAAAAAGAAACCGTGTAATGTAATTGCAAAAATGATAGTAGGGTTAGGGCTGATACTCTCATACTAATTTTGATTAATTGATTACAGAAAAAAAGCATAAACAATCCCCAGCAAATCATGTTGCAGCTAGCACAGGCTGCACAGGTAACATTAGTGTCAATCGTTATTGCGCAAGCAAGGATTTATTTCTGTAACTGGCTGATAAGAGTTTTTGAGTCCTTTTCGCCTGCCTGCACAATGTGTGTCACTCATGTTCTTCAAAAAAAAAAAAAGACGCAATGTACTTTCTTTGAGTCTTCTACACCAGGGATTCCCAAACCTTTATTGAGCCACAGCACATACCGTATTGGCCCGAATATAAGACGGCCCCTATTATAAGACGACCCCCTCTTTTTCAAGACTCAAGTTTTGAAAAAATACTTTTTGAACACCAAATCAATTTTTATACAGAAAATAATTACAGTACAGTGCATCTGAAACAAATTATTATAACAATATATTTGAGAGAAAAATGCATGTTATTTTGCCTCATTCAAATCTTAATATATGATATTTATATTAATATATATGAATAATAATATTAATATATATGAATTTAAATATGTGAACTAAAGTACAATCACATTCGTAAATGAATGGCTTCTGGTTCTTGAAATGTAAATTACATCATAACTTCTCCTCAGCTGCCGGTTAACCTGGCCGATCTTTGACCCACTTTTCTCTGTATTGTCACTACGTTTCTCCATTTTCTATTATCTCTTCTATTATTTTCTTCTCTTTTCTTTCTTACCCCTATTTTTTATTTTTTTTCTTCATGCTACCACTATTTTTATTTTTATTCTTCGTGACAGGGGTTCAATTTGGCCTGGGGAGTCAAGTTCAGCATTCGCTTCAATATCTGGCGCCATTTTGCGTCGTGAATATAAAACGACCCCCACTCTTTCAGTCTTATTTCAATGCAAAAAACAATGTCTTATATTCGGGCCACACAATGGCGCACCACGAAACAAATTTGTCGCATAAAGAAAATACATATGTCAGTTTAATACTTTTTGTGAATGCTGCAAACACATGAACACTGCAAACAAACAAAAAAGATGAAAACAAAAAAACCCCGTTGCAATTAAGAAATGATGATGCATAAAACAACAACAACAACAACAACAAAAATAACAAACGAAAGAAATGCTGTAATCGCAGCAAAAAAGTGGAAGCAAACATTAACCACAAAACAAATGCTGGTCTCACACGATTGGTCTTGCGGTGTTCCCTCATCATCTGGGAAACTTCCGTTTTGTGACGGGAACTTGCCAAATTTTTTTTTTCTTCTTGCCATTGTTTTTGAGTTGATGCGTTTTGGATTTCCCCTGCCTTTTTTTTTTTTCCTTTCCATTTGCCCCTGTTGGCCAACGAACCCATTTTCAAGATGTGGACGTGGCCCTGATGACGAAACTGGAGAGTCGTTTGGACACCAATCTTGGACATTTTCTGACAACCCCCCGTCTGTGTCAGGCTATCTGACTTCCACAGGTGAACCTCCCAGGAGAAGAATCGCTTAGCATTAGCTCAGCCAATATTAAGATCCGCATGAGACTCAAGGACTGTATCCCCCCCCACCCTCTTCAACCAGCTGCTTACTCTGATCTACAAGCTAGGTTCACTTGGTTTAGATGATAACACCATCTTTATATGCACACTCACATATTTTATCCAGCAGGAAGCCAGAATATGTGCCATCTGACACCAACTCTAAAACAACTGCAGATTAACAACAGAAGGCCAATCAAATTCCCTCAGCGAGCGGGTTCAAGATTCACCAATGCTCTTATGGCGGCGCATATGGTCAGTTTTTACACGCTGCATAAATTATTACCACACACACTTCTGTTTCTATGCTGCAGGTCTTCCGCCACTGTTGTAATGCTACACAAATGTACAACATCAAGCTCTAGGCCAGTTTGCACCAACAAAGTTTAACTTGAAAACGAGATTAAATCATGGTTTAAGTTTAATTCTGTTGCACCACACTTTAAACAAAAACACAGCTGCTTCATGAAGCAAATGTGAAGCTTCATTTTCCCATTACCAGGTGACAGTTTGAGAACAGAAGACTAGATTTTCATTATTTCCCATTGGGAATATATATTGACAAAAATGAACACATCAGATAGAGATTATTTTCAACTTTCACTTTGTAAAATTCAACGCAGAAATTGTCCACCTCTCAACATTTCTTTCAAAATCTCTGTCAGTGGCCCCATTCCAAATCAGTCCAATTCTATCAGAATTTCGCTGGAGAGTGCCACTCCTGGCGGCGCATGGAGTCTCTTGTCATCTTGCAGCAACAAGAAGTAGATTCAGCAGTTTATACTCATTCACACCATTACCATAATCTAAATTCAAGCATGTCGCCATTTACAAATGGACTCAACCCACTGTTTCAAAATAAACATTTTCCCTGGCTGTTGCAGGATTACAATGCTGGCAGCTTTTTAAGGTGTGTCAAGACTTGAAGCTAATCATTCTGCTGTAAGGAAGTTGATCTAAAAATGAGTCTTTTTCATTTTTCTGACAGTCTCCTGTGAATTTTGCCAAGTGTCATCATCTTCGCCCTGTCCTCTATTTGGCCCCTATCCTCTTGTCTGTTTGTATTCAACCTTATATCTGGTCTGCTCCTTTCTTTATGCACTCTCTCCTCTGAGTATTCCCTTTCGAGGAAACTCGATGTATTGTGAATGTAGTAGGGTCCTTTATCAAGGCATCTCGTCTGTACTTTGTTATTCGAATTGCTACATTGATCACTGAGAAATGAAGAATAGAGACGGGGAACGCATTGAAAAACGTGATAAAATAAAATGCTGGACTTGCGTCACTAGCAGAAACCACAGCATAATGGAGTGGGTTCTTCTTTTAGCCAAGAGTTACAGTATGGGCCAAAGATAGACACAACCAATCGGCGGGGCTGCTGTGATCACACATCTGTATCATTCACCGATGGCTCGGAAGTCACTGAAAAGCCAAACAGTTACAATACAGTGGGAGTGTGCAGGCTTGTGTGACTTAATTAGAAATCTAAACCACACAGAGAAGGAATATCAGCGGATCCAAACAAGACAACGTCTGGTCACCATGTGGTTAAAATGCATTATAACTCACATCACTGAAGTATAAGATTAAGAGTGGTGATCAAGTGGTTAGCACATCTGCCTCATAACTCTGAATTTGTACCCTGTGCTTGTGTGGATTTTCCCAATTTTAAAGCCTCTACATTCTCCATAGGTGTGATTGTGAAAGCTGTTTTTTTCTATATGTGCCCTGCAATTGATTGCTGACCACTTGGGTGGAAAGTTGTCAGCTGAGAGGCTCCTGGTCTATCACGACCCGAATGAGGACAAGTGGCAGACAAAACGGATGGATGGATTGAATTCATTTTATGAGAAAGTAATAATCTAATGAGACGTGTAATTTTATGTGAAAAAAAAATAAATTTAAGTGATTAAAGCTGTACGATACAAAGAAAAACGGATACTTTTAAAAATGAAATTGTAATTAAAAAAAATGCCTTGGATGGATACAACGGATGGATTGTTTTATTACTAATGTATTACGTTATCGCATGAGTGCAAAGAGTGCTGGTAAAGCTTGTCAGGCAATTAAAAAGAAAACAGCTCCTTGCGTTAGAGTCTCAATCATGTTGATGACACGTCCACTCGGGAGGAAAGCTGTTTTTTTTTTTAAGCGAATAAAATAACTTACCAGCATGCTTGTGGAGCTGACAGGTTGGATATGTGGCTGCAGGAGGAGCGGCAATTTCTTTCTTGACATGGGGTCACTTGTATATTTCATTATTCATCCAACATATGTTGAGACGTCGGTTGCTGCGCTTTGATCTAAAAAAGAATGACAAAAACAGTCTGTCTTCTCGCTAGGCAATTCCTAATGAAGCCATTCGGACTGTACAAACCTGCAGTCGTAGACCTCGTGCGCATATTTTCAGTGTGTATAAATGAATAGCACATGGCAAAAATGCAGAATAAAAAATAAAATATCTCGTATCAAAATGAAATCCCGTTTTGCTTGTTGTTCATCTGCCAAGATGTCCGTTCTCACCAGACAGCATATGTCAACTTGGACTACACTTCTCAATCACTCAATTTCTCATCTAGACTGATTAAAAAAAAAATAAAAAATCCAGTGGCCCTAATACTTCCTACACGTCACTTCATTTCAGGAAATATCATATGTAAACGGGGACTGCACTTCTTAAATCACTCACTCAATTTTTAAATGAATAAAACATACTTGTATAAAATTAAAGTGCACCTGATCTCCAGTTAGTAACATAATACGCCAATTGGGTAGAAAAAGTCAGACAACACCGACTTCTGATGCGTCCCTTAGCGGTGACACATCATTAAACATATTTTCAACTGTCTTTTGGTTCGAAACATACATTCATCCTCTCAATATTTGACTGCCTGGCAGCTTTGGACGGATGCGTTTTTATTTGTCAGGGCTCAAATAGCCGCATGTTACCAACTGTGCGTGTGTGCGTGCGTGTAGAGACACATAAATGGAAGTCAATCCTTACAAAGGTGATGCACATCTGACAAACCCTTCCTCATGATGACAGCCCCCCCAAAAAATCACAATACACGGTGGGAGTTTTTTCTTCTCCCACACACGGTGAGTACCCCCCCCATACACGTATAATAGGTGGGAGGAGAGTTCATATATTATTCCAATTGTGTCAGTTCGGATCTCACAATTATTTTATTTTCTGACTTGCATGTGTTTATTTTCTGACATGCTCCTTGTTTTTTTTTTTTAATTTAGTGGGTTTTATCTATATTGGAGGAGGCTATACAAAGTTGAGCGTCGAAAGAGAGCAGAGATGCTTGATGGACTGCTTCGAAAACTTCCTGGAAGTGTTGTCTTCTGCTGCCCCCTCGGGACGTGCATATAGCTGGCAGTCCTGTCTTGGAGCCTTTTCACTGTTGCAGTCTTGATGCAGAAGTATTCTTGAAGCTGTTGCGAGGTCGCCGTAGGTCCATCACTCTCCCTCCTCCATGCTTTTGCTCTTGCCTGCACCATTCTGCTGTTTGTGTTTTAGCAAAACTGTGATGCGTCCTTGGAGACCAGAGATACGTACACATAGCTGCCCGTGGATGGGGATGATCGATCTGGTACTTGAACTGACCCACTTTAACAATGTATTATTGTGCATTTTGAATGTTATGTAAATAGGTGATAATAAACACGAACAAAAACTAAACCCATTATGGAAACTCAGTCTCTGGATCACATGCAATCACAAAAAACCTAATTAAAACACAAGTGGTCATCGAGTTGGTATTGCAATGCTCATTACTGATGGCTGCTGTGGTATTTTTCCACTGCAATGCACTGAGTGGCAAAAGTGAATTCCGCTGATTAGGGTTTATCTCAGACAGACTTGAAATTACAATTACGATATTCTCATATGCTTTCAGTCCTCCAGCATTTTATGTTATGTCATTTCATGTGATTTTCTAAAATACATTCATGAATTATTTTTTTCAGCCCCCCAAAATATTGGTCAAGCCGCTTTTCCCCCGGGAAAGAAAACAATCCTGGAGCTTTACAACTGACTGAGACACACACAAAATGTCCATCTATTTTCTGATCCACTTCATCCACCAAGGGTCGTGGGGCGTGCTGGAACCTATCCCAGCTGTCTTCGGGCAGTAGGCGAGGGACATGCTGAACCAGTTGCTAGCCAATCGCCGGGCACACAGAGACGAACAATAATCCGCGCTCACACTCACACACAATTTAGAGTGTTCCGTTAACCTGCCACGCAGGTTTTTGGAATGTGGGAGAAAATACCTGGAATACCTGGAGAAAACCCATTCAGACAGGAGGGAGAAAATGCAAGCTCCACACAGGAAGGCGGTCAAACCCGGTCCCGGTCCATCTGCACTGTGATGTTGACGCATGCTAAATGCTGCAGAGAACTAGTGTGTGCCGAGAAGCCATCAACTTTTACCAACATTAGTCTAACAAGGAAAACTGTAGCAGAGAGGAACTATTGGCAGATTTGGTCAGCCAGTCGAAACAGAAAGTTCAGTCTTTTCTTGTATTTTCTGTTGGAATTGATGAGAGCGCTGACAATCCAGACATTGCTCAATTTGCGGCGTTAATGAGACATTGATCATCACTGAGGAGTTCCTCTTGTTGAGAAAGGATGGGAGGAGGGAGGAAGGAAAGAAGAGTGGAAGGAAAGAAAAAAGAAAAGTAATAAATAAAAGGAGGAAAAATAAAAGAGGAAATAAAAGTAAAGAGGGATGGAGCAAGAAAAGCGACCATTAATAAGAAGGAAGAAAGGAAAGAGGATGGATGGATGGAAGCATGGATGGATGAAAAGACAGAACGAATGGAGAGGGAGCGATGGAGGAAGGGCGAGTCAAATCAGATTGGGTCAATATGACATAGAAGTTCAACAGGAGGGTTATTTACTTTTATTTTATTTATATTATATTCATTTTGTATTTCTACAAACACTGTGATCAAATATAAATTATTATCAGAAGCAAGTTGCACATGCCAACTACTCCCCCCCCCCCACACACACAACTTGTACTTTGTGGCTTTTAAAGTGAGTGGTTTAATTATGATTTATTTATTTTTTTACTGATGATCTTCAAGGATCCAAGAAATTCTGCCTATAGTTTCATCATATCTGACAATGACATTACTGAATACGTCAGAGTGGACCAATGAAACTGTCCAAGTCCACCCTCATACTGAATATCCATCAGCCATTTGCGGCTGCAGTGTGCACGCTTGATGGCAGGTCGGGCTGTCTAAAGAGAGAAATGCGGAAGTTTGTATATGTCTTGTCACGTGGCTGAATTGAGGAATTAAGAGCAAAAAGAAGAATCTTGATTTGAGTCTAATAAGCACAGGGAACGAGTGTCATCAGTGCAGTGCAACCACCTTCTCTATTTGCTGGCTGACCGACTGTCACCATTGCTGGTAACAGACCACAGGATAGCAAGTTCAGCCATGGAGGGAAATCCCCTTATATATAATACATCTCTTAATCCACTGCGTCTTTCCAACACGTAACAAACTGGTTTCCAAATCTGCACTGCTGCATGGTGTGGCTCGTCAGCGAATTGGCCTCGTATGACAGCAAGCGAGACGGAGACAGGTTCTGCGACGCCACCGTGTAACTAACTGCATTTGGCAGTTAGTTTACGGTTTTTGTTGGTTGACCGGTTTTTGTAGGTGAATTCAAGTTTTTCAAAAAGCCATCTGTGTGACCTCGTTCATGCAGATATCCCATATTAAAATGAGTGGCAGTTAATATGTAGGGGCCCATGTATAGACAAATGTGTTTTTATGGCTGTTGCTGCTTTGGTATTTTGTAGTTTGGAAATTACGATAATTAGTCAGAATGTGGCCCCAGACATATAAATAGTTTGACACCCGTGCTCTAAAATCACCAGTGGTGTCACTGTGAGGGTGAATGCTTTCTTTTTTTGGTCTCTATGTGCAATGTGATTGAATAATGACCAGTCCAGGGTGCACCCCACCTCTCGCCCAAAGTGGGACAGACTTTTCAGACACTTGTGCTTCCAATGTTTTTGGAAGCCTTTTTCTGATGATCACCTCCATATTTTTCACTCATCAACATTTCCGTTGGATGCCGTGACCCTGTCTCCCAATTCTTATGAATAAACAAAGATTCCAAAATGAGCGCCCCTTGGGCACGAGAGGAGATTAAAACCTATTTATTTGTCTGTATTGAGGGCAAACTAAGAAGTAAACATCCCAAGATTAGACCATCTGGTGGATGATGATACCATTCAATTTAAATGTTGATTAGCCTGCTTCTAATTTATGCTCACCATAACTATTCATTTTTAAGCACATGGGGAAAATGGCTGACATTTTGATGTGTAATAAAATGCCTTTGCAGGTATCAAAACTAACACTTAATTTGATCAATTAGCAATTTATCTTTATTCGACATAAACCGTTCCTACTTTGTCAATAAGCAGTCCAGCCGCCCAGTGTTTATTCAAATTTTTTGTTTGTTTGTTTGTTTGTACATAGTGTCCTTTTCACCTCTGCATGGCTGCGTGTGAGAGTGTATTGCACTTTCACAGAACATAGGAGAGATGAAACAGAACCTCAAGCGAAGAGAATGAGATGATGAGTTTTTCTTCTCCTTTTTTGCCAACATTCTTGAAATGTCAGAAGCGTTCACCCACTTTCTCCGTAATAAACTATCAACACATTGAGTCTTAACGTATTTAACGTTTTCCAAAGACAGCACATCACAGGCTACCTTCCGACTTCGATTGGCTGCCTCAACAATGGAGGTGTGGAGCTTAGCTATTTTACCCAATTTGGGTTACTTTTGATCCAGCCCTTTTTATGAACGTGTCACTGTTTTGAACCATTTAGCACTTTTGGTGGTATAAACATATACCGGTACATTGTTTTGGTATTATTATGGGCTTGTATTACTTTGGACAAGAGTTTGAATGACTGTTGCAGCTCTCAAAAAGGGTTTTATAAACCAGTTTTTATCCGGTTATCAGTACCGCATTGGTTAAAAATAATACACATTTAATTATCAACATTTTCTGATGTTACATACAATGTGACATTAAATTTACTTCAACGTCAGTACACCTCGAAGTTGTCAAAAACTGTGACCAGTTTCAGCCCTTCAGCCCATCCACATCCAATCTCCAACCTAATCTACTTTGTCAGAATAATTAAGGCAACCCTTGGGTAAAAGACAATCTGCTCTGAATCTACAGCGGCCCAGCGAGTGCGTTAGGAAAACACATTTTTGAGCAGGTATGCTAATCAACTCAAACAGTCGGGACAATGATCCTTCATGTTGTGTGCTTTTTAACCACACTCCTATTAAGCAATAGATAATATGAAATAGAATGATAACGTATGCATCCACCAAGGGAGGTAATGCTAAACCATTGAGCGCTTAGCTAAAAACAGAATTAGGGGAGCAGGGATTGGATTAATTTCATATTTACCCTACGTGTTTGAAATGCATCTACCTAAGCCTCGCTTCTGTTAGGGCATTGTTTGTGCTCAACCAATGACAGCGGTGACAAAGTGAAGACCGAACTTTCTCTACTTTGCAATTTGACCAGATTACTGTTTTTCAGAGGGCTACAGATGACACAAGCACTGTTCCGGGCGATACTCTTCGCACTTGACAATCCACCCCCACCACAACCCATTTCATAAATTTATTAGGGGATTTGTATATTTGCTGACACCTGCGCCCTGCCACCAGAGCAATGTAAATAATCCCATCACACAGCAGCAACTCATCAGCGACAGGCTAATCCCTTGTTTAAGGCAGTTACAGCGACCCCACCCATTAACAGTGCCCTCATAAAGCAAGAGCTTAGCATATATTAAAGAGTTTTAATGTGGCGTTCGCTTACAGCCAACTTGGGCAAATCTGCAGCGAGAACATGTCACCTCTGCCGGCTTCATCAAATGCGCTGCCATCCCATATCACAGTTCGCCTCCTCAAACCCAGCGAATACTTCTGTATGGTTAAAAAAAAAAAAAAAAAAAGCCTCCTTTAGTAAGAAATGCGACAGAGCCAAGGGAAAGTAGTCTTTGGTGAAAAATGTTAAGAGAAGTCCCGGAATCAGCTGCGAGAACTAAGCTTGTGTGATGACCTCTCTCCCGGCCCCATGTTTTATATTTATTTATTCATTTATTTTTATGCTGTAGTTTGAAACTCATGCAGCTCCATTCTATGTGACTATGTCCAGCAGCACGCAAGCAAAGGCACCCAGTGCATTTCCTGTGCATAAATCACAAAAACATGACATGCAGATCCATAAATTAGATCATTTGCATCAGCTTCGCCACCAAACATACTGGAAAAAAAGGCATATTTAGGATACCATCTTTTTCAACAGACTACATGCCGTAATATATGCAACATTGAAAAAAAATCTCTCTCTCTCTCTGTCACTCTCTCTCTCTCTAAATATATATATATATATATATATATATATATATATATATATATATATATATATATATATATATGTGCAAGGATAAGCAGTGTTGAAATTGCATGGATGGATGAAAGTGAGATTATTAATTTACTATTAACATTGTTGTCATGAACTACAGCATCGACAATAAAAATATCACACTATTAACAAACTGGCAGTGTTACAAATCATCTCATAGGAAGTATCTTCTTCTTCCCAGCATAGTGGAGAACATTAAGATAATGATTTGTAATGGTGAATTCTTGGTGCTTATTTAAAAATGAACTTCTTTTATGTCTTCACATACGGGTAATTAACTTTTTTGTGACTATTCTGTGGTCTTTTTCATGCTTCTGGTCACTGAATGAGAGTGTGTCCTTGATGTGGCTGCTGGCTGCTTTTGTCTACGTTTGGTAAATCTGAACACCACGATATAAAAGTTTCCACACTGTTGCAAAACAATCTGCAAATTAAAAAATCTTCAATTTACCGACTCTGTCTGATTCAATGGTTATTTTCTGTATCTTTCAAATTATGTGTCTGTGACAGTTGTGCAGGAACGAGAAGAAAAGACTCTCTGCATGTGCTCAGAGTCATCAGGTTCGAACCCCCTAAAAACAGTCAACATGTCTTGAGACTTAAAAATTCAAGTTATTTCCACACTTAGGACTTGTTTGCTTAGTTTCGCCTGCCTTTTTCTTTTTTTACATATATAGCTGTACACAGCTGGCATCCTCTAATTGATCAAACCGGTGCCAGTAGCAATGTTAAATCAGCCTTTGGTTTACTAGTGGGATGTTTTTTTAAACCGCGTTCTGCCTTTATCTGCTCGAGGCTTGTGTGTGGAGAGCATCAACAGATCACCCTTCACGGCTTCACTGTTTCACATATTTTTTTTTACAGTGCATTGTGTTCTGCATCCTGTTGGCTAAAGAACTGTAGACCAACGTCAACAGCCTCCGTGACAAAGTGACAAATTTACGTTTGCAACAGAAACAGGTTTTGATCTTTGGTTTCATTCTATAGTACATGATTGTATTGGATATTGGTTGTAAAAAAATATGTCGTGAAAATAATGTAGCTTTCCACATGGTGGTAAAATGACAATGTATGTCATTTGGTAAAGACTCCACATTTATTGAGATTATTGTGCTCTCTTGCTGTTATATTTGAGGGTTGCACTGAGGGGCAGGAAGTGGTCAATAATGTAGATTTGGAGTTACGCCAGTTTGAGGAAAGGGACGAAAGCGTGAGGTGCAGACTGCAAGAGCTTTGATTTCTTGCGTAATTGTAAATTTTTGTCATTTTGTTCATCAGCGATGGGCGTGTGGACAATAAAGGCTGTTGAACATTCGTCGATTCGTCAAGTCTTTCTAAACTAGGGTGAAAACTTTTAGGAGCAGTTACACTGACTACTACTTCAAGGATTTCGCCTCTCGCGGTTTCTTTGTTGGAACGTAACTCCCGTAATAAACGAGGGTTCATTGTCTCTGCTAAAATGAAGTCCAGTTGGGAAACCTGCCACATGAAGGTTACAAAGATCTAGAAGTACCCTTTATGAAGGAAAAATAATAGTCTAAAGACAGGGGTTTTCTTTTTTTTGTCTTTGTTGTTCCACTCAGGGTTTTCCTGAAACCTTGAGCTGTAAAACATTTCTACAGCATTATTATTTCCAAAGCACAATGTATACTATACATGGCTGCATGAATGAATGATGTCCACCTTACCACAGTGTCTATTCATGCTCTAATACCCTTCGCAAAGAAGCCGGTCAAATTACTGCAACGGCCTTCATCAATGAGAGTAATTGCGTTCTCATGTACTTCTTCTATGAGGACATTGTAATATATTACATCAATAATTAATCTCTTTAGCGCTCACTAAAGGCAGTCTATGTCAAGAAAGTCCACACAGTGATGGGGTCGTAGTCCCGCAAAGACTGCAGCATAACCTTATGTTTGGTGGGCGCCGTGTTTCCTGAAACAAACACTCAATGACGACTCCTCTCTTCTACCTCGGCTGCCATCAACCACATGCAGCAGGTATACTCCAGCTTTTATTTGTGTACTTAATTCCCTTGAACATCCACTCGCTCATATCAGCTAGTAAAATAATACCTTGGAATGCTAGTGAAGGACCTCAAGGACAAACTGGATGTACAGTGCATAAAAAAAAAAAAAGTCCACACTCCCCTATTGAAAAGGCGTTTGTGTGTGTGTGTGATATAAAAAATGTGATGCAGAGATAAATAATTTCAAAACCTTTTTCCACCATTTGTCTGACCTATTAGTAAAGACATTGCCATAACCATGATATGCGATGGGACATTTGAACTGTTGGCTTCTCAACAATGAAACCTAATGGGTGTTGCAGTCGCAGCAGTTTTATTTAAAGCTGCACATTCACCATTTAGACATCACATCCATTTTGTGGTATCCATAATTATTCCAATTCTCTTATTTTCATATGAAATTTAATTGGTAAAGGTGGCAGTCGATTGCCGCCAAATTGTGGAAGGCACTTCAGTGGACATTTTTAAAAGCAGTTAAAAATACAGGCAGTATGGTTAAGATTAGATTTAAAAAAAATGTGTTATATTAGTTTCTTTACTGTTTTTCTTGTCTGATCTATAAACACGTGTTTCTTTGTTAGTGCTTCAATGTCATAAGTGTGAGTCTGTAAAAATAAGATTTAATTACCTGGTAAGAGCCGATACAGTATTCTTCAAAACATTACCAGAGATAGCCAACTAAATCCACTGTCGATTACAGTAGTTGTGAAAAGTGTTTGAAACACTGAGTTTTTATTGTACGATGTGTCATTTACTTCCACTGTAGTTCTGCATGAGGCAGAAGCACAGCCCCCACAGCAAGGCAGATGCCTTCCTTTCAGCTCAAGAAAACTTCACTCTCAGCCTCTGGCCCCCAAATTGAAAGACTTTCCCCTGGGAGTGTAGGAATCACATTGCAGTTTCTTGCCCTTGATGCAAGGTGGCAATCGGGCAATACCTCATGACTCGGCGACCGCCATCATAGATCGAGGGGTCCAGCGCCAGAGTGAGTTGTAGAGTCTCACATATGTCTCGCCTGTGTTCTAAAGGGGACGCTGTGAGTGCGGCCTCTGTAGCATTTGCACCAACGCCAAGTTGGGAGGGCTCAGAGCACTTTTCTCTGTTCCCTTATGAACCCGAAGAGATTCACTCAGAGCGGCTGTATGCCAGGGGCTTTTCTTCAAGCCCAGCAAAGAATGTGGGTAAGCAGGCCAAGTATGCATGTGCAGGAACTCCTCCATGTGCAGGAACTCCGCCATCCATCACCATCCAAAAGAATGTCGCCCGTGCCCTGCCAACCAGGCCACTGAGCTGGCAGCATATGACCCTCCTCGCTAACGTTGTGAGCTGGGTATCAAGGGAAGGCCTGGCTTTGTCAATCTAAGAAGAGTCTTTGTTTGGAAGGTTCCAAATAGAGCTCCTGCAAATGTTACTGTGCAGCTCAAGGGTGGAGAGTCTGTCGAGGCTCCATTTTTCGATACTCCTTTTCCTGTTCAATGTTGCAGGGAGAGAAAGCTTTTCTCTGCTGATTATGGTGAAAAGAAGACTGAAGACAAGACTCTGGACTCTGGTCAATTGCAGGTGCACTTTGAGTGGGCTATTGAAAAGGGTGGGAATTGTGGAGTCATTCATGACAATCTACACAATTTACTAATATTTCACAAATAATGTACGGAGCACCCAATAAATAACTTTGCCACACTATCCAGAAGCTGTTCAAAATCAAAGAGAGTTATTGTTATAGTTTAAGGAGTGTAATTGATTTTAAAAAAGTGAAGAGAAGAAAATACGTCAAGCAACTGTGTGTCTCTGTAAAAAGTATGAAATTATGGAAAAACTATTAAATAGATTTAAAAGGTGTTAATCGCTTGCTGTGTTTAGAAAGTGGCTTGAAATATCCATCCATCCATCCATTTTTTGATCCGCTTTATCCTCACAAGCGTCGTGGGGCATGCTGGAGCCTATCCCAGCTGTCTTTGGGCAGTAGGCGGGGGTTACCCTAAACCGGCTGCCAGCCAATCGCAGGGCACACAGAGACAAACAACCATCCGCGCTCACACTCACACCGAGGGACAATTTTGCCTGTTTTTGAAATGTGGGAGGGAATTGGAGTACCCAGAGAAAACGCACGCAGGCCCAGGGAGAACATGCAAACGCAGGGAGGCCGGAGCTAGAATTGAGCCCGGTACATCTGCACTATGCGGTCAACGCGCTAACCACTGGACCACCAGGCCGCCTGGTTTGAAATCATACTTCAAAAATATGTAAATCAGGTGCAGCCTAATCATGTGAAACTGCACTGAAATGATTATACTCAGCTCTTCAGCCTTCATTAATTGATAAGAATATGTATACACTTGAATAAGGGGCACATTTTTGTCTTTTACTTGTTCTTTCTTTTTTATTGCGTGTACTTTGGATAATGGGTTGTACAAATCACGCTCAGTCAAAACATTTTTTGAACATATGTAAACATATGTTTTGACCACAGTGAGCAACATAAGACATTACAAAGCAATATGTGTCCACATCCGTCCAACACCTGCAATCATAAAACGATAAGTGATGTAGTATGTTCTGAAAAAAATCAAATTACTGTACTCTTATATCAAAATCAAACACATCATTGAATTGAGATGTATGACACGAATATAATTGGCACAAGTTACTTCAGCACACGGGATATTTTATGCATAATTAATTAAGCCAGTCTGTATAATTGGCAAAAACCAAGTCACAAGTGCTGAATCTGCAACTGTGAATCCAATCACTGCTTTTACTGTTTTACGGGCCCTTGCTTTTTGTCTTAGCACCAATTAGCACATACTAGCATGTTCGCCTGGTTACTTTATTCTCGAGATGTTGACATTTTATCTGTTGACATTCAGAACTTGGCTTTATTGGATCATTTTTGTGTGTTCTTTGAATTTCAGCAGCCATCACTCCCTATAACAGCATTTTATCATCTGAAAAAACGATCAAGAGTGAGGGATTTCATGCTTCGAAACAGACCTGGAGAAACGTAATCATGCTTTTATCCCCAGTTGACTTGACCATTGTAAAAGAGCATCAAACAGCTGCAGCTCGGCTTATGATTAGAACAAAGAGATGAGGACATACAGTATTACTCCAGTCCGAAAGGCTTTACACTGGTTCCCAGTAATATGTACGATAGACTTAAAAGTTCTGCAAATGGTCAATAATTGAATGGTTTAATTAGTGATGGGAAAATGAAGTTTCTAATTTGCTTCGGGGACCAGTTGTGATAGTTTTGTACTTCTCTAGATGGAATTCTCTGTTTTAAATTGGGCTGAAAGCACACACACTTGTCAATTCTTAAACCCCTTAGGTCCTGAACACATTAAAGAAATGCTAATGGAATATAAAACCAGCTAGGGGAGCCCACAGTCCAAAGCAAACATGGTGAAGCTGTTTAGGTGTTTTACTGCACACAAATGGAATAAGCCCCAAGTGTGAATGCTTTTAAGGTCCAGGTTAAAAATTAAGCTCTCCCATCTCCAAGTCTATGAGTGAGTGTTTTTCTTATACTGTACATTCTTTAGTAAACCCCCCCCCCCCCGCCCCCATTTAGTTTTTAAATGCCTTTAGTTCTTTTTTTTTTTTGTAAATACTTTTAAACGTTGCACTTTTGATTTTGTAAAGCAATGGATGGCACTGTATAAATGAAGCTGCCCTTACTTTCATTGCATATCTGGGGAATGCTTTATTATCTTCTGATTTATTACACAGCAATATAGTGCAAGATGTATTTATTTCTTTGACATTTCAGAGCGACAACAGCACCCTTCAGCATTCACATTTTCAAGGTAATTGCTTGGTGCAACAGTCTTAACATGGACATGTAGGCAATGTCTGCTGTATATCATAATAACAACAATAATAGATAGTTATAGCTAGATATCAAATCGGAAGTATCGGTATATGAGGCGGCTCATGAAGAGAGTAGGCGGAGACTATGAATGTGTTTGTTGAACTTACCTTTATATTGAAGAAAATAAGTGGACAAATAAACATAACATACAGACAATAGAAAAAAATGAATGGTCATTCAAACTAAAGAGTTCTCAATCACAAAGTATACCAACGGTTCAGTATTACAATAATACAATGTGAATAATGCAAAGTAATGAAGTTGAGATGCATAGTTCCTTTTGTTTCAAATTATTCAGCACAGTTCAGTTGTGTTGTTCCAGATGAAATTAGTCTTCACACAACCCACGAGATAGTGTTTTAATTGTCCAGAGGGACGTGTGAGTAACGAGCAGATGTGGGGGGAATGAGCAAATGAATTTAAGGCCTGAAGAGTTGTGCTGAGATTTAAGGGCCCATGGGTGAGGTGTGTGAGATAAAATATGTATAGTAGGTGCAACAGGAGCGCCATGTCAGATGAGGTGATGAGGTGATCATGATGTTATGGATTTCTTTGGGGGGGGGGGGGAAGTTAATGGGTTAACTTCCAGGAATAAGCGGTTCCTCCAATTTGAATTTGGAATCGATTTGAATTGTAATTTCCAATTTGAATTCAGAGCGCCCCAGTCCACATAAATGCAATGCATATTATGTAGATTGATATGCCATCAAGTCATATTGTGACTTGGTAATGTTAGAAAAACAATAGAAAATGATTTGTTATGCTATGGATTATACAAAAGTGATGTGTATTGTAATGATGATTGCATCATATTCACACGATAAGATCTGTTGTGATCTGGCTTGCAGCAGAAGTACAGCATTGTGATATTGCTTAATCATGCCTTATGATGACTTGATTCAGGTAATTGGTGCTTTACTATTAGTTAAAAATGCTTTTCATATTTAATAACTGCTTCATATATATTTTAGGGTGAGTGGTTAAGAGTGTGTGTCATATTGATGATGTAGCTGGTCAGAGGCGTGTTGATGGCCAATCGTTCTGGAGCGGTTTCTACTTACAGTTCCATAGTGATCGGTACTTGCGAGGTGGTTTTGATGAGGTTGTTGGAAGAGTCGAACAAGGGTATTATTTTTATTAACTAGTTGGGAATGGGCAACATCCGCTGTTGTTCCATGATCCCCCGTCTGATAACGGCCTGTTTGTTCCAGTGCCTGCCCGTGGCTTTCGGATTCAGTTAGGTTTGGCTGACTCACCTGTTCAGGTGGCTGTGTGGTGTTATGTTGGCATTGTTCATTCAGCGTATTTCCTGGGAGTATACCGTGGCGTTGTTTGGTTGGCTATTTTTCTTCTTTGGCCGTCCATTCGTACGTTACGGCGTTTTTATCTGGGCACAGTTGTAGTATTGTGTCGCCGTTTATCAGCGGGTCCCACTCAAAGAATAAGTTTTGATAGGCGTGCGATATATGCCGCATTTGTAAGTGGGCAGCATCAAACTGCTGCTGTTCTTTAGGCCCTCGCTGGACCAGAGGTGGTCCTATGATGCCTGCGCCGGTTCCTCCAACTCTGTTTCATAAATATTGCCCGTGTAGCATCACTACACGGTGTTGTTAAATGTGGTGATGGACGTGTTTAAACTCTGCAATAATATTAGATTATAGGATAAATAACAAATTAAGGCATCAGAACCACAAAGAATGTCAGGTTTTTTTCAATATTTGAACTATTTTAACCACTGCGCATATCAATGCTTTGGCAATATTAACCATTTCTACCTTTCATGTCCAACTGCATATATTTTTTTTCTTACAAGTCTAAATACATCTAAGGATTAATGAAGGGTGATGAACAGGGATGAAGTGCTGCTTCCACGAGAAAGAACATTTAAACTGTGGCAAAGAAAACTTTTTAAAGTCTGTCTGAATTAAAGTGGGGAAAATCATATCTAATATTTTTCCTGCAGTTTTGGGGAAATTTAAAATTTTATAGACCCGACTAGTCTGATACAACTTGATGCATATTCATTCAAAGAAACTCTTCCACTTAGATGCTGCTTCCATGTGAATTGCAGTGCAAGGAAATTGGTAGTTAATTAGAAAATAAATCCCAGAGATGAATATTGTACTGAGTAATTAGGCATCTCTATGATAAAGTTCGATAGTTGTGCTGTGAATCAGAGGATAACGTAGCACTGATTGGGCTCTGAGTGGAAGGGTGGCAGAACGTCATTTACAAAAAAATAAAATAAATCAGAGTAAATAGAAAGATAAAAAGCGCCGTTGATTGTGCGAGTGGCTGTTGCATGCATAATGAAATCATGGGTGTCTGTACAGCTCAATTGCTGAACAACTTTCTTCAGATAGGGAGGATTTTAGTGAGAGAAAAATCTGGCCGTTTTCTGTTGTAATTTGTGCATCTTGGGCAAATTACAATGTGTATTTGTACGTCTCCATTTGCTTGAACTAAACACAGTCATTGGTACGCATGAATAGCCAATACCGTTGCTTTATTATTTTGGTGGCTATTGTAAAATATTTACTCTTTGTTTGGCAAAATCTCAGAAAGTGTGGCAGTTTGAATTTTCAAGCGGACGAGCGGAGGTGATTTGGAGAGTCTTTTTTATGTTTTTGTTTAGTTTCCATTTGATTTTGTTCCCCAATGTTTTTTTGTCTCCACCTGTTCTCGTCATCCGTGTCCCTTGTGTTTTACCAACCAGCTCCCTCAACCCTTTGTGTCTTGTCCAGGTATTTCTCATTGTCTCATCACTTTGCTTGTATTTAGTTCCCTGGGTCCTGTCAGTCTTTGTTGCATCATTGTTTCTGTCTGTGTGCTCCTGTCATGTTTTGTTTCTGTCATAGGTTTTTGTTACTTTGGTTCCTTGTGGTTTTCAGGACTTTGTTTGAGTACTTCAGTTAGCTTTTTCCAGTGTACTCCTGTTTGTATTTTTGTTAAAAACATCTTGGTCAGTCCACTTTGCTCCTCCCTGCTTTTTGAGGCCCTCTGCCTATCCATCCATCCATTTTCCGAACCGCTTGATCCTCACGAGGGTCGCGGGGGGTGCTGGAGCCTATCCCAGCTGTCTTCGGGCAGTAGGCGGGGGACACCCTGAATCGGTTGCCAGCCAATCGCAGGGCACACAGAGACGAACAACCATCCACGCCCACACTCACCTAGGGACAATTTAGAGTGTTCAATCAGCCTGCCATGCTGGAATGTTGCAAACTCCACACAGGGAGGCCGGAGCTGCCCTCTGCCTACCATCTCGCAAAATATGACAGTTTTACCGAGGGTTTTCTTCACAGTTGGCCTCAAGTCTGTCTGGAAGTCTTTCACTGACGATTTGATATTGAAGTTCTGCCCTACATTGAATATATATCTTCACTTGTGACTCCTCTTACTTTGTTGGTGTTGTTTAATGCTGTATGTTGCACATAGTGCATATTTGACTTGACTAAAGCCTGTTCTGGTCTGTAAAAGGTTTGTTTTCGTTAATGATGAAAGCAAGCAGAGCTGCATCAAAGATGTGGTCCGTTCATTTATGGCATATGCAGCGGAAATGTACAGTGTGTTGAATTGTGGCTAGGAGGAGCTTGATATCATGTTTTAAAGGTGGCAACCTCCGGTTGTTGTCATGGTGATGGTGAGCTGAAATCCAGCTTTCCAGACCAGTGTTTAGGGATTTGAGTCACATGTATAACATACAGTCATTGTCGTACAACTTGACCTCCATAACATAGTTCATTCTTACAACTTTATGGCAGTTCTTGTAAATGTGTCTTGTGAAGGCACATTTTGTCCTTGTCATATTATGAATAATTTAAAAATGTTCTATTCCTGTAAAATTATGATTTTATAAAAATGCCTCTCTCTCTCTCTCTCTCTCTCTCTCTCTCTATATATATATATATATATGGAGTGAAATTTTGATTTTTTTTCCTAAAATTTTTCCAAAATCGTTTTTGCTTTAGAAAGGCTTTATTCTCAGTAAATGAAATATTGTTGTGTATTTTGTTAATTTTGTGCAAATATTTTTTGGGGATAAATTAAGTTATTTCTTCTCAGGTACAATTTCATTCTTATTTATTTGAATTTTTCGACATTTAAAAACAATTGTAATCTTCTTCCAGTCAAAAAACCCCACACAGAACGTGTATCAGCTCAACTCAACTGTATTTATAGCATACCTGTCAACCTCGGCTGATAGCTGCCCTTATAAATGATTACGATTCCCCTTACAAAGCAACAAAAACCCGCACAACGGTTTGCCGTGCATGCGCACATCATGCTTTATCTATCAGACCGTACGCAGTGATGAAAAAAATACACGATTGAGGATTACTTTTGACTTTGACAATAGTAGCAATCGACGACGGCATTGTCGTTGGCTACCAGCAGGTGAGACGATCTGGATTTGACCCAAAATGGTTTTTGTGAGATCGGTTCACAATTGTTTTGTTTTTCCCTGTATAAAAGTTGTAATACGCCGTACAGGATTTGAAATGATAAAAAAAACGTTTACAAAATACGGGGAATACGTACGAGTTGACAGGTATGTGGTTTGCCGTGACAATAGTAGCGATCGACGACAGCATTGCCGTTGGCTACCAGCAGGTGAGACGATCTAGATTTGAGCCAAAAATATATATAAAATACGGGGAAAACGTACAAGTTGACAGGTATGTTTTTGAGCAATTTAAAACAACTACCGCTGTGTACAAAGTACTGTACATGGAACAAAAATCTTTCATCCTGTGCTGCCTGCACAAAAGTTAGTGTAGAACCCTGCATTTATTGCATTCTAAATTGCCACAGATTCCCTTAAATTGCAGCCAACAATGCTTCCCTTTTTATGAACAAGTATGTTCCTCCTTTTCTTCAAGGCGTTTATTTATTTACTGTCACAGATTTCACGACATTTTACATTTTAAAAAATGGCTTGGTGACCAAGAAGATAGAAATATGTTTCCAAGTATTTTTGTATTTATAGAGTTTCATAGTATTATTACAACTCTGCATCCTGTGTAGTTTTTTGTTCCATTTTGAAAGGCACTAACCATTTACATGTAAAAAATATGAACACCTTCAATTTAATTTTACACCACCATTTATAAATGTGTCAGGCATGCTGGTACAAGCTGCAAAGTTTGATAAAAGCTGAATGTACTCTCATCTTCATTGTCTTGTCTAATTATTGTATCTAATTGTTTTATTTATTTGTACATACCTTAAATAATTCATACCTTAAAGAATAAATGATGGCTCTTATAAGAGTAAGTGTTTACTGGGGTGAAATGCCACAATTTACATATGATCTGATTAGGCCAGTATTATACTCAAAGACAATCGGGTTGTTTTTTTACCCCTCCAGAACAACGACGTCAAGCGCCAGACAATCGTATGTTTTATAAGGTTGTATTATAAGATGATCCCCATGTTTGGGGTGTATTAAAAGTGGATTTATTCCAATAATAGGGACAAAAACCAGTCGGGGCCACTAATGATTTTGTTCAATATTTTTCAGCAAAAATATTCCTGTGTATGGGGGAGGGGGGGGGGGGGTGAAGCCGAGTTCTCCTGAGCTAATAGTTTGGCTTGTGCGCAACTGCAACTTTACATCCACCCAGTCTAACCCCCGTCCTCACAGATTCATGCCAAGCAAAACGCTGGATTTGTACTCGTCATGATAATCCAACCATCCATCCATTTTCTGATCCGCTTATCCTGACGAGGGTCACGGCTGTGCTGGAGCCTATCCCATCTGTCTCCCGGCAGTAGGAGGAGGACACCCTGAACTGGTTGCCAGCCAATCGCAGGGCAAAATGCTACCGGTTCGATATTGATTTTGTGAATGTGCAACGGAATCCGAGGCTGATAATCTTCCTCCCACTAGGCTAATTAGTAATAAACTAGGTTTCTGAAACATTCGGAAAAACATGTTTACATGCGTGAGCAGACAGTTATTCCGGTAGACATGGCAATTACACTATCACGATTTAAACGGTGACGCACGGATGTCGTTATTCAAATGTAATTTCCTCTTCTTACTTTATACCGTCAACAAAACACATTACATTCATGTCAATCGCCACACTAATAAAGCAGTCAGCTTCGTCCCCCCTCTCTAAGTATGGCTCTGTGCTGTGTGTATCTCAGGTTTTGAAAAGGTAATTGACTGCATGTAAACGGAGTCAGTGTGTGCCAATGTGCACAGTTAATGGTTGACACACACCTCGGGCAGGTGTTTGATATCGCAGTGTTTGATATCGCATTGAAATAAAACAAATATATAAACATTTAGAGGCATAAGATGGACCCAGAGAGGAATGTTTTCTCAAAAGATCACTTGAATAATATTCCACTGTCAGGTTCGGCTGACAGTTTTAACACATTTGACAAAAAAAGTGTTGCTACTGCAATTTATGTTTAAATGTAACAGAGTGAATATGTAGCGTTACTACCCAGGCGTGCACAGCACAAGATGATAGATAGTAGAACGCATTACAGCCGAAATGTGCGTCAGTAAGCAGATCAGAATCAGAAGCATCGGGCAATCAGATATATGCAATCCCACACAACTAAGTGTTTTAAAGCAGTGTTGTTTCATGCAACATTAAATGAAACATTCATCACAAGGACATGCAGGGGGGAGAAGGACAAGACAAAACACTGCACCATAACAAAAGATTCAGATGCATTAATGTGATTACATATTCACAGTCATGCATGCATAAACAATCCTGCTCTTGTGCAAAGACGACCTGCAAAACTGTTGATTTTGAATTTATTTATTCCACCCCTCGTGTGCGATGTGACCAAAGCTGAAAGAACACAAGTGGCGGACATTTCGAGAATCAAAGTTTCTCCACCTCCACACTAAATGCGCTAGATCCTTGTACAAAGTCACATTCATACACACAACTGCAGAGGCCAAACCGCGACACTCTCGCCTGCTAATGTGGTCCTTCTGCAGTGGGCGAGGCAAGAGGGTTGACCTATCATTCATCACCTTGTACCTTGGACATCTGGCACAGAGTACCATTGGAGTAAGGGAGGACGTCTCAGGGTTAGCATTACACCAGCCACGGTGTCTGTCTCTCCAGGCACGCCAAGCAATTGACTCATTAGCTCACTGTCAGCTGAGACTTAATACATTATTCATAAGATACATTGCATGTGTATTTATGTGCAGGGTTTTTGTCACAGTTGGGGGCGAGAGGCAGGTCTCCTGAGAGGTCGACCGACAAGAGTGCCACTAAGACAGTGGGCAGATGTTTATGTATAAAAGCATATGCTCAGAATTTTCATCTCCGGATTCAATGACTCCCAAGGTAGCACATTTTAGAATTCAACCCGCAAAGAGAATTCATAAGTGACACAAATCACCCGTTAAGAGAGATTTCCATGGAGGAGCTGGAAAATGTGGCTGGGGAGAGGGAAGTCGGACATTCGGATGAGGATGGAGAATATCGGTATACATAGAGTAAAACTCCTCTAGAACGAAACCTACTTCGGCGAAAAAGTACCCCCTAATGTGAAAAAATCTTCATGCATTAACACCATTCCCATTCTCCTGCCCCCCCATACGACGAAAAAAAAACCCGAAATATTTTTCTCTGCTCTTGCCTCGCGAGAGATTCACTACAATTAAGTTTAATCCAACAGCGACATGTACTGCTTTGTTCGGAAACGGCAAAAGCAACCACCACACTGGTTTACACAGCTCTGAGTTTCTTGAACGCAACATACTCATAGCTGCTCTTGCCATGGGCTTACCGAGCATCATCCTGGCCTCCGATTGGCCAAGAGGGACCTCACTGTCTGTGTGTGTAGATACTGTATCTTGATCCGTGGAAGATAGCGTGGAATGCATCCGATTAGCTGCTCACAGTAAATTGCTTATGGCTCGACGGACAGTCAAATAAACGAACATTTCCTGGAATGCTTTACTAGTTATCATGCTAAAAAGCTTAAGCTAACTGGAGCGCTAATTAGAGAGAAGACGAGTTCCATCGCGCAAACTATGGCCATCGAGGACTACGAAGCGTCCCGTGGCTGGCTTAAAAGTTCATTGCATGACATCAGCTGAGCAACGCTGTCTTGGGTGGCGATCGAGGGGAGGTCAAGTTAGAGACAGTGAGATAGTGGATAGAAAAGCCACCGGGTCTAGGAAGTATCTGTTATTGTTCGATTCAGACGCAGCATGGACGTTGCATTGCTAAAATGGCTACAAAACGGACCTTTGGATGTCAAGCAGCTAAGACAAGAAGCGCTCTGACACTGGAAGAGAGGGTAAAAGCGATCAAAATGAAAGACGGAGGAAGCAAAATAAAAGACATTATCCAAGAAATTGATGTAAGTGAAAGTGAATGCTGATCGTAAATTTTGCAATTTCTTTCCCTTTTTTTCTTTCTACACTGACTATATAAAGTGTCAAATAAGTGTGTACTCGTACTTATGCACTATTGGAATAAAAATAAAGAGTACAAATACGCTTGTGTGTGCGCGTGTGCAGATACGTTTGTTTGTGTGTGTGTTTACATCTGAGATCAAATTTGCGACATTGAAAAACCCCCTGTTGTGAAAAATGTCTTGCTGCAAACATGATTTCGCTGTATAAGTTTTATGTTTTTATATGACTCTATCATGTGCATATTTACAATCATGGCTCATACTTAAACATTGATTATTACTATTTTTCTCGTATTTTGTTAATTTGTTAGACAACATAAGATTACAAGGGCAGAACATTTTATATTTTGGTTATACATTTGGTGTCATCATTTGTCATATACGTGTCACACATTTTGAAAAAACAAATTGCCTCATTGTGTGGGCATAATGAAAACAAATATTGAAATTCAAGGAATCACAATTGCATTTAGTTCAGATCTGGGTGGGGGTGAACTGTTGTGTGAAGAATTCATCGAGCGTCATCACGACATGGGATGAAGAAGTAATTGTGAATGCTGAAAGCATTGACTGATTGAATTTCTTTATCGTCATTACAAGTCGTTAACGACTACAGTTGTATTCACTCGCCGTCCTGTGGCCAATTGGATTTTACTGCCGGAATAAAAGCTGCTGTGATATATTGAGAACTACGTCACAAAAGTGTCAGCTCAGGAGTCAATACAGACACGTTTTGTTGTAGAGATTCATTCTCCTTGTGAGGCCAATTAAGTCAGCCTAGTCCATGTG
Source organism: Hippocampus abdominalis (assembly GCA_018466805.1). NCBI lineage: Eukaryota > Metazoa > Chordata > Actinopteri > Syngnathiformes > Syngnathidae > Hippocampus > Hippocampus abdominalis. Next base: position 10,932,615 of record CM031695.1, on the reverse strand, counting down.
TTGTACTTTACTGGGCATCTGTACAATAATGGCACCCTTGGGGAAGTGAGACTGGGGCGGGGCCAAATTTAATGATGTGACAATGCGATTTTCATTGGAGACGATAGCTGCATTACAACGGTGTGTGTGTGTGTGTGTGTGTGTGTGTGTGTGTGTGTGTACTTGTGTGTCTGTGTGTACAATGTAAACAAATCAATATGACGGAGGTTTCGAGCTGCAAACGTAATTACCAGTGAAATGAAAGCGATAACATTCCATGGTGTAATTACACACCCTGAAACTGTAAATCTGATCACTCGTTGACCCTACAACCTCTTATCACACACACACACGCACACACTTATGCATACCACTTTGCCCTACCACGATCAGAACCATAGCTATTGAGTGGATAGTAAGGCTAATATAAGAATATCTTTAGTGACATTGAGTGCTACGATCCGATAGTTGTGGACCCACCACCACCTTCCTTAGCATCCGTGGGCTGAATTTGCGAATGCCGTATGCTAAAGAAAGTGGCATTAAGACACGAAACGTCTTTGCCACCTGCCAAAGCAAAGGAGAAGACATAATGGAAGGAGTAGTCATGGCAACTAATGTGTATACTTCTCACATTAGGCACGTTTAGCATGCTGCTTCTGCCTCGATGATGACGACTTACTATGAAGAGCAGCAAAGAGTGCAATAAGTGACCAGGCGTCTTCCTTTAGCCATAATACGACAGTGGATTCTAGTTAAGGTAAGCCATTTTCAACGGAAAGAAAAACGTTTCCATCGTGAAAAGCGAACGTTTCGAATCTAACTGGAACTCACGTTAACACGATTAAGGGTGCTTTCAGAAATATGCTCAGAGCGCGCACTGCTTCACTCCGACGGTTTGGAAACTGAGAGCTTTGTTCAAATGTGTGGTTATTCAGACAGCCCCAAAAAAGGAGTGCTGGAGCGTACTCTATTTGCTCTGACTGGGGACGCCGTGTGATGCCCACACCTGCTCGGCAGTAAAGACCACCGACGGGCGGCGGGTGCTTTTTTTGCCGCTTGCTTCCCTGTCGCTTCTCAACAAAGATGACTTATTCCACTTGCTCTTTGTACTTTTATCTTGCATGCAGGAGAGGATGAGGTATATTTGCATATGCACCCAGTCTACTTTTATGCATTTATTCCCTCCCAGGGAGAAATAAAAAAGTCCCTGTAAAGTTGAACATCCACTTTCAACATGTCAATGTATCTGCCAAAGTCAAATTCAGAATTATTTAGTACAGTTAGGCTTTTTTCATGAATTTGCCGTCGTGAGCTACGCTGTGACAAAGTTGAGTAACTACCAAGTCTCAATTCAAAGGGTTCAGTTGAAATATATTATTAAACTTTTGAGATCAAAAAAATCTTTGTGTAGTAGCTAAATCATACTTGAAGAAGTCAATGTTTGCCTGTCACATCTGTCTGGCTCATGTCTGGAGCCAAAGGACATCAACACTTGGTCACTGTGTAATTAGAAAACCGTTTTAGTGCGTGTCATATTTTGTGGAAATAGCGGAATTACATGCAAGTTTATGTGTGTCAGCAGCTTTTCTCAGCCATTTTCGCTCATCAGAACAAAGTGAATTGGGGAATTGCGGTTTGAAGATGAAAAAGGTGTTATGAAAACACTCACCAGTATGAAACATGTTTTGATTGATGTTTAACATTTTAACAATAGCCTTTGAAAGTTTCACTTATTGTATTTTGTGGTTGGTTTTGAGGATGCATTTGGTTTTGTTTAGGATGTCTCCATTTTGTTAATTCAATTTTTTTTAATTTTGTGACCTTTGCCTTCTTCTCAACTACTGTGGAGACCTAAGTCCGTCTGCTCCTGTGGTTAGCAGACTAAGATGTGACAGATATGCTCAATTGTCAAAGTTTTACAAATGTGTTAGTGGGACATACTACACTTGTGTGTGTATATTGTTCAGTGACAGTCGGTTATTAAGCCAATCACAGCAGCGGTAAGGTCTCATGCGATCAATTGTTTTCTCCTATTCTTTGATGGTATGCATGAGAGCTATGGCTGAAGTCAATCCATCAATCCATTGTCACAGCCGCAATCCTCACAAGTGTCACAAGCGTGCTAGAGTCTATTACAGCCGTCTTCGGGCAGGAGGCGGGGCACACCCTGAATGGTCACTGTTTTGATTTTTATGTGTAAAATACTATTAAGTCAGATCCATTTTCTTTCTTTTTGTGGTTTTAGTTTGCCCATGGTTTACATTTAATGAACAGTCAAAACAAAATGGAATGCTAATTGTTTGGGGGGGAGGATTGGCACAGAATTTCCTACATTTGGAATTACATGAATGGATGGCTAATGAAAATATATGTCAGTTTTTTTTTTCAAAATCGCTGATGAGTGCTATGCATAAGCTATGACAACATTTGCTATATATACATTTTTTTTGTGTGTCGTTCACAGAAGAGACTCCTTCCAGCTGGCAGGAGAACAGTTGCTTTTGGCCTATAATTTTCAGACACCCAAGAACAGTGAAGCTGAACCTTTGCAAACAAAACGTTCCACCAAGCAGAAACAAACAGCCACTAACAAGAAGTCCAAGAGTGAGGTGCCGGGGGTGCGAATTGAGGAAGCTTCCAGAGAGGAAAACATGGCTGGCAGAGTGTGGTGAAAAGGGAACCGCCGACAAAGAAACATCAAACAGAAAATCAGATGTGCAGAAAGATTCAAAACTACAAGGTCTAAAATTCAGCAAAAAAGCACTCGGCTGTGGTTAAGCAACCAACTGCCAATGACTAAAAGACTGACCTGGAATGTCATCTGAAGCAGAGGTGAGTGGCAATCAGCAGTGATGCATTTCAGGCGGTGAAGAAGGAAGTGATGCAGGAGAGATTTTAGTCAGCCTTGCTTAGCCAAGAAGCGATGCAGAAGTCAAAAATAAAAAACCCAAACGTAGAAGAACCAGAGAACACAAAAAAACTGCAAATCCATACATGAACATGTTTTTATTTTTCAATTCCTTGTCAGCAGAGACTGGAAAGAGAACTTGTAAAATGTGATGTTTTCACAAGTACAATTGTCTGTTATGAATTGTTTTCACATTTTTAGATTATACGTGAGTTCTTTTTGTCCTCTATTTCAGTCAGTCGTGAATTTAACCTTAGGCCAAAACCAAATAAAAAGGGTTTCAATCTACCCTCATTACAACAACAAAATCAATCTAATCAAAGTCTCGCAGGTTGTTGGTTCAATCCCTTGTGAGCATGTCAAAGTGTCCTTGAGCACAATACTGAGCATCAGTTGCTCCTGATGCTGGGTTATCAGTAGGTAAATGAGTAATCAGGGTTAAGCACTTTGAGTAGAAAAGTGCAATCAAAGTGAAAGTCCATTTATGACAGGACTGTTGCTCTATTTTTTGGCTGTGTTCACACTATGGTCTGAACTGCCGCCCCACGAAAAACAAAACAAACAAACATGTGCAGATTTGGTCCGCTTTGCTGATCGTTCACACTTACCTTTTAGCCTTGAAGTCACAGCCGGATAAGACTGAGATTGAAGTGAAAATCAAATTCACACACCCCACAGAAAAGGAGGCAGAGGAAAGTTGCTCATTGATGATAGTGTTCATTCTTGACCAAATGAACTGCGTTAGCACTAGAGATCATTAAGTGAGCATCACTGAAAAAGTTTCAACATGAGTCCTTTCCCAGGCGAACAATTCACATTCCGACTTTACACTGTATAGCGTGCATTGGAATGTTTGTTTGTTCTTGGATATTTAGAAAGCATGTGTTCTACAGGTTGTGTTGTGAGTGGTGGTGACTGTATTTTGGGTTAGTTCCTTGAAATTGTGAGTTACTACGATCCTTTCTTTTGTCCGAGTGGAGTGATCATGGTCTGATGTTTCAGAATTTAAACTCGAGTTGTGAGAAGCTCAAGCTTTCTTCCATGCCTTCTGCGCCCAGCCCTACTCTCTGTTTCTGCTTTGTATTTTTGTGTTCTGCATCCATCCCTGCTCTCTGTTGTCATTTTGTATTTTTCTCTATAAAGACGCTCTGTTTTTCCACTTCCATGTCCTGTCTGCTTCTGCGTCCAAATTCCGTTCCTGATGTGACAAGTTGTTTTTCCTGAAAAAGATAAACTGCACTGCGGAGCTATGGAGTACATCTGAAATTCACGGAGGGGATGGGGTGAAGGGAATTGGTCTGCCTTCTATTTCACATGTCATGCCCTGACATCTTTCTTTATGCTCTTAATGTATCGGTCAGTGTAGTTTACATTATGGGTCCTGCCATTTCTCTGAATGGCAGATCGGATTCTTCACCATCTTTCTCACCTGCAGCCAGATGGGACCCTGACACGCAGAAAATGAGTTTCGGCGATGATTGAAGAACAGCCAGGGAATCAAAAAGGACCAGCATATTGTAGTATCTCCCTCAAGAGCGACTGCTTTCACTTAGAATGACATTGAAAAGGGAAGTATGATACAATCCGGACAGTCAGGGTAATGTAAACAGCAACACACGTAAAAGATACAAATATAGCAAGCCGAGCATCTTTTAGTGCACAAGTGACAGGCTTATGGCTCCCTTCATGTGTTTCTGTCTCTGTGGTTCCTTATTATAGGTGTCTGCTGGCTTTATCCCTATTGAGCGCTCCATCTCATAGCCACCGCTTCTGTTCGAGCTGGATATTAGAATTCAACCCTGATCATCCTGCCGAGTTATGACCCAGGAATAGTCAACCCCTGTGGCCTCAGCAAATCAACAGGCAAAGCTGAGACAAGCTACAGGTCCAGAAAAACCAGAGGTGCAACACTCTTCATCCGATCTTCTGTTCAAATAAGGTGATGAAGAATTCAGGAGTCAGACTGAATAAGGTGTGTGTAGTAGGTGGACTGGGCGGTATTGAGATCATATTTGTACTGGTGAAGGTATCGTTTGCAGCCTTGGAGATTCACAATTAAGTTGGTCTACCTATGGAATTTTCGAAGGAGTTGTGCGTGGGATTTCATGTTATGGAGCTTAGTTGTGGACCAGGGAGCTGAGTGGGTGAAAGACATGTCTTGGTTCAAAATAAGGCCAGCTGTTTGAGGCAAACTGAAAAGATTATTGGCGTAAGAGTAGTTGATCTGGTCAGTCATGTCAAACCCAGGATGTGGTGACCTGGGCCGGTGGTTGATGATTAAGGATAAAAGAGCTGCAGAGGGGATGGAATTTGGGTTTCTGAAAGATGTGATGCATCTTTGAGGAGTAGAGTGTCCATTATGATTGATAGATGGTCAGAGATGGTAATATTGAGACACTGGAAAATTGTTGCATGTTAATCTAGCAGGTCCTCTCTTGCGATATCAGCTCTCACGGTCCTGGCCTTCGCTATACCCACAGTTAACTGTCTAAAACCGACAGTGAGGTGTCGTTCCAGGTCTACGGCCGTCAACAGTGGAATGGCCTGCTGGAGAGCACCGCCTCTCCAGCTTTGAGCTGCTCGCAGCTTCTGTTACTGATCCTTCCTTCGTTCCTTCCTTCCTGGGCAGTCGGCCCCTGTCAGGGACTTGCCCTTCTGTTACTGATGGGCGTCTGTAATGGCGCTTCTTCTTCTTCCGTCCACTCTGTGCTCAGCCTTGCCTCAATAGCATGACATTGAATATAATAACAATTTTAATTATCCCAATTTTCACCCTGCTATATATACAGGACGTTAAAGGGGAAAGCAGTTATAGCACCATCTGTTACGTTTGCATGCCCTTGACAGCTTGTGAATGTGCTTTAATGTGAGGGGATGTTTTTTTTTCTGAACCAAATCAGAAAATCGCTGTGCATGAAAGTAACATGCTTATCTTTATTTCAGCCCGCAGCAATTACGCCATTTTCTTGCTAAACACACACACATGCCTTACTGAAAGAACTTCCTAACAATATTGCTTTCATGAAATTGAAGTGACATGGGAACCTTATGTCATCTTAATGTAGCTGATGAAACGATACATTCTGTTTCCAGCTGTGACCGTGAAGTTCACGCTGATACCGGATGTTTCGGACGCTTGCCTTTTATCGACTACCTTGTTGTTTTCCTCGCAAGGATGGTCTATCCAAATCGTACAAAGATTGAATAAGCAGCCGGGTGTATCGAGTTTTTACAACTAACAGGCAACAAGTCACACATGGATGAGGCCACACAAATATGGACAGACTCATTATGCATTATGCAAATATCGGACTCCCATAAAAATCCCAAGGAGAATGAATGTAAACAATGCAAGTAATCTTTGATCAATGTTGTCTTCCCTGTCTGGATTATGATTACCTTGGCCGAAATGCCACAGCACGGGGAGTGTGTGAGAGGCAAGAGGAAAGCTGTTGTAAGGTAGAAACTGGTCTGATTGCTCACTGCCTGGGGATTTTGCCAGGATCAATATAGGCGGAGTGACAGCCGTACACTTGATTAAAAGTGACTGCTACATTCGGCAGGCTTGGCCATTACTTTCCCACTCAGAGTCTCCGGGGTGAAAGAGCATAAAGTGACAGGCCTCCGTCAGCCCTCCATTACCACCTTTCTGAGGTCCCGCAGGTAGAAGGAGGCCAGGGCAAAAATAGGCTGATGGATGATCCATGGGGGGATGAAAGTGAGTGAAAATAAAGGTGCTGCAGGTCTCTTGGCCCTTTTGCGAATCTGTAAGGAAGAATGTCTCAGTATGCTATGCATCACTTTGAGCATGTGTGTACGAGTGCGGGGTGCGTGTGTGTTTGTTTTGGAATCCACAAGTGAAGGTAGGCAGATGAGTTTTTGAGTGTCAGCCAAAGGTCAGGGCTGGCTAGGAGAGCGTAAAAGCTAAAAGTAAACATATCAAAAGGTTGTGTGGGAAGTTGATCACACCGATAAACACTAAAATTGCTAAACTACCAAACGTCTTGGAGACAAATAAATAGTTTCAGATGTCAGGAGCATAAACTTAAATACAATTTAACAATCATATCAACTGAGTGTGTGCGCTGAGAGTCAAAAAGTGACACAAGAATCCACATGACTTCCGTCCATCCATCCATCCATCCATTATTTAATCCAGCTGTCTTTGGGCAGTAGATGGGGGACACCCTAAACTGGTTGCCAGCCAATCACAGGGCACACAGAGACGAACAACCATTTGCGCTCAGAATCATACCGAGGCACAATTTCGAGTGTTCCATGAACCTGCCATGTGTGTTTTTGGAATGTGGGAGGAAACCAGATTACCGGTAAAAAAAAAAAACACGCGGGCTCGGGGAGAAACATGCAAACCTCTCTCAGGAAGGTCAAAGCCAGAATCGAACCTTGCACTCGGCACTGTGAAATGGGCGTGCTAACCATTCGACCATCGTGCCACCCTCCACATGACTTGATGATGTTAATCTCCCTGACGGAATACAAAATGCACGTCTGCTTTGGAACAACGCAAGATTTTGACATGCACAAAACTTTCAACAGAGCAGTAATGAAAGGGGAAACATGTCACAGCAACTAAAAACAGCCATTGTCTCGTGCTGGTCTAAGTGTCTGCTGGGCTAATGGTGAAAATGGGAGAAACTGGCTGGAGATGGATGTATGCGTGAGGGAATTACTTGGTCACATGTATTGATGGATGCGATTGGATGAAAAGAATGAGGCATGTTCTAGAATCTAGTTTGACTGTCCAAGAAATGAATGGATAGGTGGGGGCCATTAAAGAAAGGGATTATTCTCATGGGATGAGTTGATTGATTGAAAAGAATGAGGGAATACCATGAATGGATGGAGACAGTTTTAAATGAGTGCAGTTGGTAGGATAGGTGGATCAGCGGATGGTTGGGTGGATAATGGAAATGATGAAAGGGATGAGTGGATGGCTTCAATGGATACATAGATGGAAATAAATTAATTGGTGGTATGGTGCCTTCGATGGATGGGAGGATTGATAGACAAGATCAAGGATTACTCAGATTCTTTGAATTGATGGACTGCTTCATGTGATTAGCGAGTGAAAGGAACGCTGCAGATGGTTGGGTGAAAGTGATAAGTCTGGGTGTGATAGACAGACTGATGACTTGAATGGGTTGATTTGATTGGTGGATTGGATGATCAATAGAAGGGATGTTGTGTGGCATGATATCAGGAATAGGAAAGGTGGTCTGGTGAATTGATTTGAATGGGACCATTAATACATAGAAGAAAAGGAATCAGTAAATGTTTGAGCAATGTTAAATTCATACTGAAGACCAGTCAAATTCATGGGTGGGATGGAAATAGGATTGACTGGTGGATCAATTATTTGATGCAAATAACATTTGAAACCTATAAATAGTGACTCATTCGGTCCAACGATGCTCCCCGAAGGCTGTGTTTGCACGCTACTTAACACAGCAGAGTGTACCAAGGCATTCATTGTGTATGCGGTCTCACAGTGCTGCAGCATCACCTGAAATGGGTGCCTGCAACTAGGGATGATAGGCCCAGTTTGAAAACTGTCAAATTTAGGTTGAGTCGAAAACAGCATGGAAAACTGTGATTTATACAGTGTCCCAAACTCTGGGACACAAGACATACGTCACACACGTGATGTGATAAACATGGCATAGTGACCTGCTCAGCCTAAAACACACTAAGCAGTGTTTCTACTCATACATTGAGCTCACGGCCTAGCCTAAATCTCCCCAGGTCTTGTCACGCTATAGGAATCGGATGGACTCGTTCTCTCACGCTCCTCTTTTTTTTCTTCTTTAGCTGCTGCTCATCTCAGTCCCCTGCTAATGACAGTATAAGTAGCGCCAGAGCTTTCCTTCAAACCATGAAAAATCTATAGGGCAGATTTGCGGCTCACCTTATGATGCAACCATTGCAAAATACAGTATGGACAAGCTAGTGGCACGCCGCTGTAAAACCTCTGGCGTCCTGCACCCTAACTTATCTCAGAATTCTCATTACAGACAGCGTGGCCAAGGCACAAAGTCAGATGAGAAACATGAGGGTGCAAACTAGGAAGGGGAAAGGGCAGAGAGACACGATCCCTATCTGCTACTACTAGTTAGTCGGGCCGCTGCATATTCATGTAACCGCTGTGAGTTTAGAGGGACATAGTGCAAACTGATTGCTCTGCCACTGATTGTAGCTGCTGATGAAGGCTTTGGCCTTTTCCTACTCTGCTCTGATGGTCATGATAATTTGATCAACCAGTGATAGGTACATAGAATGTCAGAGTAGATAAAAAAGTCTGCTCTTTTCTGTGGTTGTTGTTGTTTTCATGATTTTCAAGGGGTAGAATGGCCCCAGTCCTAAATTCCCAAAAGTCCTATGCATGGGCAGTTTGGCAGTGTTTGGTCGCAACCTCATTCCATGCTGAACAATAAACCTAATTTAACACTAAAAACTTAAAAAAAAGTTATATCCTAACCGTTCTACCACCACCCAATAATAATAATAATAATGATACATTTTGACTTTATCCCCAGGGAAGACTACTTTATCACATGAAACCAAAACCTAAATCCTAACCAAAACAATCCTAAAACCTCTAATTCTAAACCCTAAATGTAACCCTAAATTCTTGCTTGTTTTACTTCAATATCTGTATGAGCCCCAAACCTGGTCTTTAATTTTTAACTAGTCTTTTCAGTCATCTGTGTACAAATGGTACAATAAGTATTTGAGCATTGAACAAAATAAAAGGTTGCAGCAGTAGACAAATCATCTCAAATCCCATGATCAAATTATATGACTAATCTAACACTATTCTAACCCTAATTCTAACCATAAACAAACACCTAACCCAAACTATCTTAACACGACTTGAAACACCTCTAAACTAACAACAAACATCTCAATCCCCTACAACTCTAAACCCATCCCACCTCTAACTCGTCTAAACCTAACTCTAACCTTCCCCTAACACTTTAAACACAATCCCAACCTTGACCCAGAAACATAACCAAGGTGATGGTTATGTTTCCTTTAAACTAAACCTTTCCTACTGCTAACTTTACCTGAAACCACCTTGTTGAGTTACTTCCCTGCCTCCCGCAGACGCTTGCGGAAATTTAACTCCTCTCAGGTACACTTGCAATGTGGGTGTACGTATCTGTGTTTGTGTGTGTGTTTGTGCACGCGAGTGCGTGCGTGTATATGTGCGTGCACACTAAGCTGCGTCTTGTGCTCAATCTCGGGCCCATAATACGCTTTAAAGCAGGCAGCACAACCTGCAGACTCAGCTGCGGCGGGTCATCAAAAATGATTCAAAGGGAGAAATCCCATTTAACCCGAAACCTCAAAGCCTATGTTCCAGTGAGCCCGGTCCAAATAGGTGGCCTGCTTGCCAATTGCCGCTATAAAAGCCTCACGTCACAGGACAACGTTTGCCCATCTCAACTCACTGGAGGACAATAAGGGATGCATTTTGCTTGCAAACATCCTCATAATTACCCTCAAAAGACTTTGTCCTTCAAGGTTGATTTGAATTTCCATGGCAGATGAACATCATTCATTAATGCATCATCCATGAGTGGAACCGGTGTTGTACCTGCACGCTACCACTCCCCTGTGTCCCTCCGAACACTCAGTCGTCATTCATTCATGGCAGCCCGAAGAATGGCGCTCTCAAGCTGATAGACAGCGATGAGTAATGCCTCCCTTTTACCTGCAACACAGTCACTGCTCCTTTTTCACGATTGTGTCACGGCACGTATGAAGAGAGTGGCGACCATGCTGCGGCGTTGTTGTGTCTGCGCTCATCACTGTAATGAGGCGCAGGCCACAAAGGCGGCTTCATTAAAGTTAAGCGTCTGTACCTTTGCATTAGGATAGATGGTCCTCCATTGGAAGGTGATTTGTGCATTAGAGCTGTTTGTTTTGTAAGGTCCAGAGGTAGTCTACTGATATTAGAAAGCACAAAAGTGCAAGTGATCTGTGGTTGCCCTGGCAACACCCTAGCTAATCCTCATTGTTTGGGGGATGCATATTAAAGTTGTTATTTTGTAGCCATATTATTACGCAGTTTGGAGAACGCTAGTCTTCACACATCGGATGTAAAACATAAAAAATACATATATAAATAAATAAATCATAAATGAACAGGAAAGAAACATTTGATGAATGCAAGTTTGAGTAACCAAAGGTTTCACTGTGCAAAACAGACTTTCATCATATCTATCCAGCCCTCCCAAAATATTCCAGTTGCATTATTCCTTCATTTTTTTTCAGTGAATGATCGATGATGGCTGTGCTCTTGAATGAAAATGCAACTTTTACGCACTTCATCGAGCAGTCTTTGCCCATGACGAGTGCTGTGCGTGCTGATGCTGTCCATCCGGCTGTGCGTGCTGATGCTATCCCTCGGATGGCAATGAAGTTCAATAATACTCATACCTTACTTGACTTCCCTTTAACAAGGCCTTCTACTTGGTCGAGAAGATTTTGCAAGAAACGATGGAATAACGAAAACATTACATTCTGAAATTCAAAGGGGAAGGGAGCAGATTCGGGTGGTCTGGCCAACGTGTCCAAAGAAATGATATTACCATGATTTTCCCCTTTCCATTAATTCACAATGCGATTTCATATTTCTCAAAGCTGATTATGCTGTGAGATCAATTCCTTGATGATGGAGTGATAAAGACAAGAGGCAGAAAACCACCTCCACATTAGTGCTGGGATCTCAGAAATCCGTGTTGTTTAGTCATGCTATGACTTCATAAATCCTCTTTCTTAATCTATGAAGCCAAGAGGGGATACCACACGTTTCCCAGACTTATAGAGTGAATTGATTGACAAAAGAGGATCTTACAGTTCCTCAAAGGCATCTATTTAGTAGCAGGCACGCTCATCAGCTGGTGGCACACTGTACAATGACGCTCCCTGATGACGTTGCTTTTCTGTGACACACAAAAAGAAGATATTACCCACATGACTGTTCCGGTGTCCTCCCCACTAAAAGCCCCTGCTGGGCATGAAAACACAGCGCTCACTTGCACTCTCCCCGGCAAGCGGAAACAGTTGGCTGCTGCCAAACGCTCGTCACGGGGGCCAAGCCTGGATATGTGTGTGTGTGTATCTTGTTGACGCCATTAACATTTTTTAATAAACACCTTGCGGAGCTGGTGACAGCAGAAGGCATCGTACTTGACATGCTCCCTCCCCCGGGCTCGTGCAAACAGCTGTTGGGAGCGCCCATTCTTGCGAGTTGAGAATTTGCAATTTGCCATGCGCTGTGTCTCATGGGAGCCGCCCTAACTTTTAATGCGTGACGACTTAAAGGAGACATGTAAGGCATCCCCCCCCCCCCCCCCCACGGTCTAAGAGTTCCCAAGTGTCTTGATAACACGTCTGTGACATGATTTTGTCGAAATACCCGAGCGATTGAGCGGTGTAACACAATTTACACACTGAAATGAACTCGTTTGGTCATGGGTCATGTTGCCCTCATTTAAGTTGTTTTATGTACAATTTGCACTTTAGAGTCTGGTATTAAGTCTCATTTTATAACATAATACACAAATTGTCAAGTTGCAGTAAAAAATACATAACACAAGTTTGCCATTATATGCATATGAGCAGTGCAATGGTACGTGTGTGCTGTAAATTGAAAATGACGTTCAAACCAACAAATCTTTGTCCGTGAACGTATTGAATGGAGTCATGAACTGATTTGTTGCCTTCTCAGTTGAACCCAGCATGAATATCCGCCGCTGACTCACCGGCAACAGCGTCATTCTGGATGGTGACAGTGCTGGAGTGCAGCGGACTTAGTGGGGCTAGCTGCGCTGCGGCTATGACGTCCGTGGTGCTAAATTGATTGGGCACGGGAGCCACTGCCCTAAAGAAATGCACAAAAAACAGTTGATTGCCCAGTCCCTTACTGCCCACCCCTAGGCAATTCATATAATAATATAAATTATATATGTATATAAAAGCAATACATCGTATTGTTTCAGTAAGCTGCTACTCGTGGTACGTTTTGATTAGGAAATTATTTGAATCAGTCACAGTCACACAATAATATTACAGTCCATTACATGCAGATAGTGTCCATTTTACCTGTATTTTTAAAGTCTGCCTGCCTGCACAAATCACAATTATCCGTTCCTCCGACTCCCAAATTATTAGCAGGGTAAATTCTACTATGCAGGAAAAAAGATTGATGCATGAATGAGGACCACACTTGGCATGAAATAGTTACTAGAAATCTCTAAAAATCCCTAAATTGGCAATCCTGAAGAATAGCCGTTGCTCTTGTTCGCTTGCACTGCTGACAGGTACACACATCAAAATAAAAGCAGTCCATAATATTTTATTTTAGCATCATAAAGAGTGTAAAGGCTGGTCAGAGACTGTGGACTAGCTGTATGTTGGCCCTACTTGGGCCAGGTGTTCCATAAAAGCTTCTTTATCGTCGCATGGACAGCGACCGCGCCGACGTCACTGTTGGTGTGTTGTGCGCCTCTTGCCTTTTTACTCATGCGCAACGCACACATGTTGTTCTGAAAGTGTGTTGCAGTTTCACGTCAAGTCGGACGGTGTTGCTACGGCTGATATTGGCTTGCACACCGCAGGGTGGCATTTCCTCTGCATTTTACAGCCAATTCCGGTCATCATTTTCACCTTGGCGATCAATGAACAAAGCAAGATTGTGCCTCGTGGAACAAAGGGACTCAACCAATGCATGTTATTGCATTGCAAAATTGATTAAAGTGGGAAAATAACGCATATTGCTTATTTGCTGTGGAAATAACTTCTAGCCAATGTCGATCAAAGAAAATCCCTGAGACAAGACATCGAGGGATGCCATATGCTAGCGCCAGCGGTTGCATGAAAACAGTAACAAAAAAGTTCCCCAAAATTGCTACTTGAAATGTTCTGTTGGCACTATGACATCTTAATCATTAGAATTTGTATTTGCAATATGGGGCGTAAGGGGTCTTGGTTTTGCGGATAAGAGGTGAGGGGGTTCATCGGTTTAGCCTCACATTTTCACAATATTCAAATTTGCTGCAATTCACCTGTATACATGCAAAGTGTTGGCTCATGCCAGAGCGGCCAGCTTACCAGAGCCTAAATGGCTCACTTACAAAGAGCTTATCTACAAACATAGCACTATGAATCAAGCCGAGCACAGGCAAACACAAAAATGTTATTTGGGAAACAACTCGTGTGCAAAGACGCATTAATGCATGTTTCTGATGCTACAAAAGAAGAGGTGGGGGGAGCATATATTCAGGAAGAGCATTTCCTGCATTGATTGCCCCATAGTGGGACTGCTAAGTATGATATAAAGCCACCACCATATGCCTGTGCTTAAAGTCGCCGTACAACATGAGCTTGGATTATGTTGATGGTGGGGAATGTTATCACAGCTCTGGACTGCACCAGGGTGCTTTTCATCATGAAATGAAGAACACGGTGTATTATATCAGACTTGAAATAAAGCAAAGCGGCTATTAACAGATTTCCTTGATGGGCTTTAAGCTGGAGTTTATCATCCCGTTATTATTATTGTTATTACGCTGCACACGATTCAAGTCTGTAGCTGAAAAGCTTTTTTTTTTTATCTGCACCAAACAATATTTGGTTACATGACTCTCTTTTCATTTGGTCTTTGTGTGATGATCATCACAGTGAACATTAGCGGTGCTTAGCCCTCCCCTCTTTGGAATGCTCTCTTATGGCCTTGGCAACGCGTTCCGCCTAATAAATAGAACACAGCGGTTACGGTAGCAGCCTCCGCTAATCTGTGCAGCCCAAATAAAAGTGAACATGAAAAGCGACAATCGACTTTGAGCCAGCATCCACCCACGCACCTCAACTTGCTGTAAACACCTGAACAGCACAAAGGACTCAAAGGACATTCATTCCATTTTAACTGTACAAGGCATTGTACAGTCAAACCTCGGTTTTCGAACGTCTCTGTTCTCGACCAAATCGGTTTTTGACCAAAGATTTAGAGCTTTTTATGCCTAGAAATACGACCGAAAATCGTTTCTCGACCAAACTGAGCGCCGATTGACTCCTCTCGAGGAAGTGACACTTCCTCGTGTAGCGTTCCATTGTGAGTAGATGTGTTCAAAAAAGATTTTATTTCTTCAAAGAGCGTGGTTTTGGTTTTCGAACAAATCGGTTTTCGAAAAGCTTCTGGAACAGATTATGGTCGAAATGAATGAATACTTTGTTGTCATTGCACACTTGTTACAACGAGATTTTGCAGGAGCCCCCCCCAAGTGTATTGTGAATATAAAAACGTATATAAATACATTGCACTCCCCTAGACCTACACACAATCACATACAAAAACGAAAACCGAGGTATGACTGTACATTGATTTTGGCAATAATGCCTCGCCCCGTCCTCACAAAAAAAACTGTCAGATCGCTCAAGTGAAGGAATCTATCTATCTATGTATCTGTCTGTCTGTTTGTTAATCATCCACCCAACACACAATTATGAGGGAAATAAGTCACAACCCATCCATCCATCCATTTTCCGAACCGCTTCATCCTCACTAGGGTCGCGGGGGGTGCTGGAGCCTATCCCAGCAGTCTTCGGGCAGTAGGCGGGGGACACCCTTAATCGGTTGCCAGCCAATCGCAGGGCACACAGAGACGAACAACCATCCACGCTCACACTCATACCCAGGGACAATTTAGAGTGCCCAATGAGCCTGCCATGCACGTTTTTGGAATGTGGGAGGAAACCGGAGCACCCGGAGAAAACCCACGCAAGCCCGGGGAGAACATGCAAACTCCACACAGGGAGGCCGGAGCTGGGATCGAACCCGGTACCTCTGCACTGTGAAGCTGACGTGCTAACCACTGGACTACCGGGCCGCCCTAAGTCACAATCAAGTTG
Organism: Hippocampus abdominalis; assembly: GCA_018466805.1. NCBI lineage: Eukaryota > Metazoa > Chordata > Actinopteri > Syngnathiformes > Syngnathidae > Hippocampus > Hippocampus abdominalis. The sequence continues at coordinate 10,916,789 of CM031695.1, read as the reverse complement.
AAAAATTAAGAGCTTTGGAGAAAGCTCCTAGCTACTTAAGATTAGATCTGTTCCTCAGGTAAATCATCACCCAAGGCTGATAAAGCTGTTCGTTTTTGGCTGTGTCTAAAATATGGACCAAGTACAAACAACACGTGAAGGTTGTTAAAGGCAAGCATACTAGTAGACCAAAGAAAACATCAGAGCGTCAAGACAGAAACCTTGAAGCAAAATGTCTTGAAAGCAGAAAATGCAGAGCAAAACAAATGAGGAACCAATGAGAGGACACTGAATGCAACGACCATGACTCAACTGTAAGACAACGCTTAAAGTCAATGGGATTTACATCCGGAAATGCCAACTTCACATCTTCATTACATGTTGTCATGTTTTGCCAGGTGGTAGTTGTTGGGAGGACCCCAAAAAGCAGTGAGGCAGGGAGGAGCAGGGTGGATTGACCAAAATGTATTTAACAAAAACACAAACCGGAGTACACAGTAGAAAGTAACTCAAAAACTCACTCAAAGTCCAACAAAACATGACACGTGCACACAGCAACAGCAACAATGACCCGACACGGAGTGGTCGGGCATCAAGTCCTTTAAAGTGGCACTAATTACACAATGACCAACAGGTGTGCAGCTGCAGGCAGAGCCCTGCAGTGCCACCTGTTGGTCACAACCAGATCCATAACACATGTACACATTTTGGACACTTTTATTATGCCATCAAGGATGAAAGGAATGATGAAATCATTTTTCAAGTTGATTTTTCATGTTGACAATGCGTTTCGCCGTAGAGCAAAAACAGTGAAAACATTCCTTGAAGAAAGACACGCGAGTTCAACGTCATGGTCTGAGAATAATCCTGATCTCCTCGATCCTATTGATCTTCTTTGCTGGAAGTTGAAGAATATGGTCCATGACATGGCTCCAAACTGC